>OX578146.1:41672324-42348574 GCA_951213105.1 Amaurobius ferox
AGACGTGATAAGTAGCTAAATATTTCAGAAATGAAGCTGGAATTTCCATGAATCCCTGTAAATGCGGCTATTCTGATAGTTTGTCGAAATTATCAACAAAGTAACTGAAAAAAATGAGCAAAGGTCGCAAAATGTTTTACAGTGTAGCAAAATGCCTGTCTTTGAAAGCACTCACGTATATCAAGTGTGTGAGTTGTGAGAGATTTCAAATTAAGGCTTAAGTTAACAAATAATTACGAAATTAGAAACATAAAAAATTTAAATTAATACTTGACAATCCTAATATGAAAGAGCATACAACTATTAGAATTTGAGTATTAAATTTAATTAATATTAATCATAAACTAACTTGCAGTCTTGATCTAAAGAGATAAAGGTCATTACATTACGGTGTGGCCGACGCGGTGGTTGAATGGTCAAAAACAAACGTTTCCTAAGGGTCTGTTGCCAGGTTGTGGGTTCGAGTCCCACCTGAAGGTGTTGTTGGTCACAGTGTGTTCCGTCCCCAATATTGTGACAGGGTAACGTCACGTGACGGCTAAATTGTTCCCGATTCTGGGAAGATATCCACGATTCTGAAGAATGATAGTGTGGCAAGTGTCGGATCATTGTTAAAGTAATAAAAACATATTGTTAGATCATTTACGTATGTCATATTTGATGGGCTCATTCTCGGATTCCAGAGCTTTTAGTGAGCTGAAACTGGGCGCACAGTTTCCTTTCACAGAGAATATTAATCTATAAAATTTCCAGGCCATTACACTACGGTGTTCAGTCGTTTACGTATGCCAACTTTGAAAAAATCGTTTTCGGGCCCCAAATCTTGTAGAGAACTGAAACTCGGCACACATTTTTATTTCGCTGACTATTTTTATATATCAGAATTTTCACTTTATTACGTTATGTTGTTTCGTGATCTACATATGCCATGACTATTTATTTGTCCTTATCATACATTTTCTTTGCGATTTGTGGTTCTTTGTCTTCAGATAAGATGCTGAGCGTCTTTATGTAATTTACGTATGCTATAATCTATTTATGTGTTCTTGTCATGCATTTCCGCTATGAATTATAGTTCATTCTCTTCAGATAAGATGTTGAGCGTTGTTATGTGATTACGTATGCCATGACTATTTATTTGTCCTATAAACGTATGCCATGACTATTTATTTGTCCTTATCATATATTTTCTTTGCGAATTGTGGTTCATTGTCTTCAGATAAGATGCCGAGCGTCGTTATGTGATTTACATATGCTATTATCTATTTATTTGTTCTTGTCATTCATTTTTGCTATGAATTATAGTACATTCTCTTCAGATAAGATGTTGAGCGTTGTTATGTGATTTACGTATGCCATGACTATTTATTTGTCCTTGTCATGCATTTTCTTTGGGAATTGCGATTCATTGCCTTCAGTTAAGATGTTGAGCATCGTTATGTGATTTACGTATGTTATTATCTATTTATGTGTCCTTGTCATGCATTTTCGCTACAAATTACAGTTCTATGTCTTCAGATGAGATGTGATTCGGGTTTAAACGCATCGTTCTATGTCCAAGGAGGGATAGTTCTCATTATTTTGTTGTAAAAAATTACGTATAAAACAAGCATTTAAATGATCAGCATATGTAGCTTTTTATTTTAAATATTGACGCGTTTTAAAGGTCATTTCGCAAACAAAAACAGGATATTTTATTCTGAATCATAACACATTCAATAAGCATACCCACAAGAGACTTACCTACTAAATTTTGTGAAATTGCATGGAGTATTTTTTAGCCTAGAGTGCATACATACATTGCACTGACAAACACACAGATAGACAAACACACATGCAGGCGTCATGCTAATCAAATTTATTTCGAGTTCTGTTAGTCTCAATTTGCGGTACAATTAAAGTACTTTCCCTATACATCACGATGTATTGTACAGAAAGAAATATATCATTATACAAAATCAACATTTTGCAAATTTGTTGAAAAGGTTTTATCTGTCTACACACTTATTTTTTCAACAGATTTGAAGAATATCAATTTTGAATAATGAGATTTATAAAGCTATATTTTAAATTTAAACTTTTGCGTAGGGAAGGAAATTAAAAAACATGTTTATGCTCAAAATTATGCAGATTAATTTCTTCGTTAATAACGTATTTCTTTTAACATGGCTTAAAATATCAGTCCTTTGTGTGTTTGGAAATTAAGTTGAAAACCCTTACCCCTGCCCCCGTACCAAGCAAGTACACTTCAATTTATTCTGAACTATGCATAATCTAAATTAATCAATATTCGAAACGCAACCAAATACAAGGTTTCAAATTTATCGGCTTTAATAACGAAAGTAGCTTTCTGTGATAATTTTAACCCGGTACCCCTTGTTATCTATTGCTAAGTCTTCGCCGTATATGATTTCATATGATATCTAATCCAACTTATTTGGGAGTAATATTCGTAATGCCGTAATGTGGGAACGGGTAAGGCCATTCCAGGATGCTCGCAATATTTGGATTCTAAATGAGCTACACTTGATAAGTTAGTGGCCGCAATAAAGTCTGCAAGGTTCTCGTATTATTTTATGTTCTATGTTACTCGAAGTTTTAATCAAATCTCTTGAATTTCATCGGGGATTGCGGAAAATAACTTTTGTAAATTCTGATGCCAACGATTAAGGTAATCTAATTTAGGCTCCCGTTATGGCTGTCTGTAGGAATATGTAATAAGGATCGACAGGAATTGCAAATATTGACTGATTTTATTATCCCTTCGAGCGTGACCAAATAGTGGTAAGCTTATATTTATGGTATAATACAAGATAATCAACTTGAGATAATTTAGTTCAAACATAAATTTTTAATTTAATATATGTATTATTAAATATATATATATATATATATATATATATATATATATATATTGTTGTTGTTGTTTCTAATCCCCGTGGTGAAGAAAAGCCTTACACCACGTCCAATAGACCCTTGGTCCAATGGCGAAGGGTAATATACAGCTTCACTTTACTGAGGCTCCCCAAGGGCAGAAGACTGACTAAACCTCGACATCACAACATTCATGCCCGCTAGTGGGATTCGAACCCACAACCCGGCAATCGAGCGATCAGCCGGATATATATATATATATATATATATTAATATATACAAATTAATAAAGCAGATACAAAAGGAAAAGAAAGATAAAAATAAATGGGGGTTGTACTTACAGGCAAAGTATGAAACGGCCAAGGGGAATTGTGACCCCTTGTTCCCGGTTACAGCATGCTTTTACACCAAGTAAACACTCCCGGAACCGATACCTTTCCGAAGCAACCCTCCGACCGCCATCAAAACAGGTGTCGTAAACACCCAGAAAGAAAAATCAAAACCAGAATTCCCGGATGGACATTCAGAATAAATTTCTTTTCAAATATGATGAATTAGAAAAAGGGATATGGAATGAAAACCTCTATCGACGTCTTGATTGCAATCACATATTGATACGACCCTTGACTATTTTGTAGAATGCGTATCAACCGCAACTTTTCTCTTATGCACCACTTTATTCTATCAGATCGCTGAAATTTGCATAAATGCTGTTCTTTTTGTTTTTGTAAAATGCATTATAATAATGCCTTAGAAAACGTGTTGGATATTGTTGTTTCACGGCTTCACTGATTAAATGCCTTTTGCATTTTTTAAGCATGCCACCTTTGGATACTTGCTTTTGGTAATATAATCTTTTGATAGTTTGATGAATCATTTATACACTATATATATAATTATATATATATATGTGTGTGTTGTGATAATTATACATTATCATAACACACACATATATATAATTATATATATATGTGTGTGTTGTGATAATGCATTTTATATATTTTCAAGCAGAAATGCCACCCAATTTATACCTGAAAGAACCCTGTTTCCACCAACCTTTCGAAAGGACTTTCTGACCCACAGATTTAACGTTCGAATGTCGATTTAACGTTACCGCATAGACACGGTGATAATTTGGGCAGCTCCGAAAATTCAACTCGGGTTCCCTGAGTGCAATCCCCGTATATTAACCAAAGGGATATCCCTAACTGTTGCACAGTATTAGTAAAATTTTGGATGGAATTTCATGTTCCTAACATTCAACCAAGCGTATGGATTTATTTATTGAGAGGAATTTTGGTACAAATAGTGGTTGTTATTGTACGATTAATAATTTCTGTAAACTTTGCAACAGTTTCACCGATAGATTTTTATTCATCGGAAATTGCTTTCAAAAATAATTTGTTGTGAATATTTTATATTTTAATGTATTTATTCATATGCAAATGCTTTTAAAACTCATTTGTTGTCAATAGTTAGCAATTTAATGTTTTTTATTATATTTTAATCTGTATATTTTGTATTGTATTTTATCTTCCACGCTGTTACTTTTACTTTGTCCTGTAGTTTGCCTTATTTTAAAATAAATTTATAAATAAAATTCAAAAAAAGTTTTAAAATAGAAGCTATTAACCAGTGGTACATGTTCCAGTGATCGTAGGCATAAATAAAACTGTTTGTATGCGGATGATTTGTGCAATATATATTCTGGAAATGTTACTGTCAAAATAGTGCTTATTTTCAATAATATTTAATTTCAATATTAGCATACGCTGTTGCTTCAACTCTGATTATCTATAGTGGATTTGTTAATCATATTGTTTGTTAATCTTATTTGTTAATCGTGCTTGCTTATGTTTATTAGTTTTGTTCAAGATTTCTTTTATTAGAAGCGAAATGGACATATGTAGCAATAACTTAGATAAGTGTTCCGTCTCATGAATACATTATCCTTTACGTCTCCTTATTTCTATACAAGAAGATCAAAATTTAAATCAAAATTGTTTAAGAGAAATTTAATGAATTGAAAGTAAACTTTTTTGTATATTCCATTTCTGTATTTATTGCAATTATTGTCCTTTAAAATTATGTTAATGTCCAAATACAATTTATTTATGGGCGTCTCACAATTTTATTTTTAGTTACATCTAATCAAGAATGTTATGATAGCTAAAAATTACGTTTTTACTTTTTAATACATTTTACTAACACCATATAAATTGAAATGTTTTTTATATAAGAATTAATTTTAAAATATTACTGTAAGAAAATCTGCCCTTCATTCATATTTTAATTTAAAGTTCCGGTTTATTTTGTAATCTTTTTTGTATATTTCATTTCTATATTTATCACAATTACTGTTCCTTAAAATTATGTTAATGCAGAAATACAATTCATTTATGGGCGTCCCACGATTTTATTTTTAGTCTATAATCAAGAATGTTATAGCTAAAAATTGCGTTTTTACTTTTTACTACATTTTCCTAAAACCAGATAATTTTAAATGTTTATTATATAAGTGTTAATTTTAAAATATCACTGCAAGATTATCTGCACTTTAGTCATATTTTAATTTTAAGTTGCATATATTTTGTAATTGAAAATCGGAAAACTAAATATATTCTAAACTTTAATCCAATAATGTATATTACTGTATAAATAACGACAAGTACTTAGGCCTCCTCGTATACACTTAAATATAATGAAAATATCAACACTTAGTTCTGTTCACAAATTAATTAATGTGAAAACTTTGCAGCATATTCGATCATCACTTAATGTCATTACTTAATGTCATTTGTTAATAATTAACTTTAATTATTTAATGTCATTAGAGATAATTATGAACTCGATGAAAAGATGACCCTTTCAGTAAAGCACTTAAAATATTAAAAGTGAATAAGTTATTGTTCAAACTAATTAGTCGAATGTTAATAAATGAAAAAAAAAGCATATATATTTGAAAAGTATAAAAATGACTAAAGATCAATTTTTAGCGTATTTTACAGTGTTATTTTATATTCTAGCTGGAAGACTGTGAGATAACAATAATCGAGATTTATAAATAATTCGGATAAATTTCTTAGATTTTAGATTTTTCTAACTAATTAAAAGTTAAGTCCGATGTGTATGTTAAGTTTGAAAATTCTACCATTTTGGCTCTAAATGTATCATTTAGTTTCACTTAACTATATGATACATATGTCTAAACATGCAATTTTTTCCGTTATAATGTTGCAGTCCAGTGTTTTTTCGAACCATAAATTGTATTTATAAAACAGAACATTATATCCTTTAAAATTGAATTATATCCTTTAAAATTAAATTATATTTCATACAAATATATCACCTATACATTTATCAGATACATAAATAAATACATGTTCTGCAGTAATGATATATATTGCATTTCTTGCAAATTCACTAAAGCATCTATTAATAAGCAAACATACACGGCATAATCTTATTTAAAGGTAGTCAAATTGTACTTGTTCTAGAAGCACCCGCCACGGCTCGGTATTTTAAATTGATGTTTTATAGAGAGTTTTCCAAACGCACAGTTCTTTAAAAAATAGATGCATGAAATTTCATAAAATTGAAATAAAAATGATTTCATGAAATAGTAATAAATATAATTTCGTGAAATATAAATGTACTTATTTCTATTGAATTTTACTCTAGAGCTTTCCAAACGCATCATTTCTTAAAAAAATAGATGCATATAATTTCATGAAATTTAAATAAAAATGATTTCATGAAATAGTAGTAAATATAATTTCGGGAAATATAAATTTATTTATTTCTATTTAATTTTACGCTCGAGCTTTCGAAACGCACCATTTCTAAAGAAAAATAGATGCATGTAATTTCATGAAATAGAGATAAAAATGATTTCATGAAATAGTAGTAAATATAATTTCGGGAAATATAAATTTATTTATTTCTATTGAAGTTTGCGATAGAGCTTTCCAAACGTATCATGAAATATCAATAAATATAATTTCGGTAAATAGAAATTTATTTATTTATATTAAAGTTTACGCTAGAGCTTTCCAAACTCACCATTTCTAAAGAAATGTAGATACATGTAATTGAAATAAATATGATTTCAAGAAATAGAAATAATTATAATTTCGTGAACAAGATATTTAGATATTTTTTATTGATGTCTACACTAGATCTTTCCAAACGAACCATTCCTTGGAAAATAAATGCATACAACTTCAAAAAATGTAACAGAATATAATTTCATGAAATATCAATAAATATAATGCTGGGATATAAAAATTATATTTATTTCTATTGATGTTTACTCGAGAGCTTTTCAAACGTACCATTCTTCGGAATGATTTCGTTATACATGATTTTATGAAATAAAAACAAATATAATTTCATGAAATAAAAATATATTCCATTGAACTGTATATATCGGACAACAGCAAATGTTTCTTATTGTGTTTTAATAAAGAAATCCTGTCGTTCCCACCAAAACAAGATATTTCACAGTTATCAAATTGTAATATTGTTAGAAAACAATGGTATAATTTATAGGTATGTCATAAAATTTTTTCGAACAAAATTAACATACTTTTTGATGTATCCTTTTAAACTTAGCATTGCAAATACTATGCAATTCAAAATGTTATTTCGAGCAATATCGTGTTTTCTGTGGAAAATAAAATTTCTAATACCTCGAGAACTACTCTCGATAAGTCATATGAAAGGATTATGATTCATTTGGAGATCGAAACAATTGTAGAATTTTTACATTTGATAATAGTGCATTTATTCAGTTTTTAGGGTTTTTTTATTGTACAAAAAATGTGCAATAATTTCAATAGAGATGCATGTATTCAGCGCTTAAATGACATCATTTGCTTTAAAGTACAAATTACATGTAAAATAGCTAATTCCGTAATGTTTTAGCCTAACAGTATTTTAATAAAGATAATTTGTTTTATGTTTCAATATCCTATTTGTAAAATTGAGTGTTTTTAGCAGATGCGCACATCCCGAAAATTAATTTGGATATTAAGTGCCTCGATTAAAATAATCCTGCTAATCTTCAAAGAACTTGTTCAATTTGTATCAAGGGATATCGTACTCCATAGAAAAAAGTACATTTCAATTACCTGGAAAAAGAGTTGGGACAACTTCAAAAAATGAATGTACATTTATTTATCATTTAAACATGAAATTAAGTCATTCATATGATAATAATGAGCATATTTTATTATTTTTAGATGTTTTAGATCAAGCATGTTCAATATCTCTCGAAAAGCTCATGTTAGGGCCTAATATGTTGAAAACCCAGACCATCCGACTCATCCAGTGGACTTAGAGCATCTATTTGGACGGCCGGGAAGAGGGCCTAATGTGTGTTGAAATTTGCTTTTTAAATATCGTATATTTAGATTTTGAAAAATAATGCTTAAAATATCGCATATTTCGATTTTGAAAAATAATGCTTAAAATATTGTATATTTCATTTCTGAAAAATAATGCTTAAAATATCGTATATTTCGATTTTGAAAATTAATGCTTAAAATATTGAAATTTGTTCATTCAGAAAAGCAATACACCCCCCTAACAGCATTTTTTTTTCACAGTGACGTAAGATTTACGTCACACTGTGATTTTGAAACGTCACAGGACGTCGCAGTACGTCTCGGCAATGTCATATTGAGGTCACAGCGAAGTCATTTTGGTCATTTTCATGGTCGTTTGTGACGTCGCATATTAACTTGTTTTTGATGTCACATTGTAATTGTCATTGTAATGTCGTCACATAGTTGCGCGTTAATTACATTGTGGAAACGTCACTGAATAGAGTCACAATGAAGGTACAAAGTTATTAATACGTAACGACGCATAGAAGACACAAATATGATGGCATGTTGTGACCCAGGTATCACGTGCTACAACGTCACTGTCACACATGCGACGATCTTTGCTGTGAGGACCATGACACCAAGCAGTTTAAATAAATGCACCACATTTCTTTCAATATTCTCAGTTTATTGGAAGGGTATCGTGGCCATACATTCAAATCCACACAAACATCATTAAGGAAATGATTGACTCGTACTGAAATATGCTCAAAACCGAAAAATCTTTGAAAATTCAATAGTTGAATTTTCAACCTCATAAGTGTTATCTTAATTCAGTTCCTTAAATAGCTGTTTTACATACACTGTTTTTTATTAGTATTTGTTGAAGATTTGTATTTTTTTAATTTATTATAACATAAACCATTTTTGTTATTCTTTTTAATACGTATTAAAGAATTGTAGTTCCATAAAACGTGCCTTGCCTGCATGTATATTCTAAAATAAGACTAAAAAAAATGTTGCTATTCTGACTCGGCCCAGCAGGTTATATACTTTGTTGACAATAAATCAATAGTCTCTTTTCCACTACACATATAAGGTAGAGAAAAACTCGTTTATTGAAACTGTTCACTCCGATAAAACCTTTTTTTATGATACTTCCCAGAGAAATCCATAAAATCGTTATCAGAATACAATTCCTTGGGATCCCACTGAATCCTGTAACTGGCCGTTGAAAATTTTATTTTTCTAATATTCGAATATTTTACTATAGAAGAATTTATTGAATATACTTTATACGTGGGATATTGAATGGCAAGACAAGAAAGAATTTCTCTATGCATATATATATATATATATATATATTTTATGCCTTTATTTTGCTTTGAATATTATTTGTTTTCTAGCAGTGCTGATATGTTGTTGTTGTTGAAACCCAGACCGTCCGACCCACACAGTGTTGATATGTGCTTTTATACATATGAATTCACTACAACTATATATGAGTTTTACATTAGTGTCATAATAATAAATTATTTGACGTTTTATCTTAAGATTCTATATATAAACGATTTTTACGCATTACGACTTTTTGGAAATTTAAATGTATTAATAATTTATTTACACCTAAACATTTTTTCTCCTTAGTATTGTTTAATTTTAATTACACGATATTTATGCATGCATATTTTAAATTATATTTTGTAATACTTTTCCATTTTGATTCGCTACATAAGATTATATACATTATTGACAATGAATCACTTGCCTGTTTTGCACTATTCATACCAGATAAAGATATATTTGTTTTAACAAACCAATACTTGCCATTCTGACTCGCTGCAGAAGGTTATACACTTTATTGAGAATAATTCCATTGCCTGTTCCGTACTATTCATACTAGGTAATACAAAATTTGTTTTAACAAACCAATACTTTGCCATTCTGACTCGCCATAGGAGGTTATATACTTTATTGAAAATAAATCAAGAGTATGTTTTGCACTATTCAAGCTAAGTAAAGTCAAATTTGTATTCATAAACTAATACTTTGCTATTCTCACTCGCTACAGAAGGTTCTACACTTAATTGAGAACTAGCAGCATAACCGTTTTTCGTACGGAGTGTATAATATAAAAAAACTTATAATTCGCAATCATGTGGAAATTATGTTAAAATATTAAATTTATTGCTCCTAAAGAGAAGTTTAAGAATATCTGTTCTCACTATGCAAAATTATCTTCACGGGCGGATCTGTAGAATAAAACATCCTGGCAGCCCCTTTTATAAGCAAATTTACAAAAAAAGGAATTGAATCAATATATGCAACCCCGTTCTACTTATATTGTCGCAGATTAGAAAATATGCCAGTATGTTAGCAGAAGATTACCCGTATTACAGTATGAGTCTCAAAAATCTTTGCCAAAATAAAAGAGATGACGTAATAAATTGAAAATATTAATAATCCCCGTACTCTTTATACCAGAAGGCCGTCATTGATTCCCATATATACCAATATATTTCAAAACATATGCCAATATACCTGCACTACATATATTCTCATAGATTAAAAGATATACCCGTCGGAAACCCAGAGTGTCCGGCTCATCCGTGGACATAGAGCAGCAATTTGGGCGGCCGGGAAGATATACCCGTGTATTTGTAGAAGATTACTCGTACAACGTACAATATATGAGTTTAAACAATTTTTATAATAATAAAACAAATGCGTAATAACTTGAAAATATCAATAATTCCTGAATAATCCCCAAAAATATCAGTGAGAATAACGTTTACACCTGAAGACCGTAATTGATATTTTCCAGTCAAAAATGCTATAAGAAAAATTAAATCGCTCTTTTTTAAAATATATTTTTATATCCATTTATTTTTTATTCAAATCGAAAAAATAATAATTAAAATTAACAGACAGATTTAATTTAATTGCGTTTCTGAGCAACATGATATAAGATAGACTCTTCCTCATAAATTGCGAAATTAAAAAAACATTTTGATATCTTTATATTTTTCATTGTTCAGTAAAAACTTGTGAAAAATAAACCATGGAGATATATTTCCCATTTAAATCATGTTTCAAACAATTCATGTTTTCAGAAAGTGACTAATTAACGCAAAAAATCTCCCATCAAACTCAGAGATAAAGTTTTAATGCACTTTCAAACGATTTTCAAGCTTATCGTTTGGATAAACTACAGAGTTACAGAGTAGATCTCCTAGCAAAAAGTTTCGTTTTTCATTAATATCTCGATAACCCCTGGCCCTTGATACTCGAAACTTGGGCTGAATTTATGGGGGGCTATTTCAAGGTTATCACAAAATTTCGTCAAATTCGATTTAGCCGTTCTCCCGTGATGATGAGACAAACGAAAATTTCGTTTTTTACTAATATCTCGAGAACCACTCACTGATCGTAGAAACTCCACACATAGACTAAATTTTAAGTGGGACTATTTTGAGGCTACCCACAAAATTTTATCAAATTCGGTTCAGCCGTTTTCCAGTGATGACGACACAAACAGACAGACAGACAGATTTTCAATTTTATTTATATAGATAAATCAATTGCATGTTTTGCACTATCCATGCTAGGTAAAGCCAAATTTGCATTAACAAACCAATACTTTGCCACTCTGACTCGCTACAGATGGTTATACTCTTTATTGAGTATAAATCAATTGCCTGTTCTGCACTATTCATACTAGGTAGGTAGAGCCAAATTTGTTTTAACAAACCTTAATACTTTGCTATTCCGACTTGCTACAGAAGGACATACACATTAGTGGCAACAAACGAAATGCATGGTGTATACTATTCATACAAGGTAAAGTAAAATATATTTTAACAAACTAATGCTTTACCATTCTGATTCGCTACAGAAGATTATATACACTTTAAGATTACATACACTATTAACAATAAATTAATTGCCTATTTTGCACTATTAATAATAGGTAAAGTGAATTTTTTTTAACAAACTGATCTCGTCAAAAAATATTTTTTATAATACTTCCGAAGGAAAATTATAAATCGTTGTAAATATACAATTCGTTGTATCCAACTGAATCCTAGAAGCCCGGTGGTTTTTTTCTGATGACTTGCGAATAGTTTTCTATAAAAATGTATTTGATATATTTTTATATGGATTATTGAATGACAAAGCACGTGAAAATGTATCTAAAAATACCTATGTTTTTAATGTGTTTATTTTGCTTTGTATACCATTTGTTTGCTAAATGTGATGGTTTGTATCCCAATACAAATAGATTTACCACACAATTAAGCATGAACTTGTGCGTCATTATTGTTATAAATAATAATTTCTCAATTTGGGGGATTACAATTTAGTACTAGGTACATCTTATTGATTTTTGTAGCCTTAAAAAAATTGCGATTTACGTAAACTTAAATTTTTATTTCCCCTTCCATATTGCTGAAATATAGTTTACTAAAGAAATATTTTATATACGTACAGTCTTTGAAGCAGCTTTTGTAATACTTTGCTATTCTGATTATCACCACCAAGTCATATACATTGTTGACAATGCCCTAATAGCATAATTTACACTATAAAATATAAAGTTATTCGTTTAAACAGGATTCGGTTCACACAACATTGGAAAAAACGTTCTTAGAGCTTTTCGATACAGTGAAGATTGAAACTCAGTGATAATATTTTAAGTCGCCGAGGAACTGCTGTTTGTGAAAATCGTAAAAATCTGACTTGGAATGGTACTAAAATATAAAATAACTAGAAAACTAATTCCAAAAATAGCGCCGATGTGTACCTTCATGGGTTCTGAAGTACCTGAGTACCAAATTTCATAATCGTATGAAGTTTAGATTTCCCGTTACAAACCGTACACATACCTCTTTTATTATGTAGGATTTTGATTTATCTTACAATCGTTTCCCACAGATTCTCTATGCATATGGATTTACCCCAACGATGCTTGAGTTCCTTTTAGTATTTTAGAAAATAAGTGTTTATTTTACTATTACTCTAAAATTTTATATTTCAGAGGCTCATTAATATTCGACAACGCTTGTTATACCTTTAAAACTTTTGAAAGATAATATTTTATCTTGATTTTAATATTGCTGAACTGTACATTTCTAAAAAGAAATGCATGATGGGTATGCAAACTCTGAAAATAGCTTTTGTATAACTTTGCTATTCTGATCCCATCCAGCAGGTTGTATACTTTGTTGACAATAAATCAATAGTCTTCTTTATACTATACATATAAGGTAGAGAAAAAAAATCGTTTCAAGAAGCCATTCACTCCGATAAAATCTTTTTATGATACTTCCCAGAGAAATCCATAAAAACTTTATAAGAATACAATTCCGGTAGATCCCTCTGAATCCTATAACTGGCCTTTGAGAATTTTATTTTTATAATATTCGAATATTTTACTATAGAAGAATACATTCAAGTATACCTGAGATAGTGAATGGAAAAACAAAATATACATTTTAAGCATATCTGTATATTTATGATGTATTTGCTTTGCATACCCTTTGTTTTTTAACAGTGTTCCTCATGATTTTATGTGTTCATTTTCATGTGTTCCTCATGATGTTACATGCGTTTCCTCTTAGCGTTTAAATAAAGAGTAATTCATTTGATTTTTTTTCCTGTTAAAATTTCGTATTTCACAGATGTTTACTTTCTTGGTCTTGTTGGATATTTAACTATCTTAATAGTTTATTTACACCGAAACTATTTTTATTTTCTTTATAATATCGCTGAATTCTATTATCCAATAGAAAGCTGTGCATATAGGCTTTAAATTAATGTTTGTTAATTTTTTCCAGTCTGACTAGAAGTTGTACAATTTACTAACATTAAATCAGCTGACTTTAACTTCCACTAATGATACAAAGTAAAGCAAAATTTGGTTTAACAAACTGTTTTCTTCTAAAAATATTTTTTTGTGATACTTTCCCGGGAAATTCTTAAATTCGTTATCATAATACAATTTTATTGGATTCTATAAATAGCCGCTGAGTACATATTTTTTCTCTTTTTTGTGATTTTCGAATAGTATTATGGAAACGTGTATTCGATACATTTTTACGCAATATACTAAAAGATATGTAAGAGAGAATTTCTGTAAAAATATCTAATCCTTTATTGTCTTTATGTTGAGTACCATGTGTTTGCAAAAAGTGCTGGTATGTACCTCTAAATAGGACTTCCAGAAAAGGTATACATACTTTGCAAGAATCTGTCATACCATGTGAGGAGTCTAGGGATGGGAATTTTTATTTTCTGCAAGACGGTGCACCTCCCCACTTCCATCGGAATGGTGTAAATACATAGTTTATTTGTTTGGGAACCCCTTGTGATTTTTTACTTTGGTTGCGTAAATGTAAGTTATACCAAACAATGTGACATAACATCAAATTTTGGTAGTAATTGATACAAAAGGCCTTTTAGCCAGAGGCAAAGACGCACTGATTTAAGAATTTAACGCATTTATTATGCACTCAATAATAATACAGTAGCCGGCTGGGTTACTAAGGCTAGACAGATACCAACACAGTCAGTATTGCACTTTTTCATCGTTTGGCAAAAAATATCAATAATAAAATTTGATAGGGGTCTGGTGATATACCTGTCTTTACGTCGTCAGCGTAACAGACATAAATACTCGATGCTTACTAAACTGCTTCTTATGACATCTAAATCATGTTCTGTAGAACTAGTGAGTGCTAGATCCTCCTGATCATAGTACAACCGGCACTAGTGACCGGCGTCACGGACGTGCACCTACCACTCCTTCACTCTCACACAGTTAATTAACTGCCAAACTCACAACTCAAGTAGTGACCCAATTCAAATTAGATTTCATTTCACTGTATTTCATTTCTCTCAACATAACTAACTCTCTCACTCACGATCCGAAACTTATCTTGCCAATCTGCATAACCGCAGAATGTTACTTGGCTCAGCGATTGGTCTACATAACCGAACCAGTCAGAAATTTTTAATATAACGTCAAACATAAAATATAACATAACTGAGGGAAGTAATAACCAAAAGGTACATAGACCTCCCAATATTAGAGCCTACCTTGATGAAAATTTGCCGAACAAATAGATATGAAATAGAAATCGCATCGAATACCTTTGATATCCTGCCCATGGACCATTTTATGAAATACATCAAAGAAATTTTTTATGGCATAAACCTGAAAACCGTTAATGAATTAAGAGCAGCCACTGAAGGGGATAATATTCCATAATAACAAACCAAATGCTTCGCGATTTTGGTAATTCCATTATTCCACTTTATCAACAGTGTCTAGAAAATAATAACCTTCTATTTGATCACGTACCATAAAAATACGTCTGTTTTCATTAATTTGGATGCTTAGATATTAATTAATATAAATGCTTAATTTATAATCATTCAAATTTTGTATACATTTTCGGAACACCGTGTATACATGGATTTATCACAATTACGCATGAGTTTTGCTTTTGTGTTTTAACAAGTTGTAATTTATCCGATTTTTACATAAAAATTCAGTATTTAATACATTTTATTGGTTTATTATTCTTGTAGTTTATAATAAATTTTCAAATTATTTAAACATAGGGTATTTTCATTACTTCATTTATATTGCTTGAATTGTTGTTCACTAAGGAAAATATATTGTGTGGACACAAACTCTCAAACAGTTTTTAAATATTTGTAATTCTAACTCCCTCCAAAACGTGATATACTTTGTTGATAATAAATCAATAACATATGATCCACTGTATATAAAAAACTATAGGAAATTCCGTTTCACCAAACTGTTTAGTCAGATAAAAAAATGTTTATGATATGTAGATCCCCGAGAAATCCATAAAACCATTATCAGACTACAATCCCTTTTGATCCCACAGAATACTATAACTGGCGCTTTGAATTTTTAGTTTTCTAATATTCGTATATTTTTTTCTATGGTAAAAATTATATTTAATTTCTCCTCATGTGGAAAATCGAATGTCAAATTAAGATATATTTTTAGTAAACACACACACACACACACATACACACACATATATATATAAATATATATATATATAATACATGGAAAATAACTCAACAAATGCACGAACCTGTCGAAACCGGGAATCCAGAGTGAAGAGACCAGTGCTGCCATTCTCAAAGAGAAAAGATATGATCTACTGTTGCCATTCGTAAGAAATAAATACCAGTAATGCGAAAAGGCAAGTATAAGCGATAATATACAATCAGGAGGAGCTAATAATAGAAAAGCTTGTGTAAGTGGATATATATATATATATATATATATATGATTATATTGTTTACCAAAAATACTCGTATGTGTCTCTATACATTTGTTACAGTTATACTTGAGTTCTCTGCTAGTGTCTTAATGTAGAACACTAATTAAACTTTTAGTTCTCTTACAATTTTGCAATTTTGCATTTTATAGACATTTGATAGACATTTGATCGTTAACAAAATGCAATTTACTGGATACTAAAATATTTGTTTTCCCACTTTAATGTTGCCGTATTCTTTTCTAAAAGTGATTGTTTTCGATTCATATGGACCGAAAAATAGTTTCTACTATGCATATAAAAATAGAATGAAACTTGTTTTTACAAACTGTTCATGATGATAAAACCTTTTTTATACTTCTTCTAGAAATCGATAACATCATTATAAGAAGGCAATTATGTTAGATACCATTAAATCCTATAACTGGCAGTTGCTATTTTTTCTGATCCTCGGATATTTTTTTAAAAAGTGTATTCGATAAGGCAACATATAAGATCAACATATCGGTGAAAGTGTCTATATTTTTAATGTTTTTGTTTTAATTTGCGTGTCATTTTTACTAAACATTCATGCCTGTGCATTTACAGCAATTATGCTTGAGTTTTCTGTATGTGATTTACAAAATAATTATTTATTTTAATAATTGCCTCAAATTCCATTTTCCATACACTCGTTTTAATTCGTTAAGGCTTTTTGTAGTAATTTGCAAAAACTGAATTTTCATTTCCAAAAATATCTGAATATACAGACTCTGAAAAACACTTTGTAAAACACTGGCGTTCTTACTATACTTTATTGATAATAAATCAATAGTATATTTCCACTGTGCATAAATAGATCAAAACAAGTTTCGGAAATCTATCCACACCAATAAATCCTTTTTAAGGATGTCTCCCCGAAAAATCCAAAATCGTTATTAGAATGCAAATCTGTTGGATGCCACAGAATCCTATAACTAGTCGTTAAGAATAGTTTTTACTGATATCCTGATATATTTCTATAGGAGAATGTATGCAATATATTTTTATGTGAATAATTTATGTGGTCTATCTGTCCTGCTGAAATCGGTGTTTTTTTAATGTGAACGATTACTATATAAACCATTTCGAAACCTATATCATCGAACCTAATAAATATAAAAATCTGATGAGGGCAGCACATGATTTCCTTATATAATACAATGAATTTACTACTTTTACAGCAAAAGAAATAAGTTATTCTTATAGTAGATACTTATATTCTTTCCAAGATACTGACTTTTCGTCAATTAGTCGTCATTTTCATTGATTTAGCGTCAATTTAACTGATTTAGCGTCATTCTTATACATTTGGCGACATTTTCGTTAATTTGGTAACATTTTAAAAAATCTCCAAGTTGGCGACATTCCGCCAAATTCATCGTCAAAATCTCGCCAAGCGTTATGGATGGAGAAATAAATTATTCTTATAACAGATAAATGACTATTGGCGTTCAAATACAAAACTATTACTCAAGGTATCGTTTCTCATGAATGGAACGAGCTAGATCCATGAGAATGGTGTCACCAAATTTATCGCATGATACTGCATATGAAGAGTGAACATGTTTCTCAACAATTACTATTTTTTTAACTTATGGGATTTTTTAATAAATTTACTTGAAAAATGTGCAATATCTCGAGAACGATTCATGTTAGCGTTCTAAAGTTTATGTCAATCGTTTTCTAAAAAAAAATTACGAAAGAAATGTCTATTTGCGTAACTTTATTAATGGTTTTGATTTTTTGATGATTTTTTCAAAATTTCACTCGAAAATTTAGTGGATTTCTAAACATTCGATTGCATTTAAAAACAATAGACTTCCAGTATTCATGGATAGTGATTTTTGCGCCAAATTGCATTCAAATGACTCAATGACACACACACACACATACACACACATACACACACACAGACATCAGCTCAAAAATGTTTGATTCGTGATCAGGGAGGCTTGAAACGTGCTCTCCCGTTGAAAACTCGAATTCGAATTTTCGACCCCATCACGATACTTTCCTTATTACATTATGTATATAAGGAAAGTAAAAATACAATTTGTACTTGTTTTGTCAAAAATAGTTTATTACTTATGAATATGCAAAAATAATTTCAGTATTTTATTGTTTTGAACAGTTTTTTTAGAAAAAATCCGAGCGGGTTTTCATTTCACTTTGTTCACATTCACTGGAAGGATCTTCACAAATGTGAAATATAAAAGCACGGGACGAAATTGCTTAGTAGAACATTCAGTTTCTATATAAATGATTTGTTTTTTCAAAGTTCTTTTAGTTGTTGCGCATTTGTTTTGTCAAGTTGATGAATATAATAAAATTGCGTTTTTAAGGCTTGTAATGATTATATATTAACAACTTAAAGCACGACATATACAGTAAGGCAATAACCTATACCCTTTAAAATCCCAAGGCCATACCATGGAATTTTGGATAGAATTCTTCATTTTTAACACTTTACAACAAAGTTAAAAAGTGTTTAGGACTTTGTTCATTCTGTCTGTCTGTCTGTCCGTCAGCACGATAACTGCCGTAAAAATGATTTAATCAAAATAAAATTTTAGTATGTTGTTCAGACGGTCTGTAGAACCTATGGGAATATATATGAATAATATCATCCAATTAGTTTTGGATTGAACCCGGGTCGAAAAAATGAAATACATTGAGCCCTATGGGACCTAATTTTTCAAACATTTTTTAAGCGGATTTAAAATTCACAGATTGCTTCGAAAATTTTAGGTAATATTCAAATTGTGCCATAAAATATATAAAAAAAAATTCAACGAAATATATTCTGTAGTTTTTTAAATAAAAATTAAAAAAATAATTACACCTCTTATATGAAACGATCACGTGACCATGATATGAAACGATCACATGACCCACTTCAAAATGATATATGGCATCCATCTTGTTTCAAAATCGGGATTTTTTTAAGTTCTTTATTTTTGCTTAAATTCTGTGCATCTACATGTGAACCAACGCAATGACAATATATTTGAGTTTAAATGCTCATCTAAATTTGATTATTTCTACAGCTAAGCCTATTTTTCACCTATGCAAAATGTAAACAGCAAAATATGTAGAATGAGTTTTATTAGAATTCCTGTATTTTTTTAACACAAAATAATTTAGTCCATGGAGTCTGCATGGCTGATATGAATGAAATATTAATTAATTTCATAAAGAGAAGGGCGATTCTTTTCGATGAAGTTTCAAGCATAGAGTTTAATTTTTTGTAGCTCCATGGTCTTAAACAAAATGTTTAAATAAAATAAATTATTATAGTATTGTGATGAATGAAATGAATGGGAGAAAGTTATGAATGAAATCCTGTTTTTATAGAGAGATCCAGGCGTGTTATTTTTTCTATGACGTCATTTGAATTAATTTCAGTTGTTTTCGATGGAGTTTTCAAATATAATAAATTATCGTAGTATTATGATAATTCTAAAACTATTACCGAGGAATGTATAACATTTTAGAGATGTTTAAACCAGGCAATTTATATTTCAATACCGTCATTTGAATGAAGTTCATTTGTTTCGATGAAGGTTTAAGTTTTCAAATATAATAAATTAATGCAGTATTGTGATAAGTTTCAAAATATTACCGAGGAATGTATTGCAGTTTTAGACTTGTTTAAATAAAATTGCATTGAAGTTGGAAAGTGTTTCATAATCAATGCTTTAAGCATGATTGATCTTTCTTGTTGAAATAATGTGTTTATTATATATTGTAATTGATACAATTGAAACTAAAAATGACAAACGAATTTATTCACTTTTTTTTTGCAAGACATTTATTTTCTCAAAACCATTTCGACCCCATCACGCCTCAATGCTTAAAATATTGGAGTGGTATTGGCCCACGGGAGTGATCATTCTTGGCAAGGATTTCCTGGATAATTTCAGTCTTAGGCTAAGTTATTGATTTTTTGGAGGTTTTATTTTTTAATTTCCCTTGAAATATATTTGAAGTATGTTTCAAAGGTTACGTAGGATTAATCAAGAAATAGATATTTAGCATCGATATGTAATACGGTTAATTTCCCTTGAAATATATTTGAAGTATGTTTCAAAGGTTACGTAGGATTAATCAAGAAATAGATATTTAGCATCGTTATGTAATACGGTTAATTTCCCTTGAAATATATTTGAAGTATGTGTCAAAGGTTACGTAGGATTAATCAAGAAATAGATATTTAGCATCGATATGTAATACGGTTAATTTCCCTTGAAATATATTTGAAGTATGTTTCAAAGGTTACGTAGGATTAATCAAGAAATAGATATTTAGCATCGATATGTAATACGACGATTCAGTGAACCCATATTTTCATTAATTGCAATTAAATTAGACTATTTCTGAGTGGTGAGACCTGAATGACTGATAAATCAATATAATCTTATTGTATAGTTGCTGGTTTGCTGTAAATTCAGTAACCGTGTTAAAAGAAGACTGTTGATATTGACCAGTAACTACTTGATTAAACATTCAGTAAATCACATTTTGAGAAATCATTATTCTGGGTAAATAGTTACTTTCTTAACCCTAAAGAGAAAATCTATAATTTATTGTAATGATCGGTGGTTAGATAGAAATTCAGTAACCATGTTACAAAAATATTACTGATATTGACCAGTAACTACTTGATTGAACATTTAGTAAATCATATTTTGAAACATCATAATTATGGGGAATTAGTTACTTTCTTAACCGTAAAGTGAAGATCTATAATTTTGTACAGTGATTGATGGTTAGCTCGAAATTCAGTAACCGTGGTAAAATACAACTAGTGATATTGACCAGTAACTACTTAATTAAACGTTCAGTAAATCACATTTTGAGAAGTCATAATTCTGAGTAATTAGTTCTTCTGTTAACCCCAAATTGAAAATCCATAATTTTTTCCTGTGATTGATGCATAGTTGGAAATTCTGTAACCGTGTTAAAAGCAGACTGATGACATTTACCACTAACTACTTGATTTAAGATTCAGTAAATCACATTTTGAGAAATCATAATTCTGGGTAATTAGTTACTTACTTATCCCTAAAGTAAAAAGTTATAATTTTTACAGTGATTGTACCAGTTTGACTGATTAACTGAGATTGATAAGATAGTTTTAATCTGATTAATAAGATATTTTCATTAATGATAGATTTTAAAATTATAGCAATGAAAGAATAATATTAAAAATAAAATTAAAATAATAAACGATACAAACAAATAGAATAATTAAGATAAAAAAATATTAAAATCAATAACTGACTTGCAGAACATATATTCTGCAAGTCATTACATACAGCGGAATGACAAACCAACATTCATTATAATTAGATTCATTATGGACTATAATGGGGGGGTTAATATGAACTTAAAATATGTTACCATCCTATTTGGGGAATCATCATTAACTACCCAGAGTTTTTTCTTAGATGTGGGGTGCAACAGGTTTTTAAAAATGGTCGTCGGACGCACGATTATACTCGAAGATTAACATGAGCACGCTATAAAACGACCCAATCTAAGATTTTACTTGTCTAAGACACTTAGAGGGTAGTTGTCTTTCCAACTGAGAGAGAGCAATTGAGATAAAAATTATGAAAAAAAATATTATTTTTATTTAACAAATGGCAAGCCATTGACCACTAGGTCATTAGGCCACGAGCTCTCCAATACTTTTCAATAATACAGTCTAAATTATTTAGTGCAGAACACTCGTCCAAATGAGCAGCAGTCATAGGTTGCCCAGAGGTACACAAAACGCAGTCAGGCGAAGTAGTTAAATTAAAACGATACAAATAGACACCAAGGCAGTCATGTCCGGTCGAAAGTCTAATAATGGAGAGTGGCAGAAACTGTAGTAGATTTAGCGTTACCAGGGGCGCACCACGAGAAGGCCTACTACGTTACATTCCAATTAAGAAAAAATTATAGAAGTCAAATGAAACGAATATATTATATACTGGCTTAGACTGAACTACTGTCACTCAAGGCGCATACTGTGGACACGATTGCAGTAATGGGAGGATCTTAACTGTGTAGGATAGTACAGAGCGTATGCAAGATTTTATTTCTGCGATATTTTCGCCCAGGCAGTCATTCAGGACTTTTTTTCGGGGGGGGGGGGACAAGTTTCCTATTTGCCCTATATAAATATATCTAAATGCTGAAGTAGAAACTAAGTTAATATAAAATGTTTCCCGGGTGCGGGGGGGGGGGCGATTAATCGTCTCCAAGGTGGGCTTCGCCCTTTCGGATGTATTGCTGAAAGACCACAAGAAGATGGCGCATACACCTTGAGATCCTCAGTTGTGACGTAGCAGGAGAGACATGGTAGGCAGTATGATGAAGGATATTTCATTTTAATAATATATTATTTGAAATAAATATATAAAATGTTTTACTTACCAATAAACGAAGGGAGATGCAGACATAATTTTTCTCCGATTTTCTTCACGATTCTTCACGTGATTTCACGTGAAATCACGTGATTGACGTGATCACGTGAACGTCATCACGTGATTTTCTTCACGTCATTTCATTTTTTCATTTTGTCTTCGAAAACATAGTGTTTAGTGTTTGGCGACTTGGGAGAATCATTTTTAAAAGTTAATGGCAAATTTGATTTAGCGAATCAAATTATCTGTTAAATTATAGGAGTTTGGAATTTTTTCATACTTTTGAAATTTTTCTATGTGAATCAGAAATTATCCGTTTAGCAAGGGAAAGTGCAAAGTTTGGTGAGTGATAGATTTATTTTCTTACTTGTTTTACATGATTTTTACAAACTAGTTAAAATACAGTTGACTGGTTAAAAATGTTATATCCCGCATATAACATGTTTAACCAGTCCCACTCCAAGAGGAAGGTAAACCGGTGTTCCATTTTAAGAACAAATTTGGTAAACGCATTCAATTATTTTCTTTGTAATTGAGTTGTTATATTTTATTTTATTTGTAAGCTTGTTAAAATATATAGCATGAGCTTTCTATTTGCTTATTTTGGTTCCTAGTTTTATGTCCCTAGAAATTATTTTATCACACTTTGCCAATGAAAAATTAAACGCTTTGCCAATTCAAAATTGAAGCACACTTCGCTGCATATTGAATCATGGAAATACTAAGTATGCATTTAATACAAAAGAAAATATTTAAAATGGAAATTATTAGTAAAATTTGAAAAAATATCATAATTTATCTTCTTTTAAATACGAAAAGCATTAGAATAAAAATCTTTATCTAATGTAATTTGTGTCATTTTAATAGTGGAATATATTTGCCCTTATAAACCTTAAGCACATGCATGGTTATTAAACTTTATAAAAATAAACAACCTTTTCCCAAACTCCACCTTCTCATTTTCTAAAAACATGCTATTTGTATTCAAAAATTTAATATGTCAAACACAAATATACATTCTAGGTATTTTATTCTTTTGTTAAGAATTCCTTTTCAGATATTCCAAAAAGTACGATCCAAATATTTCTGTATACATAGTTATTACATGTTAAAATAATATTTCGGAAATCGGTTTTATCTTCTGACTTCTATCGCAAATTGAATTCCGAACCGAGATTTTCTTTGAAGGGGGGCGGTATCAAAAATAACATTTGTCTTGGGTACGTATAAAATAAATGTCAAAAATCTACAAACGATCCCTGATTTCCGAAATATATGCAACTATTTGTACGCTCCGAAGAATTACTTTGTGCTTTTTAGGCGTATATTTGTTCGGAATAATCTCAAAATCATATCTTTAAAACCCATTTTACATTTCCAATTCAAATGTTTTCTTAAGTGTCATTTCCTTTCCAGTTGTGCAAATGTATTTATCAGAAAACGAGTTTTATTTAGATTTTGTTTGGGAAAAAATATGTTTCAGTGCCAATTCCAGAACAAATACCCATTTTATATTTAATTACAAAAGCCTCAGTACGGGTGAATTATTTTATTCAAATTCAAAAATAAATTGATGGGGTATAATTTATAAATATACAGTCAACCCTCCTATAACGCGATTTCCATATAGTGCGGAGCAAAAACTGCTGCAGCTCTTCCATAATGCGGCACTCTCATAACACGGTTTCCATGTAACGCGGGTAAAATATTGTGACAGCCATCCCATAACCCAGAACTCACAAAACTATTTCCATATTACGCGGTAATCTTATAACGCGGTTTCTCGGTAATACAACCCAATTAATTTAAGCAATCTCCCTATAGCATGATTTATTTTAGTATCAAGGAGTTTTATTTAGATTTTGTTTGGGAAAAATATATTTCAGTGCCAATTCCAGAACAAATACATATTTTATATTTAATTGCAAAAGCCTCAGTACGGGTGAATTATTTTATTCAAATTCAAAAATACATTGATGGGGTATAATTTATAAATATACAGTCAACCCTCCTGTAACGCGATTTCCATATAGTGCGGAGCAAAAAGTGCGGCAGCTCTTCCATAATGCGGCACTCTCATAACACGGTTCCCATGTAACGCTGGTAAAATATTGTGACAGCCATCCCATAACGCAGAACTCATGAAACTCTTTCCATATTACGCGTTAATCTTATAACGCGGTTTCTCTGTAATACAACCCAATTAACTTAGGCAATCTCCCTATCGCATGATTTCTTTTATTATCAAGGAAATCCTCTGTAAATGCAGAAATATACAGCATTACGGTTTCTATATAACGCGGTACTAATTGTTCTGTTTTGTACAAATTAT
The DNA here is from genome assembly GCA_951213105.1 of Amaurobius ferox. Lineage (NCBI taxonomy): Eukaryota > Metazoa > Arthropoda > Arachnida > Araneae > Amaurobiidae > Amaurobius > Amaurobius ferox. The sequence continues at coordinate 41,697,622 of OX578146.1, forward strand.
GAGTTTCTTATAATGCGATTTCCATATAATGCGGTACGAATTAATCGCGTTATAGAAGGGTTGGTTGTATTCATTTACTGACATAAAGAAATGCATATACCTAATTAAATGCATATATTTAGTATTATTATTGCCGATCCGGTGGTCGAGCGGTCAGAGGCATGCGTTTCCGGCTGATCGCTGGATTGCCGGGTTGCGGGTTTGAATCCCGCCAGCTGGCATGGATGTTGTCATGTCGATGTCAAGTCAGACTTCCGCCCTTCGGGAAGCATCTATAAAAGTGAAGCTGCAAATTTTCTCCCTTTCACCATGGAATACCCTGGGGGATCTTGTGGACGTGGTGCGTAGGCGCCCCTTCAACACGGGGGAATTAGTAACGAACGAGTATTCTTATTGAACTATGTAATAAACTAGAAGAGAAATCCCATCGTAAGGCTAGTTAAATATGCAAAATTTACCCCTCATACGTCATCCACAAAACTGAAACAATATACCCCACTCACCATTCTAAAAATTTTAAATCATTGCCTCCCATCTTCCCGCCAGCAACAAACACTTAGCTCTTTATATATAGACACATGTCAGCCACGCATCTCCCATTAATTATTATTATTTCTTACAAGACTCCCTAACCAAACAGACATAGTATACCTTCCTCCTACAAGATGCAATTAATTTTCACTCCGTATACCGCCTAACAAGACGTACATATCCCACAAATAGTGAAATTAGCAATATTTTGACTAAAAGATATCAAATAAGTTTTCGAATTGGCTTGAATTATCAAGTAAAGTGAATTTTATTATTAGTGTAATATTATCTGAGCTATTGAAATTTTAACAATTTGGCATCCTTATTGTCGAATTGGCGAGTTTGTCCAATTTTGTGATTTTTTTCAAAAAGTCTCCAAGTTTGTAGACAAGATTGCTAAATTTTTTGACAAGTGGAATGGAGGGACAGACAGACAAATTCTATTGGATGAGGGACAGTCAAACAAATTCTATTGGAGGAGAGACAGACAGACAAATCCTATTGGAGGTGGGACAGACAAATTCTATTGGAGTAGGAACAGACCAAATTCTTTTGGAGGAAAGACAGACAGACAAACTCCAATGGAGGAGGGACAGACAGATAAATTCTATTGGAGGAGGGACAAAGAGACAAATTCTATTGGAGGAGAGACAGACAGAAAAAATTCTATTGGAGGAGGGACAGACAGACAAATTCTATCGCAGGAAGGACAGACAGATAAATTCTATTGGAGGAGAGACAGACAGACAAATTCTATTGGAGGAGGGACAGACAAATTCTATTGGAGAAGGGGCAGACAAATTCTATTGGAGAAAGGACAGACAAATTCTATTGGAGGAGGAACAGACTAGTGATTAATGCACGTGAATTGAATTTGGATGGCTCGAGTTCAATTCCCGGATGTTTCCAAACTATCCCCATGTTCACACGCGGTACGTAAATATTAAATATGAGGATCCGTAAGTCCTTCCGAAAGGCTGGTGGTAAGGTAAGGAGGGTACGGTTACTCTGGATGCTGTTGAAGCCAAACAGTGGCTTGATAAGAGTTATGGAGACTCTGCATCAGTGTACTTTGCACCTTGTAGTTGGAATTTTATCCAATCGAAGGTATTTCCAAGATTATAATATCAATTTCGGTGCATCAGAAAATATATCTGAATAAATTAAAGAATAAATCTTTAAATAAATTAAAGATGAAATATTTAGATTTTAAAAGTCATTTAATAAACATCCTATAGACATACACATAGATTAAAAGCCAGAGCGCTTTCGAACATCACTATAACCTTCCTCAATGACTTTAAAATCTAAAGATTTCGCCTTTAATTTATTTAAATCAATTTATAATTTTGACGTGTTACCTCTCTAAGTAGATCTGAACCCATTTTTGCTGGATATATTGCATCAAAGGCTAATGTTTTTTAACTGCACTGTTAAAATCATACTGGTGAGTATAATTTAGGTGATGCTGAGTGGGACTTCACTTATGGAATTCTATAGCTCCAATGTTTCCGTCTCTTTCTGCGTCGCTCAGCCCATTATATTCATTGACTACCGAATTTTCGATCTAAGAATAATAACATTTTTAGATGTTACATCAGGGATCTGCAACCTGTTGATAGTGATCACTGCAGTGCTCGCGAGCTGGAATTTAGTGCTCTTTAGAGGGCAGTAATATAACGCCCGAGAGCACCCGAAACAACACTAAAAAATGTATTTATTATTGTATTAAAGTTTACTGTTTTGAAAAGTCTTACATATACCTGTTCAAGATGTCAAAATGTTACCCGTATAGAAAAATTGTCCAACTTTTTATTGGTAAAAAAAACTGTTGCCATACTATCATTTTTGTGGAAAAAATTTGACTTGAACCGTTTATTTCTAATGATCTGCGAGAGGCAAAAATTAAGGGATGACTGATATTAATTCAGCTTCGCATTCAGGATGGTGTTGGGGGATTTACTAAGAATTTCCACTTTCAGATCATTTTTGTACATTTCCAAGTGTTCAATGTTTCCTCTTAAGGAAGTTACCAATAATATACAGATGAGGTGAAACGTATTTACAAAGTAATATGAAACAATTGACGTATTCTTAATTTAAACAAAATACATCACAAGGGACTATTTTGCTCACATGGGTAGTTGTCATATAAAATTTGCTAAAATACAATTGACTATAAGAAATGGATTATCAGTAGCATCATCATAAGGTAAAATAGATTTCAATGAAACATTAATAAATGTAACCTTTCATACATTACATAATGTATGTCTAGAAATTGTGTTATGATTCAGTCAAAAATTACAAATTAAGGTTTTGACAATTCAGATACGCCTGGACATAAACTGAATGTTTTTCAAGCGATGCAATTATGCAGGTGAGTGTGTGACAATATTATCATTGAAACAGATTCAAAAAGCCCTAAAACTTATATATTGGATTCAAAATCTCAAATCATTAATGTTCGTAATAATAATACTTCTCTTGAATGAGAAAGTAAAAATAATCCACTTGCTTTTGATACCGCAGCTGGTCCTTCAGGACCGTTAGTGCGTATATGCAACGGAGAGAACCTCTCTTCTCTGGCCCACGGATAAATATTTGCCACTAGATGTGGATGGCTGCTAGAGCCCAGTGATGGCAATGCGCAACGCAGAATTGGGTCGAAACATGGCATTGAGATTAAGATTTTTAGTAACACCAGATAGGATAAAATTCTAGTTTTTCCAAGGCTAGTTGCTTGAATCATTGTCCATCGCAATTTAGCTTCGGTTTTCGTGTTTTACCAGTATGCTGATTATATAACAAACACAAGTGCAAACTGTTGTGACGGTTTTGATTTAAAAGGCATGCCACTGAGAGACTAAAATGATGTCTCCTTTCATGGTAGTGACTCTGTGTTTATTTTAATGATTAGTGTCTTGGGTGGTACGTTTAGAAGAGGATTAGGGTTGTCATTTTTATATCTGCTCTTTTTTTTTGGGGGGGGGGGGAGTGCATATATGCTGGTAAGTATTTGGTTAGAAAAATGTTGCAGTAATCATCTCGAAAGGAGTAAAATATATTTCTTAAACTAAAATTTAACAATTGATAAACGAACCTCATAGCGATGTAAGTTAAGAAAGTGAAATCTTTGCTATGTGCTTTAGTATGAAAGTTTATTTAAAAGCCAACGAGGTGTGTGATGTTTCTGGACACTTTCAGTACAGATAATTATAGTTCAAATGTCGAAGATCTGCCATCTCTTTAGTTGAACGCTGGATAAAATGCAACAGTTCAATGCCTTTTTAAAGGACATTACTTTCTTTAATCTGCATTTCATTGATAATATTATACAAGTAATAGTTAACCAAACAAAGAAGTTTTCAAGGCTCACATTTGAGAAGAAAGATGGTGTAGTCAGGTCGCTGAAAATGCAATAACATCCGTGTATTTCTATAAAGATGGTATTTAAAGTAAGGTTTTTGTAACACGATTTTTGACTTGTTAAGCTTAGCATCAAAAAGTGCCTGGGACTGGAGCAGCAGATGATTCTCGCTGCGCACGGTCTTCCAGAAACGCTTCTTCTTTCACTGGGCGGTCGTGAACGGGTAAAATTATAAATATGGATTAGACCAGTGGTTCTCAACCGGTGGGTCGCGACCCCCCAGGGGGTCGCAAGAAGTTTAAAAAAATACAAATTTTTATTTTATAAATAATGTAATATACAATAATTTCTAGCAGCATAACATTCAGTTTCTTTAAAAATCCATTGATTTTGTCTTGTACTTTGAGTATAGTTATATTTCGACCTTGTAGCTCTGCATTTAGCTCATTTAGGTGCAAAAATATGTCTTCTAAATATGCGAGTTGAAATAACCAAGTTGGGGAGCTAAAAAATTCGGCTAATTGTGGGTTAGCATCTTGTAAAAATAGCAGCAGTTCAGATCGCAGCTCAAATAACCTGTTCAAAACCTTCCCACGGGACAGCCATCGTACCTCCGTATGTAACAGCAGCGTTTTATGTATTGCACCCATTTCATTGTAAAGTTTTTAAACAGTCGGCACTGTAAAGGTCTGCTTTTAATAAAATTCACTATTTTTATAGCTTCCGTTAGGACTTGTTGAAGTTCAGCAGGCATTTTCTTGGTGGCAAGGGCTTGTGGATGCAAAAAACAGTGCACCCACTTGGCATAATAGTTCTTAACCTTTGGACTAAGCCACTTTTAACACCTGTTAATGATTTAGCACCACCACTGCATATTGATATGCACTTTCCCCAATCTATTTTAAATCTTTTCGTAGCTTCCATAAATGACTCAAAAAAAAAACATTCCCCCGTTGTGTTCAGGCACAGATTTGCAAAACAAAATTTGTTCTTGTATATATCCATCTGCCTCAAAGCATATAAAAACACAAAAATTGTGCACAATTTGGCACGTCTGTAGACTCATCGATTTGAATGGAAAAATATTCGCTTCGTTTTATTTTTTCAGTAAGTTGTTCACGTACAATTTCAGTCATTTCAGAAATACGTCTTGCCACAGTATCATTCGATAATGGTATTGCAGTCAATTTCTCAGCATCCTCCGAACTGATCATACACGACGCCATATCTGTTGCACATGGAAGAATAAGATCTTCAGCAATGGTATGACGCTTCCCTTTTTTCGCAATTCTTAAGGCCACTAGATAAGATGCATGAAGTGCCATTTCATTTAAATTACCTATTTTTGTAATGTTCATCTGTTGATTTTGTAAAACAGAAAGTTTCGGGCGAAAGGGTTGATTTATTTTTAAATACCTATCCATAAGTGTTACAATTTACTAAGAACGACGTCAACTAAGGTAGTAATAAACCACGTGCCAACAGCGTCGTCTTCAGCACTCAGAAACTGAGTGATGTAATGGCCTTTATACCAGTAAGGTGAGCGTCCCGCAGTTTATACCGTCACCTCCGAAAGCAGAGGCCGGAGCACTAATTTTTGACGTCTTGGCTTGTAGGCCCACTGCGAGTAGGTCTTCCAGATCGCGATCGAAGCTTTTGCTATTTGTTTCCCTTTTAATTCTCTGTTCGATGTAAAGGAATCATAATTTATCAGTAAATCAAATAATATTCATGAAATTTGGAAGTATTTTCGATAATGTTCATTAAAATGGGTGATTTAAAATCTTAATATTGCTGTACATTTCCTTAAAATAAAATATTTATAATGACTCATTCACTGTAGGAGCAAAGATGAAAGGATTCCATTCAGTTAGTGTTTTAATAAAAGTTTGAAAAAGAACCCTGTATATTTATTGCTTAATCAGGCATTTTATTTGAATAATTCTTCAGTACATTCAGCTAAAGTATGCGTACTTACAGATAAAGTATGCAGAAACTAAAATGATTACTGAATACTATATCTTTAAATATCATAAGATAATCATTAAAAAGAAACTCAGAATTTAACTTTTAATATGCTTACGTGTTTATTTATTTTTATTTCATTTTATTTTATTCATTTTTTGTTGTTGTTATAAATTGTAAAATGATTTAGAATTAAGATAAAATACTAGTTGAATGTCATTCATTAACCTATGCACTATAAATTGTAGAAGTTCAGGTTTTCTAATATAGCACATCTTATATTCCCTTTTTTACTACCAGACATTAACAAATTGTAAACAATTTTGCTTAATTATAGAGTTTGAAATACCTCAGGGGCTTTGAAAATTTAATAAAGCTGTATAATAAAACTTTTTGGTATTAATATTTCATTTACAATTCCATTGAAGTGAAAATGTAAGAAAGATTAAATTAGCTTTGTATTATTAAAATAACATTAACTATAATATAATGAAATATACAATGGTAACTTGAAATTGTAAGTTAGTTACTTTGCTTTTTTCCAAGTTATTTTAACAATTTTCAATAACATAATTAATAACTCGCTACATAAAAAATAAAATGTGCCCAACCTAAACACAAATGACTTCCTAACCTATTCTTCTAAAATTTCAGCATGCCATAACAAATAATAAAAAATATACGTGCAATATATTAAGATACTATATCTTTTATATGCAATTACTTACTTATCAAACAGTTAAAATATGTTATTTGATGTGTGAAATATTCCATTTTACATTATTTTACTTTCATAACTTTAGTGTAGCATTTTTATTGCTACGATTTCTTACTATTGACAATATCTTAAAAAGAGAATGACATTTTTTTATCTATATAAATAAAATTGAAAATACATGTATCTGTCTGTGTGTTTATCTATCTCATCATCACGGTAGAACTGCTGCATCGAATTTCATGAACATTCTGTGGGTAGCTTTGAAATAGCCCTACTTAAAATTTAGTCCATGTTTCGAGTTTCTAGAACCAGGGATTGTCGAGATATGAATAAAAATCCCACAATTAAACCTTCCATAAAAATAGAATTATGCAGATGATATATTTTCCACAAATTTATTAAGAAAATTATATCATGATGCTTAGCAACGCAATTAAATCAAATGTGTTTATTAGGCAGACGATTATTAAATTTTTTAAGATTTAAATAATAAAGAAATCAATATAAAACAAAATTTTATAACCATTTTTATACAATTTTAGCGCTTTTATTTTAGTTTATATTGATCCAATTTCATATATATTTTATAATTTGTTTTCAAACGAGGATGTTTTATTCAGATCTGCTTGAAGATAATTTTGTATAGAAAACACAGAAAGGAGAATTAAATGAAATATTTTAATAGAATGTTTTGAGTAAGAATGTCATTTAGAATACTGCAGGAATTTGCACATATATTAAATCATGGGCAATGTCGGGTATATCTGCTATTAACAGTATACATAAAATTGTATGTTGTACATCTATCTGTCTGTTTATTATCTCAGCACGGTAGAGATCACCTATTTTCATTTCATTAGAATTATTATAAAATTTCAAAAATTGAGACTCTAAATATTAAAACTTCACATCAAATTCTGAATTTTAGGTTTCTTGTATTATATGGTCAGTATGAAGTACGGACATACTGCTAGTCTATTAAAAAATATCACACAACTAACAACATTATTAAAATAATTTTAAAATATTTACAGGAAACTGAATAATTTATGACAACATATTAAGTATACTAGGTAAATGAAATGAATCACACAAGCTAAACCTAATAAAAGATACATTTTAAACATTGAATGATTTTAAATACTTCACAATTACTTAACAAAGCTTAATTTTACAAATGTCTAGGCAGTTTTCTTAATTAATGTGACAACAATAAAATTTTAAAACAAACTAAGAAAACTCTAAAAGGTTTGTTGACGTTATAATTAGCAACAAAACAATTTAGAATCCATTTAGCGTTAATTGAATAGCAATAATTTGATTGCCATATATTTAAAATTCTATGTAATTTTAAATGACATGATAATAAGCAAAAAATGGTAAGCACTTACTTCTAAATAGCATCTTCAGTTTTTCACATTACGGTAATAAGTAATCCAATGTTATAAGGTATGTAGTCGAAGGTATGCTGGTCAAAATGTTTATAAAATCATGAACTAACATATAAGACATTCAAAAATACGATAAAAAGACCGTTATGCATCCACACGCGCGAGCCCACGTACTGCACTGCACATACGATACTTCTTTGTGTGGGCTACTCTACTAGGGGAGAACTTTCCAGAAAAGTTGAGACGGAGGAATTCGGATTCGAAGGTCAGAATTGGGCCTACGCCTCATACGTCACGAGGTACAGGGGGGGTAAGCAGTTCGGCCTTTTCTACCGGGGGTGACGTTTATACGGACTTCAGATGCAATTTAGTGGGGCCATCTATCGTGAAACACTCACATGAATTGAAAATGTTATTGTAAATTATATAAATGTTAATTTATTGGGGAGAAGCAATGCCTTCAAATATTGAAACCGAGTACAGTTAATAAAGAGTACAGTGTGTGTGTGTGGGGGGGGGGGCACGAAGTTATTTTACGGCGATAGGGGGTCGTCACCTGCAAAAGGTTGAGAACCACTGGATTAGACGGAAAATTAAGTGTAGTCGAAATAATGCCAGTGAATTATAAAACCAAGTACCTTTTATAAATATTTTAGAGATGCAAATTACAATTAAATCAGTTCTTGTTACCAGTCACGCTGAAATATTGTTATGTTCGAACTTTATTAAAAAATGTCGAAACTATATATGGATTAGTTTGAAGTCATTTATTTAAAAAAGTACATGTTTTACGGATTACAATATATCAATATATTTCAGAGTCCTTATGAGGCCCGGCAAACGGGTAGGGACGCAAATGGATAGCCCTGCAGAAGTACAGTAATATAATATTCAAAAGTCTTTACAAAATAGCAGTCACTTGATATAAATTAACATTAACAATATTTTAAGCAGCACTACTCAGTGGATTTTCATGCCACGCAAAAAATTTCCAAAATCCAGTCAACATGTATTACAGATAATAACTCGCAGTTAATGTGTTCGACTTATTTTAATTTGCTGCTCTCATATTCACCACAGCTTTCTTGATCTATTTTAAAGTAGAAAATGTTTGGTAATTTATTAAAGGAAATGATTTATTACATAAAATATATTTTAGAAATATTATCGATACATATGGCGAGTGCACAAAATATTTCAATTTTGATTTTTTCGTAATCTTGTAATTTGTGGGAAAATATGTATAATAATGTTTTATATTTTGGACTTGCAGACAGTTGAATAGTAAGAACTGTTCTGCTGTTTGAACTGACTGGTAGTTTGCTTTGACAGTAAGAACTGTCCAAATAGCTTATAAAATTCATATGGCAGAATTATATAGTTCAAATATCAAATCCACAACGAAAACGTTCTGTACTCTATCTTGGACATTTGGGCACCTGCTAAAATAGTGCTTTGGAATGAAATCAGCTGCTTCAAAATGCTCTCCCGTCTTTCATAATTACTGCAAATAAACACTGTTTACCCCAAAACTCCGAATGCTGAATTTGGGAATGGACAAATGTGGGCGTGGTCATAATCACATTTGCTACCTGACTATTTGCAGTTGAATCTTGAAATAATTCCTAAGTAATACTAATTTTCTGTATTTGAACAATACTGGTTGGTTTTTTAATTTGTTTAATTTCTTATCCCTTGTCTGAGTTTGTTTTTAAAAATAACAGACACGGGTTTTTTTTACAATTATTAGTTAGCATGCATACAAAGCGGTTTACACATTCTTAATAATATAGAGAATATAACAAGAAATTCAAAACAAACCCTACTATCATATTATGTTTTTTTTAAAACTACGTACCGTTGCAAAAAGTATATATACTATTTCTTATTCATAATTGAGACAATTTATCTATACTATTGGATAGGAAATAACCTCTCTAAATTTATACACTTAAAATTTGCATAAGTGACCATCTATTTTAATACATTCTAAATTCGAAATTTCTTATGGTAACACTCAATTTTGAGGTCAGATTTCGAACCTACATCAACATTTGGCCACGGATGTCAAGTTTCAAGACATTTGTTCAAATTGTTTCTGAGTTATGAATATGTAAAATTTTGAAATCACGATGTCAAATGAATTTTCTAGACTTTTATTCACACAAATCTGAGCATGATGATTTGTTCTTATTATGTTACACAATTAAACGACCGAAACGAAACCAAAGTATTTATTTTTTTAAATAGTTTGTATATGCAATATGAATACTAAAATCAATATTCGAGAATATATGTATAGCATCATTGATATGTTTTGATTGAAATTGATCCAGGAGAACTTATTATATGATCATTCAAAATTGCAGCTCTTTTGGCTTCAAAATCAAAGCAGCTTTTAAGTAAATTTAAATTTTGATCATTTCGTTGATTTTGAGAACATCCATTAGTTGCAAAAAGAAATGGCTCACTTGAAATATAACATTTTAAAGAAAGTTGTGGAAACTAACATTTAATTTAATATATCAGATATTGCTATAACGCTAAACTTTTAGCAATCACTAATGAGGCAGATTATGCCATTGACGCCATCAATTTGATGGAAGTACTTATTTATACAGGCTCTCGATCTGTTTGTTCTTGACGATCTCATCAACAAGAAGCTGATTCGGTTTGTAAAGGAAACTTTGAAAATGGAAGTAAGCCAAATTTGCTAAATTTAGTCCTAAATCAAGCATTGGGGGTAGACAGTGGTCTTTAAAAGAGTGTCAGAACAGTTGGAACGCGGAGGAAAAGGGGACCATAGTTCCTCAACAACTGATAGTGGTGTCTGATCAAGGCGTGGGCATTTCTAATACGTCAGTATTTTTATTTGAACTAAGTTCTGATTGGATATGGCTCCTTTAGAACTTATCAAAATATAAAGAACAATTACTTTCTTTTATGATCAAGATATTGGACCTGCAAACCATTGTATATATATCATTGTTCTGTTTGGGATAATATCAGACATACGTATTTTCCTTAAAATTATATGCATGTTAGAATCATAAACCTTTGCAAAAGTAAAAAATCTAGAGAGGGAATTATTGAAATTGCCAAAAACCTATTGAACCCCTCACCAATCACAAAACATGTTTAGAATCCCCAAATTAATTTAACTTCCTAATATTTTTAAAACAAATTATCTCGTACTTTACAAAATATCTCGTACTCTACTATAGCAGCAATATTTTACTAAGAAATAAGTAAGTAGTTTGACCTGCAACAATCGTGATATTCTCGATATTACAGTTTTCTCACTCATTGTAAAAACCATATTAAAATGCTAAAATACGGAAATTATAATCACTACACTTCTAAAACAATTTTTACACAAAATCCAATTATATATACTTGTAATGTTTTCAAAGACCTACAAACATTAGCTTACTGTTTATAACACTTTTAGTTTTAAGGTATAAACATTAAAAACTTGAAAAAAAAATGTTCAATATTCTTCAACATTACCAGACGATTAATCGAAAACTATAAGAACTTTTAAAATTAAATATAGATGATTTAGAAACTTGATTTATTAATTTATATTTTGTCGCTTACTATTTATATCAAGCTTTTATAGTAAGATATATGAAGATATTTGAATATTTGATTTTTTAGAATAAGGAAAACGATAAAACCTCGTTCAGACAGACAAATGTTTAAGTTAAAAAGTGGTCAGTATAAAATCCAATAATATACACTTGTAGAGATGTTAAAAAGCTACAAGCAGTTCTCCCTTATTTTTGCATATCTAGCTCTTTCAGTTTTTGAGATATAAGCATTAGAAACTTCAAAAAGGGGGCGTTTTTATTCTTCAACTTATAAAACGATTACTTGAGAACTAACTGTAAGAGCTTTTTTTAAAAGAAAAATATATGTTGATATTGCATTACCTAGTATATATATTTATGGCTTACTATTTACTCAAATTTTATAGTTTTGAAGATATTACCAGTGAAAGTAAGAAAAATGAAAAAAAGAAAACACTTGCTAGGACAGATACTATTTAAAAGTGTTTTTTGTTTTTCGAAAAAAAGTGCTATATATTAATAATCTGGATCATGTTTCCGGTAAAAATTGAAAATATATTTACTTTTTTATCTATTAGAATTGTGTGTATAAATGTCTAAAGTGTTTACATTAATCGTAACGCTTTGTATACTGCAACAGAAAAAGCCAATCATAGATTTTATTCACATCAAAACACAATTGAAATTATATAAAAATCCGACAGCATTCACCAAAAAAAAAATAATAACAGATGTAATGCCACTCATCACTGATAAGCAGAAAACATCTTGACTTGCTTTTAAATTTATTTGCCATTTATAATATAATTTTTCAATCGCTCAGAGTTTCTATTGTTACAAATATTAGAGAACAATGTAAGATTGATTTGCAGTGATTGGTATAGTAAGGTGAAATTTCTTAGAACGTAGACAATAAAAAATGCAATGCTCAACAATAACGTTAACTGTGTTTGCAAGAAGTATCGTTAGCTGTTATGACTAAAAGTACAACTGCTAATAATTCACTACTAAAATGTGACTGAAATGTGTGTAAGAAAATGTATAATCTACTTACTTTGGGCACCACAGTGATAATTATTAAAAACGTTTTAAATAGAGATTAGAAGAAAAATTGAGTCTAGTCGTTTTAATGTCAGTATATTTTAAAGTCAGTTTTCAAGTATTAATTAATTTTATAACTGCTTTAGAAATATAAATTGCAAATTAAACTGGTTTATTTTAACAGTCGCACTTAGTGTGTCGTTAATTAATGTTCGAAATAACTGGAAAATTTAAATAAATGAATTAGTTTAAAGAAACGTGTACATGTTGTATAGATTACGGATTATTTCAGCAAATGGACGCAAATGGACAGCTCTGAAGATATACAGACATGTAATATTTAAACATCTTTACAAAATAGTGGTCAATTGATATAAATTGACATTGGCCAAATTTTGGGCAATACTCCCCAGTGAATTTCTATACTGCTCAAGATGTTTCCTCATAGTCAATGAGTATGTAATGTAGATAAAAGGACGCGGTTATTTTGTTCTACTTATTTCTATTTACTACTGCCATATCCACCACAGCTTTCACGTTTTATTAACTTTTTCATGTAACCTATTTTATTAAACAAAATGAAACAATATACAAAATATATTATTAAAATATTATCGTTACGTATGGAAAGGTTGTAAAATATTTTCACTTGCATTTTTCGTAATTTTCTAGTAAGGTGAATTATATTATAATGTGTACTATAAATATATAACGCTCAACATTGCGTTAACTATGTTTGCAAGAAATATAGAGCGTGGTTATTTTGCTCTACTTATTTAAATTTACTGCGGTCATATTTATCACAGCTTTCAAGTTTTATTAATTTCTTGTGTGACTTACTTTATTAAACAAAATGAAAAAATATATAAAATATATTTTTAAAATATTATCGTTACATATGGAGAGTTCGCAAAATAGTTTGGAAACTGTGGCGACTATAAATATACCTCTTAAGAATTCATTACTAAAATTCAAAAGCTAAGAAAAGTAACGGAAGTGTTGATCAACTCGACAACTGGGGGTGGGGGTGACATCAGGAAAAAATATTGTATCGAGGCTATTTTTCACCACAATGATTCAAACCATTAAATATCGTGATCAAATAAACTCTTTTATGCACTAATCTTACGCTGCCATGTAAAAAAAAAATGAAAAGTTTAATATAAATAGTGAAGTTTCGGTCGAATTTAAAAGCATTCTATATAGTTCTAGATTATTTGATAATAAAACCGGGTATAAAATTTCGTGAAAATCCATAACATTTGTGACCGCTATCATACACACAGTAAATCGACAACAGACATACAGACAAACAGACGGAGAGACATCACTTCAAAATAGTCAAAACGTGTTCAGGATGTCTTATAACATATATTGGCATCAAAATCCCGAAATCGAAGATTGTCGTGAAAAGAATACTTTACATTATATTATATTATTAAGAGAAAGTAAAAATACTTCACTTTGGACACAGCAGCTGGTAAATATTAAATTCTAAATATAGATTAGAAGAGAAAATTATGTCTAGTCGAATTAAGTAGCATTAAAGTTGATAAGTATGAATACATTTTATAACTATTTTAGAAATACTAATTACAATTAAAATTTTTCTGTTAACAATCACACTTAAATGATGTTAATTTATGTACGAACACCATTCAGCCATTGTAGAATTGCAAAAATAGCTAAGTAGCAGTCAATTGATAAGAAATAACATTGATCAAATTTTAAGCAACCGTACTCATTGAACATGCCGGGCAAGATATTTACTCATATCCAACCAACCTGTAACGTAGAAATAGTGCGCGGTTGTTTTGCTCTAGTTATTTCAATTTGCTGCGGTCGTACGTAACACAGCTTTCTGGATCTGTTATTTAGGTAAAAAAATCAGATACATTAAGCGAAATGATTTATTATATAAAATATATCTTTAAAATATTATTGGTAACTATGGAGAGTATACAAAATATTTCAATTTTGATATTTAGTAATATCACACTCAGTGGGAAAATATATATAATAATGTTTTCTATTTTGAACTTAACTATGGACTGTCCAAATTGCTTTTTAAACTTAAAATGTCAGAATTATAGAGTTTTAATATTAAACCCACATCGAAAATTCATTTCAAGTCCTGTACTTGGCCACTTTAGAACCTGTGAAAATAGTCCTTTGAAATGAAATCAGCTGCTACAAAATGTTCTCCCATCTTTAATAGTTTGTGCAAATAAACGCTAATTTAATCTTCTCTCCTATACTCGAAATACTAAATTTGGGAGTGGTCATAATCATCATTGATACATGTTCTGCTTATTCATAAATGGATTTTGAAGATAATTCCTAAATAATGTTAATTTGATGTCTTTGAACAAAATTGTCTGGATTTTCAATTTGCTTAATTGCTTTCGGAGGCCAGGTCGCGGTATAACTTGCTTGAGCTCGTATTAAAAATTGGTCAAGGATTTCTTTATAATTCTTAGAAAAGATATATACATAATTGTTTACATATTCTCAATATTATTACAGAATACAACAAGAAATGCAACATAAAATCTACTCTTCTATTATATTTCCCTTTTAACTGCTTGCCGCTGCAGAGAAAACAAGAATCTTTCTCATTCTTAGGTGAGCAAATTCACCAATGCTATTCGATAGGAAATAACAATTTTATACACATGAATATTTATACAAATTTATACACATGAATATTTATACAAATTTATACAAGAAAATTTATACAAAGTTTTACAAAAAAAATATATACAAATGTATACAAAAATATATACAAATGTATATACTTTACAAATTTATATACTTTGATTTTGCGTTAGGTAATATATATCTGTCTATAAGAATAATTACTACAGCCTAACAGCCTAAACAATTTGCCGGAAAGTCTCCCCACACATCTCCAGCCTTTCAAATTTGTTAGATTTTCAATTTGTCAAATTCCCAGTCAGTTCAGGCCAATCGGAAGGCCAAACTGTACGCAGACATGAGTCTTAACTTGAATAGACCTGCATTCTGTTGCAATAATCATTATTCACCCATAAAAATTTGAGCTACAGCTGCGAAACACCGCAATGTCGTTCAAAGAGTTATGCAAATAATCAAACTGTCAGCAACAGCGATGTTATAGGACTCATGCAACGTGTATGGGAAAGTCGCATCGTGTAGCATTTAAAACGACCGGTGGTTTTACTCGCGAGCAATTTGGACTGGATTCGCCATTATGATACTGAAAGTTGTGTATAAAGAGATTTCTGTCTGAGATGAACAATTGTTGGATTTAGCGAGAAGTACTATCATAGGTCTAAGGGAAGTCGGTTAGTCCGGCAACCGAATTAGTCGCCATCTAATTTGGAGTGATACGGTTGTTACTCTGTGTTGGCAACAGTGGATCAGACATGACACTTGTAACTATCGCAGAGGCTCGGGACACCACAACTGGTGAATAGGATCGTGAATAGGCGAAGAACCACGTGACAGAGTGGCGTCACTATCAACCATTCGAAGGCTTTTGCCACTTTCCGTGCTTTCCGAACTATAGAAATACTATTTGATATCGAATGGCTGAAATAATAGTTGAGATTAGGTGAAGACGTCCATTAAACCGTCCTTCACTGATACCTCAACTCAGGCATAACCGTCTGGATTGGTGACGAGCTTGGTCAACATGACTGTGTATGTATGTAGGCATGTTGTCTAACAACGAATCCCGTTTCTCTCTTAATACTGATGACCGCTGCATACGTGAGTGAAAGAGGACTGGCCAGAGTTACTATCACACATTTATTATTGAGTGGCAGGCGGCCAACACTCGTGGTTGGACAGCCTGAAAAGCTATCTCATGGCCGAGACAGCTTATCTAACGGATCAGTTGCACTTTGACGATATTTTGCAGCCGATTGTTTTGCATATTGTGAGACCAGAAATCGATCTCACACCAGTTTATTGTGATACAGCTTTATGCACGTTATTTATTGTGCCTGAAACGTCAGACAATAACTTCGGTCTCAATGATGCCAATTTTTACAACACCCTGGCCCAAATGTCAGCAGAAACCATAATTTAGGGGCGTCAAAACAGGCTGGTCGAAAGACTCTAAGAATGAGGTGAAGCAACGTCATTGGGTAAAATGTTGGCCAATTGAGAAGATGCTTGTGGCTTCGCCCTGAAGGCTGCCAATAAGAACCAAAGCTGTGTGGAAGACCCAGACCACACGACTGACCCGAAGGCTTACAGTAGCTTTTTGTGTGGCCGGAAACAAAGATGTGTGAAAAGCCCAGACCACAGGACAGACCCGGAGTCTTACTGTGGTTATTTGTGTGGCCGGAACAAAAGAGGTGTTGTTGATACCCGACCTACCAGAAAGGTGTAAGGTAACCGTTTGGACGGCTGCGAAGTGCCACCCAATTTAGACCGGAACCCACTGGGGGAGGCATACGCAGGGACCGTACTCTCCTTCCACTACCACCAACCTCTCGGAAGGACTTACGAACCCACATGTTTAACGTGATCATACTCCGCATGAACACTGCGGCAGTTGTCGCAGCGTGCAAATCCAGCGCGCAAACCAGCGGGCTACTGCGCCCGAGTTGTGCCAACAGCACGCAGTGTTCCCAGGTGGTCACCCACCCAAGTACTAACCGCGCCCGATGTTGCTTGACTTCGGTGATCTAACGAGAACCTGTGTTTTTAGCACGGTAGGGTCGTTGGCTGAACCAAAGAGGTGTGGAAGACCCAGGCCGTCCGACTCATCCAGAGGACTTGAGCAACTATTTGGACGACCGGGGAACCAAAGAGGTGTTGATGATGATGTTGAAACCCAGACCGTCCGACCTACCAGAAAGGTGTAAGGTAACTGCTTGGGTCAGACCTCAGCCAAAAAGAGGCGGCAACCACAAGATGATATTACACTACTTCTACGAGAATAATCAGCTGAGAGTAGTTATGAAACAAGTGATGAAGTAGTTAGTAAAGTACGAAGCAAGAGGTCAGAATGCCATGACGAGTCCCGAGTATTTCCCCATGACCGCACAACAGAGAGGTGCAGTAGATAAGTGTTACGCAAGAGTTGTAGAGTGTTCCGTAGAAATTCCAAAAGAATGGCTAAATCAATTGCAGTACAATTAGCAGTACGAATTGGAACCAAACACGTACAGATACGGCCAGTACGATATACAGATGCAAGAATTGTGGTCTATGTCCAAAGCCGAAAGTAAAGGTATGTTTCCATTAAATATTGTTGATGGTCTTAAATACATTTTAGGCATTTTTAACTAGTGGACTCACATTGTTTCTCTCCGTCACGAATAAGAGGAATAATTGTTGTAATTGAGTAATTATGTGATCTATGTTGTTAATAAATGATTTATTGTCAAAGTTAAAATGGTGTAAGTAATTTAGTAGTATGTTAATTAATGTTCTTTTACAGAACTCGCGCTAAAGAAAAAATTGGAGGGTTATCAGCGACACAACGCATAATTTAATGAGTTCCACTATGTACGATTTTACGGCATGTTCAAATAAATCAATTTAATATTATGCTTTTGCATAATTCTTGTATGATGGTTAAAGCGGTGTTATTAAATAATCAACGCAACTGAGAATAAATAAAATTTAATGTTTTATTCTCAAGGTGCGGTATTAATTGTAATCAACGCATTAATAATCTTAAAAGATTATAAGTCTAAACCAACTTTAAGTTTCCTTTGCTTTTGTGCACCACATCTATGCAGTCAAGCTTCCCAGTTCATATTTATAAACAAAACAACGCTGGACCACATACTGCAAAACTTTCTCAACAATGCCATTGAGAATTGAATACACTCTAATGGCCACATTCAGATCCCCAGACCTACTGCCAATAGAACACGTCTAGGATATGCTGGGACAGCAATTTCCCCCTTCTCAGAATACCACTGACATAGCTGATCAGTTACAACATTTGTGTTTGAATCTTTCGCAGAGGGACATAAACAAATTAATTGACTGTATATCGCACCAAATATTAGCTTATATAGCTGCCAGTAGAGGATATACCACTTAATAAAATGCCATCTTCTTGTTGCCACCATTTCTTAAAAAAACGCTTTACCGCTCTAAAGTTCTAATCATTTGCATATCTCTTCAATCGTTACATGCATGTTAACTTTCGCGGCTGTAGTTTCATTTTTATGGATGCATTTATTTTTCTGCAACAGAGTATATTTTCAAGCTACTTTTTAAATTTACAAACCATATTTGTTCCTTTAGTTAATAGATATATCAGTAAATGCTATTTAATCTATCAAAATATTAACCAACTTTTCATTTCCTGAATCATTTTCTTTGATTACATTTTAATGAAAGTTTTTCGTTTCTAAACTCACGTATATGTCCAGAAGAAAACATTTTCCCATCGATTGCTGATAGATGGGGTTGCCAATTCACCCCCTTAACATCCCCGAAACTTTTATTACCACCATATCTCATTAAACACTTTAATATCATCACACTGATATAGCTTTCTCACTTAAAGAGCGGACATTAAAAAAGATAAACATCTTCAATACTCCTATTATGTAGCAGAACATTGTACTCATAATTCACTCAAACACAATTAAATGTAAATTCTTAAGCCCTACACGAATATTCTTCAATAGATATTCAAATGTATTTTACTAATTATTTTGTGAAAAACGTTGGGGGGTCATTAGCAAACCATGTAGCTCAAAACTAGCTAAGCGTTTCGCATTATTTTTAGGTTAAAGAGATAGGGTCCAAGCATATTGCAGTGAGTCGTAATTAAAATCTAGCTTGTCTTAAAAATTGTGTTTGCAATTAGACTCAGCTCTTTGGAATGTAGCCAATCGCAGAGAAAAACGGGAATTAACGAAATTAGATTAGTGCGCCTTTTAATCACTATGCCACTTTCTTTTTAGTCCTGGAAGATTAAGTACTTGGCTGTAGAAAAATAACTTGAACGGGTTATCGACGTAAATTGTGTAAAGGAATGTATTACACTGCCATTTGTTCTTTGCAGAATACTTGAGAGAATTTTCCTAATTGAAAAGTACACTTTTTCATGAAAATTAACAGTGCATATTGCTGATAAACAAATCAAATACTGTTAGCGAAATATTAAAGGAAAATATACTAAGCCTACAGTTGTTTTTATTGATGCAGTTTATAATCAAAGGTATATTATTCGGAGCGTTTTGAAATAAGTCCTTTTAAATTTAAGTTTATATGGAGAAAATTGTGGGAACTTAATTTAGGAAGAGAAACAAATGTTCTTTTTTCAGTCAGGGGATTATTTGTGACCTTGTCAGGTGTACAGAGTGGTGAATTAAGTAAGATTTGGATTAAGTTACATTGCCAATTAAGTTACATAATGGGTTAATGTTCTTCTGTTAAATGTTCTACTGCAACTAAGGGAGCTGGGGAAATGTATATGTATTATGTATATTAGTTTGGTATTGTGAATTTTAGCATGCTTTTGTTTTTTAACTAGTATATGTGGTTAACAAGTACAAACGTATAAGTTCATTTTAACAAGTACATTTTAGAGTTTAAGAACATTCCTCTTTAGTATGAACTTTAAGAGTTTTAACGGATTAATGGGGGAATCTGCAAGATATGTAAAGTGACCAGAATGACAAATAGTCCCAGATAAGTTTTTTAAAATAACTTTTTACTTATTATACAATATAGACCTATACTTCAGCTGACAAAAATACCAACGAAATGTAATATTCTAAAGCATATAACGAAATGAATTGACATACTATAGTCTCTCTCTCTCTCTCTCTATATATATATATATATATATATATATATATACATATACATGCATATATAAATATATATATATATATATATATACATATATATATATATATATATATATATATATATATATATATAAATATATATATATATATATATATATATTATACATATATATATATATACACATACACACACACACATATATATATATATATATATATATATATATATATATATATATATATATATATATATATATGTATATATATATACACACATATATGTATATATATTTAGCTGAATGTTCTAAAAATTCGAAAACGTTCGACTTTTTAGAATTTGAATTTTTATAAAAGTGACCCGCATCCTATTGATATTTTATATAAACTTCATTCAAATGATAAATTAAAAGTCTACATGGTATCAAATTTTAGTTTATCATGAACGATATATAAAAAAATTCAAAGCAACTTTTGAAATATTTAATTTGCCAAATTGGAATTTCATTATATATAGAATGTCGACACCAAAGAAGTAATAAAATATTTTCATTCGAATTATTTCAATAGCATGTGCCTTTGGAGAAGTATTCCTTTTAATTCAAGAGATAATTAAAATATTATCTTAATTTTAATTAGATTTTTAATCATTCAATAAGCATTTTTAAAGAATAATTAAATAGATGCTTTTAATGACATATGCAAATATTTCTTCCTTTCAGTTTTTAATTTTATCATTTTTAATTAGACAATTAATAAATTCTAAAACATCGCTTCAAGGAAAATACTGTTTTTGCATCCAGATATTAAAATTATTTATAATTGAAAGGAAAGCTATTATATACTTCCAGTTACAAAATCCATTGATTATTGAACTTTCTTTCACAAAACATGTCTATGCTTATGTATATGTAAAATGTTTATCCCCTTAAATTTAGTATTTACGAAATGTTGATATGCTTAGCAAAATAAAAATTCAAAAATCTATTGTGGACAGACAGTCCATGGCTGTCACTACATAATGCAATGACTTTATTGCTTTCATAGTGAACAAAATAATAATGTGCAAGTTCCAGGGTACTTTATTTTTGGCACAAAGTTATGATGTTTTTTGGCACAATTAACGCCAAAGTAAATTGAAATAGTGCAGTTTTGCATCTTTTGAGTTTAATTAGGATGACTTATTCATACTCAAGTGAAAATCCCTTATCAAATGCAATTCATATTTAATTATTATCCCGAGAACTAAGTCTATGGGTGAATTATTGGGCGTGAAAGTATAAAATTATTGTAAAAACTACCGCCTCTAGCCTTTTTGTAACGGTTGACGCGCCCGCGATTTGGCTGCGAACTTGCATTCAAGTACGATGATCACATATCTGCGTTTGGAAAAATTTACCCTAAAAGACGGCGGCCACGTGAGTGCGTTTTCATATGGAAAGATTTCTTTTGAACTTATTTGTCTACTAGATGGCGTTAAATGCCCATGCGAAAAACTCAAATGTATTTTGCAGATACTTGACCTTGGTGAGGGGTGGATCCAATAAATTATTTCTCTACCTGGAGCAGTGAAACATGGTTTTGTAATACTATAAACAAACAGAGCACGTCTTGCAGTATCTACAGTTTTATAATTGTGTTTCGGGTCTCGTTTTGATTTTAGCTTAATGATTTCTTTGGTGAATTATAGGAATTTAAGAATTTTTTTTTTTAGTTTGGGTTTTAAAGGAATGTGCGGCAGTGAAATTATTAGATTATTTCGGATCAGCGAATGACTGGGTCAGGACGTTTTTTTCTGTGGAAAAATATACCCGTATGATAAATGAATGGAGCAGGAATGAAAGTGATGCAGAGGGTAAAGATTCGTGGAACTGTGGTATTTCTGAAGATGAATATGAAAATGCAAATAATTCTTCAGATTCGGAGCATACTTTTATTACAACGCCGCCAGCTTCTGTAGCTGTTTCTGCGAATTATGTTTTTGGACAGGAGATTTGAAAGATTTGAATTCTTTTGAGTTTTTTAGTATACTGGGAATCAATCACAATATTATGCTGCCTAATTTAGATAAGGAAATTATTTTTTAGCACATTTTTCGATGATGAATAGTAGAATGCATAGTAAAATCAGCTAACGAGTATTTTGCATTGAGACTCGTATGAAAAATATACACCAAATAGAAAATAAGTATTTCCATTATTCTTGAAAAAAGTAGATTTCTGTGTTGAAGAGGTGATTTTTGGTGAATTTATTTCGAGCGTTAGGCTTAGCGCAACCAATTAGCCGTCCTTTGGGAAAAGTTCGGAAGCGAAGTGCTCCGTCCTTCGGGCCACCGTAGTTTCGGAATGCCGCCGTCCCGAAAGGGCTAGTGAATGAAACGTAGCAAATCTGCGAAATTTTTGTGAACAGCATTGCTATATAATATTGCATTTGAGAAGGCGCAGTGTTCATTTAGACCATAAGAACTTGCAGTTCTGTCCCAGTAGTTCTCCGGTAAATTGTCGGTTGACCAATACTAACATTCGTGGTTCGAATCCTGCTCGCGACAGCAAGGTTTTATTAATGACTCCTCAACATATCAACCCTATAGGCTAGTATAAAGTTGCTGGAGATTTGAAAATGGCCCTTGTATGTCTAGTACAGATTCAGTGGACTTTGGTATATTGAGCATAGATTTCAAGTCGGGAGGGTAACGACTACATACGAGGTTACCATGGAGGATATAAGAAGCAGCAGGAGGTAATTTGGAGAAAAAGAACAGGGTGTGGTCATTCAGATTGTGAGTTGCACGTCAATCTGACATTAGAAGACGGGGAGTACAGAGTCTACCCCGAGTATAAGACCTATTCAAATATGTTGTAGTAGTTCAGCAGTAGAGCGTCGGCTGGCCGGTACGAAGCTACGTGGTACAATTCCCAGTTGGAGCAGCAAATTTCTATACAAAGGGACCCTATTGATTGATACCTACTTTTTTATTTTATGTTATTTGAAAAGTTCATTTTAGTGTTTTAAAATATGTGCCATTCATTTTATAGCTTTGTAACAAAAATTTATTTAAGCAATGCTTATATTTATAGTAAAGGAAGATACGTTTTTAATAACCATATTCAAAAATTTATTCGTATTCGTGTAGTACCTTAAGAACGGTTTATGCTAGCGTCTTAAAGTTTGTATAATTTGTTATTTAATGAAGGATAACATTTGCAATAAGTATTTATTTATTATTATTAAAAATCGTAATTTTCTAATAATATTATTTTTCAAAAAAATATGGCGTTCTTTAGAACATTCTATTGCGTTTTAAATCAATTTTGTTCTAGTAATCGCTGGTTGTATCAAAAGTACTTAATTATTTTTCAACTGATTTACTTCTTGAAATGTCACGTCCACAGATTTACGGATGCATACACTAACATACACACACATACCGACATGCACATTCGCACTATCATACTTACATACACTCTGAGATACATGCACACACTAGCATATTCAGTGGGGTCTATAGTGACCAACTATAAGTGAAATAGCCTTGCATAAGATAAAATGTATTTTTTACTTATACTGTAGTGCTTTTTTTAACTGTGATACACACATTGATTTTAATTTAGTATATATTATTTGGGTGTGTTCTTGTCGCAGCTATCAATATTAATCATTCCAGAGTTTGTTGTATATAACTGAGCAAGCAAAGTACGTAGATACGGCTAATTGAGTTACTGTATAAAAATAATAATACGAATTTATGTAGTATTTTTTATTTATTTTTGGGGGTATCTAGATAAAACTGCATTTTTAAATATTTCTGCGTTAAATTGTTTCACATTTATAACTTCCTATTATCTAGAGGTTGCGGGAAAAAACACATCAATCCCAAACTCCAATTTTATATAACATGCATTTTGGTTTTAGAAATTTATGAACTTTGTTATGGAAAAAGTATGTAAATCAATTGGGCGTTCAAGATGTTCGAAAAAGAAAAACCTTAAAGACTTATTAGACTTACACGGATTACATGGGATAATAAAATATAAATTAAGAACAATTATTATTTATTTTGCTTATAAATGTATTGGAAACTCTATAAAAATTTAATCCGTATTCAAATTAAAATTTTAAAAGAATTATCCTAACAGTATCAAAATGTTCATTTCTTGATATTTCAAAATCCTTGAAGTGCTTTTTCTCGCCAGCTGTAATTATATCAAAGTCATTGTGTTGAGACAAAAAGCGTGCTGTAATAAAAATGTCTATCTCTCCCCCACCTATAAAATCTGGATCCGCCGAAGCATACACACACAGATATCACCTTAAAAATGATTCCTATTAATTCGTGTTTAGGGATGTTGAAACATGCTATTCTGTAGAAAACCCAAATCATAATTTTCGAACCTGTCACTACACATTATCGATACACTATACTATGTATGTAGAGAAAGTAAATGTAACACCTACAGATTTATCTTTATACTGACAATTGCAGGCATATTTTGATAAAAAATATTTTTATAATAGTTGGAAAATAATGATAGTAACTCATTACATAACCAAAGTGATACTGTAAGTAGTAGGTCTGAATATTCCCCAGAAGAACGAAGTTCGAACTTTGACACTGATTATAACTTTCAGTCTTGAATTACTTTCAGCCTTGAAGGTTTTCTTTTGGTTTATTAAGTGTGACACTCTAATAATGTGAAAGAGGCGGGAAGGTGTATGGTCTCCTTCAGACAGTTAACTCCCGTTTTAACTGATTCTATTACCAGCAAATAAAATTTAGACGTCCGGTTTTAGCAGTTAGTTCACACTACTTATGCTTGAAGTTAAATATTTCAAAATAAGTGTATTTGAACAATTTTAATTTAATTAGTATGTAATTAAAAGATAATCCATATTACATTTTCATAAAAGCTAAATATAAAAATCTAAAGTTAAAAATTATTAACTCAATATTAAAGATTATCTAAATTACCTTATAATATATAGATAGCTGAATATATTAAATTACAACAAAACTGGCTGAATAGTTATTCTAAAAAAAACTCGCATACATTAATCATTCCCAATGCACTTGGTAAAATTTAAAAGGGATTGAGTGTCAAGAGAGAATGTGTTGGTCTTTATGTGTTGGTTTGTAAAATTGCAGCATTTAGCCAGTTTGCTACTATTGTATATATCCGATATCCAAAGATTATGATCATACTGGCCAACGCCTGTCCAAGACTAATGTTATTCTCAATGTGATCAGATTTCAGTGGTATTTATCAACCTAATAAAATTATGATTTGACAAAAAATACAAGAAAACTGAATTACATTTATATATGTTAAAGTAAAATTCGAAAAACTGCTACAATGTAAAAATTTATAACTTTGCGTGCAATTATTTTATTGAAACCAGTTAAAACGCTTTCAATTTCGTTTTCATCAAATGTTTTGTTCTTAAGCGTCAAATTAATAGTAATAATAAAATTATTTTTGCCATATCTTCCAGATTCCTTTTACAAATACTTTCATTAAAGAAATCTCGATTTTCTTTTAAAATATTTAGTTCATCTATGCAGGAACCCCATTGTAGAATTGTAATTTGTCATCATTAAAGTAATGCAATATTGTTATCGAATTATTGAAGTGTTATATGATATATTTATAAACTAACGCCATTCCTTTTGGCAGATAATTTTAAATATCTCATTAATTTAATTGTGATTTTCTATCATTAGAGAAGAACTTTCAAAGAATAATTATATTTAAACTTTAAACTTATTTAACTATGATACATTTCTGAGAAACTCGTTGAATGTATCTTTACGTTATAATTGTCATGTTATGATAAATGTTATTTTAAATGTTATGCTATGTTAAATGCAATATTATATTTTGTGTTGTATGTTATGTTTGACCCAATAGTGTTACGTTAATTATCTCGCAGTTCAATTAAGAAAAATTATTAGTTATATTAATTCAATTTTTAATAATATAAAATTTATTAAAATTCTAATTAACTCTTATTTAAAATTTATCTGGTACTACTTTAGGGTATATCTGTAATCAGTAAATGAGCAGTTAAAAATATTTATCGTTCAAACTAGATTACCATTAAATATAATTATATAATTTATTTAAATATATTCTTATAAAAGTATGAATACGGAATATTTTACTCAGTATGTTCTATTTTTATTTCCTCATATTGTTACATAAACACATTAATGATTTTGTGGGAACCAAATACTCACACACACACACACACACACACACATATATATATATATATATATATATATATATATATATATATATATATATATATATATATATATATATATATATATATATATATATATATATATATATATATATATATATATATATATTTAGTTAAAGTGAGCAAGTTATTATCGGTTTGGCTGTCCTACATGAGTAGGTCTAATACGGTTGGTCCTAGTTAGTTTTTAGTTCTCACTTATTTCATCAGTTTTCTTTTATAACATAATAATCTGGAACATATTCATAAGTGGCAACATATATGTTTTAATTTTGCTACAGAATTTGCAAATAAACTACATTTAATCATAACATTCGAAAATTGTTCCAATGTGACCCTGACATGATGTTTTATTGTGCCCCAATTATATTTAAAATTATATTTAAAAATTTTTGCTATTATATACGCACACTTATTGTTTCAATTCATATACTGTATTGACAGCTGTTCAGACGTTGATTAGTTCATATAAAACATGGAAGATTATAATAATAGTTTTTTGTAGCAGCTTGCAGGTCAGCAACTTACTTAAAAGCCTACTTTTACAGTTTATGTCACATGGCAGCCTGCACATATCTAACTGGCTTAAAAAGTTTGTAGAAGTTGTGGGCATGGTATAACAAAGTATACATTAACCTCCAGCTCGTTATATACAGGAAATTTGGTTATTTGTACTCCGGTGTTCCAGGGTACACTAACCTGTCCTACATATAAATTGTGTATAGTCTTACAAAGCCTTGTAAGATTTATCCAATGATTTACACACGTAAATTTTATACATATATTAAAGAAATATTTTGTATAAAGAATAATTATACTTATTTTTCTGTTGAAATTAAATAATATGATATAAATAATATGATCTAAATCTATGACCAAAATATGAAATTAAGCACAATTAATTCATAGAAAGCATGTATATACACAGAACAAAATAAAACTAATTCTATTGCAAAAGTCTATTATTTTTCCCAATTAAGAAATATCATTTAAATTTATAGATATTCCAAATCACTGAATTCAGTTCAAATATATTAAGTTATATTTAATTGAAAATAAAATAAACTATTTATTTACATGGTATTTAATTTTAGTAAATATAAAAATCATTCAATACATAAAACATATTATATAATTTTTATATTATTATCATTTACCTTCTCATTAATAACACTTTGATTAATTGAATTCTGAAACTTTTGTAATATTTAAAGTTTTTTATTATTTAACTAAATTGTATGTATTATTTTTCAACCATTAGCATATTAATTGATTTTGTATTGATTTTTGAAAATTATACTAATGATATTTATCCTTAATACAGCCACTTCCATTAATTACAAATATAATTTAAATAACCTATTTATTTTAACGAACTGTTTTAGTCATTAAGGTTGAAATTGTAGTGAGTAATGAGATATAATATTTTAATGATACAAGATATGAAATTATTTATTAATGTTCTTTATTCTTTGTTTATTAACTCTGAAATGTATCTCCTGTAGGGGAACGAAATATTTTAATAAAAATTTAAAGATATCCCAATGTATAAGTTATTGAAATTTGTTTGCTGGAAATATGTTATTAAATTTCTACAAATATCTTAATAATTTATTTTCTATATTAATAGAAATTAACAAAAATATATAAATATTATCGAACGCTGAACTAAATATTTTATGTGTTTTTACGTAATCATTCTCTTTTCCAATTGGACCTCTAATCCATATATATATATATATATATATATATATATATATATATATATATATATATATATATATATATATATATATATATATATATATATATATATATATATATATATATATATATATATATATATATATATATAATATACATATATATATATATATAATATATATATATATATATATATAATATATATATATATATATATATATATATATATATATATATATATATATATATATATATATATATATGTATGTATACTTAAACTGTAAACATTTTTGAGTTTATTCACTGCATAATCATTCTTTACTTTTCACATCGTATGATTCGAGAGAAATTTTTAACTCTTTTCAAGTTCTTTTATTCTGTATGACATTATTGATCTTTGGATTTTGTTCTTATGTTATAGCAAGGCATATAGCTAGAATATTGACTTGGTGTTTAATTTTCATTGAATTTTGTTAATTCTCATCCAATTTCTGCATTCTTCTACGTCGATTCATGTACTTAATTTCTGTAGTACAATTTACAGTTATGCATAGAGAAACGCAGAATTTCAGTCGTACCGAACCAGGTATGCCCTTTGAGAACATCATGGTTCGGAAATACTTTTCACCTATTTACCTTTTTCATGTGTTATGCTCTCAAAAATTATTGGGAGCCGGAAAAGGCCTAGATCTATTTGTTATTTTATCAGTTTGATTATTTTCATTTATTACACTATTCATACTCCATGTAAGTTAATGTAGGATACAAGGGGTTCAGTACCTTTAGTACCTGTTTAAATATATGATTTTTAAGACATTTAAATTTAAATTTTATTTTAGGGTGTAGTTAGAGGCTTATTCTGTTACCAGGCTTTCACAACATGAAATCCTGTTTTCAATTACTTACCTTATACAATTGAACAGGGAACGGGGAATATATTATACCGATTTAGTACATGTTTTGTTTATAAAGTATTTTTTCTCCAGCCTCCTTTGGGACAATTTTTATTATTATATTTATATGAGCTTTTCAGACCACTTTCAATAAGGGATTCAATTGTATTAAGAACAAGTAAGTAAAATTTTTACAATATATATATATATATATATATATATATATATATATATATATATATATATATATATATATATATATATATATATATATATATATATATATATATATATATATATATATACATATACATATATATATATATATATATATATATATATATATATATATATATATATATATATATATATATATATATGTATAGATATATATATATATATATATATATATATATATATATATATATATATATATATATATATATATATATATATATATATATATATATATATATATATATATATATATATATATATATATATATATATATTCTCCATTTCTGCCCATTTTGGCATATTGACTTTGGGTCTGTAGCTCTATCTTTATCTCCGAAACAGCTGCATGGTGCTTTGTTATATACAGCTGTGCGTAATTACATTGTTCAAGATTTTAAATTTCATTACATATCTCATTTCCATTCATACGTTGCTTATTGATAGAAATTGAATTAATGTATATATTTATATTTATTGACTTTGGATCTGTAGGTCTGTCTGTATGTTGTGTATCTGTATAACAGCTGCATGGTGCTTTATTTTATACAGTTGTGCGTAATTACATTGTTTAAGATTTTAAATTCCATTACATATCTCATTTTCATTCATACATTCCTTATTGATAAATATGGAATTAATGTATATATTATAAACATTTATATATGTTTAAAAAATAAAATTAAAATATATAACTTATACTGTTAAATAATTATATTTTATAAACTATGGTAAAATATTTATAGCTTATTCAGTTGTGTTTAATTGCGTCGTTTGAGAATGTTTTTCATTATATATCTCATTTTTATGTATGCATTCCTTATTGATAGAAATTGAAAGAATGTATACATTATTAACTCTTATATACAGTACGTGACAGTGAAAATGAAACAGCAAGAAGGAGTGGGCAGAAAAATATGCAAATTGTAGGATTGACGCAGCTCACCGAGTTATGTAAATGATGCAAAATGCGCAACTGCCCCGAGCAGGTTGAGTGATATCTAAGTAAAGAGACCTGCAAAATCGGCAATAGTCGCGCCGCTTTGTCTGCCAGAGAAATGTTTTGCAATTTTTTTGTCTCAGAGGAAACGTTTGGTACCAGAGAATGCCAGGCCGCCGCCAATCGAGGCAGTTCCAGAAGAGAGACGATTTCACGAAGGGTATGGTGATCGGACTCAGAAGGGCAGGTTGGTCCATACGTCAAATTTCAGAAGACAGCCACCTACACCCGTCCATGGTGCACCGACTGTGGCGAAGATAGTTGGAACAAGGGAATATGGCACGCTTCAGGGATGCCGGTACGGCCAGAGTGAAGTCAGCACGCGTGAACCGACGCATCATCGGGCAAGAGTTGGCGGTACTGCAGTCCACTTCCGCCGCTCTTTTACAGCATGTTCAGGACACCCTTGATGCTCTCATTCAACCAGGACTATTATACTCCGATTAGTTGCTGGCAACCTGGACTCATGGCCAATTGCACAGACCCAACAGCATGGCTAACAGCATGACCCCACAGATGCATCCTTTTGCAATGATGTCAGGAGAGAGCTACGTGGATGGCGGAATGGCACAGGGTCGTGTTATCAGACGAGTCACGCTTCTGTTTTAGCAATGACAGTCGCCGTGTGCAAGCCTGACGTCGAAGTGGTGACAGATTCATTACGACTGCATCTGTGGAACGCCGCATCTTGCGACAACGCGGTATCATGGTTTGGGGCGCCATCACTTACTATAGTAGGCCACCTTTGGTTCGTATTAAGGGCACTATAACGGCCCACGATACGTGGATGACGTGCTGCCACCGGTGACACTACCCTTCCTTCAAGGTGTGTCCAATGCCATTTACTAGCAGGATGACGCCCGACCACACAGCCACACATCAGACAACATGCTCTGCAATGCATCCAGGTACTTCCCTGGCCGTCAGTCTCCCCTCAGCTCTCACCAATCGAACACTCTGGCGTGAATAGACCTCGCTTGCGTGCGCTGCCACCGCCACGTTTAGAAGAAGAACTCTGGCAAATGATTGATAGGGAATTGGCAGCCATTCCTCAGGATATCTTCCGCACGCCCAATGACGCTGTAGCTAGACGTGCTCCTGTCTGTATCGCCGCCCGCGGTGGTCCTACAACCTACTGATCAGACGATGTTATCCCTCAGTGTATAGGTGTATCATGTTGCAATAAACATACTTATTGTTCTTTGCTGTCTCTTTGTTTACCGATTTTCATCACTTTCTGTCCACTCCTTCTTGGTGTCTCATTTTCACTATCACGTAGCGTATGCCGAAAGCCCGACTCGTCCTTAGACATGAGCAGCAATTTGGACGGCCGGCACGTAGTGTGTGTATAGAAATATTGCAATTAAATATTATAACTTTAATAATTATATTTAATAATTTATTGTATAATATTTATTTAAGTTTTTTAAATGTCGTTTTTTCTTCTGTGCTTCGATACCATTAATGTAATTAAAATATGCTCACTAACTCTTTTGATTTTGAATGAAAATTCAATTTTTTATGGGATAAATTATGCTATTCGATAACTTAAGAAGCACATTCAGGGAATAAATTAATAAGTGCTTTTAATTGCATGGTTCAAATTGTTGAAATTTTTTATTATACCTTAATTATTGAATAATTCAAGTTTAAAGTGCCTCTCGAGCAGTAAATTATTTATATTAAAATTTAAACTCAAAATCCATTCAAGATTATATCTTTTATTTTAAACAAGAATCACTTGATGCTTCCGTATTAACAGTGCATGCGTTTTTGAAATTTATATTTTGCTTTTAAGAATTATGAGACGGAATACGAGTAAACGCTACAATAATTATAATTGTAAGTGAATATGTACTAAATATTATATATGGAATTTTTTAACAACTAAATTGTTTTTGAATTAAAATTTACTTTAATATATGCATAAAATACCATATGAATTATTAAAATATATTTTAATTTATCACATTACTTTATCTTATTGAAACACCAATTGCTAAAGTGCGTATTAAAAATATTAAATAAACACAGACGATTATTTGTGACACGCATGTGGTTGAAGAGTGTCCCTAAAGCCCCCAATACATTGGAGAATCAAAGAGCGAGTTTTATTTCCAGACGATACGGGAACTACAGGGGGTCTGTCGCCCTCCGTAGACTCCCGAAGTCCTCAATCTTGAGAGGTCCGAGAAAGTGACAGAGTGAAAATGATTTGGCGGGTTATCGCCAAAGGGTGATAAATAATAACTTTGGTTGTGGCTTTCTGTCGTGAGTTTCGATCGCACTCATATGTGACTGTCATTTATTTGCAAAATGTCGCTTGATGGCGAAATTGCCCTTGCCATTGCTGTTGCACTGGTGTCCTACTCTCTGGTCTTGCACTGGTGTCTTCTTAAATGTATCTGGTGATTGGAGGTAGTTTATGCAGTAGGAAAATGTAAAAAGGGTATTATATATTCAAAATACTTAATTCTCTATTTAAACGGACAATTAAAAGCTACGCACTATTGCTACATTCTACG
The DNA here is from genome assembly GCA_951213105.1 of Amaurobius ferox. NCBI lineage: Eukaryota > Metazoa > Arthropoda > Arachnida > Araneae > Amaurobiidae > Amaurobius > Amaurobius ferox. The sequence goes on from OX578146.1 coordinate 41,730,605, forward strand.
ACACACACACACACACACATATATATATAGCTAACCAAATTTGAAAATTGGAATACAATACAAAATGAAGAGTAAGATGCCACAAATTGGCTGGAGGATGGGGGGTGACACCCACGCATGCTTTATGCCTCCATTTTCCAGTCCAATTTTCCATTTGGTTAGCTATGTTTGTATTCGATTCGATTGAATTCGGCAGCTTAGCGCTATTCTTTATTTAGTAGTATAACAAATAGTAGTACACAGTATAACATAATATAGTATTCTTTATTTAGTAGTAAAAAGAATACTATATTTACTAAATTGCATTACATTTGTATAATATATATATATATATATATATATATATATATATATATATATATATATATATATATATATATATATATATATATATATATATATATATATATGGTGTTCACAAATTTATCGCGTAATATTACATATGAAAAGGGAACGTATTTCGTAATATTTAATGCTTTTTTTAATTTTATGTGATTTTTTAGAGTACATTTATTTAAGAAAAAGCACAGTAATTCAAGACAGGTTTGCGCTAGCATTTTAAAGATTGTGGCAATCGTTTTCTAATTAAAAATGACATAAGAAACGATTATTCATGTAATAAATACTATTGAAGTTTCCGATTTTTTGATAATATTTTTCATTCGGAAATTGGGGGGGGGGGGGGGGGTTCTGAACATTTGATTACGTTTTTAAAATCAAGAGACTTATAGTAATCACTGATTGTAGTTTTTGTATCAAATTTCGTTGAAATCGCACCATTCGTTTGTGAGATATCGTCTCCACAGACTCACGGACACGCACACACACCTATCATTTGGTAAAAAGGGTTTGTTTTACAATATGGACTTCTTTGGATAACTAATGTAATTTTTCCATAATGAGAGAGAGTGAAACACCTAATAACCCCCTCCCTTTCTTTTCCGTGTAAAAATGCAGTTTTTAAGGAGCGCCTTGAAAAAGTGTATTTTCAAAATTCGATAGTTAATGTATGATTTTTCGAAAAAGTCGAGTAAAAAATAATGCCCAAAATAACTGTATAGAAATTAAATAAGGTCGGATTGAAATGATATGCATTCCTTTTCAATTTATTTTTCATCTTAATCAATAGCTCATAAAATTCAATAGCTCATAAAAAAACAGCCATGTACGTGTGTGGAGGTTGCGGGTTCTTCACACACGTACATGGCTGTCATCACTGCCCAAATTGAATCTCGATTCGTCTCTCAAGGCGACCATTCGTTTGCTGTCCAATCCCGTCGAGAGAGATACAACTCCACAAGGAGGCAACGGTGGGTGGGTATCATTGGCAGCACATGCAATGGGCGCCGCAATGCCAAATATCCTTCAGCCAGACCCCTCATTATGGTACGGACAGACACAGGGGCCCGTAATGAAAGTGTTGCCTGTGTCCGGATGCTGGACAATGATGCAGTTGGCGTTGTGCCTGAGTGTTGGGTGATGTGATGGTCTTCTCGGCTATTGATCAGAACCTGGCCGCCGTGACTGAACCTGGCCGCCGTGTATTGGACTTCTCTGTCGCCCACTATCCCAACACCTCCTCGCAGTAAAGTCAGAACGACCTAGGTGGCTGGCTACTGGGCGAGCTGACCACCCGGCTTCCATCACTCCGATGATTATTACCCTCTCGAACTCTGACAGCTAATCATATTGTCTTCGATGTTAGCGTAACGGCATCCATAAAAAAAACATCTCTCTGCAACAGATTAAGTACAGGCAAAAAGCTTCTGCGTACCTTTTTTCTGTGCCAGGGACAACAAAGTTCAACGCATTCTGATGGCAATGCGCAATCACGCTGTATTTCTAATCATTTGCATATCTGCCTGACACATATCTTCATTCCATGTTTCTTTACTGTCCCACAATTGCTTATCGGTGGGCAAATTTGTATGTCAATGACTGTATATTAATGTGACTTAATATAAATTATTGATCAGCCATTAGACGATTGCCTGTATAAATCAGTTTCATTTCGCATTGGACTTAAAATGATGTCGTGACATATTGATGAACAATATAATATATTTCAATTAACGAATTCGAAAAGAATATCATAAAATGTTGATATAATAAAATGTATAATATATAAAAAGGATATAATAAAATAATGCGTTTGTAAAAAATATATGTTTGTACATAAAATAAGTTTGTAAAAAATATTTCATTGGAAAAAGATATAATAAAATTTCCATTTACGAGTTTAAAATGGATATAATAATATAAAATGAAATAAAATTTGAACAATATATATTGTGATTTAAACATCTATAGATATAACAATGAATTCTTATAATTAATACAAGCGAAAAGTAATTCATTAATTAAAATCATGAAATTAAAATTCGAACTTTTTCAAACTATTGACGACTACAAATATATCAAATAAACTAAATAATATAAAGGTAACTGTAATCTGTTTTATAAACATTTTTCGTTGTACTTTACACATCTTGTACTTGACATTTGTTGACACATTTATTGGTAGTTTAAGACACTAAACAATTTTAGGGAATTTGCTAATTATATGTAATCAAGATAAATAATATTAATTAATATTGAGTAGTATAACTAAATGAGTACATAATTTATAACTAGTAACTGTGAATACAAATTAATTATTTAAACATTAATTTATCAACGAATTGCTGATAAGCATTCGTACTACAAATGTGCAGCATTTAATTTGTAATTCTAAAATATTTCGATTTATATACTGGCTAGAACATAATCCAGTAATTCTAATTAAGCTACTATTAACTAAACTTCTTAAAATTCCTCTAGAAAGTTTAGATGAGAAATACAGCATATTTGTAGTTTTAAATTGAAATCATTTAATTTTATTAACACTTTACAACAAAGTTGAAAAGTGTTTATGACTTTGTTCATTCTGTCTGTCTGTCTGTCTGTCTGTCTGTCTGTCTGTCTGTCTGTCTGTCCGTTAGCACGATAACTGCCGTAAAAATGAGTTTATCAAAATGAAATTTTATTCATTCTGTCTGTCTGTCTGTCTGTCTGTCTGTCTGTCCGTTAGCACGATAACTGCCGTAAAAATGAGTTTATCAAAATGAAATTTTAGTATGTTGTTCAGACGGTCTGTAGGACCTATTGGAATATAAATAAATAATATCACCCAATTAGTTTTTTATTGAACCCGGGTTGAAAAAATGAAATACATTGAACCCTATGGGACCTAATTTTTCAAACATTTTTTAAGTAAATTTAAAATTCACGAATTGCTTCGAAATTTTTAGGAAATATTCACATTATCCCATAGAATATATAAAAAAAATTCAGTAAAATATGTTAAGTAGTTTTTTAATTAAAAAAATTATTTAATATAGAGAAAAAAACAAATTCAATTAAATTCTGATTTTGGGATATCTTCCAGAAAGAAAAGAGAGAGATATTATATAATAAATATCTCTCCATTTGTTTAAACGTTTTGCATATGGGAGTGGCTTCATATTTTAAAATAAATTTGGTAGATAACTATTTTTCATTTTTTTTTTAATTTTATATAACTCTTCATGATAAATTTAATTGATGGCACTTTAAATGCACTTTCCTACGTCCTAGAGAGTTAAAATTTGGTACACAGCTTAAATTTGTTGAACATTTTATTCGACAAAAATTTGATGGATCTTTAAATATAGATCATACATTTTTTTCGAAATGGCCTGAAAATAATCCCCGTTCACTTCTATAAATCATTGGTGTAATATTGTTAAAAATTCTGATGTGGACAGCACATGTCTTTCCCTGCAGACTCATATTCGTTCTCTTTATTTATTCAATGATAATTTGAGTTTATCTGCACAACATAAGTATTTTAAATGACATTGAATTTACACGTTAAACTTAAATTTGGTTCTCATTTGATAGCTGGACTTATTGTCAAAGGTGGCGTAGCGAAAACGCGAAAAAACTAGAATATCTCAAGAACGGCTAGTCCTAGAGTAATGGGGTTAGTCTTATTCTTTTTGTTGTCAAAAATCACATATAAAATAGGAATTTAATTGATATAATTGAGCACACGTAGTCTTTTATTTTTATATATAACGATTTTTGCTGGCCATTTCGCAAAAATAGCCCGTTCCTTTTTCCCGAATCGTAGTAGAATAACCTACAAATGCTTTATATACAAAATTTTGTTAAATTTGGTATATAAATCACTTGTAGGTTATTGAAATATTATACTCCAAATTTTGTTAAATTTGGTTCATTAGTTTTTAGCTAGAGTGGATAAAGGCAATTTCTGCGGCCATTTCGCAAAGAAGGCAGATTCTTTTATTACGAATCGTACTATAATCTAATGAACATCAGCGATTTTAAATGATCCCTAAACTTTTATTATTTCTTCAAGGAAGCCTAATTTTAACATATGCAGAATGCAAATATCTCAAGCGATTGTAAGATGAATTACATAAGAATTGCTGAATTTTTTTCACACAAAATTATTTAGCTCTGGAGTCTGGAATACAAGTTATATGAATGAAATATTCATTGATTTTGCATAAAGAATCAGATGATTTATATTTCGATACAGTTTTAAATATTTAAGTATAATAAATTACTGTAGTACTGTGATAATGTAAAAGATATTACCACTGAATGAATCACATTTTAGAAATTTTTAAATGAAATTACATTTCAGTTGGAAAGTGTTTCATAATCAATGCTTATGCATGATTGATCTTTCTTGTTATAAATATAAAATACTAATCTGTCCCCATTGTTAAGTAACAGTCTACGATCTAATAAGTTTACATTATTGAATGGATATTTATCATCATAGGTTCAGGTAGGCAGAATAATATTATCATTAACGTTTTCAGAGATGACTACTATGAACATTAAACCGATGAATTCGATAATGAGATTCAAATAATGACTTATATTTTACGTGTTTATATTCATTATAAGTATTCGTTGTTTTGTCTATGGATGTTAAAATTGCAGTATATGTTGTTCATAGTTTATTTCATTTTATTTTATTATAACCTTTTCTTTTAATCGAACATTTTAATGGAAATATATGCAATTGTTCATCGATATATCAAAGGTACATCTATTTTATGTCCATGGTGTTGAAATGGAAATTTGCAGGCAATTGCAGAATGATTGGTCAATTATTTATATGAATTCATATTAATATATATATGTCAACTCCAGAAATTTCCTGGGGCAATTCGCTTTTATATTTGGTTTGATAATGGCTCAACGCAAATAGCTAATTTCCAATAATTATTTATGGTCAAATTGGTATTTATTTTGCTGTCTATGGCTTTTGTATCAGGTATATATATTTCTTTGAAATTATCCATTTTATTTGTTTTATTTGTTGCTGCATTGCGCACTATAAATTTGAATCGCTGTAAACATTGAATATCTACCCGATATACAAAATGCAACACCAGCGTGGTCAGTAGGCAGTCAGACCGCTTCTTGCGGCGATACAAGCAGCAACCCATCTAGGAACATATGCAATGAATGCCCTGTAATTTCCTGAGGGATGGATGACCATATGTCTTCAACCATCCTTCATATGTCGTCCTCTGTCTATGACGGGATCAGGAAAGGCAAAGGACGGATAATGACATCCCATACATGAACGATGGTTGAGAGAACTGAAGAAAGCGGAGACCAAGGTAGTCCCTCGACACCTTGCAAGACTTGTCTGCTGAATTTTGCCGTGTGCGATAGCGTGTTATCTTACTGAAACACAGCTTTTTGCAACAGCTTAATATAGGACAGTGCAACCGGTCGCAACACCTCATCCACAAATCGTCATTGATCAGGGGTGACCGGCTATCAAAGCCGATGGCACCCCAAACCCGGATGCTGCTTTTTCGAGCAGTATGGCCATCAACAGTTTCAGCGGGATTTTATCTGTTTCCACGTCGCCTTCAGACTCTCATACGGAGATTGTCAGTCAACAAACAGAACCGAGACTCGTCGCTGAATACTACCGTGTCCCATTCAGTCGTCCAAGAGGCTCGTGCCCAACACCATTGCTGTCTCACCGTTAATGGCAGTCTTCGTAACCGTTAATGGCAGTCTTCGTTACATTGGTATCTTACCGTTAATGGCAGTCTTCGTAAAGGGAGGTTTGAGTGCAAGCTGCTATCAGTCAATCGTCTAGAAAAGTTCTCGCTGATATTGGAACATCTAATATACCCTGCAAATTCTAAAAAATGTCGACACCCGTCGTTTGTGGGACCGCCACCGCATGCTTTCGAATGTCTCGATCAACGCGTGCTGATACACATCCGGATGGACCTGTACCACTGAGAAGATTCATGTGCCCTTCTTCAATCCATCTGCTCCAAATCGTTTGCACAGTTGGCGTATCTACCTGTGTTTCAGCGGCGATACGCCGGTAGGACCACCCAGCTGTTCATTGGCCTAAAAGGAATCCTCGTGTACGATCGTCTAAATGTTAAATTGGACTTCGACGTTGTAGGCCAGGAATCTCTGAACGTATTCACAACACGTGTCTTCTGAAACAGCTTGGAAAACGGGTTTCCGTAGGCGGCAGACAGTAACAACTGTTGGCTCATCTGTCATAGCCACCCCTTTTAACCCGCGATCTAATCATGTGACCTACTTGCATTTCAGAACGTTTGCACACATCGGCCAACAGCGTATGAAACATAAAATAAGACTGAACACCCACCGGAGCAAAAGTAGGAAAATTTCGGTCAACAGAAATTTATTATTCCTGACGAAGTCGTCTTTTTCTTGGCTTTTGAAACAGGTTCATAGTTTATTCTAACAAATTACGGTGTTATTAACGGAATATATTAATTTTCAGATTGTTTTAGTAGATTGGATGAATTCTTTTATGTTGCAATAATTCGTTCATCTCGATTTCTAATCGATGTCATCAACGATGTCTAATAGTTGACTAATATTTTTTAGAAAAGTGACATTAATTTTACTAAATATGAGCAAATTAACTTTTATTTTACCATTAGAAATAAATTAATACTTGCAGTTAAAAACGTTTATTATAATTCATTTAATTACAGTGTACTAAAATCGTATGGTGAAAATCAATTTAACATTAGTATAGTAATTAAATATTTTGAAGCTTTTTATCGGATTTAACTGTTTTTTGTACAATTTATTTTGCTTCGAGGGATTATTAAAATGGTCTCATTAGTGTAATTATATTTCTTGATCAAACAAAAAGTGCTTGAAATAATTAATATATAAATTTTATAGACTGCATTGATGAAATATATATTTACTTTTTAATTTAGTCGTATAATTAATAAAATCTGAATCATGTTTCTACGGGTTACATAAATACTAAAAAATTTCGAAATCAAAATTAATAGAAATGCATGAATACAATTATTAAAATATCCTTGATACTTTAGATTTTGAATGGGCAGTTGCCATTCAACTGGTATTGAGTGCCCCGTCGTGTCTAATTAGCATAATTTATTCAAAATTGAGTATTGTTGAAAATTGAGTATTTGTTAAAACTGAATAATTTGAAATTTGAGTATGTGTCAAAAATTGAATAATTTGAAAATTGAGTAATTTATCAAAATTGAGTATTGTTGCATATTTAAATATATGTGAAAAAAATCACCGTTGACTCCAGTCGGATGAAGCCGAAATGGTTTTGCGTGTATAACAGATATAATATAAAGCTCCATTGAAGTTCAATAAGTTTATTTGATTTTTCTCAGACTCGTTTATATTGTCTACAGGCTTTCAGTGCACTTCAAGTTACTCATTAACTGCTTATATAAAGTTGGCATCTTTATTTAATCCCCAATATCATCTGGAAACTCCAACCATAGATATCTCGTTAACATATCAAATTAATTTACTAACATGCTTGGAGGATATATAAATTAAACAGTTACATATAGAAATATGTCTGTCTGTCTGCATGTGTGCATTCTTTAGCGTAAAAATCTAAACGTCATACAACCATGAAATTTGGTACCTCAGGACCGGAATAAGTGCACGACAGCGTTATAATTTCAACGTAGTTTACAGTTATTTTATGCTTTAGGCCGATTGGCAAAGATATTGAGTGAAAATTATACAAATTAATTCCGTGACGACCTAAAATATTATCACAGAGTTTCCATCTTGACACAGTCAGAAAGATAAACAATTATTTTTCAAGCAAACTATTAGTGGAATCCATATATTTTCAAGTCGATATTTCGTGAATTTTTAAATATATATATATACTTTTAGTACGTTTTAAATCTCTGCAATTTTTTATATAATGGTAACCAAAATTTGACTTGCCACCCATCGTTCATTTTAGCAGATGCTTAAAATATCACACACATAACCAGAAAAATATATTTCCATAAACCCATCCGCCGTTTAATTATATGTCCTCGAACAAATCTCGCAGGTTCTCATACATCATCGGATGTCGAAACGTACGAGTAATGAAACCCCTGATTTTGTCGTAGAGGAGTGCATATTACTTTCCTTATATACATAATGTATAAGGAAAGTATTGTGACGGGGTTTAAAATTCGAAATCGAGTTTTCGACGGGAGAGCATCCCTGATCACGAATCAAACATTTTTGAAGTGATGTCTGTGTGTGTGTATGTGTGTGTGTGTGTGTGTGTGTGTGAAAGTATGTGTGTGTGTGTGTGTGTGTGTGTGTCAGTGAGTCTGTGGAGACGATAACTGACGAACGAATGGGCCGATTCGAATCAAATTTGGTACAAAAATCACAATCCGTAAACACTGGAAGCCTATTGTTTTTATACGCAATCGAATGTTCAGAACCCCCCTAAATTTTCGAATGAAATTTTGAAAAAATCGTTAAAAAATCAAAACCACTAATAAAGTTACGCAAATAGACATTTGTTATGTAATTTTTTATTAGAAAACGATTGACATAAATTTTAGAACGTTAACATGAACCGTTCTCGAGATATTGTGCATTTTTCAAAAAAATTATCAAAAAGTCATATAAAATAAAAAAAAATATTTCCTATTGAGAAACATGTTCACTTTTCATATGTAATACCATGCGATAAATTGAGTGACATCATTCTCGTGAATCTAGCTCATTCCATTCATGAAAAAAGATACTTTGAATAATACTTTTGTATTTGAACGCCAATAGTCATTTATCTGCTGTAAGAATAACTTATTTCTTAGTGCATAACGCTTGGTGAGATTTTGGCGACGAATTTGGCGAAATGTCGCCAACTTGGCGACTTTTTTGAAATGTTGCCAAATTAACGAAAATCTCGCCAAATGGATAAATATGACGCTAAATCAATGAAAATGACGACTAATTGTTGAAAATTCAATATCTTGGAAAGAATATTAGTATCTACTATAAGAAAAAATCTATTTTTTTACTGTAAAAGTATAAAATTAATTACATTATATAAGGAAAGTCATGTGTTGCCCACATCAGATTTTTTTGTAATGGGATAAGAAGGGATACGTAAGAGTGGAGTTATCTCCCAAAGAAATAATTCCGTTGAATCGTCTGCGCAAGGAAGGTGAGCCTTTTGCATTTTCATAAGCGATGTGATGAATATACGGATCACAGTGATTGTCACAATGTTATGTTTCTACGGAGAACGCTTGGGATATGGTTCTTGCAAATTTTGGATCAAAACTATTTTATGTGCAAATGTATTTTTAAGCAGCGGTGCTTATTTAATTATTTAAACGTAGTAATAATGTATACGTCGGGAAGTTTGCTCTAGTATACAATGTATCTGACGAGATTTTATTCGCAAATTCAAGTTAATCTATAAACTTGCATAGCTACACAAAATTACGTACTTGAATACGTATATTTCAGCCTATTCTGTTCATAACTCATCGTTAAACATATTTATATTACGCAAGCTCATTATCTTCCTATTAAAAATTAAAACATATCGTGCTTATGTACTAATATTTCACCAAGGACTACATAAACTTTTCCAGTTGCCACAATCGTGATATTTTAAATATTACTGTATCCCTCCCATTAGAAATCTAGCATAAAATACTAAAATACCGATATTATAACCACTAAATTTCAAAAAGTTAGAGAGAATGAAATAATATAACGCGACATATGACCTTACATTTTATGGAAGAAGGGATATGGCGAAGGTCCGCAATATTGAAGTCGTCTGGCCTTGCATATTATGCAGTAAGGGATCTGGTAGAGGTTCACAACATTGAAGTCATTTTATGAAAGAAAGGGGGCGGTGAAAACCCACAATATTGAAGTCGTTTGATTTTACAATTTATGGAAAAAAGGATGTAGTGATAGTCCACAATATTGAAATCATATGATCTTATATTTAACTGAAAAAAGGGTGCTGTGGAAGTCCACAATATTGAAGTCTTTTGATCTTACATTTTATAGAAGAAGGGATGTGGTGATGGTTCACAATATTGAAGTCATATTAGCTTACATTTTATGGAAGAAGGGATACGGTGATGGGCTACAATAAAGAAAAGTGTTGCTACATTGCTTTCAGAAACAACCACAAAAGATATGGAAGGCGTATATGGCCCTCAGGTTAAATGATGTGGCAACGGGGAGAGAATTAAAAATATCAAGTCAGAATTGAGGAGCTATGACCGTCCAAGAAGGTGTTTTTTTAAGAAATTCATGCTATGACCATCCAAGAGAATTGTAACTAGAATTGCAGTCCATAATGTTCAATAGTGTGCTTTATAGAATTGAGACAATTGCCGTCTAAGAGTGTTGTGTTAAGTACAACTGGAGCCAATGGTCATCCAAGAGTGTTCTTCCAAAGTCAATTGGAGGCTAGGAATGTCCAGGACGACAAACGTATATGCAAACCTGCATTACATAATAAGTAAAATATAAGAATTACATATAGGTCAAATTACATATAGGTCGAATATGATTTTGGAAAAGTATTATAAAGCCTGGTATCATGCGTGCATGTTCTCTGCCTTAAGATTGTATATAAAATGAATATATATTATAAGTTATATCGTAATGATTATATGTCGAAAAACCAGACCAATTCACTGATCCGAGGGCTTACAGTAGCAGTGTGAGTGCCCGGGAACGGATATTGATAATATGTGCAATATATAATGTTTATTTTAAAAGTTCAATTGTGGAATTCAATTTGAGTTTCTTTATTAAAGATCATATTTTAGTAACTCGCACTAATAAATAATGGTTGGCTGTAATACGGTTACGATGCAATCAATGTAAGATCCACGATCATTTCTTCAATTAAGAACAGTAATTCGACCCAAAGTCATTTGTTATAAAATCAACTCCATTGCTATGCTTATTTTCTTACACCGCACATATGATCTTGCACTTTATAGAAGAAAGATTACGGTGAAAGCCCACAATATTGCAGTCGTTTGATATTGCATTTTATTTTTAAGTGTTGGGAAGGTCCATAATATTTACATGTTTTATGAAAATCAAAAGTCATTGCATAATTAAAATGCTACATACATTAATGCTTCTATATACATATTGTCTTTTACATCGATCTATTTGAACACTGGCATAATACATTATAGAAATGCTAGGATTTTGATTTAAAGTGGAATACATATTTATCAAAATACAGAGTAATAAGGATGGATTTATATTTTATTTATTTTTTCAATAAAGATAACTTAATAAGTAATAACTTTGAAATCATGGTATAATTTTTATATAGATTTATCATAAACTGAATTTCGCCACTAATACAATAAAGAAAAAAAAGAAATATTTTACAATGTATTTCATTGTATATAACTTTTGTTTACAGAAAATAATTATTTTATTTTCAGAAGATAATTAAAATGTTCCCATTAGTTTAATTAGCTTTCTCAATTATGCAACTTTTTTACAGAGCAATTAAATATATGCTGTTCATGAGTGCACTGATATAATATTTATTTACTTTTTATTATTCTTAATTATGCCAATAAAATAATTGAAGTAGCTCTCTAGGGATAAAGCTTTTTCTTTCTTTTTTTTTATAATTTCAAAATTGAAATAGATATAAATTCATACTTAATGATTTAATTAAATGCTCCTTGCTGTTTATGTAAAGAATCAGCAATTAACATGTAATATTTGTTGAATTTCACTTGGTATGGAGTATCAGTAATATATTTAATGTTTCAATATTTATTATTCATATAATTTTAATATTTATTATTCATAAAAAAGAGCAATAAGTGATATGTAAGATTTAACATTTGAATTTTCTATGAAAATAGGAAATTGTCCGATGGCATAAAGGTGAAAATGCTGTGATAATATTTTTCTTAACTAACGAACATATTTGTCAGGAAATTTTAGAACATAAAATAACTAAAATCTCATTCGAAATTTGAAATTAAAACATAAGTTTACCTGCTAAGATCTTGAAGTAACAGTGTACCGAGATTTATGGCCGTATGGTGCTTAGATTTACCGTTACTGACCGCACACACATGTACTACAGTCAAAACACAGACGCATTCTTTTATTAATATACTAGCTGCCTTCGGCGACCAACATGTTCGCTACCCTTGAAAATTCTGCCCGTGACAAACTCGCTCTTTAACGATGCGACTCAGCGAAAAAAAGTTTTTTTTAAGATTGTCCTCACCACCACCCGATGCATAAGTGCACCGCGACAATCTCCATAACTTTCATTTTATATATTTTTTTATCTCTTCAGTGGTTAAATTTTTTCATTGTGGTCCCAACCACCACCCGATGTAAACAATACATCGCCACAATTCAATCCAACATAATGAGCCAGAAACCTTATAAAATGCAAACACCAATTCCGTTTTTAATTGTCCCTTGGCCAAAAAACACGTAAAAAGCAAACACGGATGACATACGCAAATATCATTTGATACCCATGCGAATATCCTAAACAGGATATTCGCATGGGTATCAAGGGCATGGCCCAAATATATCAGCTAGATACCACCAAACACTAATTCGTTTTTTAATTGTCGCTAGGCCAAAAACCATATAAAAAGCAAACACTTATTCGGTTTTTAATTGTCCCTTAGGCCAAAAACCGCATAAAAAGTTAACAGGGATGACATTCTCAAATATAATTTGATACCCATGCGCGCGAATATCCTCAACAGGATATTCGCATGGGTATCAAGAGCATAGTTCAAATATATCAGCAAAATACCTCCAAACACTAATTCGGATTTTAATTGTCGATAGGCCAAAAACCGTATAAGAACCAAACACTTATTCGGTTTTTAATTGTCCCTAGGCTAAAAACCGCATAAGAAGTTAACAGGGATGACATACGCAAATATAATTTGATACCCATGCGCGCGCGCGCGAATATCCTCAACAGGATATTCGCATGGGTATCAAGAGCATGTCCCAAATATATCAGCAAAATACCACTAAACACTAATTCGATTTTTAATTGTCGCTAGGCCAAAACCCGTATAAAAAGTAAATACTTATTCGGTTTTTAATTGTCCCTAGGCCAAAAACCGCATAAAAAGTAAACAGGGATGACATACGCAAATATAATTTGATACCCATGCGGATATTCTCAACAGGATATTCGCATGGGTATCAAGAGCATGACCCAAATATATCAGCAAAATACCACCAAACACTAATTAGGATTTTAATTGCCTCTAGGCCAAAAACCGTATTAAAAGCAACCATTAATTAGGTTTTTAAATGTCCCTAGGCCGAAAACCGTATAAGAAGCAAAAACTTATTCGGTTTTTAAATGTCCCTAGGTCAAAAACCATGTAAAAAGCAAACACTTATAACGAACAGATTTGTGAGAAAATTTTAGAACATAAAATAGCTAAAATATCATTCGTGAACTAAAATATCATTTAGTGCACCTGCTAAGATCTTGAAGTAACTGTGTACAAATATTTATGGCCGTATGATGCTTAGATTTCCCGTTACTGACCGCATACACATATACTACAGTCAAAAACACAGGGGCATCCCTTTATTAAGATAGTGTAAAGCTAAACATATATCATTCATAATTTAGTTCACTTGCATTGTATACAAGAGTATGAAGGGAAACTTTTGTTATGTTGTCAAAGACATATATATTGACACGTTTAGAGCGTCCCTGAATACGAAACAATAATTTTAATGATATATTTTTAATCTGCCTGTATACCTATCACTTTGGGTAGGATATATCTCGAACAAAAGTAAAGAATGTAATAACTGTTGGTATGATTATTTTATTTCAATAGATAAAATTTAGAGATTGGTTTTCTATGATTTTAGACGAAATAAAGGCAATCAGATTTTAACTGTTTTACTTTTTATTTTCTTATTTTTATTTATTTTATTTATTTGCTTTTAAAGAAAAATTTAAAAATAAATATGATGAAATTTCCAAATGTATGAAACATGTGTTTTATTATTTAAAAACAAATGGAAACATTCATAAAAGGATGATACTCGTTTTTTATAAGTAATGTGTGTTTTGATATATGAAATGGGGAAAAAAATTCACGAAAATTAAATAAACTGACTATTATCAAAAAGAAAGCAATATATAATTTATATTGTTATATTAACGTTGCTACTGAATGTTCTAAATCTGCAGGGCAAAGGTGGGCGCTATTATCATTATTTTCATTGCAACATTCTTTAATTTTATATATACGTCAACAGTAATTAAAAATGAATTAATCACATACATTTTATTATTTTTCTTTATAATATGGCTTAATTTTTATAGCACAGTACATTTTTCGCATTGTGCTATATCTTGCATTGTGCTTTATTGTTGCATTGCCTTCATACACATTACAGGTTCCTTAGACTATAAAGTATTTTTTCTTTTCTTTTAGGTAAGTTCTTTGATGATGCATTTTCCATAATGAATCCCATTTATAGAACATAAATTGTCTCATATAGAAGGTAAATACTTTTTATATTTATCCAATTGCATTTTTACAGAATAATGCATTTCAGTCTTTAATCCTAAAAATCTTATTATTATTATCTAACTGTGAGTTTGCTCATTATACTGTAACGTAATACTATTTTACAAGTGTTTTTATATAAAACTCAAAATTATTTTTTAATGATTTTTAACTAATGTGTGAAATTGCTTTCATCAATTACAAAAAATAGTTCTGAATGACTCTATATTTCTAAATTGTTTATTTATCTTTGAATTGCTAGTGAATTGAGACTTTTGGAATTTAAATGCAATATCTCGCGCAAGGCTCTTTTTTATTTCTTTTCAATAAAATGTTAAATCTTAGAAAAGTTGTTGGATATACATGTATGTACGTTATTACCGCGAATTTTGATTAATATAAAAAATATATATTTCAAATCTACAAGCAATGTTAATATCTATTTAAATATTTGACATATAATAAGAATAAATATACTTTAAACATTTTCACACTTTTCTCGCAGACAAGTAAGTAAATAAATGTATACAAATAAAAATGAAATATCCCTCAGAATTGTTATAATACGAAATATATTTTAATCAAACAACATAATTTCGAGTTAAAATCATTTGCACACGTCATTAACTTTTGCCGTGTGACTAGCAGCATATGCACATGTTCAAAGATTTGGGTTTCTTTACATTATTACACATTTTACTTTTAATAAAGTTAAAAATTACATCATTTTAAAATAATATTTTTGAAAACATTAACACTTTGAACATATTTGTGATTAATCAAACACCTTAATGAGTGTAAACATATCACCCGCGTTATTGTCGTTTGTAGAATGCCAACATCCATAATACAAAACAAAATAATTTTGAGTGTAAGCAATTTACTTACATTATTATCGTTTGCTGAATGGCAATAAGCAAATGCCCATGTTCGATTATCTGTTTTTTTTACGTTATTCGCGTTTAATAAAATAAGAAATTACGTTACTTTATAATACCTTTTAGCAAAATGTATTATAAAATATGCTGACTTTGCAGCAGACGGATTAGCTGACTTTGCAGCAGACGGATTAGCTGACTTTGCAACAGTATCTGCCAATTCGTGAGTTTGAAATGACTCTTGTAGGGCAAAGTGAATCAAAATTAATGGAAAATGTCATTTTCTAAAATACGCTTGTCATTTGTTTTGAACTTATACAACCTCCTTGTTCAAAAGCAGGCATATGTCAGTTAAGTGACTGTAGAGAAAGAAGTTGTGTAAGTTTTTGTCTTAAAACACCAGTTTGTGTTGTATTGTCTATTGTTTTGTTCGCTTGAAAACCAATTTTCGAGAACTTATACTGGATACTCTTCTGTCCACTCCAATGAGTTACATACATTTTTCATATAGTAAAGTTATATATATTTTTTATACATTTAAGTTACTATATTTTTTATACATTTAAGTTACATATATTTATCAGATATTAAGTTTCTATAGATTTTTCATACATTTAAGTTACATACATTTAAGTTACATAAATATTTTAGACATGTAAGTTACTATAGAATTTTCATACATTTAAGTTACATACATTTAAGTTGCATACATTATTCATGCAGATAAATTCCATAGAGTTTTCAGACAATTAAGTTACTATACATTTTTTGTACATTTAAGTTACATTTGCTATGCATTTAAGTTACATACATTTTTCAGACATTTAAGTTACTATAGATTTTTCATACATTTTAGTTACATACATTTAAGTTACATACAAGTTTGAGGTTTATAAGAATGCCCAACATGTATAAACGATACTTTTTATTTAATGTATCATATTTGTCTATGTCATAGTTTCTTAAGCGTTTCCATTTCATAGACTTCGTAATGTACACATATTTTATTTGTGACATTTACTCCATACCCTTGAAAACTGTTTTAGAAATTTTGATACTGAAATATGAGGTTTGTGTTGTCCTATAAATAATATACTGCTAAAGAATCCATAAAACTAGTTGTAAGGTAGCTTATGATGTAACACATGCCATTGCTCTGTTAACTAACAGAGTATAAGAAATTCCAAAGTATAAATCTTCTATATAAGTAACCTTGCTGCCCAAATTAGGAATCTTACCATAGATCTTCTTACTATTCAGCAGATGCTCTATCGTTGAGCTACAAGTGTGGAATTACCAGCTCTTATCTATGATTTGGATTCTGAATTCTACACCTTTTAATGTATGATTATCATACAGCTGGTAATCTGACTGATCACCTTATGTTATTTTTACCACAGATAAACCCCTGATGCTATTTTTATCCTCCAGGTTATCTGCTGGCATGGTTGATGTCCAGCCGATTTGAAATCGGTGCTCAATATCCCATAGTTCATTGAATCTGTGTTAGTAGTAGTAGGGTCATTTTCAGATCCTGACATTTTTTAACTAACCTACAGGGATGACTTGTCTGTGCGCCATTGTAAAGGACTTTGCTGCCCAACTGGGAATAGAACCACGGATCTTCATACTGGAACGACGAAGCCCTACCGTTGATCTATTAGGAATGAATTGCAAGCTTATATCTTTAAATTAAACTCTGCAACTTTCAATGCACTCAATGAAATTTGCATACGGATATACATGGTGTTTTAAAAATATTTCAAAATGAATCATAAATATTGAATAATTGGTCGCAGATCCATGGTTCCAATTTAATAAATGCTTCAAAGAACAAACTTTAACGTTTCATACGGAGCCCTCATAAAAAGAGTTCCCATCCTCAATGGGTCCTTGTGTAATGATTGTTAAATAATCCCAATTTTGTTATACGCAAAATTTGCTGTGAAGGAATTGTTACAGTTATACGGCACTTTTTTCCCCATTCAGATGAAATGGCGAAAACATAGATTTCAGGATATTGCACAAAAATTACATTTCGTTAGAAAAATATTGTATTCATAAAATTCATTTTTCTTCAAACTTCATTTACATTCATTTTTCATACATTAAAATTACATACATTTTCATACATTTAAGTTACATACATTTGTGACAAATTTAAGTTATATATATTTTAATGCATTTAAGTTACTATACATTTTTCATACGTTTAAGTCACTGTACAGCTTCATATATTTAAGTTATATACATTTTAGCTGCATTCATATTTATTGCATCCAAATTCAGTTACAACGTCCATGGAGTTAAATCACATACAATTTTCATGCATTTGAGTTACATACATTTTTCAGACAATTATGTTGCATATATTTTTCATATATTTCAGTTTGATACAAATATTAAATGGTTGTATTTTAAAAAACTATGCGTTTTGCTTTTACTCGTTATACTTTTATTAAAAACGTCTATTTATGATAAATTCTCACGCTTTAATAATGTTGGTTTATAAAAAGTGCTCGATCACGTCAAAAAAGAAAAATATTGACCGCCAAGAGGAAAAATGTGATATAAACAGGATAAAAATATGATCTACGGCATCTTGTCTTCTGATACCTTCCGTGAATGTATAAGATATATTTCTCCATATTTATGCTGATTTCCTTAAAGAAATTCGGGTCGAACTCAGAAATTGCCTGGAGGAATTGGCGAAGTTTACAATGTATGAGATGGTGTTATTTACATAAAAATTGGCAGTTCAGGAATTTCGGACGCTCACCGATTTGAAACGAATGCGGAAATATAAATTATACATATCCGTGATGGTGACACATTGAGGTCAGAAATATTTTAGATAGAATTTAGGAAGCATTTCCTTGAAGAGTTTTTTAAACACTTGCACAATATTTGATGTAAAAGTATACTATTACTTTTTTTTTAAATGTGCTATGTATTATGATTGCATTACGATGTATTTAGAGAATATAAATATCAAACAAATCACTTCTATGAATGAATAATGAAACTATTTCGTTAAGGTATATTTCAATGACAAGGCATATTGCAGATTCCACATCGAAAATAATACATCAAATGACATGGATATATTTTTCTAAATCCACATATATTTTTCTAAATACACAATATTTTTCTAAATCCACATCGAGTTTTTAAAAAAAATGTTGTATTTCGTATATGACGTATGGGCTTAATCTGCATATTTTACTGATCACTGATGAACAAATGGTTGCTAAAATTGAAATAGTATATATCTGGGAAAATGATTACGGTCTACCTTAGTAAACAGCTCAATTACATTTATTATTAAAAAAAAATCAAAATGTTATACAGATATACGATGCAAATTATTCAAAAGTTTATAATTTCAACCATTACTCAATTATTATTAAGTAGCTTTTGAAATATATTTCTCATTAGCGTAAGCATGTTTCCCTATTTAATTTTAGCGTATTTCACTGAGTCACGTTCGGTGATATGTATGTGTTCAGCTATACTTAAATAATTTCATTCATCCTTCATATTTTAAATAAGTTAAATAGTTAAACGTATATATATATATATATATATATATATATATATATATATATATATATATATATATATATATATATATATATATATATATATATATATATATATATATATATATATATATATATATATATATAAATATATATATATATATATATATAAATATATATATATATATATATATATATATATATATATATATATATATATATATATATATATATATATATATATATATATATATATATATATATATATAAATATATATATATATGTTCCAATGGTGTCTATAGTTAAATACTATCGTCATTGTCTGAAACTGGCTATTCTATCGGTTTTAAATCGAATTGTATGGCTGTCCTGATGAGAATGCAACTTCGAACTAACCGCCATTTTTTGTGTAGTTTCAATTGATTGTTCTCTATGTCTTTATCTTTTATCTTGAGCTAATTATTATTGCCTTTTCACATTTTTGCCATGTTTTCTTTTTCTTTTTATTTATCTTTATATACTTTTAATTGTGAATTTTGTATAGTAATATTCTTCTCATCCCCCTTTCCATTGTAGTGATATGTTACCTTCTATCTTTATCCTTAGTCTTGGTCTATAGTTACTCATTTGTAACAGATATGCCCAAGATGGGTTTTTTTGTACTTTCAGAAGTTTATGCATAATTTTCGATTAAAATCTTTCAATTTTTATATATATATATATATATATATATATATATATATATATATATATATATATATATATATATATATATATATATATATATATATATATATATATATACAGTAAAATACTTCACGTGGAGACAGTTGTCTTTGCTCTTCTTGACTTCACATGGCAGCTACACGTGCCTTGAACTTTGCCGTTTGTTGGGGCGGATCCCTGGATATATTTGAAATGGAAGCATTTTTGTATTGGTGGATAAGAGAAGATGTGAGCCCCTTGTGATTTTCTATTGGCCGGGGTCTGGATACACCTGGAATGATTAAAAGCTGTGTGATTCTTGATTCTGGGCTCTCTCCCTGGAAAAACATCTTCGACCCCACGTCGGCTCGGGATTTAACCCTCAGGTTGAGTTACCCTGCTGTGGGGGTCGGGAGAGACGCCACAGCTGCTACCGTCGCCACTGCTTGACCGGACCTACTGATGCCTTGCCCTCGTCGACCGTCGACCGCCGTGTGAACGCTGGACAGATGCCTCATCTTCCTTGATCGCGTACCGGGACCAGAAGAAGCAAATATGATACAGATCCTTTGGCTGGCCTGATCCGGTACCATACCGGAAACTGCGTTTCTGACGTTCCTGCTGGAACGGGGCAATGTTTGCCCCGAAGGAAATTACCAGTGGATGCCTGTGCTCTTTCTGCCATGAGTCCTTTCAAGATTAACTGGAGGTAAGACTTGAGTATTTAGGCGTGCCGTTGGCAGTCGTCTGGACTTGAGCGTCGACTCCGAAGAACTCTTAGCCCTTGATTTCAGCTGCCAGCAATAAATATATATATATCATTTAACTTCAGTTTCCTTTCATATTTAAGAATTAATACTTCAAGGAAATATAAAATAAATTGATAATGTTAAATTTGAATTGAAATACAGTTACTATTTAAGCCTTATGCGTTCCTCGAATGTGTATTCTCTCTTTGACCATACCATGTTTATCTGAATAATTAAATATGTGACATTAATATGTAATTCTAGAAAATTTGGATTTAAAGAATTGATATTTAAATTCCGGCAATGAGTCGATGATTTTTAGTAGAGGTGGTCCAGTGGTTTAGAGCTGATTATAAATCAGCATTTGTTTTCTTTATGCGAACTCCATTCTTAAGTAATTAATAAATTTGGATTTGAAAATTAAATTGAGTATTTATTTGTGTAGAAATTGTGTTGATTTATGTATTTCAGCTTTTGCATGAGTTCTTAAGGTAAAGTATTTTTCTGTTTAATTTTGGGATTTTGGTTGGGTTTTCCGCAGGTCATCAATTGGAATTTTCCAATTGACGAGATGTGTGTTTTGAACCTGGGTAGAGAAATTTCCTGAGAAAATTAGACTTTCTCAGTCAGCCGTGTCAGGCGGGAATCCGTTGCGACTTCTGATGCCCTCGGAATTCCCGTCTTGACAGTATTATCAGTTGTAAATTTTTCTGCTTACATTTACTAGCGCATTAAATTAATGCAGTACTTTTACAGAAATTCGGACTCTATGTTTTGGGATATTATTGATTTTGTGATCTTGTAATATATTTATAGTATTATCATTTGTAAATTATTTCTGTTTACACTTACTAGCGCATTAAATTAATGCAGTACTTTTACATAAATTCGGATTCTATGTTTTGGGATATTATTGATTTTGTGATCTTGTAATATATTTATAGTATTATCATATTATCAGTTGTAAATTGTATCTGTTTATACTTACTAGCGCATTAAATTAATGCAGCACTTTTACAGAAATTCGGACTCTATGTTTTGGGATATTATTGATTTTGTGAACTTGTAATATATTTATAGTATTGTCAGTTGTAATTTGTTCCTGTTTATACTTACTAGCGCTTTTAAAGAAATGCGGTACTTTTCCAGAAATTTGGAATCTTTGTTTTTGGATATTAATTATTTTGTGAACTTGTAATATATTTCTAGTATTATCAATTGTAAATTGTTCTTATTTACTCTTACTAGCGCTTTTAAAGAAATGCGGCATTTTTCCAGAAATTAGAAATCTATGTTATTGGATAATATTTATTTTGGTATCTTGCCATATATTTATAGTATCATCAGTTGTAAATTGTCCCTATTGACACTTACTAGCGCCTTTAAATAAATGCAGTATTTTTTCAGAAATTCGGACTCTGTGTTTTGGGATATTATATAAAATACGTACTTGAATTAACCATCCACATTAAAATTTTAAGAACTCTTAAAATATTAAGTCGAGATTTTAAATGACGCATATCTATTAGAGTCATTAATTCCTAAAGAAAACAGTATAATATTCTGCTACTTTGGGGAAAGTAGCATGAAATGAAAATTTATTAATTATGATATTCAGTATTTTTAGATTTTTATGATGTTTAAAGTTTTATGACAGACTTATATAAATATGCATTTATTTCTCAAGAATAATTACCTTTAAACATTTTATCTCATTAAAATATCTTTCAACATCGGTGTATCTTCAAAAACAAACCAAGCATCGTTGTTAAAAGTTTAAGCGTATCAAAGAACAAAGGATTTTCCTCCTTAGTATTATCTCAAATTTGAAGCTTAATAAACAGTGAAATGTATAATAAGTGGGCAAAATATCTTAATGTTTTTCAGCATCTCTTTTAACTATTATGTTTGCCTTGATCTCTTACTTCAATCTGTAAAGTTTTAAATTGCAAAGATTAGAACTGATTTATCATTTATTCCTGCTTCTGTATTGTTAGAGAATGTGTAGTTTATTTTTTTACTCTATATTTAAACAAGATAAAGTTTCAGAAATGTTGAGAAGAATTGCGGAAATATAGGAAAATATTCTTTGAGAAAGTTAATTGTTCAAAGAATTTATATTTTTGAAATTGATGTCATGTACGAGACAGGTCAATTCTAGACAGCAAGTAGTGTTGTCATATGCATAGGACTGAAAGTCTTAGTTTTGACAACAACAACCCTTGACAACTTATACAGTTCTTGAAATTTGCCAGGGAGGCATAAATGAAACATCTAAATCGTAGAAATGTGGTTTGTTAGCCCGTTTATCCCGTCTGTTTTTCTGTCCGTCTGTCCTTTCGTCTGTTTGTCTGTCTGCCTATCTGAATTTAACACAGCAAAATCTGATTGGTTAATGTAGCACGGCATACTGAGATTTCGAATATACATATATGTCATGTTAATAAGCGCTTTAAATGCAGCGCATAAGCAAATAAAGCATTTAGGAGAAGCAATGAAAACTCATATAAACAGCATACATTCCATCCGTAACCAAGAACAAATCAAAGAAGGTAGTATGACATCACAGGAGAAGTTGAAAGATGTGTTCCCACAGAGTTTGAGATGCATTAGAGATTCGAGTCATGAACAGCCAGCAGGCAATGGACATGCAAAAAAAAAAGAAGTATCAATCCAAGCTCGTCGCTGCTACACAGAAATTTTAGAAAGTGTATACATTCAATATCATAGAGGCTGAGTGACATCAAAATGTTGCTAAGGGACTGATAAGTGGTCTCATAGTATCGTGCGCACATAGAATAGATACCAAAAATAGCAGTGTCATCAAGTCATCCTATGTTTCGAAAATAGAGGTGACATTTTAGTTTTTCAATAGTAAAATCGTGCAATCGAAACAATGATGACATAAATAGTACAGTCAATATTAAATTTGTAAAAGTAGTTCAAAATTATAAAACTTATACTCAATTTAACGTTTTTACTTCATTAAATTAAAAAGCTTTTTAAATTGAGTCAAATAAACTTTAAAGTTGTTGTTAATAATATTTATTTATGTTACTGTTACGATAAATTTCTACTAGATAGCATTACCAAACAATCGCTCTTGTAGTATTTTCGAAATGAAAGAACTGAAATGACAGAATGACTGTTGCGTATGGACTAATTGGCTTCTTCCTGATGCCTTACATACGCTTTAAGAGTTTTATTAAAGTATGGCAACACTATAATGAATATGTTAATGGAACAATTATTTGAACTTCGGATTGCTTCTGTGGAATGGGCATTCTAACTTCGTTTTGTGTATTAAAAGTTGCTGATAAGTTTGAAAATATATTTCTGAGTGATAATTTTATTTTTTTCATGTATTTTGTTTTCGACAACCGCTAAAGCATCTGGTAGATGCACGAAAGCTCCAAATTTCTTTTAATAATTTTGTTTCGATTTCTATCATAATTTATTTGGCGCCCAAAGTGGGATAAAATTTTAGCAGTTGATTTTTTGAAAGCAAATTGAGCAATTCCTTTGCAAATAAAACGAAAAGGACTTAGATTCGCCTTTACGACTTGCTAACAGTAAAATTGAGCAATTCCTTTGAAAATAAAACGAAAAGGACTTAGATTCGCCTTTACGACTTGCTAACAGTAAAATTGAGCAAATTCTTGTGAAGAAAAATCCTGAATCGAAAGAACTTTTAATTTTGAAAACGCAACTGGTGGACAAATTAGAGTCTGACTGCCTGTCAGGATGAAATATCTAACGGGATTTTGCAAGATGAAAATTCGGAGGAAATATTTGCAACGGACTTGGAAGCAGCTGCGTAATATAGAGACAAATATTGTGCAGCTCAATCCGAAATAAAAACTAAATTATTTGATTCTTTGCTTCCGAAAGTAGTGGCAGAAAAGAGAAAGTTCAAACTCCCTAAAATTGAGTTGAAGAAATTTAGCGAGGAGGAAAAGGATTTTCTGTCGTTTTGGAGTCAGTTCGAGAAAATACACATGGATGAAAGTTTGCCAGCTGAAGACAAATTTCAATATTGACTACAGACAGTTGTCCCGAATTCAAGGGCAGCCAGAGTCGCGCGACTGCTGCAAATTATACTAAAGCGGTACAACAGCCGAGTGGACGCTTCGGACTTATTTGTGCAGATTTACGTACGAGAACTCTTGTACATGGCGATGAAGAACGCTATGAGTGGACGAGCGAAAAGGAAACTCCCGATCCTCTACGACGAATTGGAAGGAAAACTACGTGCATTGAGAGCCTAGGAAGGACGCAGGAGAAGTACGGAGACTTTCATACGCCTCTTGAAGAATCGTGTCTTCCTGAGAATATACATGTTGTGTGGAAGAGGAGCCGAAAGAGAACAGATATTCTTCTCTGCCAGATGATCGGGATTTAGAAAATTTAATGGACTTTCTGAAACAGGAAGTTATGGGTGAAGAGATGGTTGTGCTCGCTCGTACCGGATTTATAGCTAACCATGCCAAGAAATCGAAGGAGTTTAAAGAGCGTACTTACGAAAACGCTTCAGCCACAGCTTTGATGAGCACTAATGTGCAAGCATACTCGTGTCGGAAGTTTTTTAGTTGTCTTTTTTGTGAAAAAAAGCATCCCAGTCAAGACTGTTTTTATGCCAGAAGATTAAATGTTGAAGAGAGAAAGAAAGTTTTGGCGAAGAAAGGTGCTTATTTTTCTTGTTTGCGGCTAGAACGCACTTTAAGTGCTTGCAAATTTAAAAATAGATGCATTAATTGCAATAGAAACCAGTTTGTTTTGATGTGTCCTGATTGTTAGACAAGCACAAGTGATAACGAAACAGAAGTTGACATAATTAAAATTTTAACAGATAGTTGTACTGTTGAGCTGGTCTTATTAATGACTCTGATAGTTAAGATTAAGACAATAACCAGTGAGATAATGGTTAAAGATCTTAAAGATACTGGGTTTCAACTCTCCTATTTAAGCGTCAGAGGATTAATATGCTTAAACTGAAACCAAAACGAAGGCAAAATAATTGTACATAGCTTATTTAGGGGGAGAAAATCTAGACCATGATTACATGAAGAATATGAAAATGATATTTTTGATTTGCAAAATACTTTTTCGGTTAATGTTGATGTTCTGTCAGAAGATAAATGTGTGAATTTGTACCGAAAACTAGAACAGTTTTAACTTTGAAGGAGTTAAAAGAAAATAACTTAATGATACCAGATTTGAATTTTCCAGATAATGAAATTGATTTACTTTTAGGAGCTAATGTTGCAGGATTAATCATGACTGGTAATTCTATTAAATTAAATTCAGGATTAGTTGTTTTAGAAACAAAACTGGGTTACACTGTGATGGGAAAAGAATGTATTTCTGATAAATGTGAAGTTATACCCGAAGCGAATGCCATTAAGAGTAATTCATGTTGTAGCCTTAACAGCATTTTTTTTCACAGTGACCTAAGATTCACGTCAAACTGTGAC
Source organism: Amaurobius ferox (assembly GCA_951213105.1). Classification (NCBI taxonomy): domain Eukaryota; kingdom Metazoa; phylum Arthropoda; class Arachnida; order Araneae; family Amaurobiidae; genus Amaurobius; species Amaurobius ferox. The sequence goes on from OX578146.1 coordinate 41,756,881, forward strand.
TTTGGAACGACACAGGACGTCGCACTACGTCTCGGCAATGTCATATTGAGGTCACAGCGAAGTCATTTTGGTCATTTTCATGATCGTTTGTGACGTCGCATATTAACTTTTTTGTGACGTCACATTGTAATTGCCATTGTAATGTCTTCACATTGTTACGTGTTAATTAAATTGTGGAAACGTCACAGAATATAGTCACATTGAAGTTACAAAGTTACTAATACGTAACGTCGCATAGAAGTCACATATATGATGTCACATTGTGATCTAGGTACCACGTGACTACAATGTCACTGTCACACATGGGACGATCTTTGCTGTGAGGGAGTATATCTAGTGTTTCAACATTGCACTTAATGAATTTTGTTAATCATTTATGATACCTTGATATTATTCGTATAATGAATCCATGGGAAAATGCTAAAATGAAGTAATTTTTTCTGATTCTCTCAAGCAATTTCAAGATAATTTAACTATTCTTCTTGATGGAAGGAATTAGTTGTTGTTACCCTTCAAATAGGATAATCAGTTACCAGATAATAAAAACTTAGCTTTGAATGGCATATAAATATGTGCAAACGGGTAGAGAGGAGAAACTTTTTAAAAAAAAAAAATATGTGGAAGTGTTTAATGAATGGGAAAAATTGAAAGTTATTGAAAAGGTTCCAGTTGAAGAGATAGATAAAATTGGGCATTATTTACCCCATAGACCCCTGGTCAAGGAATCAAGTCAGACTTCTAAAATTAGATCTATGTTTGACGCTTCTGCAAAATACTGTAACGGCTCTTCCTTGAATGAGTGTTTGATTAAGGGTCCTAATTTGATAGAATTGATTCCGGACATAATTGGTAGATTTCGATTATATAACACTGGATCTCAATAGACATAGAAAATGCATTTTTACAGTTGAGTATCGCACCGGAACATCGAGATTTTTTTTGCGATTCGCCTTTCCTTCTGAAGTTGAGGAATTTATTGTCTATAGACATTGTAGATATATAGGTCTATAGTATTGTATATGTATATAGGTATATAGATGTAGATATATAGTATTCGGTATCACAACCAGTCCTTTTCTTCTAATGGCATCATTGCATCATTTGTTTGAGAATGATGCTGTAGAATATTACGATATAGTTTCAAAGCTTCATAATTCTTTGTATGTGGATAACAACGTAACTGGAGTGTCAAGTCTGGAAGAGTTATCTCATTTTGTACCTCAAACTCAAAAATTGATGAAAAATGCATGCTTTAATTTGCGAGGATGGGACGGTAATTTTCACAGTCCCTATCTTTCCAATTCTACTGGTAATACTTCTCTTTTGGGAATGGTATGATACCTAGATCCGGATATCTTAAGATGTAATGTTCCGAGGAAGATAGAACCTGAACAAGATCAAACTAAGAGAACAGTTTTATCTATTGTACAACGATTTTTTGACCCTCTTGGTTTGTTATGCCCTGCTACTATGTTATCCAATCTATCATTGCAAGATGTATGGAAGAGAAAATTCCCTTGGGATGCTCTTTTGCCACTTAATATGCAAAAGTAATTTTTCAACTGGTGCAAGGTTATGCCGATTTTTTCTGAATTACAAATTCCTAGACACTTAGAGACAAATAAAACAGCAGAATTGCACATTTTCGTTGATGATTTTAAAATATCATATGTAGCCTGCGTATTTATAAGTACGGCAGCCTTCGGTGAATATAAAGTTCAGCTTGTGAGAGCCAAAGCAAGAGTCGCGCCGATGAAAGACATATCTATATCCAAGCCAGAACTCATGACCTGTTGTATAGGAACTAGATTATCTCATTCAATTGGATTGGTATTTGATTTATCCAATATAAATTTCACGTTCTAGAGTGATTCTATGACTGCCTGTGGTGGATCAGAGAACTTGGAAAGTGGTCCGTCTTTTTGTCCAATCGAATTAAAGTTATTCACAAATTAACATCTCCTGAACACTGGCGACATGTCCGGAGAAAAAGAATCCTGCGTATATTGTTTCCGAGGTTATACACCACAAGAGTTTGTTACATCACAATGGTGGACTTTGCCACCAGTTGGATTTGGAGTTTCCTCCGTAGCAGAGGTTTTCCTGGGTAGTATTCTAGTATGTCTTCGGGTTGTGTCAGCAGGGTATTGTCCCTATTCTTCTTCTCCACCCTAGTGGCGGATGCTTTGTTCGAATTATACGCGTTGCCGGGGGATTGTCCTGGCCTCTCCTTTTGGGGCTTAGTCCCCCTTGTTTACACCCTCTGCTATTAGTGTAATTTCTGTTTATTCCCTTTCAGATTTAATGCACCTTTCCCTTTCAGCGTTCTGCATCTCCTCATAGAACTTTTTATGGTTGCCTCTTCTTCCCTTCTCTTTTCAGGTGGAAGAAAGAAGCCTTACGTGGCAAGTGTGCTCCGCGTAGGACTCGTCGGTTGGCATGCTTGCCTACCATCCGTCCTACGCCCCTCTAACTTTTCCTTTTCAGGTTCATCTTGGGATCCTGCAATTTGTAAGCTGTGCTTGCTCCCTGCGCGCGCCTTAGTTTGTAACCTTGTTAGTTCTTTAGTTAGTTAGCAACCTTGTTGGCCTCTAGTATGCGGCCATACAGGCTGCCCCTTTTACCTAGTCTCACTTTGCCTCTAAGGCACGAGACTTCTTGCTTTCTAGCTTACGTTCTCTCTTCTCCCTTCTGTCTTGCTTTCCTGTAGCCTCCTTGGTTTGCCACTCTTGGGTTGTATGTTGTTTAGACAAGTTAGCTTCTTTTTAGATTAGTTTATTATTGGAATAGTTTTTTCTGTTGTTAGACTCTTCCGTCCGGTTTTGCTCAGTGTGGGCCCCTTTTTCTTGGGCACCCCCTCAGTCTCGAGCTCGCTGCTTTCTCGGTTTCGCACTGCTCTCCTTGGGCTGTGCCCGCGCCCCGCTTTACTTGTCCTGTTCGCCATTTTGGCGTTTGCTTGCGTGCTCTTCCCTTCTTGGCCCTCCCGGGGGTCCTTTCTTTCCTTTTTAGCATAGTTTTCTCCTTTCTCTTAGTCTTTCTTTCTTTAGCCTAGTATTTCTCTCCTCTCCTAATCTTATCTTCTTAGGTTAAGCTAACCTGGCAGTACAGGTTTAAGCCCGGGGTGACGACAGCGCCTCTTTAAGTTGTATACTGCCTCTGCATAACTACCGAAGGGTGGAAAGTCGAAATCCTCTGCAAAAAAGAAAAATCTTCCTGGTATGCCAAACAAGATGGCTACAATCCTTGGTCCTTCTGGTAGGTCACTGCAATCGACTTCTATCGTTTCCCGCTGCCGTGGCGCCTCTTCTCCCTTCAGAAGTTGGGGAATTTTTATCAGTCCAGACGCCCTCTTCTAGGGGAGGTTCCCTTGGGGTCGTCTGTGCTGCTTCTGCTTGCTGCTGCTGTTCTCCGGGGTGTGGTGTGTGTGGTCTTGGGTCCTGGAGCCGAATCTTCTATTTTAGGCCTTATGTCTACACTTGGCATACATTTTGGTATTTACCACAGCAATATCTCTCTTGGACCTCAGCTTGGTCGTCGGGTGACGACCCTCAGTCGTGGGGGTAACAAACCTAATAGCCTTGTGGTAGATCAGGTCCTCACGGCTGTCTGACAGTCTGACATAGACCCCAATGGTTGTTTGAAAGTTCAAAAGACTGGCCGTCCAATGAAATATTTTGTTAAAAATAAGTCGAGTTAGAGAGACGTGAGGTAAATTTGAGTAATTTGATCTTAGAATCTGAAAATCCCCCGTGGTATGCCGTGAGATTTTCCACTTTTGAATCAATCATTTGAGTTACGGCATGGGCTATACGTTTCACTAGGTAATCTAAGAAAAGAGCTAGCTCATTGAAAGAAAATTTGGGAAACTCTCTCTGCAAGAAAAGGGAAATGCAGAGAAGATTTTGTTTAGACATATACAATTTTCATTTTTGTCAAAGGCTTGTGGTCCTGTGTGTAACACATTCACGGATGAAAACGGAGTTATACGTGCAAAAACGCGGATTACCGAACGCATTGATAAACCGTCTTTTATATCACCTATATTGTTAACTTTTAAATGTATACTGACTAATCGGTTGATTGAACATTATCATGAATTGAGTTGTCATGCAGGAACTCAGATTCTGTTAAGTATTTTATGAGAAATGTTCCGGATTGTCAAGGGAAGGAGAACTGTTCGCAGAATTGTAAATAATTATATGAAGTACAAACGCTTCAATCAAAATCTCTACTTTCAGATCCAGTATCATTGCCTGCTGATCTGGTCAAAGATGCCTGCGTTTTCGAAGTAATTGGTATAGATTTAGCTGAGATCCTATACATTAAGCTTGTAGATAAAAGCGTGGGTTGGTCACCAGCTACTGAGAAACACATGCTCTGCATCATTATTGCAATTCTCTGTAATTATTTTAAGACGTGCCAAAAATCAGCATCTGAGCGTTAGAATCCTCTGCGTTCTTACATATATACTTTTCGACAAACATATATACTTTTCGAAATTTATATTCGAATTTTATTTTCGAAAATTTTCGGAAATTACTATTAGAAAATTATTATTCGAAAATTATAACTCGAAATTTATTTTCGAAATTTTGATATTGATATATGTTTTAACGCATTCTTATAACATTACGGAAATATCGGTGTTATATTGTCAACCAATACTAGCTAAATATTGGATATATATTGGCAGGCCGATATTGGTTATAAATGGTCAGCAAATATTGGCCCAATATAGGAACTATACTGGATGCTAATATTGCCATACTACTAGGGCATGCGACTCGTACCCATTATGGAACAAGTTTTTAAATTTCAAAATGCATTATTTAAACTTTGTTATATCCTGACATACGGAAAACAATTTTAAAGTGTAAAAGCACGAGCTGAAATGTATTTAGAAAATTCTTATTAAATTTCCTTACTCCTTCTACCTTAAGTACATGGATATACATTTCTAGACTAACAATATCCTATGTTTAAGAACATCTAATTTCTTTTCCCGGTACGTCGATACTTTCCATAATAGGTTTCGGAATTTCTTTGTTGGAACATCCTGCTTCACAAAATGTATACCGAAGAAAAATTAATAGAAAGTAAACACACACCGCACAAAGTTAATCTTCTAATTTTACTCTTCTTAGAAGGTGAACAAAATAAAATTAAATTATAAGAGGAAATGTTCTTGGCATCTTTGTCTTTGTACATAATTCTAATGGATAAAGATATTAAATACGTTTTCATGAATGTGACAGGAAATTTTTGAGCATAGAAAGCAAGTTCTATTAGATATTAGCTGATACATATCGATTTTCCAATTTTCAATTAGTGGAAATTTATGAAATTCTTTTGATGCGTCTTATGAAAGCCCAATTATTTGATTACTTACTTCGTCTTTTCTTTGGCGAGAATCTTTGTGGCAATTAACGCGATTTACTGGAGTGGTCACAGTTGATTGCCATCGTGCATATAAAATTGTTTCATTATTCCACTGCTAAGTGGGTTTTGATCTTTTCTTGAACATACTTAACAAAGTAGGTAAAGTGATGATTAATTCAGTATATTTTAATTTTTGTGATTCATACATTTTCTAGTAAAGTACGAGAAGCATAAATAGTAATATATCAATAACGATTTCAAATAAGTGAAAACCAAATATGAAGATTTATCCTGTAAAAATTATAATTATGAGTTTAATAATTTGATAAATTTATGCATATATTTATATAGAGTATGACATTTTATGGGATGAAAACTTGTTCATTATCGAAAAAAAGACACAGTCGGCAAAATGACATCATTTTAACCGACCTTTTACATACAGTTTAAGCTATATAGCTCCGAAAACTGTCTAATGTGGACATCACATGGCTTCTCCAACATAATCAAATTCATTTTATTTTTATTTTTTTTTAAATTCATTAAATTTAGTTTAATTGCACAAAATAACACATATAATTATATAACATTACACTGGATTTGCACTTTTAATTTAATTTTATTTTCCATTTTGTAACTGGGCGCACTTTCAAACGCGGCGTAACAAAAATGCAAAAACATTAAAATATCTCAAAAACGGGTAGTCCCAAAGTGATGGGACTAACATTTTATTTTCTTTGTTTTATGCTTTTCTTCGTCAAAAAACAAGCATTTAATTGATACATATGTGCATATGTAGTCGTTTATTTTATGGTTTGACGATTTTTGCGGGCCATTTTGTAAGAAAGTTCTTTTTTTCCCAATCGGACCAGAATCTAATCATCACCAGGTTTATCTACAAGTGTCTTATCTACCAACTTTTGTGAACTTTGGTAATTACTTTTTTAGCTAAAGTGAATGCATGTGATTTTTGCGGGACATTTTACAAAATAAAGGCAGGTTCTTAATCCAAAATCGTGCACAAATCTAATCAGCACCAGGGTTAAAGTCAATTACCTATAAAATTTTATGAAGTTTTGGTCAATTTGTTTTTGAATTAGAAGGGATACATACATTGCACAGACAGACACACATGCACACACACATCAGCACACACGGACGTCAAGGTAAAAAATAAAAATTGGTATACTAGAAGTCCCAAAACGTCCGTCCGTAGCGCTTGGCGAGAAATTTAGCAGGATGCCGACAAGTTGGCGACTATACTTATTATTACTATATTGCCAAAGATACATAAATGCCGCCAAATTGATAACAAGACGCCAAATTGGAAGTAATGTTTCTCAAATTCTGATTTAAGTCATATGACGATAATACCTTCTAGTATATAATAAATGATTTTCTCACAGTTTGTTTGTAACAGCTGATGATGCATTTGGAGAATATGGTGAATAATTTAGCACAGTAGCACCAACTTGGCTATATTTCGCCCCAGATTGACAAAAACATCGCCAAAATTGCAGAAATGACGGCTACTTAATGAATTATTTATTAAAATATTTTAATATATGGACTATATCGTTTAGTGACGATGCCATCAATATTGTGTCAGAACGGGAATTCCCACTCGACACGGCCGACCGGAGAATTCCAACTTCCTCCAAATTTTGTAAAACCCCAGGTCCGAAACTCCACCCGTCTGCGAGTGAAACTCACAGATGACTTGCACACACTAAACCAAAATAAGACAAACCCTTACCTTGAAGGTCTTCTACTTCTGCTGGAAACATAAGTAAATACACTAATTTAAACACAAATAAATACTCCTTAAATCTTTACTAAATCCATCCTTTATTAATCAATCAATTTATATTTATATGGAGTTACCAAAATTACACAGGAGCTGAATCTATATCAGTCTCCGCACTGGACTCGGGGAACCATGATATAAAATTTAATAGCCACCAGTTAAAATAACAATTTCCAAAACGTAATAAATGTGGCTGAAGTAATATAAATTTATCATTTAACATAAATACAATAGGTATGGTCTCAACATGGGAGCAACCGTACTCGAAGCCTTCCTTCGAATTTAGAAGTTCCAAAAATAAATATATTTTATTTCATATAAAATAGATGTTAAATTAAGTCGAGAAGTCAAATTAAAGATCTTAAGTATGTTCTAATTTACGTGAATGACTTTCGACGGGAAACTGATACACCGAAGAACTCTCTTACCTCCGACATCGGAGATGCTGAAGAAATCGTAAACCACATCCACTTGAACCCTCGGCTATGCCGTTCCATGAAAACCGGCTCTCATTTAGCACATAGTGGCTGAGACTCGATCAGGGCTCCGTTTCATTTTGTCCACGACATCCAACATCTCGGCCCGGCCCAGAATCCTCGGGTCAAATCCGTTCTTCAACGTCGATGTTCAGCAGGTAGTCGGGCTCCTCCACGATGACCGGCGGCAACACCTCCCCATGCCCACGAAGTTCAGAGACCGGAATGGTATCAAGTCTCCAACTCCGTGGTGGGCAACATAATAAAATTATGATCCGGACTAGCCCAGTGACATGGGAAACCAGATAGGGAATGTGCGCCCCGAAACAACAAACATGCCCTTTTTATGCACCAGGGGCCAATTCTCGCCCCACCAATCCAAATTTTCTTTATTTCAAAAACTTTCCAGGGAACGCCTTCATAGCCTCGACGACAGGGTCTCGAACTCCAACAGTTCGAAAATCAACCTTCGCCACGATGTCTCCATACTTCACCAGCACAAACACGTGAATATGAAAATTCTGCATGCCATTGCATCATTCCAGCCGCGTGCAGAGCCAACCGCCTCTACACCACATTCGCTTGCCTGGGAAAACGATGACCCTGAAAATAACGGTCGAAACAAGAGCAGCCTCGAGTACGATCGCACAACACTTATTAAATTAAAAATGGCTAAGAATATTCGATTTGATTTTAAATGCAAAAGGGATATTTTTTTTATATTAAACATAGAATTGACGAGAGGGAGTTCAACAGGATAAAACGAATAATTATATAGATAAATATGTATGCAATAAATATAGAAACAGATTACAGAAGTTATAATTTCACTCGAGTGGTGCGAGGATCTCAAATCTCGACACCACAATTGATAATTGTTTAGAGTTGCGCGAAATAAAAGTTAGTTGCGTATTTTGTAATAATTTAACATTTTATCATCTGAAAAATCGCCAAATGTACCATTCAACGATAAAAGCAAGGTGCCGTGGATCTTATACATTGTCTTTTGACTGTAAAAGTAGTAAATTCATTGCATTATATAAGGAAAGTCATGTGATGACCACATAAGATTAGTTGTACAAGCGACTGTGTTCATTTTCAATCATCTTTTAATTATAGTTTTTCAATTTCCACGATCCCCATTTTATTATACAAGTGTGATTTACCATTTCAAAGTGTGCCAAAATTTATAAATATGTATATTTTATTCCGACCAAGTTGATGGTAAATTTTAACGTTTCAAAATTGTGCATGCCACCTCCATATGGAATACATTTTTTTAGTTTAACGCAGATCTCGATTTTTTCATGTATACATACTCTAAAAAATATCTCTATTTTATTTTCAAAATATATATAAATACAGAAGCATTAAATGTCAATATAGAAAATAAATTATGATTAACAATGAACTAATGCACCAGTTCCAAAAGTTTCTTATTTATTTATAATGCACTTGAAGGAATCTATATAAATGAAATTGAAAATTTGCCGATGGGTATGTTTGTTTGTTTGTTTGTTTGTCTCTTCTGCACGGGAGAATGTCTGCACCAAATTCATGAAATTCTTGTGAGCAGTTTCGAAATAACTCCATTTAAATTTTAGTCTATGTTTTGAATTTCTAGGACTAAGGATTGCTTAAATATTAATAAACAAGAAAGATCAATCATGCTTAAAGCATTGATTATGAAACACTTTCCAACTTCAATGCAATTTTATTTAAAAATGTCTAAAATGCAATACATTCCTCGGTAATATTTTAAAACTTATCACAATACTACATTAATTTATTATATTTGAAACCTTAAACCTTCATCGAAAAAAATTAACTTCATTCAAATGACGGCATTGAAATATAAATTGCCTGGTTTAAACATCTCTAAAATGTGATACATTCCTCGGTAATAATTTTAGAATTATCATAATACTACGATAATTTATTATATTTGAAAACTTCATCGAAAACAACTGAAATCCATTCAAATGACGTCATAGAAAAAATAACACGCCTGGCTCTCTCTATAAAAGCAACATTTCATTCATAAATAATTCCCCCATTCATGTCATTCATCACAATACTATAATAATTTATATTATTTAAAAATTAAGACCATGGAGCTACAAGTAAGTAAAACTCTATGCGTAAAACTTCATCGAAAATTATCGTCCTTCTCTTTCTAAAATCAATGAATATTTCATTCATATCAGCCATGCAGACTCCATGGACTAAATGATTTTGTGTTAAAGAATTACAGCGATTCTAATACAACTCATTCTACATATTTTGCTGTTTACATTTTACATAGGTGAAAAATAGGCTTAATAGTAGAAATAATCAAATTTGTATGAGCATTTAAACTGAAATATATTGTCATTGCGTTGTTAAAGTATGTAGATGCACAGAATTTAGGCCAAAATAAAGTAGTTTTAGGATGGATACAACACTCAATATGAATTAGAAAGAACTTTAAAAATCACGATTTTGAGACAAGATGGATGCCATATATCATTTTGAAGTGGGTCATGTGATCGTTTCATATCATGGACACGTGATCGCTTCATATAAGAGGTGTTATTATTATTTTAATTTTTATTTAAAAAACTACTGAATATATTTCGCTGAATTTTTTTTTTATATATTTTATGGAACAATTTGAATATTGCCTAAAATTTTCGAAGCAATTTGTGAATTTTAAATCCGCTTAAAAAATGCTTGAAAAATTAGGTCCCATAGGGCTCAATGTATTCCATTTTTTCAACCCGGGTTCAATCCAAAACTAATTGGGTGATATTATTCATTTATATTCCCATAGGTCCTATAGGCCGTCTGAACAACATACTAAAATTTCATTTTGATTAAGTCATTTTTACGGCAGTTATCGTGCTAACGGACAGACAGACAGACAGACAGAATGAACGAAGTCATAAACACTTTTCAACTTTGTTGTAAAGTGTTAAAAATGCACAATAAAACTTTCCATAAACATAGCATTATGCAGACGATATTTTATGGAATTAAATCCAATGAGATTATACAGCAGACGATTTTTGTTAGCTCTTTTCCGATGAAAATAATTAAGAATTACATATAAACTTGTTCTTATCGGAATTACGTTTTAAAATGGGTTACATAATTTACTGCTTTCAGGTCCAAAGGTTACGGGGATCATTGATATTTTCAATTATTGAATTCATCTGCTTTATCTTGGCAAATAATTTTCTAACTCACATTGTGTGTTTACTCAGTTGTTATAACATAATAAAGACGATGTATGTAAATTTTCTAAACGTATTTCAGCGCTTTTATTTTAGCGTAAATTGATCTAATTTCATAGCGCTTTCATTCTGGTATATATTGATCCAATTTTATATATTTTGTAAATTTGTTTACAAATGGGATTTGGATGTTTTTCCTCAGACCTACCCGTGAAGTTAAATGTGTATAGCGATAACATAGCTTCTTACACTTATTTTTAGGATAATTAAATATATCATTTAAATAGAATGTGTTGAATATCAATGTCATTGAGAATACTATAAGAATTTACATATAATTGTGGATTTCAAGTTCATTTATATTATACATTCCATACAAAAAACTGGTATAAACCTAGCCGGGAATATAACCCAACACACGTATTTCATTAACTATTAATTAAGCACTTATTTTAGTGTTAAATTTGAAGGATAATGTTAGAAAATTATGTTATTCAGAAACAATGCCACAGCTTTAGAAACAATAAGTGTGCTGAAACTGTTTCTGAATAACTATTGTTTTTGGAGATTTCAATAAAAGACGACACTTTATTCAGGTATTTATTTGGAATTTGTTTTTGCCAGATGAAATAACAAAACTCCATAATTCTAAATAAACCAAAGAAATCCTACACTTTGCATGCAACGTATTTCGAGTTGTTACTGCAGATGCGCTCATTTCAACAAACATCGGTAAAATGTCAGTAACCATTAAATGATTTATAGCTCAATACCTATCACGTAAATAATAATCCGTAATTTTGTACAGCTATTTAGAATTTGTGAATCATATAATGTAGTAATTTACATTCGTACTTTTACCTTTTGTTTCAAATATGATTTCAAAATTCACTTTAGTAACCAATTTTTTATAGATATAAAATATATATTAAGTATGGTTTGCCCTTCGTATTTGGTTACATGTGTAGAGTTTGCCGTAAATGTCGCACTTGCTTGAATATGAAAGCTTGCTTCCAGAAAAATTAATGCCAAGATATTAATATAAGAAAATATGTAAGCGTAATAATTTTACAATATTTACACTAAAATAATTGCAATTATTTCCCAAATAAACTACCGTCAATAGATTCATGAATATTGTTATTGTATTATTTAGACGTTATAGAAAGTATAATGTTGTATTATGATACAGCACTGTATTTGCAATGTTGCAAATATACTGATTATGTACTAGAAATTTACAATTTTAAGAAAAGCTAATTCTTTCAGAAATAATTTCCAAGTGTTATTTAAGTATTTTAATAATGTTTTCAGAATAACTTAATTCTGTGTTCAAAAGACATAATATGGAATCTTAATTATTATATTGTTCACTGCACAACAAAATTTTATACTAAATTACTATAAAAAGTTTCGAAATATTTTGTTGAAAAATCCTGGTTTACAAATTGGATATTAAAAAAATAATAGAAAAAAAACATAATATATTTCAAACCTTCTTTTTCTGTTTTAAGCAGAATAAAATGAATTTTCATCGGATTTTTATCTTGACATATCTTGCTTTTGAATTAAAGAACAATTTTGACTTCCGAGAAAATATTTAAAATCCCGTGTAAAAATATAAACGAGAACTTTCTAGCAAATATACCAAATACTTTTAGCAATTAGTTGATGGAAATTATTGATTTCCCAGTTTCCAATTAACCAACATTGAAAATCACTTGAACAAATCTTTAAACTCAATTTTATAATTGCGTATACGATCATTTCTAATGAGAACTTCTATGGCGTTAATGTATAGTTTTTACTTCTGACTTCAGTTTGGTATTAGTTACCAATAATTAAAATTATAACAGGTCAGTATAAATATATGCAAATCACTTTTTTATACTTGCATTACTTTATGCCATTTGATAATTTCGTAAAAGTTGTTAATATATTCATTACATGGATGGTTAGTTGTGTACAGTCTGTGTTATAAATAAGGAAATATGCTGTATTGAAACTGCTGTCAATGTTAAAGAAAATAAGTTGAATTAACTATAATAACAGCAACTGAAACAATAACTAAAGTGATTAATGATTATAGCAATAACTAAATTGATAACAAGGTAGTGTAAACATATGAAAAACAATGTGTGATAGTTGTATTATTTAATGGTATTTAATCATTTCTTGGAGGTAGTTAAGCTGTACCCAGAGGAAAAAATTCAGGCAGGAATCGGGAGATCGGGAAAAAATCGGGAGATCTGGCAGGCCACGCGACGGAATCACCACGGCCAATCCATCTGTTTGGGAAAGCAATGTCCTGGTAGTCCGCACAAACCTGGTGTAATGTGTTGGCGCTCCGTCGTGCTGGAACCACATAATCATTCGATGATTTGCTGGTACAACACGTTGTAAATCTGACAGCACCTGCTGGAGGAAGGTGAGGTACTTCTGTCCGTCTAGGCGGTCTGGTAACAGATACGGACCAATTAATTGGTCGTGGGTAATCCTTGCACACACATTCACGGGGAACCTTTGCTGGTGGCATCTGGAACGTGTAGCATGCGGATTTACTGTGTTCTCCATTTTGACCGGATGTTTCATCCACTCCAGAGAAAACGCCCTCTCGCGGTTCGATGGTTGCTTTCCGATCCCACATTGTATTGTGAAATTTGTTTGTTTTGATGAGTTCTATAACCCGTTACAGTTCTGACCATCAGTTTATACACACCCTGTATATATATATATATATATATATATATACATTATAAAACTTGAAAAATTTATTTTCAATTTTAGTGAACAGTTTTATATATATATATATATAATATGAAAATATCGTGAAATATAATATAATCAATTTATCAGAATTCACATTTAAAAGGCGCAAAGCTGCACTAAAAAGAGGATTAAAAATATTTTCAAAATGAAAAGAGTTATGGATGGTAGCAATGTATTAAAAGATGGCCGGGGGGTATATTATATCAGGTATATACCAGGTGGTTCTATTGGTTTCTGTTTGTACGATAAACGCAACGACTTCCACTTCAAAATCAATTTTTTCATAAACTGGAACTCATGTATGCACAAAAATGTTTTTAGAAATATTATACTGGAGCAGTTAATGCGTAGTCAGAGAATAAACAGTAAAAAGGAAGATCGATATTTATGCGACTTTCGTTTCCTACAAAACACCATATCACAAGATTTTCCTAAGAGTTTTTTATGTAACATTATCTACAAATTTTATAAAATAACTGTAACCGATTGTTATCGATTATATTTAAATAGAACTGATGGCAATATACAAACTGGATAGTCACAGGTAAAGCGTAGTGATATCTGATATGGGACCTTTTGAATAGGGTCTATTGTGTAATACGGTATGGAAGATTTGTTTCATCTGGTATGATACGATGTACATCTACATGTATGATGATATTAACTGTCATTGAGGTAAATGGTATTAGAGATAGAATTTGTTATTATTGTCCTATTAAGTGTCAATATTTAAATACTTCTTTAAGTAGAAGCTATGTAGTTTTGCTCATTTATACTAGTGAACATATTTCAAACATTTACTGTTAGTGATTTTTGATATGGCTGGATCTCCACAATTCTCTCTTATATTTGTTTGTGTATAATGTCTTGTTTTCATCTTAAAACTTGATACATTCGTATTCTATTTTGCAATGTACTGGCTCTCCGGGAGTGTTGTCGCGACGCAAAGTATGCTTAACCGGGGAGAGGGGGTCACAACCCCCCCGGCCATCTTTTAGTACATTGCTTCCATCCATACCTCTTTTCATTTTGAATATATATATATATATATATATATATATATATATATATATATATATATATATATATCAATGGTATGGAAATGAATAAAGGAAAACTTAAAAAATCAAGCTATATCGCTATACACGTGGAAAAATGGCTAAGCCTAAAAAAATGGAAATGTTTACTTCGTAAAATTCGTTTTCAAGTCCAAGTATTTTGACGAAGCAAACACAAAATATGTATGTTTCTGAAGAAATAGATAGATTATATCTATAAACTATTTCTACTTGGACGACATACATAAAGAAGGAATCAAAAAGAAAACATGAATACCTGGAAAATGCACAGCATATGTACAAACGAGTCGAAATCGGGAACTCTGAATGAAGAGACCAGTGTTGCCATTCGCAAAAAAAAAGTAAAAAATGATCTACTGCTGCCATTCGTAAGAATTGAAAAACAGTAAAGATAAAAGGTAAGAAAAAGTAATAATATACAAAAAGAGCTACTAAAAGGTGGGGCTAATAATAGTAATGCTAACGTGGAAGAGGATGTAAAAATAAATGTATTAATAATACAATAGAATGGAGATGTCTGGCTAATATAAGATACTATGAATAGAATTATAAGATACTATGAAAAGAATTATAAAAATCCAGCTATTCTAAATTTTTTAACGATACCATTTACTAAATAAGAGGGATATTTATATAAATTCCTGGTATTTTTGAGATTATTTATATGCATAGCATGAAATTTTTTATCAGGTAATCTATAAATTCTTAAAAGCTGTTTAAGTATAATATTTTTAAACAATTGAAACGAGTTACAGGAATTAAATGGTAAGATTTTATTAACATTAAATTTATAATATTCTTTTCTATCATATAAATTTGTAACAATTCTATTACAAGGATCAATAAAAAGATTTGATTTAAATCCAAAAAATTAACATTATTACTAATAGTAGCTTCATTAGTATATATATATATATATATATATATATATATATATATATATATATATATATATATATTGAGGTAGTTAATATATTAATTAAAAATATTGTGTACCCCAACACAACTTTCTCATAACAAAATCCATTTTTAGTAGCTGTTTCTTTTTTTCAAATTTCACAAGAAAACGTGGTATTACAAATATCATGGTTCAATTGCTTACAATTATAGCGTGTTGCCCTTCACGTTAAAGAGTTTGAAAAAATATTTCCATTGTTATATCACACTTGACAATGTACCCTCGGGGGGAAACAACTTGCCCCCCGAGAAAGGCTAATAACGTCACGAATATAAAAACGGTATCGTATCTATTTTATACAACAAGGATTGAAACTATTAAGTCTTGTAATAATTGAACCATAGATAAATGATTACGCCAAAGTTTGTTCGATGTTGCCATGTTAAAATATATAAAATTTCAGATACATTTCAAAGCTTTCGCTTGTATTTATAAAAATCACATCCAGTTCTAGATTTTTTGCTAACAAAGCCGGAAATAATGTTTCCTGAAAATCCATTCATATTTGCCCCTTCTATTGTTTACACAAGAAATCGACCACATATATATATACAGGCAGACATGCAGACGGATATTACTCCAGAAATATTCAAACTGTGTTCAAGAACTTAAAACATATATTGGCATCAAAACCTCGCAATCGAAAACTTTCTTAAAAGCAATACTCTCTCAATACTACATATCAGTATGTTGAAATATGTGTACGTGCAGAAGAATAAATGGAAATTTTCAAGCAAAGCAATTCTTTTATTTAGCAATTGTATGTTAGTGCTTATTGAATTTTTAATTTACATTTAATAAGCGCCAAAAATACTTACATTTTTTAAGCTCAATTACTTTAATAATAATTTAATATATTACTGGTGACATCATGAGCAGTTATTTATGAGAGTTACTCAAAGCAATGACAGCATCATATCAATAATCATAGCTTATTGTTAGTAAAATTACTTGACAGGTTTCTTGCGTTTTCAGGCGGCGCTTAATGAATTCATTAAAACGGCAATTAATGCTGTGTGTTTTCTTTAATCACTTTTTCAGTATTTTGATAGTTTTCGAAGCAATTAGAGAGTATTTTTGAAGAACTAGCAATCAAAGCAATGTTTATATCTCGTACTCCATGGCAAAATTTTCTCATTTCCGAGAATAATTTAACGACTAATTGAAATGACAATTAATTTCCTAAATGATTTCATTTCATGAATATATTCTAAATATTCAACTTTATTAGTGTTGTAAATATATTAATGAGGCGGGGTAGTATTAATGAGATTATCATGAAGTTATTTATTATAAATAAGCAAAATATAATTTAAATCCTAAATTGATATGTAATGAAATTATATTGACGTTTGGATTAGAAGAATTCATGTCAAATACTATCATTATGTTTGGAAATGATTTTTGTAGAAAATAGTTATTTTACATTTACGAACTAATTATTGTGGTAATTATATTTTATAACTGTATTATCCATTTTTTTTACTATATATAGATAAACTATATATAGGGAGGCGAAGAAAACGAGGCGGTTCAAAAAGCTTTTTTAGGCTGTTTGTGAACTTCCTGGTGACCTATAAAGTTGAATATTTGCACACATATGGTGTCACTCAGGACACAGCATAAAACGGTAATGAAGCCGTAATTTCGGTTTCTACCTAATTCGGTTTCTACCTAATTCTGGTTTCGGTTTCTAGGAAAAGCAAGGTTTTGTGCCTACGGATGCCTCCCCCACTGAGTTCCAGTCTAAATTGGGTGACACTTCCCGGCCTGCAAACAAATACCTTAAACTTTTGGGTAGGTTAGATAGTCTGGGACAAAGAAAAAAACTTCTTTCGAGGAGGGACGGTTCCTTTAACACTATCAAAGAAAATAAGTGGTGGTAATCCAGATTTTTGTGCTGCATAGACATAATGGTGCATGATGCCTTTTCACTACACCGAAATCATAATGTGCTATTTGACAGCTAGATATCCATATATTAATTACTCATATATTTGATCGCATTCCTGATTCCTGAAGCTAAACTGGTATTTGGAAATTATAATATGCATTTATTGTATTATTTTAAAATTTTAATTAGTACAGCACGTATCGTTGCACACAATCAATAATGAACTAGTTTACAACATAAATTAACATGTCTAACGTTTTTTCCCCAATTTCTTCCTTTTCTTATTTTTCTAGTTGTATTACACTTTTGTACCAAGTGGTGCCGCTATTTTGAGATGTTGTTTAGCCATTTCAGGTTGACCAGCAACACTTTGCATTTATTTAGGCGTTCTGGTCCTGTCATTTTGTACTGCAGAAGGATTTTTTATCCATTCTCGAACCGTACGTATGCTTATTTATCTTGATTTGAACTGCGTGTCCCGTTAAACACCAGTGTTTCTTTCAGACATATATCCGGGGGGGGGGGGGGTAATCCCCCTGGAGACATTTTATTTTAACTTAGTTTCTATTTATGTGACAGCAGTTAAATATATTTATGTAGGGCAAATAGAAAAATTGCCTTCCCTAAAATTTCATTCGCCTATTCCCCGGTCAAAGAGTCCTGAAAGAAACACAGTTAGAAACCAGATCATTATAAAAAATAAACAATAACTGAGGGGTCTAAATTGATTTTATCGCTTATATTGTTTCATTTTCTAATTGTTGAAGGAGGAACTTTGATGAACTTAGATAATATGAATCATTATATAATATCAACTGCACAAAATACACCAATGTGTCTTCAACAATTGCAGAAGTCAAACACGTATAGAATATGCTGTGCAATGTCGAACTCCAGTTGACCGTTTCTGTAAAAGGTTTTAGAATATATTTGTGTTTCAAATTATTGCATATTACGTATTGAAAGTTGTTGCATATGATAATAGTCTCAAATGTATGTGCAATCAGTTAGATAAATTGTATTAAACAAGTGTGTTCTAAATTTTCTACTGTGGAAGCCTAGCAATACCATAAGGCACCAATGATTATTTGGTAAAATATATAACTGTACTACAAAAATTTGTCTTATAAATGTATTGTGTCCTTATAAGCATCCATATTAAAAAAATCTAAAAGTGCCGAGAAAAAAATAATTGCGTCTTGCCCGGGTTAAATACAGTAAACAATCATGTGTTGTGATAACATTACAGAAAACAATATGTGCTTTCTTACGGCATACATTTAGTTAATAAAATTTATTTCTGCCACATGGCAATATTTTATAGTTTGCAACCATAATAGGTTTGGAAATGTCATTGTGTGAATATTTTGTTTCACAAATTATATACTGCAGGGAAATTAATAGAAAACAAACACGCCGCATAAAATAATGTTTCTCGTAAAATCATCTTCCGTCGATGAAACAAGAGAAAAAATAAAATTTCATCGGGAAACGTAATTTAGCTTCTTGTAGTTTTTTTTTTCTTATATAAACTCTTTGAATAAAATTTATCTTTTAGAAAATATTTACAGGTCATACGCAAGCTCATAACCGAAAACTTTTGAGCAAACAATGCCGGTTCCTTTAACAGTTTGTTGATGGAATTAATCGATTTTACAATTTACAATTAATGGAAACATGGCATCGTTTGGACAATTCTTCTCTAAGCACATTTCTTTAATTACCTTTTCGATCTTTTCTTTTGCGAGAATCTCAGTGGCAATTAGCAAGAGTTACTCAAGTGCTGAGAATGGAACATCAGCGTGTACAACACGTGCATGTTGCTTACATTTTTTGATGGATTTTGTTTGTTTCCTAGAGTTACTTAGCGTATTTATTAAAATGGTAATTACTTCGTTTTTACTTTACACACGATATATAAAAGGTGTCATGGGGAAGTAATGCGATGGATCAGTAGTCCGACTCTCAGTTTTGAAGTCGATTTACAGGTTCTGATATTCCTTGATGGCGAATTAAGAATTTTCTCAATTTATGTATGCGAGACTGCCAGGTCGACTGTGGTAAGGAAAACTATTGAGCAAATTTGAACTATTTAAAAGGCATTTACTACAGGTATTGCAAGTAGCAAATATAAGGAGCTTCTTGATAATTAAAAGTATCACTCTAGAGCAGGTGTGTTAGCATTTGCATGGACTTTATGTTTAACATTATAACAAATAGTTACATTTAAAAGATAGCCTTTATTAGATGGTTTCATACATAATCATTCCATGCTCGATTCTGCCACTTTTGTGCGCTACATGTTTAAAAATCTGATGTGGGCAACACATGGCTTTCCTTATATAATGCAATCAATTCACTACTTTTACAGGTAAAAAATGTTATTCTTATAGTAGATACTTATATTCTTTCCAAGATATTGAATTTTCTTCAATTAGTCGTCAATTTCATTGATTTGGCGTCATTTTTATCAATTTGGTGAGATTTTTGTTCATTTGGCAACAATTAAAAATGTCGCCAAATTGGCGACATTCGGTCAAATTCGTCGCCAAAATTTCGCCAAGCATTATGGATGGAGAAATAAGTTATTCTTATAGAAGATAAATGATTATTGGCGTTTAAATACAAAAGTATTACTCAAAGTATCTTTTTTCATGAATGGAACGTGCTAGATCCACGAGAATGATGTCACCCAATTTATCGCGTGGTATTACATATGAAAAGTGAACATGTTTCTCAATAGGAAATAGCTTTTTTTATTTTATATAACTTTTTGATAATTTTTTTGAAAAATGTGCAATGTCTCGAGAACGGTTCATGTTAGTGTTCTAAAATTTACGTCAATCGTTTTCTAATGAAAATTAACATAAGAAATGTCTATTTGCGTAACTTTATTAGCAGTTTTGATTTTTGGACGATTTTTTCAAAAATTCATTCGAAAATTTCGGGAGGTTCTGAACATTCGATTGCGTATAAAAACAATAGGCTTCCAGTGTTTACGGATTGCGAATTTTGTACCAAATTTGGTTTGAATCGGTCCATTCGTTCGTCAGTTATCGTCTCCACAGTCTCACTGACACACACACACACACACATATACTTTCACACACACACACACACACACACACAGGCATCACTTCAAAAATGTTTGATTCGTGATCAGGGATGCTTGAAACGTGCTCTCCCGTCGAAAACTCGAATTAGAATTTTCGACCCTGTCACAATACTGTCACAATAATTATATACATTATGTATATAATTAAAGTAAAAATATTATTAAATCAAATTTTAAATTTACTAATTTATGAAAGCTCTTCAAGAACATGTCCTCAAGCATTTGAATATTTGCTTACGTAAATCAAAATACCCATATAAATTAATTATATTAAAACATGACAAATTATTTGTAGTATATGTACTATTTTTTTAAATCGCGTTTTTCTTGAGATATTAGACATTTCTATGTAAAGTGAAAGAAAGTCATAACGATTGAATGACTTTACATATGACTGTTCTGGGTTATTTAATCTGACGTAGTCCATGTTTTGATTCTGAAAATGCTATATGCATTTATACATTTCTTTTATAAGGTCTCGTAATAGCTCAAGTAAATTTTGTATATTAGGGAATTTGCATATTTTTGTTTATTGATATCTAAATTGCAATTAAAGGTTCGTACAAACTGCTAGTAACATTTTAAGTTATATTTTAGTATTTTAATATTATTTTCGTACTGTTATTTTCTCATAAAAACATTTATTACTAATTTCTGTCTTGTGTTTGAAATTTATTTCCAGTTATCTATCTGCCAGCAGTAAGTCTCTAAATTCACCGTGGGTATATCATGGTTAACAAAATAAATAGAAAATAAATAGTAATAGAAATTAAATACTCTAAGAGCTAACTATTGCCTTTTCAGAGAATTTCTTTTCATTCTGTCCCACGCAGAAAATATTGTATTCTCCAAATTTTAAGACCTTATTTTTTGGAGTATCATTACTATCTCCCAGAAACACGATGGTTGACTACAGTAAAATATTACTTTTTATTCCATTAGGAACAAGAAAATATTATTAGAGTAGTTTCAGTTAAAACCAATCTGGGGTGATGCACCTAATTTATAATACTGGCTGACGCAATGTCATATAAAAACGGGTATTTTCAATTAATTTTAAAATGTCATACCTGCAAACAAAACATCATACAAAATTGCAATGTTTGCCATCATAATGTTAACCATATTTTCTTCTTCTTTGGGCCAGACCGTCCGACCCACCATAAGTTGTAAGGTGCTGTTTGGATGGGTAGGAAGTGCCCCGATTCATACCGGAACCCAGTCGGGGTTTATAGAGACCATACCCTCACTACCAACCTCTAGGAAGAAGCAAGAAACAGGTGTGTTTTAGGTCATAAGCAAGTCTGAAAAAGTAGATAAGTACAGATTGACAAGGGATCTAAAAGTGTCCATGTAGTATGCTTGAAGATCTCTATGCTCAGAAAAATTTTAAAGTACTTAGTGAATACCTCTGACCAATGAGTTGATAAAATACCCTAGAAAGGACTCCAAGTTGTAAAAAGGCTTGCTGTCCCAACCGGGAAACGGAACCTGAATCTCCAAACTGGCCAGCTGGTGCCCTACCATTGAGTTATCGGAACGTTATTCCAAGCTCTTATAGTCAAAGTGGACTCTGCATTCTCCTCTCTTTAATGCCAGATTGGTAGGTATCAAGGTCAGATCAATTTTAAAATCAACTCTCATTCTTCTAGAGTTCAGTGAATCCGTAATAATCGTACTAAGGTCACTTTCAGACCTCCAACTTTGCACTAACCTACAGGGTTGATTTGCACTGGGCGCCATTGTGAAGAGTCCTGCTGCCTCATTTGGGAATCAAACCCTGAATCTACGAACTGGCCAGCTGACGCTCTACTATTGAGCTATTGAGACGAAATTTCAAGCTCTTATCATTGAAGTAGACTCTGCAAAGTTAACATTTGGTAGCTGGATAAAGGCTGTCATTGTTACGCATGAAACGGCTGCACATGATGAAGGTCTTCTAACAACATTGACTATATTATGTCATTTAATTCAAGTTTTATGGTCTGAAGTGTAATTATTTCAATGTATGCCACTTTTACGTACTAAAAACAAACAATGCTATCCCTTTTCATAAGTTTAACATATATATTGTTGTAAAATAATGGTAATATGTCAGGATCTTTTGTTTTGTAATTAGAATATTTCATTTATTGATTTAAAAGGAATAATTGAATATCAAAAAATATATTTACTTATTTCATGAGTCGGTTAAGAAAATATTTGGAGTTAAGAAAAACACGTTTTACCCTCCATCTGGCTATTCCTATAACAGGGGCATTGGTGGGTTTGGCTTACATAATGCGCGATAATAGGTGTGACATTTTATGCGATTTTATTTGTATTTTCATTATCAATGTTCACACCACACGGTCGTATATAGTCTCTCAAAAATATAATCTGACTATCGTACCCCAACGAAAATCACTTAATTGAAGTTTTTTTACTGAATTGATTGAGTATTTTGCATTTTCACCAATGTGAGCACACATCTATTGCCCGATGACAGAAAATAAGAGAATATTCGCCCATTGTTATTTCGGCTTTGGTATGTATGAAGTTGCGATTCAAATTTTACAAGTCTGTGTAATTAACGCGGTGAGTGTTTTCTTAAGTACTCTAAACAAGAGACAACAGGCATTATTGCTTAGAATTTATCATGAACCTTTATTTATGCATTAGGAATATTACTGTGAGACCAGAATACACGTTGATAGGTTTATACGATTATTTATGATATTTAGTAGGTCAGAAAAATAGCCCAGTCTGACTGACGCTAGTTGTGCAGCGGCCCTCACCCGAGAGGCCAGTAAGCCCTAAAAAAGGGGCTAAAGCTGAATCCACGAGATTGGTTCAAAATTAAACCAATAGGGAAGATGCGTTGTCGTATCGCCCTGAGGTCAACCAATGATAGTCGAAGAGGCGCATCAGACCTCAGGCAAAAAGAGGTGGACAGACGATTCTACCGACAGACGATTCTGCATTTTTGCATTATTTTTCATTTTCCAGCATCACCATTACTTTTTAAATTTGTGCTATTGATAGGGAAAATATGTCGAAGACATCATACTGGTATATTCTTATTTCAAACTGTTGAATCTAAATTGGCGAAACATATGTTTTATAAAGTATTTTTAGTTATTATATAGCAGTGCTTTTCGACCGCCGCTGGCATCAATTTCATCTTGGCACGACAAATTCTCCTGGAATTTGTCGTCTTTAGTTTTTTAGCATTTTGTTAGGAATAAACATTTCATAGTGTAAATAATCTAAGCATAATATTCATCAATGTTTCTGAAAGTTCAGAACCAGAACGCCCAAATAACATGTGTGCATCAAACGTCAGTGGCCAAGCCACATTTAAATTTTAATATGAATAAGAGACTGTAAATCTGATTTCTATGGTGAATTACAATGGATAAATATTTTCCTCTCTCAATTCTGTTTTCTTTTCCAAACGAACATCAGTAAAATCAATTCAAAAATACAATAAACAATTGTATACTATATATTATACACTTTTGGCGATAATAATGAGGTATGTCAACGAAAATCAGCAACAATTAATTTGATGATGTTGGCCTGGGGAAATCACAGTACACTACGCGATTTCATGAATCCAGTGATTGATAACTTATTTAAATGTAATTTTACATTTGTCAATATACCACACCGATACATAAATATACTAATACGCTGTATGATTATGCCATTATTAATCATTAGTGTTAATTTAATGTATGAACTTAAAACTTAGGAAGGTATTTACAAGTAAATTTGTTGGTGCCGGCCCCATGTCTTATAAAATACGACTTTTTCGGGCCGCGGTCTAACAAAGGCTGAGAGGCACTGTTCTAAAATTTCCGAGTAGCATAAAATATACGGCTTCCTTTGAAATTTTATACCTTCCTATAATTGCCTGTCTTTTATTCAAGCGGGCCTTCAAATATCTGATCATTTCTTTTAGCTTGACAAGCCGCTCCATTTTAATTGCCCTGCAGTACATGGTAATGTAAAGGGAAAGTATTGGAATCATGCTGAAAATCGCAACTCGAGTTTTTGACGGATCTACACATTTCAGGAGCTGTAGCACACGAAAACGCTGTTTTTAGCGTGACGTCTGTGTGTGTGCCTGACTGTCTGTGCAATTCATGTATCCACTTTAACTCCAAAAATAATGAACCGAATTTATTTCATAAAATTTGGTAGGTAAGTTACTTGTGTGTGACCCTGGTGCTGATTAGTTTTGGGTACAATTCGGGAAAAACCCGCCTTATTTTGTGAAATGACCCGCAAAAATTATCCACTCCAGCTGAAAAACCAATCGATCAAATTACACAAAATTGGGTAGATAAGTCGCTTGTGAGTTACCCTGGTGCTGATTAGTTTTGGGTACGATTCGAAGAAAGTAACCTGCCTTTTTTGGCGAAATGGCTTTCAAACATCGTCAAAATATAAAATATAAATCTACGTATGCTCAAATATATAAATTAAATGCTTGTTTTATACATAATTTTTAAGAATAAAAGGAATAAGACCAACCCCATTGCGAGATATTTTAGTTTCGTTCTCGTATTTTAGTTCTTTAGTTTCCCCCCTTCTCGAGATATTTTAGTTTCTTCGCATTTACGCTGCACCACCGTTGAAAAAAAGTTCAGTTACCAACTGAGAACGAAAATTGAATTAAAAGTATCAATTCAGTGTCATTTTAAATAATTGTGGGAGTTATTTTGTGCAATTAAACTCAATATAATGAATTATTGAAGAAATAGAGAACGTGAATATGAGTCTGCAGGGAAAGTCATGTGCTGCCCATATCAGATGTTTAATTATAACAACCTTGTCTTTTAGTTTATCCTTCCATTAGTTCAATTTGTCCTTCAAACTTTCCATCAATTGATTTAATTATTTCAATATGCCAGAAGACTATTTTTTCAAGTGCAATAAAAAATTAACAGATCCAGAGTTTAGAAAATTATACAGACTTCATAAAATTCTGAAACTGAAAGCCAAAAATTTGTAAATAGTTATTGAAAAATATATTCTAATATTTGTGAAAACCTTGATACAGAATTGAGAATTTAGAAGCTCTCTGGCTCCTCGACAAGCAGCATATATCACATATGATTATGGATTATTTCTAGTGGGTTGCAAAACAACAACACGTGATCAATCATTGACCTACAAAAATTAAAATTTGCTCTTAACAGACTGTGAAGAAACTATTGCAACATCCATTAATTTCAATGACATTATTTGATGACAGAAAGCAGGGAAGTTAAAGTAAAATAAAATACGTGTAACAAACTATAAACGCTAAGATGATATATAAAATTGACAAAATATAAGTTTTGTTTCAAAATCCTCAGTAACGAAAATTATTGGCACAAAGATGTTCTTTGATTACTTTTTTGGGTAACTGCATAATCATTTAAGTGTGACCAGAACATTGTTACTTAACAATCATAAAATAGTTCATACAAGAAATATACATGTTGAGACTTCTATATACAGAGGATGTTCACACATTTTTGTAACGATTTTGAATAAAAATATGTATAAGCAAAGATAACAGTTGTATTTTCTAATATGTTCAATCTGATAGCCCTTTTGTTGAACTATCACATTATATCTTGATTTCCCAGATAAAAGATCTTTACTTAAAATATCAAGGTTGATTTTGTTTCACTCTTCCACCACAATCTCCCAGAGTCCATCTACTGTTTTGGGATGCCGCTTATAAAGAGCTTGTTTTAAAAGTCCAAAAGCACAGTAGTCCATAGGAGACAGGTCGTGGGACTTGGGTGGGATGCATTCAAATGGAATAATTTCAATTCCGGTTTCATTTCTCATTTTTTCAAAAAATATAGCAGTAGATTTAGAGGTATGGCTGGTAGCCCTATCCTGATGGAACTTAACACAGTGAAGATTGTTTGAGTAAAGTGATGGAATGTCTTTTTTGAAAACAGGTGTTAAAACATATTTTTGATTGTAATCAGAGCTAATTTTGACATATTTTTCTACTTTCCTTATTTTAAGTTTTCCGTTATAAGAGAATCCAGCAATAACCATAAAACCTCTAAAAAACTTTTCTTGTTTTCTCTAAACCAACCTTTGTTGGGTAAGCATTTTTTACCTTTTTCCCAGTCAAATGTAAACTTTAACGGTATTTTCCTTTATGTATTTTCCTTTCCTGTATAGAAATATTAAAACCATGCTTTTCACATTATTTTTTAGTAATCGAATAAACGTATTATAATTTAATAAGCGTATTTATCTTCGGAAAGCACAAAAATATGGCCTTCGATCCATTCTTTATTTTCTAACGACATTTTAAAGCAAATGATATTTTTAATGATGCAGATGGTAATTAAACCTTACTACGACTTGATGTCTGTCAGTTTTCTTATTTATTTATTTAAATTTTATTCATGGAGAAAATGAAAATCATTACAAAAATATGTGAACACCCTCTGTATTTCAATATATTTAACATAGTGCACTAGTAAAGTTGGATAACAATAATAATTGCTGTTATGAAAAAGTAAAGGGGCGTTTAAAATTTCAGCATTTTTTTCGTTGTTACATAGAATAGAATAAAATTCCACAAGTCAATGTTCTCCGAATTTCATATTTCTATCACCTCAGGCCATAATTTTGATATTTAAAATAATTAAGAACCTATGTTGGAATACAACTAAAGCATTTTTTTAGGAAACGAGCCAAGTTTTTTCAGTAATTGGTTGATGGAAATCATCGATTTTCCAATTTCCAATTAGGAAGGACAGAAAACCCGTTGAACAATTCTTCTCTAAGCACATTTCTTTAATTGATTTTTCGATCTTTTCTTTCACGGAAATCTAGCAGTAATTAGCGAGAGTTTCTCAAGTGCTGACAGTAAAATGTCAGCACTTGAAACGCATTATTTGTTGCTTATATTGCGTGATTAGCTTTGCTCGTTTTCTGCGCGTACAAGTGGAATTTATTGAAAAAAAAATAAATATTCAGTATACTTCAATTTTCGTATTTCACAACGGTACTTTGCTATTATTTCCAGTGTATTTGTTGGGTTATATTCCAAACAATGAAATACATTCCAGTAATCAAAACATTCACTAATATTTACTTTTAATTGTGAAATGTTATCAAAGTATTCAGATATTGTTGTGTTTGACAGATAGAATAAAACCTGCTGTGTTTAAAAAAGATAAATGAAGACATAATATTTAGTTTAAAGAAAATTAGTTTATTAAATTGTAACTTCAATTATTTCCAATTAACAAATACAAAGACACTGCTCACAGGCAGGCAACTCAGGAAGAATTAACATTAGAATTTTAGAATTTTATCAACTTAGTTAAAATTAAGGAATTAGCATAAAAAACTTAACTCAAAACAATCTATTTAAATTTCATCAAAAATCATTAACAAAAATATTAAATTTAAAGAATTTTAGAATTTTTAACCCAGGCTCTTAAAAATTATGAAGGTTTAGAAATTTGCTCTCAGAATGAAGTTTAGAATTTTAATTTTACAGAATAAATTTTAGTTAAATGCATTTCAAAAATATTGAGAAATCATATTCAGAATTAAAGAAATTAAGGGTTTAAATAAAACATCAGTATTCACCCGGATGGGCCGCCAGACAGGGGGAAAGTTCCAATCATTGGAGCAGCACAGATTTTGGAAAAAACTGGTTTTCTTGGGATCAGGATCTCAACAAACTTTAGTCAGGAAAGGATTCAGCACTTTTGAAAAACATCAGCAGAGGCCTAACAACCACATCTGGAACGCTAGGATTTTCTCAAAACTCGGACGTCATCGTCAGACGCTTCATTCACATAACTCGCAAAAGGAATTTCACCATACACTTTTCTGGAGAGTTACGTCGCGAATTACGCGAAAAAGCTTGAAAAATGCATAATTTAAATTAAAACAACTAATGAAAAAAAAGAATAACGCGAGGAACTTAACGTTCCATTAAAAAAACTCGCGTGGAACATAAGTTCCATTCGAAAAAAACAACGCGCTTCTCGCGCTAACGCACAACGAAGGATTTCAACAAAAAACTGAAACTGAAAAGTTCTACGCGCGTATTTATACTTGCGGCAAAAGGGCGAGTTTAGATAAACGGCAGCAATTAAAATTCGCTTACCGAAATTAGAATTGCCAAAATAATACTCATAATTCCGAGAGCAGACGATCCGTAAAAACGCGAACCAATTAAAAAAAATCCCGAATTCTAAAGAGGCGCGAAAAACGCTTAGGTGGCGGCTTAATCGCAGTAAAGGGCCCGCGAAACAAAATTCCGAAAATGGCCGCAACTGAAATTTTTGAATTACAGTGAGACATGGAAATAACTTGAAACTGTAGAACAAACGGAATTTCTAACCAAAATGGGAAAATGGGACGTCAAATTAAAGGGAATTTTAAGGGGAATCAAATAAATAAATAATTTCTAAAATTTGCAAATCAAAAGTAATATTAATTTAAGGAATGGAACATTTTTAACTAAGAATATCATAAAGAAAATTAATTTAGAAGATTAAAAATATTCTAATTAAAGAATAAATGAAAAGCCAATAAATATTATTTAAATATTACCAAATTAAGAATATTGAGCCAGGGAAAAAGAAATAAAAGTAAATTTTCAAATCTCCAAATTACCTAAATACTAAAGCAACCCAACACATTCCTTCCACCTATCCCCCAAAAATTTTTCATTTGAAAAATGAAAAATTTTTGATAATAAAATAAAATATCTATCAGAAGTTACCAATTTAAGTATAGCAATTTTTATCCGAATTCAACCTCTATTTCGGAATAAGCAATTTGTTAACAAACTATAAACTAAAACAATAATTATATAACAGTGAATAAATTTTTGTACATCAGATCACTAAATTTGTGTAGACAAAAGTAAAGGTAGAGGATTTGACATTGATTCTCATTAACTATAAATAAAAATAAATTTTTAAGAAAACATTGGACCAGCCAAATAGTTTTCAAAGAATCGAAACATTGAATTTTGAAAAGGTACCTTGAATAACCAATGAGAAACAACTCTCACTTCCACTACAAAATATAAATACCAGCTGGAAAGAGAAAAAAAAATGTGTAAATAGAGTGATCTAAAAAAATAAAACAATGTACATAAGTTGTATAAAATAAATAAAATTTCAATAGAAGTGTCAAATGACAATTGACACAATAACAATTATTATCAATAAGTAACAATAATGTACTAAAATTTCAAAGACACAAGTATCTATTCATGTCCATTCAGAACTACACATAACATCATCTGCATCTGCAGTTATCTAATATACACTGCCACTTTTATCTTTGCAGAACTCTAATACTTTTAACGACAACAAATATATACCAAAAAATATCAACATATGTGATCAGAACTTACGTCATGGACCACCTAATCAAATATTTGCATAAATCTGCACTCTCAATAACAATAAATAAGTAACTATATATCTCTATCAATATAAATATAATCAATTCATATAATCCAAATTAATCTTTTCTCAATCATTCTCTAAATCCTGCAGTAATCTGCAATATCAATAGCAACAAATTTTATCTTAAATCAACATCAATTAAATCCAGTTTGCAGCATTCTGCAATGTATCAATAACAAATACACACATATAAAAATTATACACTTAAAAAAAATTATGTTGCGCAACAATAAAATAAAAAAAAATGTCATTCTAGTTTTTCCTTTGTCGTAAATTATATCTTTGTGTTGGAATTATATCATTCTCATGAGATGTATTACTTGCTGAATTATCAGATTGTGCACAAGAAAAGAACACAGAATCTCTTTCTGGAATTTTTGTTAATCTGTCAATGTGCACCAACTGAATATTTCGTGTGTCATTTACATGTTGAATTTTAAAGTTTACATTAGATGTTTTTTGTATAACTTTAAAAGGACCTTTATTAAGTTTGGAGAGTTTCTTACAATGTCCCCTTGGAAAAACAGGAATGTATAAATATACTAAATCTCCAACTTTTATATCTTTTATAACAGCAGACTTATTTCTGTATGTCTCTTGTGTTTTAGCTGCTTTAAGTAAGTTCTTCTTTACTATTTCAAAAGATTTTTTCATACGAATTGCCAAATCCTGACTATAATCACTAACAGTGGTAAAATTTTGTTCATTTAAATTAAAAAGAAGATGATGTGGCAAAATTAATTCTCTACCATAGAGAAGATTAGCTGGAGACTCACCAGTCGAGGAATGGATTGAAGTTCGGTGGGCCAGCAAGGCAAAAGATAAATGTCGATCCCAATCCTCTTGTGTTTCAGACACTAAATGACTAAGTGTGTTAATTATTTTACTGTTTAAACGCTCGCAGACTCCATCCGATTGTGGGTGATAGCTAGTAGTGGTATGTTTTTCAATACCTAATTTTTCATACAACTTCATGGCAGCATTCGAAATGAAATTAGATCCTTTGTCAGTGATAATGTGTTTTGGCACACCATGAAGAGAAAAGAAGTTTTCTAAACAATTTAAAATAGTTTCAGATTTAATATTGGGGATAGCATAAGCTTCTGGCCAACGAGTAAAATAGTCTGTAATTACCAGTATGTACTTATTGCCAGAGTAAGTTAGAGGCATGGGGCCAATACAATCCATAGCTATTCTTTCCATAGGGTAAGTAGAATTTGGAAACCTCTGTAAAGGAGCTTTTTGTTTTTGTTTAAATCCTCTTTTCTGTAAACAATCAGGACCCCTTGGAAACTCTAACTCTCCCCTCTAACTCTTAACATAATTTAAAATTTGAACATACATCCTAGGCCAATAAAAGTGTTGCTGAATTTTCCTCAAAGTCCTTCTAAAACCACCATGTCCTGCAGTGATCGAATCATGACAATAATTTAGAATATCAGAGATCAAATTTTGTGGAACAACAATACGCTCTTTTCTTTGATATTTTAATTTAGGTTTCCTATTAGTACAATATAATACATCATCTTTTAAGAAAAACATTAAATTTTTAGGGAATGGGTCAATATTTTTATCTAAGCATGAGCCAATTCTTATACAATTAGGGTCAGAATTTTGAGAATTACGTACTCTTAAAAGAAGGTTTGTATCAACATCCAAGTCTATAGTGTTTACGTTTACATTATTTACACATCTAGATAGATAATCAGCTGTTAAATTTAGGCGACCAGGTTTATGAATAATTTTGTAATTAAACTGGGTCATGGACATTATCCATCGTGCTATCCTAGAAGTGGGGTCTTTTAATTTTAAAACATTTGAAAGGGAGGCCTGATCACAATAAACAGTAAAATGTTTTCCCAAAAGGTATTGCTTAAAATAGGATGTTGCCCAGACAACTCCTAAAGTCTCTTTCTCGACTGTGCTATAGTTTATTTCTGCATCTTTTAGTTTTTTACTAGCATAAGCAATAGGGTGCAAAAATCCATCCTTTCCTTCTTGACAGAGAACTGCTCCTAGAGCAAAATTTGATGCATCGGTACATACCGAAAACGGTTTTGAAAAATCAGGGAGATGTAAAATGGGTTCTTTAAGTAATTCGGATTTTAAGGTTTGATAAGAATTTTCTGCTTCAGGGGTCCAAGAGAATTTAATATTTTGCTTAGTTAAATTAGTTAAGGGAAGAGCTTTTAAGGAGTAATTTTCAATAAATTTTCTGTAGAAGCCAGTTAATCCTAAAAATTGGCGAATTTGTTTTTTAGAGGTGGGTATTTGAAAATTTTTAACAGTTTTTAAATTTGAGGGGTCAGGCTGGACAATACCTTCAGAAACTTGAAAACCCAAATAATTTATTGAAGATTTAAAAAAATTGCATTTACTTGGCTTTAAACATAATTTATGTTGAGCTAATCTATCAAATACTACCTTTAATTTCATTAAGTGTTCCTCAAAGGTTCTAGATGCAATAACAATATCATCTATGTAAATAGAAATTTGTAAAGGGGAAAGCTTAGCTAGGACGATGGACATAAGTCGTTGAAAGGAGCTGGGGGCATTTTTCAAACCGAAAGGGACTCTTTTCCATTCATAGTGGCCAAAAGGTGTAGAAAAGCCACATTTGTGTGTGTCGTCTGGGTGCAATTTCATTTGATAAAATCCTGATGTTAAGTCTAATGTAGAAAAATATTTCGCACCATTTAAACTATCAATCAATTCAGTGATATTTGGCAGTGGAAAAATATCATCAATAGTTTTATCATTTAATTTTCTAAAATCTGTTACTAATCTTAATGTTCCATCTGCCTTTTTAACAAACAGTACAGGTGCGGAGAATGGTGAATCACTTTCTTGTATAATGTCATTTTCAAGAAGCTCATTAATTTGTCTATCTAATTCATCTCTTACATGATAAGGAACTCTATAAGGTTTTTGTTTAACAGGAATATCATCTTTTAAGTTAATGTTATGAAAAACTGTATCACACCCTTTTAAATCTGGAATAGAATTAGCAAAAATATGTTTATAATCATTAATTAAACTCTCTATTTGTCTTTTTTCATTATAGTCTAAGTGTGAAAGATCAAAATTTCCTCCCCAAACATCAAAATTATCACCACTCTCTGCACTTGACTCAGTAATATTGTTAACTGAAAAGGAAGATACTACTGTGATAGGAACAATTTTTGCTAAATTTGAATGCTTATTTATGTGCAACTCATCAGTTGACAAATTCAATACTTTTACATTATATATATTAGATCTAGATACATTATTTACTGATCTAGCGACCAGAATTTTACTGTTGTTTAAAGGCTCAATCATCACAGTAGGTGAATTAAATTTAACAATCTCTTTTAATTTTAGTTGTATGAAAGCCTCCGATAGAGGAGGAATTGTGTATTTCCTAAGTGCATAGCACAAATTATCCCTATATTTTTCAGAATTCAAAGTATTTTCTCTGTTAATTTCATAATTATTAAAGAATTGAGTTGTATCAGATAATGAAAATGGTACAGATTCATCCTTAATTGCAAAAGGCACAGTTACAATATTATTGTATAAAACATTATTAGTAAAATCTATTGACATCTTATAACCCTTTAAAAATTTCACACCAAGTATTGCTGAATAATTACAAGAATCACAGTTCATAATATAAAAATCAACATTAAATATTTTGTTATTTAAATGTAAATTAATATTTAATTTCCTGGAAATTTTTATAATATCACTAGAGATGCCTTTTAAATTTATATTACACTTTGTTAATTGACTGTCAGGTATATTTAAATGAGATAATACATTTGTAAACAACACATTAATAGAAGCACCAGAATCAATAAGTATAGGAATATCAACATTATTTATCATACCAGAAATCACTGGTAGAGACAAATTCTGTAATGAAATCAAATTTGAATTTTGCACCACAGGTAACACCCCAAGGGCTTCAGAAGGTAAGTTGGAGTGAAAACTCCCTTCACCCTTACTTAGTTTAAATTTTGTTTGTCGTTGTCATTTTTATCACCCCTAGGTGTATAAAAAGTGTTGTAACTCATTTTAGGTTTAGTTTCATTAATGTCAGGCTGAAAGTTTTGATTTGGCTGATGGTAAAAAAATTGAGTAGGTTGTTGAAATCCTTGCATTTGTTGTGGAAAACCATATGGATAGTTTTGTGTAGGTTGTGGAAAATAAAAAGGTTGTTGATACATTCGAGTAGGCAGAGACCTAGAATTTCTGTTGAACCTGTGTGATTGAGGAAATTTCCTACAATCCACACTTATGTGACCTAATAGACCACATGAAAAACACCTTCGGCTATCCTTTGTCACTCTAGTTTGAGGCAGCTGTGGTTTGGTGTTAATCTGAGTTTGCAACTCAGCAAGCCTTTTAGTGAGGTTCTCTACCTCCATTTTATTTCTCTTAAGCTCATCATGGAGCTGCTTATTTTCAGACTCTCCAATACTCATGACATATTGGGGATCATCCCCATGTTGCTTGCTCCACACCTCTTCCTCCGCCACAGCATGCCTTTTTGCAGAGTCAAAACTCTTGTGGTTTTGAGGTAGGATTAGCCGTTTGAAATGAGGCTTCAAGCCTTCAATGAAAACCGAGCACAAGACATCAAGTCTTTGCTGGTTTGCCACTCTGTCATTTAGTAAGCCAGGTGAAACAGTTTTGTATGAGGAAGCCTCAACTCTAGCAGCAAACTGACGCACAGATTCATTTGGTCTCTGATAACTCTGCAGAAATGCTCTCAAGTTACTGTGTAAACATTCTATTGAGGAAAATCTGTCGCGTAAAGCTTTAAGAATTTGAGAGAAAGATTTCTCTTCTTTTAACTTAGGATTATCTCTAATAAATCTTGCAGCTATGCCTGACAGTTTTAACTTTAAAACTAAGACCTTGTCTGACTCTGACCAATTTGCATGGTCAGCTAACATTTTAATTCTATCTATGTAATCCTCCAATGGGAGGCCAGATTCCTCTCCTGAAAATACTGGGATTGAATCTAAAAAGTCTCCTATTGAAGAGACTGTTTTAAAATTACTCATTACATTACATTTAGAAGAATCTATTTTTAATCCCTGTTCATTTGAGTCATATTGTTTACTATTAACATTTGAATCAATATTTTTGTTACCGACAGAATTTACATTATCAGAGGTTGCCTCAATGTTTATTTTAGAAGGTAAATTTCTTTCCAATAAGGATAACCAAGTTTTCTTGGTACTAGCAACCTGACTTCTGGGAATTAAATCCCAATCTTTACCATCATTTGAATTTGTAAGAAATGAAGGAAATGGCTCTTTACCAACAAAGAACATAGCATATAATAAAGTTTCAAAAGGCTTATCTTTAGAGCCATCTCCAGTTTCATCTGACCCAAATACAGAAACATACATACAGTTACTTTCTCTAATATCATCCATAATTGCAATACAATTGAAAGTTTAATACTACTAATAAATATTATAAAACATGAGAGCAATTTCTAGACTGGTACACGGCACCAAAACTACTGTTGTGTTTGACAGATAGAATAAAACCTGCTGTGTTTAAAAAAGATAAATGAAGACATAATATTTAGTTTAAAGAAAATTAGTTTATTAAATTGTAACTTCAATTATTTCCAATTAACAAATACAAAGACACTGCTCACAGGCAGGCAACTCAGGAAGAATTAACATTAGAATTTTAGAATTTTATCAACTTAGTTAAAATTAAGGAATTAGCATAAAAAACTTAACTCAAAACAATCTATTTAAATTTCATCAAAAATCATTAACAAAAATATTAAATTTAAAGAATTTTAGAATTTTTAACCCAGGCTCTTAAAAATTATGAAGGTTTAGAAATTTGCTCTCAGAATGAAGTTTAGAATTTTAATTTTACAGAATAAATTTTAGTTAAATGCATTTCAAAAATATTGAGAAATCATATTCAGAATTAAAGAAATTAAGGGTTTAAATAAAACATCAGTATTCACCCGGATGGGCCGCCAGACAGGGGGAAAGTTCCAATCATTGGAGCAGCACAGATTTTGGAAAAAACTGGTTTTCTTGGGATCAGGATCTCAACAAACTTTAGTCAGGAAAGGATTCAGCACTTTTGAAAAACATCAGCAGAGGCCTAACAACCACATCTGGAACGCTAGGATTTTCTCAAAACTCGGACGTCATCGTCAGACGCTTCATTCACATAACTCGCAAAAGGAATTTCACCATACACTTTTCTGGAGAGTTACGTCGCGAATTACGCGAAAAAGCTTGAAAAATGCATAATTTAAATTAAAACAACTAATGAAAAAAAAGAATAACGCGAGGAACTTAACGTTCCATTAAAAAAACTCGCGTGGAACATAAGTTCCATTCGAAAAAAACAACGCGCTTCTCGCGCTAACGCACAACGAAGGATTTCAACAAAAAACTGAAACTGAAAAGTTCTACGCGCGTATTTATACTTGCGGCAAAAGGGCGAGTTTAGATAAACGGCAGCAATTAAAATTCGCTTACCGAAATTAGAATTGCCAAAATAATACTCATAATTCCGAGAGCAGACGATCCGTAAAAACGCGAACCAATTAAAAAAAATCCCGAATTCTAAAGAGGCGCGAAAAACGCTTAGGTGGCGGCTTAATCGCAGTAAAGGGCCCGCGAAACAAAATTCCGAAAATGGCCGCAACTGAAATTTTTGAATTACAGTGAGACATGGAAATAACTTGAAACTGTAGAACAAACGGAATTTCTAACCAAAATGGGAAAATGGGACGTCAAATTAAAGGGAATTTTAAGGGGAATCAAATAAATAAATAATTTCTAAAATTTGCAAATCAAAAGTAATATTAATTTAAGGAATGGAACATTTTTAACTAAGAATATCATAAAGAAAATTAATTTAGAAGATTAAAAATATTCTAATTAAAGAATAAATGAAAAGCCAATAAATATTATTTAAATATTACCAAATTAAGAATATTGAGCCAGGGAAAAAGAAATAAAAGTAAATTTTCAAATCTCCAAATTACCTAAATACTAAAGCAACCCAACAATATGTAACGATACGAAAAATTGTAACAATATTTTGACATCATTTAGCAATAATTGTTGTTAGTCATATAGGAAAAGTATGTAGCAGCATTATCAAATTATTTTTCAACAGATGTACGTTCTTTTGATATTTTTATTATTTTACTATGTTTTGTAAAGTTACGATATCTGGCATAAATTAGAAATGTGTATAAAATAGTATAAGATTGTATACTATTTTTTATACTATATATACATATATATATATATATATATATATATATATATATGTGTGTGTGTATATATATATATATATATATATATATATGTGTGTGTATATATGTATATATATATATATATATATATATATATATATATATATATGTGTGTGTGTGTGTGTGTAACGGTGATGGCATGCCAGCTGGTTCGATTTAAAGGTGTAAACCTGGCATGGGTTCTAGCGTAAATTATTGTAGTTGTAACGGTCAATGACTTGTACTTTTCTCCTTTTTCTTCCTTTTTTTCTTTTTTCTTTTTAATTTATATAAAATTTTAATGTTTTAATGTTTGTATTGAGTATTTTATAAAAATATTTTAATGAGTTATAACCATTATAATCCATTTCTGTAAGGATTGTTATCTTTGTAATTCTCTTGGATTTTGGTTTAGATACTCTTGTAT
This sequence comes from Amaurobius ferox, assembly GCA_951213105.1. Taxonomy (NCBI): domain Eukaryota; kingdom Metazoa; phylum Arthropoda; class Arachnida; order Araneae; family Amaurobiidae; genus Amaurobius; species Amaurobius ferox. The sequence goes on from OX578146.1 coordinate 41,794,734, forward strand.
TCTTTTGCATAAGTTCCGGCTACCGGGAGTGTCGTCGCGACATAAAGCTTGCTTAACCGGGGAAAGGGGGTCACAAAACCCCCCCTGCCATTTTTTGGTACTTAGTTTTCCTGTTCTATTTTGGTATCTATATCTTAATCTTCTTTACAAAGCTGCTTAGCGCTTTTTGAGTGAGATTTCTGTTTTAGTTATCTTAAGATCATAATTATATATATATGTATATATATATATATATATATATATATATATATATATATATATATATATATATATATATATATATATATATATATATATATATACATATATATATATATATACGGGTGGGACAGCGTTATAACCAAACGAAGAACCTCTCAAATAGATATGTATTTGACATACCCTATCCTAAACAGTTTGATCCCGCTTTGCAGGCATTCGCGTCCATGGACGCCAATACCTGTCTTTTCGAGAGGTTCTGCGTTTGGGATTGACACTATCCTACCCGTAAGCAAAAGGTTAAAAGTTTTGAACAAATATAGGTTTCTTCAACATTGACTTTAAACGGTAATTAAATCATAACAAAACATAAACTAAATACAAACCTTCATCTCTGACTAGGCATCTGAGCAAGCCGGAGGTCGGAAAACATAACCGTGCACTTGAGTGCTTGAGGATTCGGAGACTAGCATTTATTCAACTTACAAACAGGTAAATCATAATGTAAAGTATTAAAACAGTTAACAAAATGGCACACTATTTTTATTTATCTACCAAATGTTACAAAATTCGGTAGATATATCATTTGTAGGTTAACCTGGTGCTGATTAAATTTTGGTGTGATTCGGGAAAAACAATCTGACATTTTCTTGCGAAATGGCCCGCAAAAATTAATTCAGCAAATAAACACGTATTATTAACTAGCACGATATGTGTCTGCGGTAAAAATCGTGTGCTGCCCACATCAGATTTATAGTTTCCCGAATAATAGTAATGTATAGAGAAAGTGTTGGAATCGTGTCGAAAATCTCAGAAGGAGTTTTCGACGGATTTACAGGCTTTGGGACCTCTAGAATACGAAAAACTATGTTTAGCATAACATCTGCGTGTGTGTATGTGTGCGTGTGTGTGTATATTTGTGTGTGTGTGCGTGTGTGCGTGTGTCTGTGGCTTTGCAATGTATGTATCTACTCAAAAACTAATTGATAAAATTTCACAAAAAGTTATAGTTAAGTCACTTGTGTATGAACTTGGTGCTGATAAGATTTAGCTAAGATTTGGAAACAAAGAACCTGTTTTTTAGTAAAATGTCTTGCAAAAATCATTAAAATCTAAAGTAAAAGATTAAGTACATTCAAATGTATCAATTGTATGCTTATTTTATACGTGATGTTTACCGATGAAAATAATAAGGCTAGCCCCATTACTCTCGGATTAGCCGTTCTAGCAATATTTTAGTTTGCCTTTGAAAATATGTCCAGTAACCGAATAAAGACAAAAATAAAATTAAAAGCGCAAATTCAGTGGCATTTCAAAAATTTTTTCGAGTTATTTTGTGCGAGTAAACTCAATTTAATGAATTATTAAAGAAATGGAATAACAAGAAAGATCAATCATGCTTAAAGCATTGATTATGAAACACTTTCCAACTTCAATGCAATTTTATTTAAACAAGATTAATATGCAACACATTCCTCGGTAATATTTTAAAACTTATCACAATACTTCTTTAATTTATTATATTTGAAAACTTAAACCTTCGTCGAAAAAAATGATCTTTATTCAAATGACGGCATTGAAATATAAATTGCCTGGTTTAAAAATATCTAAAGTGCGATACATTCCTCGATAATATTTTTGAAATTATCATAATACTACGATAATTTATTATATTTGAAAACAACTGAAATTCATTCAAATGACGTCATAAAAAATAACACGCATGGATCTCTCTAGAAAAACAGCATTTCATTCATAACATTTTCCCATTCATTTCATTCATCATAATACTATAATAATTTATTTTATTTAAAAATTAAGACCATGGAACTACAAGTAATTAAACTCTATGTTTTAAACTCCATTAAAAAAAGCGTCCTTCTCTCTGTAAAATCAATACATATTTCATTCATATCAGCTATGCAGATTCCATTTGCTAAATAATTTTGTGTTAAAGAAATACAGCAATTCTAATACCACTCACTTTACATATCTTGCTGTTTACATTTTACATAGGTGAAAAATGGGCTTCGTTTTAGAAATAATCAAATCTGGATGACCATTTAAACTCAAATATATTGTCATTGCGTTGTTTCAGTATGTAGATGCACATTATTTAAGCAAAAATAAAGTGGTTTTATTACTGATACAACACTCAATATGAATTAAAAATAACTTAAAAAATCACGATTTTGAGACAAAATGGATGCCATATATCATTTTGAAGTGGGTCATGTGATATTTTCATATCATGGACACGTGATCACTTCATATAGGAGGTGTAATTATTATTTTAATTTTTATTTAAAAAACTACTGAATATACTGCGGTGATTTTTTTTATATATCTTATGGAACAATTTGAATATTACCTAAAATCTACGAAGCAATTTGTGAATTTTAAATCCGCTTAAAAAATGTTTGAAAAATTAGGTCCCATAGGGCTCAATGTATTCACATTTTTTCAACCTGGGTTCAATCCAAAACTAATTGGATGATATTATTCATTTATATTCCCATAGGTCCTACAGACCGTCTGAACAACATACTAAAATTTCATTTTGATAAATTCATTTTTTACGGCAGTTATCGTGCTAACGGACAGATAGACAGACAGACAGAGAGACATAATGAACAAAGTCATAAACACTTTTCAACTTTGTTGTAAAGTGTTAAAAATGAATTTCTGTTTGTATGGAAAGTCATGTGCTGCTCACATTCGATTTTTAGTTATTGTATTTTTGTATTTCTGTAATAAATAATAAAACTCTGAATATAAGACTATGACTAACTGCTAGGTTTTCTTATTAATATTTAATGACAGTGCGCACTTAGAAATTCACCGGTACCAAAAATAAAAATACTGAACCTAATGAAATAAACACTCATTCTTCCATTTGCTATGGAAATGCCTATAATATCCCCATCCATCAAGCTGGAATCTGGTATATCCCAGCATACTAACCAAATAATCTTAGCGAACACGCACCATGTTTGGATAAGGTCATAAATTAAGTTTTTACATGCAGGAAACATTAATTATTCGGGAAATCCGATGTAATATACATAAGATTGCGTATTGCACAGAAATAATTGCATTAATTAGTACAGAAGATAAATTAACGGCCCAGTAATAGGTGGGTAATTTTGTGCAGGTACAGTTACCTGCGCGTGCTAACAAGACAACACAGCAATCGAAATTGCAGAATAGGATTTTATTTCCTGCTATTAATAAGATAATATATGACTTTTTGGATGTTTGCTGCAATGCGTAATGAGGGTTCTATATATAACGTTATTTGGATATCGTGCATATTAAACATATTTTGTTTCTTTAAGATACATTGTATTAAATTATAAGGAAGCAGAATTTAACTAAGTTAATTGATGGATTTATTTTGAATCATTGGGATTAGTTCAACTAATTTAACTAATAACGCAAAACGTTTTCCTGTAGGTATAACAATAAATGTAATTTCTAATGATATATGTACTGGACGAATCGCGGTGCAAAATATTGAACTTGAGAATGATAACTAATTTTGCAATTATATGAGATTGCGAGCATTTAATTAGCATATTTTAGAAGCAAATCTTTTAAACCTCCAACGTAACGCAAGCTTGAATTCAGAGAAATTAAAGCAGTACAGATTCTTCATAGGCATGCATGGGTTTAACTTTTCACTAGTCAGTTTGATTCATATAAAACTGTATTACGCAATTTGAAGATTTTTTGTAGTATTTAGCAACATGAGAAAGTCACAATTCTTTGCATTAATACTGCGTACATTCTACACAACAATTTTGCAATTACATGAGATTGCGAGCATTTATTTAGCGTATTTTAGAAGGAAATCTTTTAAACCTCCAACGTAAAGCAAGCTTGAAATCATAGAAATTAAAGCAGTACATATTCTTCACAGGCATGCATGGGTTTAACTTTACACTAGTCAGGTTGATTCATATAAAAGTGTATTACGCAATTTGAAGATTTTTTGTAGTATTTAGCAACATGAGAAAGTCACAATTCTTTGCATTATTACTGCGTGCATTCTACACAACAATTGTACTTCTGTGCAATACTAAATTCCACATTGTGAAGTTCTACATAATACATTGATCAAGTTTTAACAATCATTCTCTTTTTCCGAAATATTATACTCTAAAAATTGACCAGGCACATACATGTTACTGAGGGAAGGAAGTCCTTAAGTACTAAAATATTTTGGGTATGATAATTCCCTGATTGTAAAAGTTAGTTCCATCTATAGAAAATCAACTTTGCTCGATCGAGAAAAAGTGATTGTAGCACCCTTAGAGGAGCGTTGAAAAAGTTAGGAACTTAAACTCAGCAATAGAGCAATATAAGCATACAAGATATGCCGCCCCATTCAAAGATATCCGGTAAAAACAAGTCATCGTTGCAACAGCAGCAATCCCAGGAGACCTGACTCAGCAGCCAAACCAGCAACGGAAGTCCAAAACAGCCCACTCAGACTATGATCAAGCCGATCCGACAGCCACCAAAACAACACTAGCAGCCACCAGACGCGACAGACTGGAAACAAACAACCACCACACCAACCGCGGTCAAAAGCCATCCCCTGATTGCTCTAACATTTTATTGTCAACAAAATACAGAGTCATCCAATGACGGGAAAAGGTAAGGACAGCTTTAATATACCCATACAGAGAATAACAATATAAAATTCAATATTATACAATAACATACGTGCATCACAGTCACAACAGCCAGATAAAAATGCCAACCACAAAATTGTATAGCATTGTCTAATTAGTAAAAACCGGCTATAAAACTGTCCCACAAGGCATTTATTTGCCACAATATGGTTATTAAGAATTGCTCTCATTTTCACGAATGGTGCAATAAGCGGCAATTATACGAACATAAATCTAGTGTAGAACCTGTTTAAAATATCCTCCGTTAGAGACAACGAACATTTGATGTCCATGCATGGCGTTATTTGACAAGTATTGAAGGTGTCACCTAGTTAAAGTACTTGATGGTACAACTTTTTGACAGATATCTGTTACTTTCTATATACGTGTTTCGTTCGTTTCTTGTGTCAATTCCAACTTATTAGACAAAACTCTACATCTTTAACTTACACAACGTTCATGAAGAAAGCAGGAGTCTGTCAGTTAGGTAAGTAAAACTGTTTCTTGAACGTTATACGCCCCGTCATCAGACCAAATTGAAAATAGTATGCCCCCTCAACAAATGTTCTCATTCTTATCTGTTGTTAAGGGCTCAAACTGTTCTACCTGTACTTTTGGCTTGAAAAGGGGAGCTTATAATGCCCTCGAAGCAACTGTAGTCCCCTAACTTGTATATACCTCATGTCTTCACAGATTATATGTTAGTTACTATCTGACAAGCATAGGTTAAGGGTGAGACAGCAGCACTCGAATGACCCGGTTTCAATTCCAGGCTCTACCCAAGATTCCCGCGTGTTCATCCGGAGTATAAACAAGTTAAATCCGTGGGTCCATAAGTCCTTTGGAGATGTTGGTGGTAGACAAAGAATGGTACGGTCCTTGTGGATGCTTTCACCACTAAGTACCGATCTAAATTAGTTAGCACTTACTTCTTGGTCGCCTAAGCAGATACCTTACACTTTAGAGTAATTCGGACCGACTAAATCGACGTAGCAGCGGTTGGATATTTTGTACTCTATAATTTAGTAAGTGGTTTTGCTTTTCTTTTCCACTGTTGCTGAGTGCACTATCTCAACATTTTAATTCTCCGCTATGGGCGCTGCAATCACGTCTCTGCGATCGGCATGTTCGCTTTACTATAGTTAGACATCCCAAACACACTCATGAAACTTTCAATATGCTAATGGAGTACTTATACAAGAAATCGAGTACTTATACAAATATTCGGGTACTTAAGACTCTCTTCCTAACAACTCTATATATGAGTAATAATGATGAATATGGGAATGTAGAAATGTAAAATATGCACAATGTAAAAGTAAAAATACGAAGAATCTTTTGCAAACACGTATTTTTCATCGCAATAAAATTCCATCAATGAATATATTTTTTTCATGAGTATTACAACAATACATTTTTTAGAATTTACCAAATTATGAATTATTTAGAATTTAATCAAAACTTTTAGTTTCCTTACTACAACTTCAATACTTCATTAAATAGTTTAAAACGCATGTAAATCTCCAAATACATCCACAAACTTCCTTATTCTAAATCCCAGGTGCAGTTTAGGGCTGCAGCATTCGTTAGAAAAGTCATTGGTTTGCCCTGATAATGCTATTTATGGCACCAACGGGAGGTTTCAAGGAGATATTACCCATCGAACGGGCGTATCCAGGACTGGATATCAAACCGAAACTGCTTTTGAAATCGCACTGGGTAATAGGATGCGCTTATAAATCTTGGAGGCGTTGAAGGTCATATTCATTGCTGACGTTTTTAGTAGTATATATTGATGGTCGCAAAGAGGTAATGTGGAATAGGCAGAATAATTTAAAGTAATTTTATTGATTGGGGAGTTTGGAGTAATAAGTTAAAATTCAATTGCTTAATGGTCGTGGCAATATGGACGATATAAATCAGTTATTTTAGTTATGAATATATTGTGCGATGTGGTGTTTTATTATAGAGCTGAGGCAGTAGTTAAGATTATGTAACCATTATTACGTCAAAGCAGTTACGGTTAAACTCGATTACAATTTAAGTATGGTTTATCTCAACTGTTTTATTCCAAATTCTATTTTTAAATAGCTTATGATATTTTGCTTTATAAGCGAATTCTTCAAGAAAAAAAAACTGATGTGAGCAGCACATCAATTTTTTTATATAATGCAGATAATTCACAAGTACTTGTTGCACAGTGAAAACATGAAGAAAATATTCACGGCCGTTGAAATGTACATTTGACGCTTTTCCAGATAACAACATGTAATACTATTTTAAAATACCCGATTAATATATATTCCACCCAAATCTAAATTTACAATTATTAATATTGATAGCATCGTCAATACGCAATATAATATATACATCAAAATGTTTTCATAATTAATTCATCAATTGGGCGTCATTTTCATTAACGTTGACGATATTTTCGTCAATCTGAGGTGAAATATCGCCAAGTTGGTAATATCTCGCTAGATTATTTCCCAAGTTCGCTAAATTTATTATTACAGATAAACGGTAAAAAATTGCAAATCATTACCTTCCATTTGGAGTCATTTTTATCGATTTGGCGTCATTTTTTTTTCAATTTGGTGACATATTTAACAATTTGGCTAGATTTTACTGAGTTGGAAACACTTAAAAAAGTCGTCTTCCACTAAGAAACTAGTACCCGAAGTATCATCTCTCGTGAATGGAACATGCTAAATCCACGAGAAAAATGTCACCAATTCATCGCATAATGTTAAATATGAAAAGTTAGCATATTTTAAAATAGTTAACTTTTTTAATTTTATGTGATTCTTTTATATATTTATTTGAAAAATGTGTAATATCTTGAGAACGGTTCATAGAGTTCTAATTTTTGTGTCAATCGTTTTATATTGAAAAATTACATAAGTCATTATTATAAACATAACCTTATTTAAGATTATGATTTTTTGACGATTTTTCAAAATTCCATTCGAAAATTTAGTGGTGTACTGAATATCCGATTGCATTTAAACGCTATAGGGTTCCAGTGCTCACAGATTGTAATTTTTGTCAAACAAATTTCGTTCGAATCCTTCCAGTCATTCGTGGGATATTGTCTACACACACACACAGAGAGAGACTTCCAATACACACAAATATGCATACAGACATCACCTCAACAATGTCTGATTTGTATTCGGAGATGCTTGAAACCTGCTCTCCCGACGAAAACTCGAATTCAAAAGTTTGTCACAATACTTTTCTTATACATTATAATATGTACACCGTTCACAACTGAAATCGCAACACCATGAAGGAATTGATGTATCCTTATGAAATTTACAGAATATAATTATAACATGGAGATGTGAAAATGATCAAAAAACCGTACCTGAAAGATGAAAGTATAGAACTTTTTTGACATTAGATCAGTATGGGATAGGCCAACTGCGAGCAACTATGCAGGATTCAATACAACAATGCATCCCGTCAATGAGATAGGCAATGGTGTGCTGAGGGATAGAATTCCACACAGCATGTAATTGGGCTGGTAACTCAACATAGTTTGCTGGAATTAGGGGTTCTCTTAATCGGCAACTCATGCTGTCCCAGATATGCTCAATTGGCGACATATCCTGAAAATATGCTGGCCAAGGCGGGATATTAAAACGTTGTAGACTATTCATAGTTCATAAATAATTTGGCATCACGTCTGATGTTATAATAGCAAAAATTAAGCACACATCCACAACAGAAGATCTTTATTTTACTTCCTATAAGACGTAAAAAACTTTAAAAAACTGGCCAGAGCGCTTTCGAGCATAAATACGCTCTTCATCAGTGGCTATACGGAAATAAAATGTGAATCGTATAATATAGACCAGATATAGTCGCTATCAATTCAAATTTTGTCGCTAATTCTGGTCTATATATGAACGATTCAAATTTTATTTCAGTGTAGCCACTGATGAAAAGCGTACTTATGCTCAAAAGCGCTCAGGCCCTTTTTTAAACTTTTGTACGTCTTATAGGAAGTAAAATAAAGACCTTCTGTTGTGGATGTGTGCTTAATTTTTGCTATTCATAGTTACCCGTGCAGTATGTGGCCTGACTTTGTCCTGCTGAAAAAGCAGCGCAGGTCTGGTTGATATATATGGGTGTACCACAGCTCTCACAATGTCATGGACGTATCGTTGTGCCGTGATACTGCCAGAAATTTGGACCAAAAATGTTCGTCCACCAAATATTATACCACCCCAAACCGTGGTACCACTTAGGGGGACTGTGTGGCGACTGATAGAAAAATCTTCCTGGTGGCGTTGTTGAAAGCGCCGCCATACGCGTATACGGCCATCTGGCATATCAAAACAGAATCGTGATTCATCCGTGAACAGAATGTTTCTCCAGTCTCTCGATCAATTGCGTCTCATTTGACACCACTGGAGGCGACGTTACCTGCGAAAACGATGAAACGGTAGGTGTCGAAAAGTTTCTACCAGAGTCCTGCGTCATGCAAACGGTTTCGAATTGTTTGCGTCGAAACCATATTCCCTTCAATATGGGATAAATGTCGTTGTAACACGGTTGCTGTGGTAAGCGGATCCCGCGCAACGCTTCTCAGAAGCATACGATCTACACGTGATGTGGTACACCTGGAAGCTTCACAACCTGATCTTCGTGTTAATTCGTTGTCTCTTACAAACCGTAACATACACCGTTGAACTGTGCTCACACCACGACCCAGTAGTTCAGCGATTCTTCGAATGCTCATTCCACCCTTACGTAAAACAATGATTTACTGCCATTCCGTTGACGACAACTGAACGTGTGTGGTACGTCCACGTATTCTTGGCATGCTGTGATGATTTTGACAACCTGAAACCAGTGACGGTACTATTTAGCTGTGATATCGCTCCTCCTTGGCCTGTCTCTTTTATGTTGCTGGGCAAGGTGTTACGTCACTATGCGTAACGAAACAGTGATCATTTGCATATCTCGCCTTGCTATTTCCATTTCCTGATTTACATGAAGCAAGATTACATAAAGTCTGATTTACATAAAGCTAATTTACATAAAGACTGATTTACATAAAGCCTGATTTACATACACATACTTGTCACAAGTGGCATAATAATGCATATGTATTTTTATGTCTAAATAAATTTATTTTTGATCTTAAGTATTACTGAGTAAATATAGCACAGAATTGCACTGAATATTCACAATGATTTGCTGTAAGATTACTATAACTTTACTGTTTTCTATAATGGCATGAATTCACACATTGTGTTAATCGTAGCTTGTTAAAAAAAATCTGGTGTGGGTAACACATGACTTTCCTTATATACTGCATTAAATTTACTCTTTTTACATACAAAACTAATGTATCAGATCCACGGTACTGTGTTTTTAACGTTAAATTGTTCATTTGGCGATTTTCCGGATGACAATATGTAAAATTATTTCAAAATACCCAATTAAATTATATTTCGCGCAACACTGAATAAACAATCATCCATATTGATAGCATCCCCAAAAAATGATATAGTCCACATATTAAAATATTTTAATATTTAATTCATCAATTAGGAGTCATTTTTGCAATTTTGACGTTATTTTTGTGAATAGGGGACGAAATATGGCCAAGTTGGCGATACTGAGTTAAATTATTCGCCAAGTTCGCTAAAGGCATCACCAAGTGTTACAGACAACCGGAGAGAAGGGGGTATTAACAATTAAAAATATACAATTAAAAAAGTCGTTAAGCTGGCGACATTCATCACATTCGTCTCCATATCTCGCCAAGCGTTATGGACGGAGAAATAAGTTGTTCTCATAGCGAATCAATTTCATGGTAGCTTTCTAAAGTTTATGTCAATCGTTTTCTAATAAAAAATTATATAAATGGCGATTTACGTAACTTTGACGATTTTTTCGAAATTTAACTCAAAAAGTTTGGAGGAGGGGCGTCTGAACATTCGAGTGCGTATAAAAACAATAGGCTTCCAACATTCACAGATTGTAATTTTTGTACCAAAGTTCATTAGAATCGCTCCATTCGTTCATGAGCAATCGTCTCAAAAAATCACTGGCACGCACAGACATAATCCCAAAAACGTTTGATTCGTGTTCAGGGGTGCTTGAAACGTGAACGTGCACTCCCGTCAAAAACTCGAATTATAATTTTCTACCCTGTTACAATACTTTTTTTACACATTATACTATGTATATGAGGAAAGTAAATACCTTTGTCAATCATCGAATAGGTGACCTAGAGAGTATACAGAAAATATTTCGCATCTGCGGTTCAAAATATTTTCATTGCTAAGAACATATTTTTAACTAATGTTTTTCTAATACATATGTTTAATGTACCTTTACGAAGGTCAACATATATCGCACGTTTAAGAGATTCATTAAATCAGCTATGACATGTAATCGCGCGCAGCTTATTTTATTCTTAGTATATTTACTTTCACATACTGTGGTATATAGTGTTGTTGAAAAATATCTTTTTCACAAAAAATTTAGAATTCGACATTTTGATGCCAATATAAGATTTATGACCTTCTGAAGATGTTTTGACTATTTTTGGAGTGGTGTCCGTATGTCTGTCTGCCTGATGTCTTATGCCGATTTCTTGTGTACAGAATAGCAGTCACAAATATTAAATGATTTTTACGAGACTTTATATCCCCCTTTGTTATCGTAAAATCTAGAATTAGATATGATTTTTTTAAATTCGATAAAAATTTCGAAATGATTCAAACTTATTTATATTTTTAACATGGCAGGATAGGACAAAATTTGACATTAACATGGGTAAAAGGGTTTATTAATGTCTCAATGATCAGGAAACTTAATAGTTTCAATCATTGTGAAAAATAACAGCGATAAAATGTTTATTGTTTGTGAGGGCATTAGCCCCTTCGGGAAAGTTAACCATCCCCGGGGTTGCCAGGAATAGTATCAGTCAGGAATGCGCTACCAGGAATAGTATCAGTCAGAAATACGGTGTCAGGAAGAGTATCACTCAGGAATACCTTGCCATTAATAGTATCAGTCAGGAATACATTTTCAGCAATAGTATCAGTCAGGAATACCTTGTCATGAATAGTATCAGTCAGGAATGCGCTACCAGGAATAGTATCAGTCAGAAATACCTTGTCAGGAAGAGTATCAATCAAAATATTTTTCAAGCCTTTTAAAGTGAAGGGATACCCTGTAATTGTAGCCATTTGGACACACGAAACAGATTTTTGAAAATATTATTTGAAAAATTCGTTTTTTTTTTCTAAAAACAGATTCAGATATGAGAAAGTCGAGTTAAGCCACACAATAGTTAATTTTTATTAATTTCCACTAAGTCTATGTGTGATTTCTAGGAAGGTGAGGATTCTGCAGAATGGTATACAATTTGAATGGTACTAAATTTGAAATTACAGCAGGGATAACTAAAACTTCGCAAACCATTTCGAGATTCCATAACGATCTCGGTTTTTGTTTTTGTAGTTGGCGGGAAGTTTTTTACCATTAAGTGATGGTTTTATGAAATAGTAATATTCTCAATGAAATATAAACAAATAATATATCGCACAACCGCCTTTTTCCCAAATCTTTAATCAATAAAATTTTATAAATATTATCATTGTTTGTTTCATATGCATAACAAATGCATTTTCAGTATCTGATTCAATTGATCAAAAATGCATTTTAGAAGCTTTACCAAAATTTCTCTATTCAGCCATGTGCATTATATAATCTAGAAATAGATAAATACTAGCCGAATACCCGTTGAAAATCAACGGTATCGCAATAAGCAACCCCTGAATAATGTAAATTTTTTAATAATTCGCTTTTCACATTTGTTCGACAAATGGAATATTTTGGTGTGCAGAACCCCCTAAATAAGAAAATATTGGGAAACTAAATTTGCGCATTTCTTCCTTTCGAATTATTTACCCGTACACTACATTAAATTCTATCTCATCCCGAGACACCCCTATATTATTATTTCTCCTTTGGAACTTTTTTCTGTGAAGCACACACATAAATGAACATTTTTGAAAAACTCACTTTGTCTTGGGTTTTTTATCAGATGATTGGCCCATATACCTAATATCAAGCCTCTGTCACATTTAAAAGGAAGCGTGCCTCATTTATTCCGAAAATCGAACATATTAGTGTGCGGCACCCCTTAAAGTAGCAAATATTGGAAAGCTGAAATTTCACGCTTTCTTCTTTTCAAACTATCTACCCGTACACCAAATTTGAAGTCTCTATCCTATCGAGAAGCATTTTTTTCTATCACTTCACTTTTCGAACGTTTTTCTGTGTAGCACCCCGTTAATGAACATTTTTGTCAAACTGTAATCATGTTTGGTGTTTTTGTCAAATAGTTAGCCCATATACTAAATTTCAAGCTTCTATCACATTGTAAAGAAGGCGTTTTTCATTTGTTCGGCAAATCGAAAATTTTAGTGAGCGGCACCCCCTACAATAGCAAAAGTTTGAAAACTGAAATTGCACACTTTCCCTCTTTCCAACTATTTACCCGTACACCAAATTTGAAGTCTCTATCTCATCGTGAAGTATGCATTTCTAGCATTTCATCTTTCGAATGCTTTTGTGTAGAGTACCCACCCCCTTAACTATACATTTTTGAAAAACTCTATTATTTTTCTGATTTCTATGAGATGATTCGCCCATATACCAAATATTAAGCCTCTATCACCTTTTGAAAGGGGCGTTTCTCCTTTATTCCGAAAATCGAACATTTTAGTGTGCGACACCCCCTAAATTAGAAAATTTTGGTAAACTGAAATTATACACTTTCTTCCTTCCACACTATCTACCCTTACACCAAATTTGATATCTCTATCTCATTCCGAATTATGGTTTTTTATCAATTCACTTTTCGAAAGTTTTACTCTGGAGCACCCCCTTAAACGAACATTTTTGAAAAACTATATTTGTCTTGTGTGTTTCCATCAAATGATTAGTCCATATACCGAATTTCAAGCCTCTATCAAATTTTAAAGGATCGTTTTCTCATTTATTCTGCAAATCGAATACTTTTGGTGTGCGGCACCCCCTTAAGTAGAAAATATTGGAAATCTGAAATTGCACGCTTTCTTCCTTTCGAACGATTTACCAATACACCAAATTTGAAGTCTCTATCTCATCGCAAAGCATGATTTCCTATCATTTCACATTTCGAACGTTTTAGTGTGCGGCACCCCCTTAAGTAGAAAATATTGGAAATCTGAAATTGCACACTTTCTTCCTTTCGAACGATTTACCCATACACCAAATTTGAAGTCTCTACCTCATCGCAAAGCATGCTCTCCTATCATTTCACTTTTCGAACGTTTTGGTGTGCTGCACCCCCCCTTAAGTAGAAAATATTGCAAATCTGAAATTGCACACTTTCTTCCTTTCGTGTGATTTACCCATATATCAAATTTGATGTCTCTATCTCATCGCAAAGCATGCTTTCCCGTCATTTCACTTTTCGAACGTTTTGGTGTGGGGCACCCCCTCTATAGAACGTTTTCGAAAAATTCGATTTTTCCAGGGGGTTTTATCGAACGACCGAGCCGTGTACCAAATTGCAAGTCTCTATCTATTCGGGAAGTGCCTAAAAAAGGCGTGACAGACAGACAGACGGACAGACAGACGGACAGACAGACAGACGGACACTTGGCAATTAGTATATACTAGCTGAATACCCGTTGAAAATCAACGGTCTCGCAATAAGCAACCCCTGAATAATGCAAATTTGTTAATAATTCGCTTTTCACATTTATTCGACAAATCGAATGTTTTGGTGTGCAGAACCCCCCTAAAGAAGAAAATATTTTGAAACTAAATTTCCGCATTTCTTCCTTTCGAATTATTTACCGGTACACCACATTAAAGTCTATCTCATCCCGAGGCACCCCTATATTAGTATTTCTCCTTTGGAACTTTTTTCTGTGAAGCACACCCATAAATGAACATTTTTGAAAAACTCTCTTTGTCTTGGGTTTTTTATCAGATGATTGGCTCATATACCGAATATCAAGCCTCTATCACATTTAAAAAGAGGCTTGCCTCATTTATTCGAAAAATAGAACATATTAGTGTGCGGACCCCTTAATGTAGCAAATATTGGAAATCTGAAATTTCACGCTTTCTTCCTTTTAAACTATCTACCCGTACACTAAATTTGAAGTCTCTATCCTTTCGAGAAGCATGTTTGTTCTATCACTTCACCTTTCGAACGTTTTTCTGTGTATCACCCCGTTAATGAACATTTTTGTCAAACTGTATTCATGTTTGGTTTTTTTGTCAAATGGCTAGCCCATATACTAAATTTCAAGCTTCTATCACATTGTAAAGGAGGCGTTTTTCATTTGTTCGGCAAATCGAACGTTTTAGTGATCGGCACCCCCTACAATAGCAAATGTTGGAAGACTGAAATTGCCCACTTTCTTCCTTTCCAACTTTTTACCCGTACACCAAATTTGAAGCCTTTACTTCATCGTAAAGCATGCTTTTCTAGCATTTCATCTGTCGAATGCTTTTGTGTGGAGTACCCACCCCTTAACTATACATTTTTTAAAAACTCTATTCTTTTTATGATTTCTATGAGGTGACTCACCCATATACCAAATATAAAGCCTCTATCACGTTTTCAAAGGAGCGTTTCTCCTTTATTCCGAAAATCGAACATTTTGGTGTGCGGCACCCCCTAAAGTAGAAAATATTGGTAAACTGAAAATGTACACTTACATCCTTTCAAACTATCTACCGTTACACCACATTTGATATCTCTATCTCATTCCAAAGCATGGTTTTTTTATCAATTGACTTTTCGAACGTTTTACTTCGAAGCACCCCCTTAAACAAACATTTTTGAGAAACTGTATTCGTCTTGGGTGTTTTCGTCAAATTATTAACCCATATACCAAATTTTAAGCCTCTATCAAATTTTAATGGTGCCTTTTCCCATTTATTCGGTTAATCGAACGTTTTAGTGAGCGACACCCCCTTAAGTAGAAAATATTTGAAATCTCAAATTGCACACTTTCTTCCTTTCAAACGATTTACCCATACACCGAATTTGAAGCCTCTATCTCATCGCAAAGCATGTTTTCCTATTATTTCACTTCTCGAACGTTTTGGTGTGCGGCACCCCCTTGAGTAGAAAATATTGGATATCTGAAATTGCACACTTTCTTCCTTTCAAATGATTTACCTATACACCAAATTTGAAGTCTCTATCTCATCGCAAAGTATGCTTTCTCATCTTTTCACTTTTCGAACGTTTTGGTGTGCTGCACCCCCCCTTAAGGATAAAATATTGGAAATCTGAAATTGCACACTTTCTTCCTTTCGAGTGATTTACCCATACACCAAATTTGAAGTCTCTATCTCATCGCAAAGCATGCTTTCCAGTCATTTCACTTTTCGAACGTTTTGGTGTGGGGCACCCCCTCTATAGAACGTTTTCGAAAAATTCGATTTTTCCAGGGGGTTTTATCGAACGACCGAGCCGTGTACCAAATTGCAAGTCTCTATCTATTCGGGAAGTGCCTAAAAAAGGCGTGACAGACAGACAGACGGACAGACAGACGGACAGACAGACAGATGGACACTTGGCAATTAGTATATACTAGCCGAATACCCGTTGAAAATCAACGGTTTCGCAATAAGCAACCCCTGAATAATGTAGATTTTATAATAATTCGCGTTTCACATTTATTCTACAAATCGGATATTTTGGTGTGCAGAACCCCCTAATGGAGAAAATATTGGAAAACTAAATTTTCGCACTTCTTCCTCTGTTTGTATTGTGTTTTTTATCAGATGATAGGCCCATATACCAAATATCAAGCCTCTATCACATTTAAAAGGAAGCGTGCCTCATTTATTCACAAAATCAAACATATTAGTATGCGCACCACTTAAAGTAGCAAATATTGGAAATCTGAAATTTCACACTTTCTTCCTTTCAAACAATCTACCTTTATACCAAATTTGATATCTCTATCTCATTTCGAAGCATGGTTTTTTATCAATTCTCTTTTCGAACGTTTCGAACGAATAGATAGAGTGACACCGGCACGTCCTACAATAGCAAATGTTGGAAGACTGAAATTGCACTCTTTCTTCCTTTCCAACTTTTTACCCGTACACCAAATTTGAAGTCTCTATCTCATCGTGAAGCATGCTTTTCTAGCATTTCATCTTTCGAATGCTTTTGTGTGGAGTACCCACCCCTTTAACTATACATTTTTTAAAAACTCTATTCTTTTTGTGATTTCTATGAGATGTTTCGCCCATATACCAAATGTAAAGCCTCTATCACGTTTTTAAAGGAGCGTTTTTCCTTTATTCCGAAAATCGAACATTTTGGTGTGCGGCACCCCCTAAAGTAGAAAATATTGGTAAACTGGAATTGTACACTTTCGCCCTTTCTAACTATCTATCCTTACACCAAATCTGATATCTGTATCTCATTCCAAAGCATGGTTTTTTTTATCAATTGACTTTTCGAACGTTTTACTCTGGAGCACCCCCTTAAACGAACATTTTTGAAAAACTGTATTCGTCTTGGACCTTTTCGTCAAATTATTAGCTCATATACCAAATTTTAAGCCTCTATCAAATTTTAAAGGCGTATTTTTTCATTTATTCGATAAATCGAACATTTTGGTGTGCAGAACCCCCTAAAGAAGAAAATATTGGGAAACTAAATTTGCGCATTTCTTTCTTTCGAATTATTTACCCGTACACTACATTAAATTCTATCTCATCCCGAGACACCCCTATATTATTATTTCTCCTTTGGAACTTTTTTCTGTGAAGCACACCCATAAATGAACATTTTTGAAAAACTCTCTTTGTCTTGGGTTTTTTATCAGATGATTGGCCCATATACCTAATATCAAGCCTCTGTCACATTTAAAAGGAAGCGTGCGTCATTTATTCCGAAAATCGAACATATTAGTGTGCGGCACCCCTTAAAGTAGCAAATATCGGAGAGCTGAAATTTCACGCTTTCTTCTTTTCAAACTATCTACCCGTACACCAAATTTGAAGTCTCTATCCTATCGAGAAGCATTTTTTTCTATCACTTCACTTTTCGAACGTTTTTCTGTGTAGCACCCCGTTAATGAACATTTTTGTCAAACTGAATTCATGTTTGGTGTTTTTGTCAAATAGTTAGCCCATATACTAAATTTCAAGCTTCTATCACATTGTAAAGAAAGCGTTTTTCATTTGTTCGGCAAATCGAAAATTTTAGTGAGCGGCACCCCCTACAATAGCAAAAGTTTGAAAACTGAAATTGCACACTTTCCTTCTTTCCAACTATTTACCCGTACACCAAATTTGAAGTCTCTATCCCATCGTGAAGTATGCATTTCTAGCATTTCATCTTTCGAATGCTTTTGTGTAGAGTACCCACCCCCTTAACTATACATTTTTGAAAAACTATATTCTTTTTCTGATTTCTATGAGATGATTCGCCCATATACCAACTATTCAGCCTCTATCACCTTTTGAAAGGGGCGTTTCTCCTTTATTCCGAAAATCGAACATTTTAGTGTGCGACACCCCCTAAATTAGAAAATTTTGGTAAACTGAAATTATACACTTTCTTCCTTCCACACTATCTACCCTTACACCAAATTTGATATCTCTATCTCATTCCGAATTATGGTTTTTTATCAATTCACTTTTCGAACGTTTTACTCTGGAGCACCCCCTTAAACGAACATTTTTGAAAAACTATATTTGTCTTGGGTGTTTCCATCAAATGAATAGTCCATATACCGAATTTCAAGCCTCTATCAAATTTTAAAGGATCGTTTTCTCATTTATTCTGCAAATCGAATATTTTGGTGTGCGGCACCCCCTTAAGTAGAAAATATTGGAAATCTGAAATCGCACACTTTCTTCTTTTCGAGTGATTTACCCATATACCAAATTTGAAGTCTCTATCTCATCGCAAAGCATGCTTTCCCGTCATTTCACTTTTCGAACGTTTTGGTGTGGGGCACCCCCTCTATAGAACGTTTTCGAAAAATTCGATTTTTCCAGGGGGTTTTATCGAACGACCGAGCCGTGTACCAAATTGCAAGTCTCTATCTATTCGGGAAGTGCCTAAAAAAGGCGTGACAGACAGACAGACGGACAGACAGACGGACAGACAGACAGACGGACACTTGGCAATTAGTATATATAGATAATAGATAGATAGATAGAAATAAAATTCAGAAACAGTCCATTTGGACTCCTTGGTAAAGATATGCAGGTGCTTTTTTTTACTTAGGACATTCTTAGCCATAATGGAAAAATATAGTTAAAAGTAATAAGTGTTCGTCAAAGTGGTATACTGATTGATGAAGAAAATATGCAATATATCATCACCATGCAATCTATCATGTATCAAGTTTACCGATAGTGCATAATGTACATGTACATATTGTGAATAACAGCTTAATTCAAATGCAGTATCATTTCAAAAATAATAGGAAAATATAATTTGCTTGGATTGTTGCACCTGTGTTAAGAATGCATAGAAACAATATAGCATTGTATGTGTATTTTATGTCTGTCAGTTCTATACACCTGACCACGCAACATTTACATATTGTATTTTATTTAAATGTTTTATATGTCAACTAGTTATCTTTAGTTTTTTCCACTTCCTGTACTAAATATAGCTCGCATTTTTTTCTCACGCTCAATAAAAAGAATCTGCATTTATAACTAGAAATATGATTTATGTTATCAAACTCTGTCAAGTACGCAATTGTTAGAAAAGCACCGATTTACTTAGAAACACTTTACACTATGTAGAATTGAATGTTATTCAAGTAGTTCAAATTAGAGTTTCTGATGAAATTGTTCTGAGTGGACTTTACGAAGATATGAGAATTGAAATTAATTGTAAAGCGGATGTAGTTGCAAATTCGATATAATTTCGCACATCTGCATGCTTAATTTAATATATATATATATATATATATATATATATATATATATATATATATATATATATATATATATATTAAATATATATATATATATATATATATATATATATATATATATATAATATATATATAATATATATATATTATATATATATATATATATATATATATATATATATATATATATATATGTGTGTGTGTGTGTGTGTGTGTGTGTATGTATGCATGTATGTATGAATGTGCTAAATCAAGTCCTGATGTAAAACCCGAACAACTGAAGTTACAGTTTTAGTATATAATAAAGTATGTGTTGTCTGAAGTCATACTTAACTGGGTGCATGGCCATTCGGGCATTACAGGAAATGAGATGGCTGATGAATTGGCTAGAAAAGGCACAAGTTCTCCTTTTGTTGGTCCCGAGCCGGCTTTGGGTGCTCCTAATGAACTAACTAGAAAAATTGTCTATGACATCTTCAGAAAGCTTCAGTGCAAGAACTGGCGTAATACTAAGGTCCAAAGGCAGGCGAAAATACGTAACTGCAATTGCCCTAGCATACGTCAGAAAAAATTATTCAAGCTCAGCAGAACTGGCATAAGAAAAGCTGTTGGGCTCCTTATTGGGCACTGCACCCTTAAAAGACACTTAAATAGTATGGGTGTCACGAAGGTTTCGCTTTGCAGAGGCTGCAACTATAGCTAAGAACCTGCCGTACATATACTCTGTGAATGCCAGTTGTTCTCCGCCCACAGGTTCGAACACATGGGTCGACATGTGATTGAACCCTGGGAGTTGTATGACATTCCTGTCAAGTGCCTGCTTACATTTGCTTTGGCTACTGGTCCCTTTTCTTAAGGACCTTCACTTTTTGGGGTATTACAAAAGACCTCTGGTCGATGTGCTGGGATCTCCTGTAGCCACCCGCTTTCATGTCATTCATTCATTCATGTGTTGTCTGTGTTTGTTATTTGTAGCAAAAAATTTAAGCGATTTCGCTCACATCGGCTTCTTAGCAATTGAAGATATTATCACATAGTTCTCATCATGACACCAATGATTCGAATAACGTTCTATTGATAGGGCTATACACCAAATCCGTAGGATAATTATTTCACGTAAAAAAGAAAAAATTGGAAATTCTTTAAAATTTGAAATGTTTATGAATTTCCTATTATGAATATAGTGTTTCATCCAAACATTTAAGAGTACAAATATTGAGAGTTTAAATTTTTGGCATAAAAAGTGTGTGAAATCTTCGCAATCTAATAATAAAATCTTATAAATACCCTATTTCTGAATTTTCTATTAATTTAACTGTGAAACCTCTCATAAATTATCAAAGCTCTCATATACCATACGTGCAGATTGACACCATTTCTCAGTAAAATGATTTTGTTTTTCTCATTCCATATGGGTATCGAGAATATATTGAAATTAGCATGTGATCAAAGCTCTTATGTACAAAAAAAACCTCTTTTGGTAAAGAAAACTGGGAAATTGCACAGTTTGGTGGTTCCTTTAATCTAAATCTTAACTTTGAACTTCGACGTTATATTTTATTATAGATGACTTCACGTTCCGTTGTAGATTGTAAACACGGAATATTGAAGAATCAATACTTTTTTTCAAAAATAAATTCTGAAAAATTCATATAGTTATACATAACTTATCGTAATTTTCGATACTGGGTTACAATGTAGGATTTAGGATCTTAATTGTCTTATAGTATGTTCTTTGGATGTTACAGATGGATTTCGCTGTTCGCTATTCAGATGTGTTGTGTTAATTCAAAATTTGAATTGAATAGTATAAGTGTTAAAGGCAATAGAAGTTGCTCAGCATTTAGAATTAAAGCGATATTTTATTCGCCATTATTAACAGAGCGTTGCATTTAATATTAAGGGCTTAAGACCATTGTATTATAATTATTAATTCGAAAATACGACACCGGTATGTTTGTACTTTCTCATGCGTAGGGTTGAGAAAGTATTGTTTTTACGAAAATTTTAGATTTCGAAATTTTGATGCCAATAAATATTTTAAGACCTCTTGATCAGGCTTTGGCTATGTTTGGAGTGGTGCCTGTCTGTCCGTCTGTCTACTTTCAGTGGTCAATTTCTATGTACACAATAGCGGCTACAAAAATTAATGGATTTTCACAAACTTTATATCAGGGTTTGTTATCAAAACATATAGAACTAGATAGAAACTTTTTTTTAAAATTCGAGTGAAAACTTCGAAAATTATTTGATTTTTTTTATTTTTTTAACATGGTAACATAGGACTCAATATGACATAATCATGCAATGATCACTGGACGTTATAGTTTCAATCACTGTTGAGGAAAATAGCCACGATACAATTTTTTGTTATTGACATCATTAGTTCACCCCCAGGGGGAAAAGTTCCTCCGAGTGGGGGGAGGACATATTCCATAATTGCAATCATTTGGACTTATGATGACGATTTTTAAAAAATGTTCCTGCAAAATTAAAGAAAATAGTTTAATCCAAAGTCAAATTTCGAACTTATTGGTTACAACATCGAAATTGAAACCATTTGGAACAGCAGAGTATAATTTGAATCTTAAATACAATTCAACCATTTACATTTATATAGCTGGTTTTATATATGTAGCTTGTTCAGTGTTGTTATGTAGTATAATAGGAGTCAGTAATAAAGCATTTCGAACACAGTTCTGTTTAAAATAAAACTGCAGTCATTTTGAACAGCAAAATACAATTTTAATGTCGAATAAAATTCAAGTATTTACTATTGTTATGATATACTTATAGAATTATAGACTTCAATATTAAAGGACTTCGAACATAATGTCATGTATTGAAACGTATTATTAATTTAAATACACAAATATTTTAGATGCTTAAATAGAAAATTAATTTCATTCTCATGGAACAATATAAGCATTTTAACCTCGATTTGAGCTACTTTCGTATTGAATTACACAAGAAATGCTATTCTTGGATAGGTCTTATCTCACATATAATATGAATGTTAGCAAAAATTCAAGGCTTTACTTATTTATGAATTGCTTATGGAATTATATACGTCAATAATAAAATATTTCGATCATGAAGTCATGTAATATAACTTGTTTTTATTTCAATAAATAAATATTTTAAATCCTTAAATAGAAAATTTATTTCATTCTCTTTGAACAGCATAACAGTTAACATAAGCAGTTTAATGTCGATGTGAGCGGTTTTCGCATTGTATTATACAAGGTACGGTATTTTGGACAGATCTTTTCTCACATATAATTTGAATATTAACAAAAATTCAAGCCTTTACTTTTTATGGATGGCTTATAGAAATTTAGACGTCAATAAGAAAACATTTCGAACACGATGTTAAGTAATATAACTTGTTTTAAATAAATAAACAAATATTTTAAATACAAAATAAATATAAATATTTTAAATAAATAAACAGATATTTTAATATATAATAAAATATTTCGATCATGAAGTCATGTAATATAACTTGTTTTCATTTAAATAAATAAATATTTTAAATGCTTAAATTGAAAAGTTATTTCATTCTCTTTGAACAATATAAGCAGTTTAATGTCGATGTGAGCGGTTTTCGCATTGTCTTAAACAAGGCATTGTATTTTTGGATAGATGTTTCCTCACATATTATCAAAAAATCCATTATTTTCTTCCTTTGCAATAACAGTTGTATATTATACAAGCATAAATGACATAGAATAGAAATCCTCCTACCTCAGCATAAAACTTTATGAATAAATAAATGTAGAGTATTATTATCGTACCAATAGAAATGAAGCGCCGTATCTGATCCAATTTATCAATGAGATTTTTTTTCAGAAGGTATAAGAGTATTTCCGAACTCCTGCATGCACAATATAAGAATACTCTTGATAAACACCTGGATGTATATTTTATTAGTATCTTCCCAGAAAAAGACCATTTGGAACCCTTGGGAGCAGAGATATGAGTAATTTGTCTTTTACCTATCCTAAGAAATTACTGTACAAAGATAACCAAAGAGCAGTATATACAGCACGATGTTATATTGATTGATGGTGAGATGTGATAGATTCCCACAGTAGTTGCCAAGAATGTTTGCAACATTTACTTGCGTTACATAATATATGCATAAGAAGAATTACGCAAATTGTATAATAATGAAAATAATGTTTCCGTTTGTTTGGCTGTTGGTAGTGTAGCTGAAAATATAAGCAACCCACATCCATGGTATTTGGCACAGTGCTATTTCAGGACCAAAGACACCCCCGACATTTATTTTTAAATTCGAAGTAGTTTTTAGCTGTGTTATTTTGAGCAATTGTTATTTTGGGTGTAATTTTGAGGGCAATTTTAAGGACAATTTTTTATATTAAAGAAATGAAAATCCATTTAAATATGAATCAGGTATGGATCTAAATTTTATTTGTCTCGTAATGGCAAAATTTTAATGATTGGCATGGATATTTATTTTCGCATTCAAACACATATTTTTGATAAATTCTTAAATAGATCATATTTCGATGAAATAGTAAAAAAATCTGATGTGGGCAGCACATGACTTTCCTCGTATAATGCAATGAATTTACTACTATTACAATAAAAAAATAGATTATTATTATAGTAGATATTTAAATTCATTCCAAGATATTGATTTTCGTCAATGAGTCGTCATTTTCATTGAATTAGCGTCACTTTTATCCATTTGGCGAGTTTTTCGTTAATTTAGCAACATCGAAAAAAGTCGCCAAGTTGGCGATATCCCACCAAATTCTTCGGCAAAATCTCTCCAAACTTTATGAACGGAGAAATAAGTTATTCCTACAACAGATAAATGACTATTGACTTTCAAATACAAAAGCATTACTCAAAGTATATTTTTTCATGAATGGAACGGGCTAGATCCACGAGAATGATGTCACAAATTTATCGCATGGCATTGCATATGAAAAGTGAACATGTTTCTCAATAGGAAATATTTTTTTTTATTTTATATGATTTTTTGATAATTTTTTTTTTTTAATGTGCAATATCTCACGAACGGTTCATGTTCGCGTTCTAAAATTTATGTCAATCGTTTTCTAATGAAAAATTACATAAGAATTGTCTATTTTCGTAACTTTATTAGAGGCTTTGATTTTTTGACGATTTTTTCAAAATTTCACTCGAAAATTTGATTGCTTATGAAAACAATAGACTTCCAGTGTTTATGAATTGCAATTTTTATACCAAATTTCCTTCGAATTGGTCCATTCGTTCGTCAGTTATCGTCTTCACAGACTCACTGACACACACACACACACACACACACACACACACACACACACACACACACACACAGATATCACCTCAAAAATGTTTGATTCGTGATCAGGGATTCTTGACACGTGCTCTCCTGTCGAAAACTCAAATTCGAATTTTCGACCCCGTCACAATACCTTCCTTATACATTATTATATATAAGGAAAGTAATAACGGTAGCGGCCAATGAGGTGAAGCATGTGACACAGGAACAGCACTGCTTCACTTAAAGTTATCGGCTGAATGGGTTATTATTATTATTAATAGGTGAATTGTCGAGACGACTCGTTTGGCTAATTTTATATAATTTTATACTTGGCTAATGTTTGACAACACGTGTGTCAGTAGTATGATGTACTTTAATGATGTTTCTTGTCGAGGAGAAGGGGGGGGGATCCCGCCATTGAATCTGCTTAACAAATGATAATAGAAAATGGCAATTTGTTAAATTTTTAAGATCTAAATGATCAAAGTTTTAAAATTCTAATATCGAGAATAGCCTAAACATATGAATTAAATAAGCTGAACAAAATAAAAATATGAAAAAAATAAAATATTTTTGAATTGAAACATACGAGTATTATGATTGAATTTGCATAAGCTGGAAAAAATTACTTCTTTAATCGCGTGGTGTATTACTGTCCTTATACACATAATGTATAAGGAAAGTATTGTGACGGGGTCGAAAATTCGAATTCGAGTTTTCGACGGGAGAGCACGTTTCAAGCATCCCTGATCACGAATCAAACATTTTTGAAGTGTTTCGATCAAAATTTGGTACACAAATCACAATCCATAATCACTGGAAGCCTATTGTTTTTATACGCAGACGAATGTTCAGAGCCCCCAAAATTTTCGAATGAAATTTTGAACAAAATCGTCAAAAAATCGAAACCGCTATTAAAGTTACGCACGCAGACATTTCTTATGTAATTTTTCAATAGAAAACGATTAGCATAAATTTTAGAACGCTAACGTGAACCGGTCTCAAGATATTGCACATTTTTCAAAAAAATTATCAAAAATTCATATAAAATAAAAAAAAATATTTCCTATTGAGAACCATGTTCACTTTTCATATGTAATACCATACGATAAATTGGTTGACATCATTCTTGTGGATTTAGCTCGTTCCATTCATGAAAATAATACTTTGAGTAAAACTTTTGTATTTGAACGCCAATAGTCATTTATCTGCTGTAAGAATGACTTATTTCTTCGTCCATAACGCTTGCGAGATTTTGGCGATGAATTTGGAGGAGTGTCGCCAACTTGGCGACTTTTGATCTGTTGCCAAATTAACGAAAATCTCGCTAAATGGATAAAAATGACGCTAAATCAATGAAAATGACGAATAATTGTCGAAAATTCAATATCTTGGAAAGAATATTAGTATCTACTATAAGAAAAACCTATTATTTTACTGTAAAAGTAGTAAATTCATTACATTATATATGGAAAGTCATGTGTTGCCCACATCAGATTTTTTTTATACACCAAATCGGAGTAGTATGGGAAACGCTAGTCAGACTGTCTTTTCGGTGACTGTCTTTTCGTCAGCCATGTTCTGCACAATATACAGCAAAGGAGGGATACTTGGAGGAAAATAATAATATAAATGGCATTAAAATAGCTGATAGGAAATGGTGTATAAAATATTGTAGCAAAATGACAAATTAGGGTGTAACGTGTAAGAACGTTTTAAGACTCTGAAAGGATGATATGATTCGTTGAGTAATGCGAAAAATACAAAAGAATATAGTTTTAATAAACATTTCTTAGACACATTTATTAGATGCAAATCACAATATTGCATATATCTCTCATAGTTACTTCTGTAACAAAATTTAATTTTCATTTATTTATTACTTTCCTTATATACAAAATGTATAAGGAAAGTATTGTGACGGGGTCGGAAATTTGAATTCGAGTTTTCGATGGGAGAGATACGTTTCAAGCATCCCTGATCACGAATTGAACGATCATTTTTGAAGTGATGTCTGTGTTTGTGTGTGTGGAGACGATATCTCACAAACGAATGAAGCGATTCGAATGAAATTTGGTACAGAAATTACAATCTGTGAATACTGGAAACCTATTGTTTTCAAACGCAATCGAATGTTCAAAACCACCCTAAATTTTCGAGTGAAAATTTGAAAAAATCCTCAAAAAGTCCAAACATTTAATAAAGTAACGCAAACAGACATTTCTTATGAAATTTTTCATTAGAGAACGATTGATATATACTTTAGAACGCTAGCATTAACAGTTTTTGAGATATTGTACATTTTTCAAATAAATTTATCAAAAAATCTCATAAATTAAAAAAAATATTAATTATTGAAATACATGTTCACTTTTCATATGTAATATCATGCGATAAATTGTTTGACACGAGTCTTGCGTATCTAGCTCGTTCCATTCATGAGAAAATATACTTTGAGTAATACTTTTGTATTTGAACACAAATAGTCATTTATCTGCTATAAGAATAACTTATTTTTTCGTCCATAACGCTTGGCGAAATTTTGGC
This sequence comes from Amaurobius ferox, assembly GCA_951213105.1. NCBI lineage: Eukaryota > Metazoa > Arthropoda > Arachnida > Araneae > Amaurobiidae > Amaurobius > Amaurobius ferox. The sequence continues at coordinate 41,822,423 of OX578146.1, forward strand.
GACAAATTTAGCGGAATATCGCCAACTTGGCGACTTTTTAAATGTTGCCAATGTAATATCGACAAATGGATAAAAATGACGCTAAATCAATGAGAATGACGACTAATTGTCGAAAATTCACTATCTTGGAAAGAAGTTAAGTATCTACTATAAGAATAACCTATTTTTTTTACTGAAAATGTAGTAAATTGATTGTATTATATAACGAAAGTTATGTGCTTCCGACATCAGATTTTTTTATGCATGATTTTTATTTCAATTTCCAAAAGTAAATGTGTGATGTCAGCGATAGGGCATTTCCAAATATGGGCATTCATTTAGGAATGTCTGGTGCTGTATAACACAATGTGATGATTCATGACCTATATAAAAAAATAATAAATGCACCACTTCATCACATATGACGTTATCTGTACCATTAATATTATATGGATATTTAAGACTTAATGAGGGTCATGTATAGGGTCATGTTAACCGACTCCCCTAACAGAATTTTTTTTCACAGTGACGTAAGATTTATGACACACCGTGACTTTGGGACGTCGCAGTACGTCTCAGCAATGTCATATTGAGGTCACAGCGAAGTCAGTTTGGTCATTTTCATGCTCGTCTGTGACGTCGCATATTAACTTGTTTGTGAAGTCACACTGTAATTGTCATTGTAATGTCATCACATTGCTACGTATTAATTAAATTGTGGAAACGTCACAGAATATAGTCACAATGAAGTTACAATGTTACTAATACGTAACGTCGCATAGGAGTCACAAATATGATGTCACATTGTGACCCAGGTGTCAAGTGACTACAAAGTCACTGTCGACGATCTTTGCTGTGAGGGTTCCTCGATGACAGTCCTCTGACGGCGATACAACGTGATGGTACGTGACGAATAAGTGAGCCGACCATGTATCAGGAGGAATAGCTACTTTCAAACAGAATAATATGGGTACAGAGCTGACGACCACTAATATTAACTGAAGTGCAGTTAGATTGTTTCATACTGGAATCCACTTTTATATAGTTATTTTTCTTTTCAAATTTGGCAAAATATGCTTGTAAAATCGATATCTTGGGTCCAAATGATTACAATTATAGCGTGTTATCCTTCACTTTAAAGGGCTTGAAAAAAATTACGATTGATACAATACTTGAAAATCTACTCCCCGGGAGAGCAACTTGCTCCACGAGGGGGGCTAATGACGCCATTAAAGAAATTGCATCTTGGCTATTTTTCACGACAATGATTGGAAATATTAAGGCTTTTGATCATGAGTCATAAATAAACCCTTTTATGAATTTTAATGAAAATGGTGTCCTATGCTCTCATGATAGAATATATAAAATTTCGAATAATATTCGAAGTTTTCGTTGGAAATTAATAAACATTATATCTAGTTATAGATATTTTTATAATATAACCAGATATAACATTTCGTGAAAATCCATTAATATGTGTGGCCCTGTATCGTGTATACAATAAACAGACCATAGACATACATACATACAGACCGACTTACAGCCAGACGGACGGGCATCACTTCAAAAATACTCAAGACATGTTTAGGAGATCTTAAAACATATATTGGCATCAACGTCTTGAATTCCAAATTATTTGTTAAAACAATGCTTTCTCTACACTATATTACGTAGTATATTAAAGGCGCTCTAAAAAGTAATTAATGAAAACAAGTTGATCCCTGGACACCAACTGGAGCATTCAAGAAAATGTCTAGTCAGCAAAGTGCTGTGGTGAAGAATATGTTTATGAAAACACCTTGGACAACGTTAATGATGAGGACTGTGCATAGACAGCTGTGAAAAATGTTGGTAAAATGCCATTATTTTTTCAACGTTTACTATTATGTTAAGGTAACCGTCACGAAGCATTTTTACTTTCCTTATATACAAATTGTATAAGGAAAGTATTGTGACGGGGTCGAAAATTCGAATTCGAGTTTTCGACGGGAGAGCACATTTCAAGCATCCCTGATCACGAATCAAACATTTTTGAAGTGATGTATCTGTGTGTGTGTGAAAGTATGTGTGTGTGAGTGAAAGTATGTGTGTGTGTGTGTGTGTGTGTGTGTGTGTGTGTGTTTGTCAGTGGGATTTTGGAGACGATAACTGACGAACGAATGGATCGATTCGAACGAAATTTGGTACAAAAATCACAATCAGTAAACTCTGGAAGCTTATTGTTTTTATACGCAATCGAATGTTCAGAACCCCCCTAAATTTTCGCGTGAAATTTTGAAAAAATCGTCAAAAAATCAGAAGCTTAATAAAGTTACGCAAATAGATATTTCTCATGTAATTTTTCATTAGAAACGATTGACATAGATTTTAGAACGCTAACATGAACCGTTCTCGCGATATTGCTCATTTTTTAAAAAAAATTTCGAAAAGTCATATAAAATAAAAAAAATATTTCCTATTAAGAAACCTCACTTTTCATATGTAATACCATACAATAAATTTGGTGACATCATTCTCGTGGATCTAGCTCGTTCCATTCATGAATGAAGATAGTTTGAGTAATACTTTTGTATTTGAACGTCAATAGGCATGTATCTGCTGTAAGAATAACTTATTACTTCGTCCATAAGGTTTCGCGAGATTTGGCGACGAATTTGGTGGAATGTAGCCAAATTGGCGATTTTAAATGCTGCTACATTAACGAAAAACTCGACAAATGGATAAAATTGGCGCTAAATCAATGCCGACTCTTTGATGATGACGACATGGAAAATGACGACTCTTTGACGAAAATTCAATATCTTGGGAAGAATATAAATAACTGCTATAAAAATAATCTTTTTTTTTACCGTAAAAATAGTAAATTCATTGCATTATATAAGAAAAGTCATGTGCTGGCCACATAAGATTTTTTTAATTAATTTTCAGTCTGGTATCACGGGTACTACCTTCTCTGAAATTTTATAAATTTACAATGCCATCAGTGCTGTAAGTATTAATGAACCATAACTATTAAATCATTTAAACTAGAAATATATGTTGCAAATATCCTCTCAAAAATAACACTGTATCTTACAGGACACGTAGGTGTCCAATTGTTCCGATGCAGTAGAAAATTGCTCCATTATTTTCAAAGTACAAACGAATCATTTACTGTTTGTATTAATCGGACACCCAAACTAATCAATAATTAGGGGCGTTTCCCTGATCTGCGTTCTCATAAATTTAGTGAGCTTCTGAAGTTTCATGAATTAGTTAATCATTCCGAATTTTTTTCAATATTTTACATTTTTCTTCTCAAATATCTTCTTCCCCAAAGAATCACATCTGGAATGACAGATATATGGATATGCACATATTGACAAACAATCGCGAAATTGAAAAATGGTTTATTCAGATGCATGCTCCTTAAATATTTGATATTTATAAATCTAAGAGTTAGATTTCAAAGCAAATTACATAAGTTTGTCTAATTTTATATATACTGCATACCCATTGTAATAAGATTATTTTATGAATAAGTAATTACACAATGCTCGTTTCCTTTTCCGAAACTAATAAAACGTCATTTTCTCTCCATTTCAATTTATCAGGAGGATAATTTGTTTCAGCAGGAGCAGGCGTTTTTTCGTTTTATGCACGCAGACCGTTCTTTTATAAAGAGAGAAATGTGAATATTTCTTATATTCTTTTCCTATAAGTCATATATCAAAGTCTCTTGGGAGGTATCAAACGATGTATACGATTTTACAAAACCATGCGTAGGAAATATTAAAGGGATTTTCCAAGGTGGAATACTGAATGCTGAATTTTGATGCATCATTCCTTACTTTCAAAAGCACCTTTGAGCAATATATATATATATATATATATATATATATATATATATATATATATATATATATATATATATATATATATATATATATATATATATATATATATATATATATATATATATATATATATATATATATATATATATATATATATTAAAATTGTAAATCCGATGGTAGAATGGAAGTAGTAACTCATAATACACTATCTTAAAAATTGCCTACAAAATACAATGAAATAAAATGAAATTCAACCAAAATGAGGAAACTATACAGGTCAGAAAGCTAATTAACAAAAGTCAGTAGTGAGGAATCGAAAATAGGAAAACAAAAAATGTCTAGCATTAAAGCTGGCATGTGGACGAGCTCTAGCCTTAAGAAAAGTTCCATTTAAATCCTAATATTTAATCGAAATGACCACTAAAATGCTTGTTTCTGAAACATCAGATTGATTTTATCTATAAACATGTGTTATTAGGACAACAAGCATAATGATTAAAAAATAGATAGGAAACATAAATTTCTTAAAATACACCTCAAATGTACAACCATGACGAGCAAAACATGACTAGACCAATTTTGCCATTCGCTAAAATGTAAAGAAGAGATCTACTGTTGCCAAAGTGAGTAATAAAAACCGTACTGCTTTATGGCAGTAAAATGTGATATTCTGGAGTAAAAGCTGCAAAATAAGTAGATGAAAATATATTGAAATGTAAATACAAGAGAATGTAGAAGTAGGGCTAAAATAAGATACTAAGGAGAGATTATTAAGAATTTAGGCTAATCGAAACTTATAAACTATACCATTTACTAAATATGCTGGATATTCATATAATTTACTAGTAATTTTGAGGTTATTAATGTGCAAAGCATGACATTTTTTATCTGACAATCTATAAATTCTAAAAAGTTGATGATTAAGTATAATATTTCCAAACAATTGAATACAGTTGCAGGAATTAAATGGTAATATTTTATTAATATTAAATTTAAAAAAAATCATTTTTTATCATATAAATTAGTAACTGTTCTATTTGCAATATATATATATATATATATATATATATATATATATATATATATATATATATATACGCTATATGATCAAAAGTATCCGGACACTTTGGATGTTAGAATGTTTTTCGAATTTCTAAAAACAAATACTTGGCGAAGTGTTCTGTAATTTTAGCGATGTAAAGAACATACTTGAACGCACACTTTCCAGTAAAGTTTCGGCGATTTGTGCATTTAGGGAACCACCAAGATATTGAAAAACGGGAAAAATATATTTGATCACTCTGTATCATAAAAAGCTGGAAATGCTTTGTAACCTTCACAAAGTCGTTAAATAGCTTTGTTCGATGTATATAAGCATTTTCGTAAAACGGAAACGTATATTCATGAAGATATAAACGTTTCTTTAAAAACAAAACACATTTTGTTGCATGTTTTTTGCTTACAATATCGATAGGTTTCAATCAAATTCACGACACATACACGACATTTGTCAACATCCAAGAAAAACATTATACTTCAATTGAAAATTAAAGCATTGAATATACGATGAGATATAAGCATTTGAAGAAACAAGATTTTTATTGCGCAGGCGCGAAACATAGCAATAGTTGTATTTCATGATTTTGTAGTGCATACTGTAGTGCAACTTCTATAAAAAAATCCACTGGAATATCGTGAAAATTCACAAAGATATCAACGATATAGTAATCAGTTTTTCTCAGTCTAAACGTAAATCAGTCTAAACATAAATAGATGATAAGGAGTTTTCCACAAATTGACATTTTGCAAATTCATCGGACACCCCTGTTCTGAAAATGAACTAGTCCAATTTAAAGAATATGTATTTGATAAAATGTTAAATAAAAATAGTGATTTATAAAAAAATACTCAGCCTTCCAAACAAGCACAGATGACTAAGTTCATGCTCGCAGTTTCGTACTAATGTGTCTGATAAAGAACTCAATTTTTAAAAGCACAAAAAATAATTCATAAAAACATAAATCACAAAATGAAACACTATTATTATATAGCAAGTGTAAATCAAATATGAAGGATTATTTTTTTTTTTGCATCAGATATAATCGATCAATAATGAATCTACGTTGATGTTCCAGAAATAACGAATATCACAAAGGATGTTAGAAAAAAAAAACCTTCGTCTAATTAAGAACGCATTGTGGTATCTCTGAATAAAAAGTTAATATTTCGAAATCGAACATCGGGATGTTAAGATTCGTATCGAAAAGCATCGACTTCCGATATAGTTATTTGGAAGTCTTATGCTTTAGAGAATAGCACAAAATGGAATTTTATCATATCTTTCGCAGAGATGTAATATCTGTGTCATATGCAAAATGGCTTTTAAAGAAGTAAAATACACCAGATTTGTACTGTAATTTCTGGTATTGTTCTACATATGCGTTCATTTACACAAAAGTATTAAATAAAGAAAGTAAATTGTTCCCAGAGATTATGGCTAAGTAATGAAATATGTTAGGCAGTAGCGGTCGCCAATGGGGTAATTTCATGGTCATAACCTTCCCAGTAATATATTATTTTTACTTTCCCTGCAATATATGGTAATGTATAGGGAAAGTATTGGAATTATGTAGAACAACGCAACTCGAGTTTTCGACGGATTGACACGTTTCGAGACATCTAGAGTACGAAAAAAACTATTTTTAGCGTGATGTCTGTGTGTGTGCCTATGTGTCTATCTGTGTGTGTATCTGTCTGTTTGTCTTCCTGTCTGTTCCGATATTATATCCACTCTAACTGAGAAACTAATATACCGAATTTAATAAAATTTGGTAGGTAAGTTACTTTTGGGCGAATCTAGTGCTGATTAGTTTTGGGTACGATTCGGGATAAAAGAACCTGCCTTTTTTTGTAAAATGGCCCTCGCAAAGAATGGTATAAGTTCTAAAACCATTCGAAAAAGGAAAAGGGTCTGTAAGAGAAGAGAATTTAATTGAATTATTGAATTATATTGAGATACTTGAATGCATGCCTATAACTGAAATAAGAAAGGATATTAGCAACCTTATTGCTAACAAAAGAATAAAAAGATAAATAGAATTACTACAATGCAACACATTTCGCACTAGATTAGAGCCTAATTTTGACTTATGGAACCTGTGCAATAAATTGATTGAAGTGAGGGATTATTTGAAAGATTTGGTTGTTTCAGACTCGAACAGTCTGAACTAAATGTTTAAAAAGTTTGATAACGGCTGTGTTGTAGTTTATTTTTTCTATAAAAATTCCCAAAATTGTGCGGCAAGTAAAGTGTTCTTGCTGACATTGCAGATACCGACTATTCCTTGCTAATAAGCAAATAAAAAACAAGCATAAAATGATGTGTAATAGGTGTGTAAGCTGAAAGCTGTGTAACATCCATAGCATAAATAGCCGTGTAAGTTGAGTAACATCCAGCACATAAAAATATGTGTAAGTTGTGTAACGCCCATAGCATAAAAAGCTGTGTAAGTTGATGTTGTTGAGACCCAGACCGTCCGACCTACCAGAAAGGTGTAAGATAACTGTTTGGACGGCCGGGAAGTGCCACCCAATTTATACCAGAACCCCGTTTGGGAGGCATCCACAGGGACCGTACCCTCCTCCCCCTACCACCAATCTTCCGGTAGGACTTACGGACCCACATGTTTAACGTGATTGTACTCCGCATGAACACGGCGGCAGTTGTGGCAGCATGCAAATCCAGCGCTCAAACCACCGAGCTACCGCCCCCGAAATGTGGCAACAGCACGCGGTGTTCCCTGGTGGGCACCCACCCAAATACTAACTGCGCCCGATATTGTTTGACTTCGGTGATCTAACGAGAACCGGTGTTTTCAGCACGGTAGGGCCGTTGGCTCTGATTAATAAGTTGTGTATCATCCCATTCTTCTATTGAAGCATTCTTATTTTGATAGCAACAATAGGACCAATGCATGATAAATGACTTTATTTCCCAGCTATGTAACAACGGAAAGAAAATTATTTTATGAATAAATAATCATGAAATGCACGTTTAATTTTCCGAAACTAGTAAAACCGTCCTATATCCGTTTTAATTTATCAGGAAGACAGTTTATGTATAGGAGATGGAGGGAGGGAACAATTTCCTCCGAATGCACGGCACATTGATATGTATTATAAATTAGTAAATATGTGGATTATAGAATTATTGCGTTTACGACAGCATTGCGGTCTTTAAGAAATGAAAATATAGATAAGTCATTTTTTACTTTCCTTATATATATAATGTATAAGGAAAGTATTGTGACGGGGTCGAAAATTTGAATTCGAGTTTTCGACGGGAGAGCACGTTTCAAGCATCCCTGATCACGAATTAAACATTTTTGAGGTGATGCCTGTGTGTGTGTGTGTGTTTGTGTGAAAGTAAGTGTGTGTGTGTGTGTGTGTGTCAGTGAGTCTGTGGAGATGATATCTCACGAGCGAATGGAACGATTCGAATTAAATTTGGCACAAAATCACAATCCCTGAATTCTGGAAGCCTATTGTTTTTAAACGTAATCCATTGATCAGAATCCCCCTAAATTTTCGAGTGAAATTTTGAAAAAATCATCAAAAAGTCAAAACCTTTAATAAAGTTACGCAAATAGACATTTATTATGTAATTTTTCCTTCGAAAACGATTGACATAAACTTTAGAACTCTAGCATGAACCGTTCTCGAGATATTGCACGATTTTAAAATTATCAAAAAATCCCATCAGTAAATTGAGTAATATCAGTAAATTCCCATAAAAAGTATCAAAAAATCCCATAAATTAAAAAAAATATATATATTAACTGTTGAGAAACAAATTCACTTTTCATATAAAATATCATGCGATAAATTTGGTGACATCATTCTCGTGGATCTAGCTCGTTTCATTCATGGGAAAAGATACTTTGAGTAATACTTTTGTATTTGAACGCCAATAGTCATTTATCTGCTATAAGAATAACGTATTTCTCCGTCCACAAAGCTTGGAGAGATTTTTGCGACGAATTTGGCGGAATATCGCCAAATTGCCGACTTTTTGAAATGGTGAAAAATTAACGAAAATCTCGCTAAATGGATAAAAATGACACTAAATTAATAAAAACAACGACTAATTGACGAAAATGCAATATCTTGGAAAGAATATAAGTATCTACTATAAGAAAAACATTTTCTTTTAATGTAAAAGTAGTAAATTCATTAAATTATGTAAGGAAAGTCATGTTGCCCACATCAGATTTTTTTTCATTAATTTTTCATCAGAGGATGTTAAAAGTCATTTTTCATCAGAGGATGTTAAAAAGATTAATTCGAGTATATGATGTATAACATATTTTAAATCTATTAATTTGCTTCGTTAGTGATTTCCGAAACGCAAGCTTTTTTATCTATGTGTGCTGCATTTTACATTATAAATCGGTTCATTTTTTATTTTCTAATTTAAAAATTTTTATTTCCAAATCTACATAGTTTTGTTACAAGAAAGACAAATCCTACCTATAACTCAATCGTATATTTAGGACCACTAAATGACATAGTAAAGTTACATTCTCTGAGACCAGAAATAGATTTCACACCAGTTAATGTGATTCAGCTTTATGTAAGTTATTTATTGTGTCTGAAACGTCAGACAATACCTTCAGTCTCAATGACGCTACAGTTCACAAAACGCTGACCCAGAGGTCAGAAGAAACCATAAATTTAGTGCCATCAAGACAAGGAGGTCGGAGGACTCATAGGATAAGGTTAAGAAACGATATTGGGAAAAGGTTGACCAATTGAGGAGATGCTTGTGGTTTCGCCATGAAGGCTGCCAATAAGAGCAAACGAGGAGTCGATGATCCAGACCACACAACTGACCCAGAGGTTTACAGCAACTTAATGTGTGGCCGGAGCAAAGGAGGAGTGTTGAAGTCCCAGACCACACGACCAACCCTAAGGCTAATGGTAGCTTAATTTGTGGCTGGGAGAGCAAAAGAGGAGTGTTGAAGATCCAGACGGTCCGACTCATCCAGAGGACTCGAGCAGCAAATTGGGAGTAGAAACAGACATACAGAACAAATAGAGAGGACGACTTCGACAGAGAGATTGCAGCATGACTTCTACGTGAGAGGTGATATCGAAATTCCTGATGACGTCTGCACGACAATTGCAGAATGTAAACAACAAAGTCCTGAATACAGTTATTCCAGAAGTGCTCGATATTAACACCTAGCCAGCAGTACAATATGATCGGCGTATTACGTGTGGGCGAATAATACTTCGAGTTAATTCCAGTAAAATGAGCGACATTAATGACGTGCTGGTGACACAGTCCAAGACAGACTTGAAGGTATATGTTTCTCAAATTATATTGAAGATCTTAAATACATTTTATGCATTTTTAAGTAATGGTCTCACATTGTCTCTCTCCGACGCGAACAAGAGTAATACTTGTTGTAATTAAGGAATTAAGTGATCTTTGTTGTTAATAAATGATTTATTGCTAAAGTTAAAATGGCGCAATTAACGGAGTAGAATTATGTTAATTAATATTCCTTTGCAGACCTTGCACTGAAAAAAATAATGGTGGGTTTTAATAGCGATAAACAGCGCAAAGTTTAATTTAATGAGTATCCGCGAATACGATAATTTAAAACCATGTCAATTGTATAATTTAATAATTAAAATCATTTTTGTTTTTACTGCACCACACATACCATACACAAACGCATCTTAAAAAGGCAGTTAAATGTTTTTTTAAACCTACCTAATATTAACGTGAAAACTCTTATCCACATAATCCAGTATTTTTTTTTATTTAACTTTCGTAACGCAGAATATATGATTTAAAAATTGCTAAGGAGTTAAAATAATATTATTAAAAATAATTGCAATATTCACTATGGCGAATGGAACAATAAACCAATTATAACTATCTTAAATTAAGAAAGAAAATAATGGCTTTTTATCCCAATGCACAAAACATCATCTGGACAGACATATACCATTGAATAGGTATATGTCTGTCCAATGGTATATGTCTGTCCTTGGTGAGATAGACTTGTGGTATAGCCTTGATGAGATATACTTGTTTTAAAAACTCGACGTCAAATACAGAAGGAACATCTCTTCCAATTACTCAAAGTACAAAGTACCATATTGACTGACTTTGCTGAGTTGCTTCATTCCCAGTTTAGAGACAGGATACTTCTTTACAAATACGGACTGGATACTTCTTCACGCACGAGTCTTAACGGCAGGTATTAACTATCTACATTACAAGATCTTTATGGTCTTCAACAAAATTAAAAAGTCCGTTATATTCGCAGTTTTCAAAGACAACTTCTAAGAAAGTTTATCACATCTGCATTATTTTGCTTAAAGGGTATCTCATTTCATCCGTTTAAAGTGGTATTTCCAACATATAAAATATGAGTCAGTTTCCTTAAGCATGCCATCACAGGAAACATACATTTCTTGTAAGCAAGTCATCATCTGATCCAAGTGGAAGGAATAACGATCCTCCAAACTGCCTTGCTAAAAAAACATTTTTCTGGAGAGATAAATACGATATTTTATGTTTCCTAAAAAAATAAATGTCAACTGAAATTTCCGATGAATGTTGAGAAATTACATTTTAATTGTATAAGTAAAATATCATGATAATATAATTTAGAATTCAATAATAATACAAATACAAGGCTTTTCCATAATTTTTGGTGCAGTTTCTGAATAAGTAACAACTAAAAACCGTGCTTCCACAAATATTGAATATTATACAAGTTATAATTTTTCTGTGTATTGATTACATATGACTAGACTCTTTCTTAAATTAACACAAATTATTAAATCCTGAAAATTATAAATATTAGGAATGCGCTATTTCTTTTAAGTTATTTACTTCTTTAGAAATAAAATCCCGCACTGAAAATCGCCGCCGAGTTGACTGAAGTACATTTAACGCTCAAACTGATGGTAATGCTTATACCCTCCTTAAATAAGCTCTACTATCCACCCTGCTGTCATAGCAATTTTTACGAACTGCTGACTTGATACATGCATCAAGACATTACTGAAGTCTTATTCTCCAACATTCAACCAAGAATTCCCACTGACCATGAACTCAAATTATCCTGATTTATTCCCGCCATTTTTTGTTCTTTAGTTGAAAATGGGCAGTACTTGTCAAGAATAAATCTGGCAAGACCGTAAAACTGGATTTGGTGCTAGGTTTACGAATATTTATGATGATTATATTTTAAGAAGCGCAAGAACCATTCAGTACTCGCATTAGCAATTTATTTTTGTGTTATTTTTAAATTTTACTCAATGCTTGAAGCGTTTGTGTACTTTTATCTTTCGTTAGATTACAAATTAAAAAATCTGATGTGGGCAACACATGACTTTCCTTATAAAATGTAATAAATTTACAACTTTTACAGTAAAAACAAAAAATAGATTACTTTTATAGTAGTTATTTATATTCTTTCTTATAGTAGATACTTATAGGTTTTTCTTATAGTAGATATATTATTTCCAAGATATTGAATTTTCGACAATTAATCGTCATTTTCATTGATTTAGCGTCATTTTCATCCATTTGGCGAGATTCTCGGTAATTTGGCAACATTTCAAAAAGTCGCCAAGTTGGCGACATTCCGCCAAATTCGTCGCCAAAATCTCGCCAAGCGTTATGGACGAAGAAATAAGTTATTCTTACAGCAGACGAATGACTATTGGCGTTCAAATACAAACGTATTACTCAAAGTATCTTTTTCCATGAATGGAACGAGCTAGATCCACGAGAATGATGTCACCCAATTTATCGCATGGTATTATATATGAAAAGTGAACATGGTTCTCAATAGGAAATATTTTTTTTTATTATTTATATGACTTTTTGATAATTTTTTTGAAAAATGTGTAATATCTCAAGAACGGTTCATGTTAGCGTTCAAAAATTTATGCCAATCGTTTCCTAATGAAAAATTACATAAGATATGTCTATTTGCGTAACTTTATTAGTGGTTTTGATTTTTTTACGATTTTTTCAAAATTTCATTCGAAAATTTAGGGGGGTTCTGAATATTCGATTGCGTATAAAAACAATAGGCTTCCAGTGTTTACGGATTGTGATTTTTGTACCAAATTTGGTTTGAATCGGTTTTATTCGTTCATCAGTTATCGTCTCCACAGGCTCACTGACACACACACACACCCACATACTTTCACACACAGACATCACTTCAAAAATGTTTCATTCGTGATCAGGGATGCTTGAAACGTGCTCTCCCGTCAAAAACTCGGATTCGAATTTTTGACCCCGTCACAATACTTTCCTTATACATTATGTAAGGAAAGTAATACTAAGGAAAGTAATACTAAAATATGAATTATGCATTATTTTCCTATCAGTTGAAGTTATTTTTCCGTTTGTTTTTCTTCATGCTTTTGTTCTTTATCCACTTAATTATATTTATTAAATTATTATTATGCCCTAATAAATAATATATATAATCAATTAAAAAATTCTTTTGGCGTCAGCCGCTGAATGCGCATGCGTACACTGAATATAGTTTGATACACAAAATGAAACTTATGATGGTGGAAAACGATGTCAATTTTCTGAAGTCTAATCCGTGTTGCGCAGCATATATTTTTCAATACTCCAATATATATGATTTTAACCAAATTTAGAATGTTAATATAAATTGACATGCGTATTTCAAAATTTGAATTTGATCAGAGTGTAAAGATTAGAGTGGCAGGATGGGCTCATTCCCAAACTGCGCATAAGCAGTTTGGAAAACGAAACTCCAAGGCGATTTGCAATAGAACTTTCAAATTAGTTTAATTTAATGTTGGAAAATGGAAACTGAAACTAGGTCCGGTATTACACGACTACATTTTGTGATATTGCTTAATATTAGTCGGCAATTGTCAAATATTTATCGAATATATATTAAAATTCATATTCTAATAATACATGTCTCAAAAGCTAAGAAAAATAAATAATACTAACAAAAAAATTTAACTACCACTATACTTTCATTATTATTTTCATATTTGAAATTTTATATTGATGACATTCATGTTGCAAATACCATGTCTAAATATGTAATCTTTTCAGAAATCTGCAGAATTTTCAAAATAATATCTATTTTTGGTTTATAATGCTTTACAGCCGTGAGGTATTTTTTGAATATGCGCTTATATTTCGGATTCTATATTCCCCTGTATGGATAACATGGGTATCAAAGAAGCATATAAATAAGTGAAAATATTTCCGCAGATATATTGCTTCAAAACATTACCCTATGTCTTGTGGGAAATGAAATGATACACCCGTGATCACATTGCCACTTTGAGTGGGATAAAATATGGAAAAAGATGTCACGGGATATTTTCTTTGGAACATGGAAGAGGGGGAATATATTGAAAAAAGTGCTGTTGAGAGGATTTTTATAGTTTTACTATACAAAATATTTCATTCTGGTCTCTGTGGATTAGGATAATATGCATGATATTGTAAATTTTGCATTTCGTTCATTTTAAATTTCGCATAAACCTGATGTATTTCTCAGAAGAAACGAAAAATAACACTTGAAATTTTTTTAACAGCAAACTAAATAAGTCCAACGTGTTTCAATAATAGGATTGCGCTTTTAATACAGATAACAGAATCCGAACCGGTTTCATATTGCAGTCGTGAGCATGGAATGCCCAATATCTGCAATGAGAATAAGAAAACTTTCTATGTGCTACAATATGACGAACATCCATAGGGACTGGCAATATATTCCTATCATATTCCTGGCTACAAATTTGTTCTAAAGATTAGAAAAATTGTCAGTTCATGTTGGTCAAATACCGATTCAAAGTTTTTATTCCTCATTATCAATTCGGAGAAAATACGAAAAGGGGGGAATGGTTAAAAGGCATTATTGTAGTATATTATCTATGGTTTAATCTTTGTAGAAATGACAACTTTGATAAATCTACAGTTAAAGGACTTATGCCTGGATTTTATATCATCACATCATATAATTGATAACGGATTGGTCATATGCCACCCCTTTAAATCTGATGTTGGCAGTACATAATTTTCTCTAGAGACATAATTTAATTTTCTTAATTTCATAAGTTATTAATATAAGTGCAGTTACAAGAAACAACATGGATAATTATGTGATATTCCACGGAATTAATAATCGTTACGCAATGTTCGTTTTTATTTGGCAACTGGGCTTATTTTCAAAGGCGACGTTATAAAATTGCGGGAAGAATTAAAGTATCTCGAGGACGGTTGGTTCTAAAATTTTGGGGTTGGTCTTATTATATGTGCAATCAAAATAATGTATGAGAGAAATATTTAATTGATACATTAGAGCACGCGTTGTCTGTTATTTTAGAATTTGAAGATTTTTGCCCATTTTTTAAGAAAAAGGTACATTTTTTTTTACCTTAAATGTACCAAAATCTACTCAAAACCAGGATATCCAACAAGTGACGTATCTACCAAATTTTGTGAAATTTGATTAATAAATTTTTAGAAATACATTGCACAGACAGACAAACAGACAGTGATATTTGCAATTTGTATAATACCAACATATTACGTTCCTTATATACATAATGTATAAGGAAAGTATTGTGACGGGGTCGAAAATTCGAATTCGTGTTTTCGACGGGAAAGCACGTTTCAAGCATTCCTGATCACGAATCGAACATTTTTGAGGTGATGTCTGTGTGTGTGCGTGTGTCAAAGTGTGTGTGTGTGTCAGTGAGCCTGTGGAGACGATATCTCGCGAACGAATGGAACGATTCGAATGAAATTTGGTACAAAAATCCCAATCCGTGAGTACTGGAAGCCTGTTGTTTTTAAACGTAATCCAATGTTCAGAAGCCCCTTAATATTCAAGTGAAATTTTGAAAAAATCATCAAAAAATCAAAACCATCAATAAACTTACACAAATAGACATGTCTTATGTAATTTGTCCTTAAACGATTGACATAAACTTTAGAACGCTAGCATAAACTGTTCTCGAGATATTGCACATTTTTCAAATAAGTTTATCAAAACGTCCCATAAATTAAAAAAAAAATATTAACTGTTGAGAAACATGTTCATTTTTCACATGTAGTATCATGCGATAAATTTAGTGACATCATTCTCGAGGATCTAGTTCGTTTCATTCATGAGAAAAGATACTTTGACTAATACGTTTGTATTTGAACGTCAATAGTCTGCGTCAATATTTATCTGCTATAAAAATAACTTATTTCTCCGCCCATAACGCTTGGCGGGATTTAGGCAACGCATTTGGCGGAATGTCACCAACTTGGCGACTTTTTTAAATGTTGCCAATTCAACGAAAATCTCGCCAAATGGATAAAAAATGACGCAAAATCAATGGAAATGAGGGCAAATTGTCGAAATTTCAATATCTTGGAAAGAATATAAGTATCTGCTATAAGAAAAACTTATTTTTTTTTCCTGTAAAAGTAGTAAATTCATTGCATTATATAGGGAAAGTCATGTGTTGCCAACACCAGATTTTTTTTATCCTCAATTTACTAACATGCCTCGTAACAGTCTCAAGATCAAAATTATGATACCTTCTAAGAAAATGCCATCTGCATCGTAAAAGATAATAAAAAAACCTACACTATCCTTTCTCATTTAAACTTCACTTTTGCATTTACCATATTTTAATTAATAATATTTACTTATAGTTGGCAATAACAGGGCCTTCTTCATTTCTAACTCGTTTTTATCAAACAAAACCATCCGACATAATTCATCATTTATAATAATTTAGTTTATCTAAAATTACAATATGATATGTTAAGGTAATAACTAGATTTACGCGTATACTTTAATTCTTATATTTGAAAAATATAGAAGTAAAGAAAGGCAAAACCACGTTAATGTTATAACATTGTAGCAATTTAATTATTTCACTTTTGGCACATGGTTAATGAAAAATATTGAATTGAATGAATATGAATTGAATCGGCGTCTCGATTTTCCAAAGATTAAAATGACAGAACTAACAAAGGATAAATATGAATTAGATTTTTACATATAATCATTATTATGTTTCAAAGACACAAAATTGTTTCGCATCGATAATATCCCTAACAGCATTTTTTTTCACAGTGACGTAAGATTTAAGTCAAACTGTGACTTTGGGATGTCACAGGACGTCACAGTACGTCTCGGCAATGTCATATTGAGGTCACAGCGAAGTCATTTTGGTCATTTTCATGGTCGTTTGTGACGTCACATATTAACTTGTTTGTGACGTCACATTGTAATTGCCATTGTTATGTCGTCACATTGTTATGTGTTAATAAAATTGTGGAAACGTCACAGTATGTAGTCACAATGAAGTTACAAAGTTACTAATACGTAACGTCGCATAGAAGTCACAAATATGATGTCACATTGTGACCCAGGAGTCACATGACTACAACGTCACTGTCACACATGTGACGATCTTTGCTGTGAGGGATGCTTCTTTTCAAGAAAATCCAATAAAATAAAATATAAAATATATATTATTAAAAATATAATATGGTTTTGAAATATATTATGGAGCCAATATACATTAGGAATGTCCAAAGCGCAATGTATTACTTTCCTTATATACATATAATGTATAAGGAAAGTATTGTGACGGGGTCAAAAATTCGAACACGAACACGAATCCCTGAACACGAATCAGGTGTTTTTGAGACGATGCATGTGAGTGTCTGTCTGTGCGTCATTGAGGCTTTGGAGCCGATAACTGACGGCAAAATAGAGCGATTTGAACAAAATTTGGTACAAAAATTACAATCCATGAATACTGGAAGGTTTTTATACGCAATCGGATGTTCAGAACCCCTATAAATTTTCGATTGAATTTTTGAAAAAAGTCATTAAAAAATTAAAACATTTACTAAAGTATTGTAAATAGTCATTTCTTATGTAATTTTTTACTAGAAAATGATTGACATAAATTTACGTAATTGAATACGTAATTAAATTGTAATACGTAATTAAATACGTAATTGAATGTTCAGAACCTCCGTAAATGTTTGAGTGAAATTTTGAAAAAAACATAAAAAAATCAAAACCTTAAATAAAGTTACGCAAATAGACATATCTTATGTAATTTATCCTTAGAAAACGATTGGCATAAATTTTAGAACGTGGACCGTTCTCGAGATATTGCACATTTTCCAAATATATTTATCAAAAAATCCCATAAATTAAAAAAAATGTTAACTGTTGAGAAACATGTTCACTTTTCATATGTAATATCATGCGATAAATTTGGTGACACCACTCTCGTGGATCTAGCTCAATCCATTCATGAATAAATGCGCTTTGAATAATACATTTGTATTTGAACGTCAATAGTCATTTTTCTGCTATAAGAATAACTTATTTCTCCGTCCATAACGCTTGGCGAGATTTTGGCGACGAATTTGGCGAAATGTCGCCGACTTGACGACTTTTTAAAAAGTTGCCAAATTAACGAAAATCTCGCCAAATGGATAAAAAATGACGCTAAATCAATGAAAATGACGACTAATTGACGAAAATTCAATGTCTTGGAAATAATATAAGTACCTACTATAAAAATAACCTATTTTTTTACTGTAACAGTGGTGAATTAATTACATTATATAAGGAAAGTCATGTGCTGCCTACATCAGATTTTTTTAATCTTAAATTAAGAAGTTCAAAAGGTTTGTTTTTTTACTTACTGAAAGATAGATATAATTAAATGCACAGTGTGAAAGGCTTGTTGAAAAAACTTCGAATACTTCTAAAGACCGTAATTTTTCTCAAATCTTGTTCTTTGACATATGTCAATTATGTGCATGCCTCCGTGGTTGACGGGTTATAAACTAAAGCTTTGATTGAAATAAAATATCAAAGCAAAACTTATGTTTGCGTACCGAAAAGAGTTGTAAATAATACTTACACATCATTCTATTTACTTAAAAAAAACAATTAAAATTACCATATTACTTTCCTCATGTACATAATGTATAAGGAAAGTATTGTGACGGGGTCTAAAATTCTAATTCGAGTTTTCGAGGGGAGAGCACGTTTCAAGCATCTCTGATCACGAAACGAACATTTTTGAAGTGATGTCTGTGTGTGTGGGTGTGTGTGTAGGAAAGTAAGTGTGTGTACTTTTGTATTTGAAAGACAATAGTCATTTGTACTTTTGTATTTAAATGCCAATAGTCTTTTATCCGCAGTAAGAATAACTTATTTCTCCGTCCATAACGCTTGGCGAGATTTTTACGACGAATTTAGCGGAATGTCGCGGAATTTAGCGGAATTTGGATATATTTTTAAATGTTGCCAAATTGACGTAAATCTCGTCAAATGGATAAAAATGAAGCTAAATCAATGAAAATGACGACTAAGTGAAGAAAATTCAATATCGTGGGAAGAATATAAGTATCTACTATAAGAATAACGTTTTTTAACTGTAAAAGTAGTATGTTCTTTGCATTATATAAGGAAAATCATGTGCTGCCCACATCAGATTTTTTTATTTTTGAAGTTAAGATGAAATTAAATATACCAAATTCTTCTGTTTTTAGAAACAGAAATGAAACAGCAAGAAAGTTTTTCTCAATTCCTGCGTAAATCCTCTTAACCATAACAACGACAAACACATTAAATTACCCAGCTGATTAATAATTATGAATAAACAGTTTCCAACTTAGCTGAGTAGAAACTTAACGGAATAATTTAGAATTCACTTTCCGATAGTTACAGAGTAACTCCGTTAACTATCTCTATATTGCATTTTCTACTCAATTATTCATGTTGTATAGAACAGATGCTTCCAATGCTCGCGATGCTTGCTTAAAAGAAATTATTGATTTGCTCTTCCTGGCTTTATACAATACCACCTGACCCAGATATTTTATATGTTGATTTAGTCCCAAGCACGAATAGCATATCGGATTTATCCTTCTATCGTGCTTTCGGGATGAACTGGTCTATTTATGAAAGAATAAGGAGTAAGATATCCACATCGTGAATAATAATTGAAATATTTATAAATAAAAAGTCTATAAATGAACATAAATAAACGAAATAAATGAAAATAAATTAACAGTCTATAATGTGAGTATCCACTAGATTTTCTCATATATTCAAAATCGAAAATAAATGAATGAAAATGAATAAATGAAATTAAATAAATAAGCAATCTATAATATACGTATCTACTAGATTTTATTATATATTTATATTTGAAAGTAAATAAATGAAAATGAATAAATGAAAATAAATAATCTATAATGTGAGTTTCCTACCTTGCAAACTACTATAATGGAATATATACATTTTTCTCATTTTTCCATCCATTTCAATTATTGTTATACACGTGTACGCAATATATTTAAACGTTTATTGTTTGAATTTGGCAACAACTTTAAGAAATCGTTAACGCCTGTGGATACACTTAGCTTAACTATGTAAATAACATCAATGTTATTCAAGTAATTAAATTGCATCGAATTTGCAATTTATTGGTAATACATGTAAATGTTTATTATTATATTCCAGATTTTTTTTATAATTACATTATTTTTTTTCATAATGAATTCACTTTAATGAAAATCTATTGACTTTAATCATATATGATTTTAATGTCTGCTGTATGTAGTAAAGAGCTTTAGTATTAGGAAACCTGGGTTTTCTTATACTAAATTCCAAAATCTGGGTTTTCCAATAAATAAGATCTGGAACATCAAAGTTTCATCAATAAATGTATAAGTATTTTATAATAACAATTGAAATATGTTAAATGAATTTGAGGTACTTGCCCTCCAGCGAGTCACTAAAAATTACAACCAATTTCTATGGCAATCAGATTTTTAGGAAGTTTTGCGGCCGCGCATCGACGGCAAAAGTAGACCAGTAACAAACATGGGTTGGAGTTTAGTGTGAGAAGGTCGAGTGGATCCATTGCAGAGTAGAAAATACAATGTGGAAACCGAAACCCGACTACTTTAAAATATACCGGCAGACACAATTTAAAGGTTAATTTCAACAATCTCAGCAAAATTAGATTAATTTATGTGTTGGTCATATCTTCCGCAAACAACGAAATTTTTATATTTCTTATAAATAAGCGCCAGCCATAGATACAAGTAGCAGCACTCAATTTTCAAAGTGTCTGTTTTGAGCTAAATTATTTTTGTGACACAAATAAATTGGAAATGCTTAATGGGAATCATAAAAAAGTTCCTTTAAATCTTAAAATCATTGTTTTCTCAGCGAATTTTCATCCAATTTCGGTCAAATTTTACAACAATACTCACAAGGATAATATAATACAAATTAAAATAATGCGAAATAATATGATAATTTCAATATAATTATAATATAATACAAAATTAAAAAAATGAATGAATTCGCAAATTTAGAAAACCCAAGAATATAAATGCACTTGGTGCAATCAGCTGTTTGGAATTCAGACTCCATGTCTACCAAACTACACGATCGTCTGAAAATCTGAGGTATTGAGGAAGGAATAGATTTAATTTAACAGAATGGCGGAAAATCGAGATTTTAGACCTTAAAATTTTTTAACTGGGAGCAAAGTCAAAATTAAACAAGAAAGATCAATCATGCATAAATTTAAAATTACATTAAACTTCGAATGTTTTAGAAATTTAAAATTATATATCATCCTAAATTATAGTCTTATATATTCCTTGATTTGTTTATCAAACAAAGTTTATTACAAGAAAGATCAATCATGCATAAGCATTGATTATGAAACACTTTCCAACTGAAATGTAATTTCATTTAAAAATTTCTAAAATGTGATTCATTCAGTGGTAATATCTTTTACATTATCACAGTACTACAGTAATTTATTATACTTAAATATTTAAAACTGTATCGAAATATAAATCATCTGATTCTTTATGCAAAATCAATGAATATTTCATTCATATAACTTGTATTCCAGACTCCAGAGCTAAATAATTTTGTGCGAAAAAAATTCAGCAATTCTTATGTAATTCATCTTACAATCGCTTGAGATATTTGCATTCTGCATATGTTAAAATTAGGCTTCCTTGAAGAAATAATAAAAGTTTAGGGATCATTTAAAATCACAACTATTGTAATTGCATAGGCACGGAATTTAGATACACAGATAATACACAGATAATATATATGTGTATGTGTATGTACTCAAAGTATTGGAATCGTGCCGAAGATCGGAACTCGAATTTTCAAAGTATCTACACGTTTTGGGACTTCTAGAACACGAAAAAACTACTTTTAGGAAGACGTCTGTGTGTGTAAGGGTGTATCTGTGTATGTTTCTGTGTGTCTGTGTGGATATTACATCCACTCTAATTGAAAAACTAATGGACCGAATTTCATACAATTTGGTAGGTATGTTTTTTGTGTGAAATCCTGATGTTCATTAGATTATAGTACGATTCGTAATAAAAGAATCTGCCTTCTTTGCGAAATGGCCGCAGAAATTGCCTTTATCCACTCTAGCTAAAAACTAATGAACCAAATTTAACAAAATTTGGAGTATAATATTTCAGTAACCTACAAGTGATTTATATACCAAATTTAACAAAATTTTGTATATAAATCATTTGTAGGTTATTCTACTACGATTCGGGAAAAAGGAACGGGCTATTTTTGCGAAATGGCCAGCAAAAATCGTTATATATAAAAATAAAAGACTACGTGTGCTCAATTATATCAATTAAATTCCTATTTTATATGTGATTTTTGACAACAAAAAGAATAAGACTAACCCCATTACTCTAGGACTAGCCGTTCTTGAGATATTCTAGTTTTTTCGCGTTTTCGCTACGCCACCTTTGACAATAAGTCCAGCTATCAAATGAGAAACAAATTTAAGTTTAACGTGTAAATTAAATGTCATTTAAAATACTTATGTTGTGCAGATAAACTCAAATTATCATTGAATAAATAAAGAGAACGAATATGAGTCTGCAGAGAAAGACATGTGCTGTCCACATCAGAATTTTTAACAATATTACACCAATGATTTATAGAAGTGAACGGGGATTATTTTCAGGCCATTTCGAAAAAAATGTATAATCTATATTTAAAGATCCATCAAATTTTTGTCGAATAAAATGTTCAACAAATTTAAGCTGTGTACCAAATTTTAACTCTCTAGGACGTAGGAAAGTGCATTTAAAATGCCATCAATTAAATTTATCACGAAGAGTTATATAAAATTTAAAAAAAATGAAAAATTGTTATCTACCAAATTTATCTTAAAATATGAAGCCACTTCCATATGCAAAACGTTTAAACAAATGGAGAGATATTTATTATATAATATCTCTCTCTTTTCTTTCTGGAAGATATCCCAAAGTCAGAATTTAATTGAATTTGTTTTTTTCCCTATATTAAATAATTTTTTTAATTAAAAAACTACTTAACATATTTTACTGAATTTTTTTTTATATATTCTATGGGATAATGTGAATATTTCCTAAAAATTTCGAAGCAATTCGTGAATTTTAAATTTACTTAAAAAATGTTTGAAAAATTAGGTCCCATAGGGTTCAATGTATTTCATTTTTTCAACCCGGGTTCAATAAAAAACTAATTGGGTGATATTATTTATTTATATTCCCATAGGTCCTACAGACCGTCTGAACAACATACTAAAATTTCATTTTGATAAACTCATTTTTACGGCAGTTATCGTGCTAACGGACAGACAGACAGACAGACAGACAGACAGACAGACAGACAGACAGACAGACAGACAGACAGACAGAATGAACAAAGTCATAAACACTTTTCAACTTTGTTGTAAAGTGTTAAAAATAAATAACGCCGTGGTGCACCATTCCGGGTCCTGAAATACCTGTGTACCAAATTCCATAGCCGTACGACGCTTAAATTTACCATTGCGGACTGCACAGACACTTACACACAGAAACATTCTTCTAATAAATCATATATTAATACAATTAAAAACTGTGTTCTCATTGAGAGAGACTTCTCAAACAAGATCACCTGGTCACCCTGTGAGTCACTACTGCTTTTAACGTTTTTCTTTGATCGGTGAACCCCCCCAGAGGTGTATTGCCTTTTCCCTGCACTTTTATTAAGTGCTCTGTATTTGCTTTTTTGTAATTGCCTTTTTTTCTTTTTAGTTTGTTTTTATGTATGTTTTTTGTGTTCTTTGCTGTTTTGCTTTTATTGTTCCCCTGCTGCGGATTCCTCAGAAATTATATTCCCTCAGCTTTTAACTGCTACTGTTCACTAAATCTCTCTATAACCAGTTCACTCACCCAACTGCAACCAAATATTGTTCAGTCAACCTGTAACCAGCTAGTATTTTGTATTTTTTGCTTTATTGTCGTATGTTTTGTGTTTGTTGAGTTCCTGCTTCTGGCTCTTCAAAAAATTATGTTCACTCAACGATAACCAAATTACGTAAATCTGATGTAAATTTTATTATTCTCTAATAAACTTACAGGTAGGTCGTTGGCCATGGGAGTCTGCATCCGCTAATTCCTTTTTCCGGCCGCCCAAATTGTTGCTCACGGCCTCGGACGAGTCGGACGGTCTGGGTCTTCAACACGGAGGCATTCTTCTTTATAAAATGATTGCAATTTAAAAATATATAGGAGGTGAATGAGTGCTCAAGCTATTTTGTTTGTGCTTGCACTATCCTCAATCGAACGCTGGCTTTATAAGATGCCAAATAAGAAATATGATCATGTTTCACATTAGTTGTAATTAAGTGAAGCAGTTAGTCTTTTTGAATGCAATATATAAGCAGCAATTTATGAATCATTGGTTTTAATAAACATAATATTTCGTCTTCATTTTACTATATTTTACGAATTGAAAAGTTTACAAAATTCTGCGGTTTTCCGTAGAAAAGTTAAAACTTTTACAGGTCCACGATTCTTTCGGTTAATGAATAGCTGCTGTATAGCATGAATTTAATCTTTTAATGCACTGTACCAAATTTCATCTAAGGACTATACGTTTCTGTTTATATTCTACCATGTGCCATTCAAAATAATATTACTCTTTATCACATGTTAACCCTAACCAAACTTGGGCAATACATCGTATTAGATTCTATTTAAATGTTGATGCTAAACCAGTCATTCGTAGGGGGCTGCATAAAATTAAGTAAAATATTTCCTCTCATGCACCTGCCTACAGACTTGCGCTTCTAAAACTTTCGTATACTCGCATCTTCTCTGATAAATACCATTCATTACCACACGATCCTATAACAAAAATTACCATTATACGGGACTTCTAACGAAACACTATCATGACCTCCTACCTAAACCAACGAAAAGAAAGTGACCTCAGCTATATTTTGAATTATGCGCACAAAATTACAAATTCTGACGTAATGACAAAAAATATCAAAAGAATTAAATTAATTTTAAGATACTATCGTTAAATTGGTGGTATTCCTCCTTAAAAATCGTCAAGTTGTCAACATTGGACCTATTGTAACTTTAAATTTGTAGTAAAGTTTGGCAACAACAGAGTTATTAATATTAATTAAAGTTTGGCAAAAACAGAGGTAAATGCTTTTCTTGTATAGTATACTATATAGTATTATAGAAATGTACACGGATTTATAAATTGATTTAAACTGTGATAAATTGAATTCATTTATTCAAATTTTTAAAAGGCAAACGGGATGATAGCAGATAATTATTCACTGGATTGATATGTTCTAAATACTTCAGTTCTACGTTAACCGGGTTGCTTTGTCGGGAGGGATTTCATCCAAATCGCACGAGCAGGTTCAATGCTTGATAATATAAACAATAAACAATAACATACTAAGAAGCTGAAAAATAACCAAATTGGGAAATTAAGCACAATAGGTAGCGTAAATTAGGTATAATATGAAATCAATTGACATTTTCATAATAAAAAGTTAGCATACGCATTGAAAATTATATTCCAAGAGTTTTTCGGAACACAAATCTTAAAATATTAGCTGCTATAATTAACATATCACAAAAATTTCTAACAATGGATATACTTCCTTTACCGACAGACTTAAAAATAAAATTTTTAACTCTATCTTCAAAATATTAAGCCTAATATGAGTGAAAATTTCAACGGAAGCTTACTATGATGAAATAATTTCAAATTTAAATTAACAATGTAGTGCTTGTAAAATTTAGAGTTTTGTATTTTAAACTGAATAAACTTTTGCTGAATAAAGTCGATTTTTGAATCTGAAATTTCGATGGATTTGTGGTTGTTTTAAATAGCAATAAGCTGAACTAACTCGAATTTAAAAAAATGACAACCAGCGATATTCTACGGGGAACTGGATTAACCCTGTAAGGAATTTCGTCGCTCTCCAAATCTTTTATTGTTCATTTTTTTAAAATTTATTAAATATCAGTTACATTGGCCACTAGGCCATCAAACTTCTAGCTTGCCAGTATTTTTCGAATCTACAAGAAAAATTGGATAGTGCAGCGCACACGTCTAGATGATTTGCCGTCATTGGTTGCCCAGATTCACATAAAGTACATGATGGTGAATCAACAAATCCAATACGGTATAAATGAGCCAGTAGACAATCATGCCCAGTCAAGAGTCAAAAGAAGCAACACCAATGGCCCACGGGAGGTCTGGTACAACAGAAGGATCCAGAGAGAGTACACTCTATGACTTTCCAGTACTTGCATGAGGGGCAAAGTCTTTGAAAACCTGTTGATAGAAAAGAGAGGTCAGAAGCTTTATTGAATGATAACTCCTGTCATTGTAGATTTTTGTGGGACCGCTGCCCCCTTTTTGGCAAGCTGATCTGCCATTTCATTCCCGTGAATTCCGCAGTGAGAGGGGACCCACTGGAAGGAAATCCTATGAAATATCTCCCTAATAACATCTCTACACTGCTGGATACAGAGGCTCGTGCACTCTTGTCCAGAGGAGATGGCTTGAAGTGCAGAAATCGAGTCTGAGAGGACAACAGCTCCTCTCAAAAGAATTCTGGTGCAGTGTTAGTTGTTAAAATGCCACAAAAATCGATTTGAGTTCCCCGTCAAAATATGTAGTATAAGCTTCTACTGGAAGGTAGAGACAAAAAAGCTTGCTGCAAACTCCAGCACCCGCCCCTTGACTCCTGTCGGACAGAAAGCCATCCGTATAGATATGGAGCCAATCCTCAGCAGGGAAACGATGGTCAATAGTTTCCAGGGTGATAGTTCTTATTTGCTCAGGGAACATTTTTTTCTTGCTCACCTCCATCTCCAGATCCAATCTCACATCAAGCAAATTATAATCCAAGGGATTTGACAAAAACATCAGTTCTTTTTCAAGCCCTCAATTTCCCTATATTGTTCTAAACGTTTGATGGTTCCTTAAAGACAACAAAGACAGACAAGCAGACATAAAAAACATAGTCTTGTATTGTGTAAGATTAAATGCTTATTTACAGCAGTGGGTTTTATAATCAAGTAATGTTTTTAGTTAGGTAATTCATAGAAGCATAATTCCTTATTGTCTTTTTTATTGTATTTCTTCCTTATTGTAAATTTTATTAAAGGTGTTTGTTAAAACATCATTAATAAACAAGAAAGATCAATCGTGCATAAAGCATTTATTATGAAACACTTTTCAACTTCAATACAATTTTATTTAAACATCTCTAAAATGCGATACATTCCTCGGTAATATTTTTAAAATTATCACAATAATATATTAATTTATTATATTTGAAAACTTAAAACTGGATCGAAAAAAATGAACTTCCTTCAAATGTCGACATTGAAATATAAATTGTCTGGTTTAAGCATCTCTAAAATGCGATACATTCCTCGATAATATTTTTAAAATTACCATAATACTACAATATTTTATTATATTTGAAAACTTTATCGAAAACAAACTAAATTTATTCAAATGACATCATCGAAATATAATACGCCTGGCTCTCTCTGTAAAAGCAGCATTTCATTCATATTTCTTTACCATTCATTTCATTCATCGAAAACAATACTATAATAATTTATTTTATTTAAACACTTAAGGCCATGGAGATACAAGTAATTAAACTCTATGCTTAAAACTTGATCGAAAAAATCGTCCTTCTCTCTATAAATTTAATTAATATTTCATTCATATCAGTTATATTGCAGACTCCATGAGCTAAATAATTTTGCGTTAAAGAAATACAGCAATTCCTGTACTACTCATTCAACATCTCTTGGTATTTACATTTTCCATAAGTGAAAAATAGGCATCGTTTTAGAAATAATCAAAGTTGGATGATCTTCTAAATTCAAATATATTGTAATTGCGTTGTTTCAGTGTAGATGCGCAGAATTTAAGCAAAAATGAAGCGGTTTTATGACGAATTCAACACTAAATATGAATTAGAAAGAACTTTAAAAATCACGATTTTGACAAATATGGATGTCGTATTTTATTTTGAAGTGGGTCATGTGATCTCTACATATAGCGGTCACGTGATCGCTTCATATAAAAATTGTAATTATTATTTTAATTTTTATTTAAAAAACTACTGAATATATTTTGCTGAAATTTTTTTCATATATTTTATGGGGTAATTTGAATATTTTCTAAAATTTTCGAAGTAATTCTGTGAATTTTAAATCCGTTTAAAAATGTTTGAAAAATTAGGTCCCATAGGGTTTTATTGTATTTCTTTTATTCAACCTCGGGTTCAATCCAAAGCTAATTGGGTGATATTATTCATTTATATTCCCATGGGTCCCACAGATCGTCAGAACAACATACTAAAATTTCATTTTGATAAAGCCATTTTTACGGCAGTTATCGTGCTAACGGACAGACAGACAGACAGAATGAACAAAGTCATAAACACTTTTCAACTTTGTTGTAAAGTGTTAAAAATACAATAAGGATGAACTTCTATGCAAAAATCACCATCAAATTACCATTTCAGCACATCCACTTACAATTTTAGATTAATATATATTCAGCTTAGCATATTAACAAGGAATAAATAGAAACGTAATTAAATATTTGAATAAATAATTTGAAGCAAAGTCGCAACTTTTAGCTATCATAGTTTTGAATGTATTCTCAATAGTTACTATGTAAATCTGATATATAGAAAATATTTTCAACTTTATTATTCATGATGCAGTGGGCAGGTAATTCCAAAGCTCACACAGCGTGCCGAAGGGAAAGTTATAGATTTATCATTAATAGTTTCGTACAATACCACCTGCCATTACAATTCTATACTTAGCATTGATCTCGTGTTGAAACAGGAGATGGGGTTTATTCATGCTTGGGCTTCTGGAATGCCGTGAACTATGTATGCAGTGATGAAACATAATTTATTGGTTAATAGAAGTTCCAGAAAAAATAATAAGGATTCAAAAAAGAATAAAAATGTATAATAAGGAATACGATTTAGAAGGAATAAAAATATATATGTTAAACACATTTATTTTCAGTATCCAAAAAGTCGGGATCACTCGAACAATGTAAAATTCACAATGTTAGCACATTATAAATAAATTATAAACGTTATAAATTATAAACGTGTAAGGATAATTTTAAAAAATCCGATGTGGATAGCCCATGCTTTTTCCTACTGTCTCACATGGATTTTCCCTATTTTTTATTTCATAATTCAATAATTAGGGTTTAATTGCACGAAATTAAACTGATAATTATTTGAAATTGTACTGAATTTTTAGTTTTAATCCAATTTTTAACACTTTACAACATAGTTGAACAGTGTTTATGAATTTGTACATCCTAGCTATCTGTCTGTCCGTTAGCACGATAACTGCCGTAAAAAGACTTTACCAAAATGAAATTTTAGTATGTTGTTCAAACGGTCTGTGGGACTTATGGGGATATAAATGAATAATATCACCCAATTAGTTTTGAAATAAACTCGGGCTGAAAAATGAATTACATTGAATCCTTTGGGTCCTAATTTTTCAAACATTTTTTAAGCAAATTTAAAATTACCAAATTGCTTCGGAAATTTTAGGAAGTATTCAAATTATCCCATAAAATATATGAAAACATTTTCAGCAAAATATATTTAGTAGTTTTTTAAATAAAAATTAAAATAATAGTTACACCCTTTATATGAAGAGATCAGGTGACCATTATATATGAAGAGATCACGTAACCGACTTCAAAATAAAATATGGCATCCATCTTGTGTCAAAATCATGATTTTTGAAATTCTTTTCAATTCATATTTAGTGTTGCATCCGTCCTAAAACCACTTTATTTTTGCTTAAATTTTGTGCATCAATGTTCTGAAATAACGCAATTACAATATACTTGAGTTTAAATGATCATCAAATTTTGATTATTTCTACAACAAAGCCCAATTTTCCCTTATGGAGAATGTAAATACTAAAAGATTTCGAATGAGTTGTATAAGAATTGCTGCATTTCTTAAACGCAAAATTTTTTAGCTCATGGAATTTGCAAAATAGCTGATATGATGGAAACTGCCATTGATTTTGCCCAGAGAACCAGATGATTTTTCCGATGCAGTTTTAAGCATAGATTTAAATTTCATGTACCTCCATGGTTTTATGTTTTAAATAAAATAAATTATTATAGTATTGTGATGACTTGAAAAAAGTTTTTGAATGAATTGCTACTTATAGAGGCGATTTATATTTCGATGACGTCAGTTGAATAGAGTTAATTTGTTTTCGAAGAAGTTTTCAAATGTAATAAATCATTATAGTATTACGATAATTTTAAAATATTACTGAGGAATGTATCGCAGTTTAGAGATGTTTAAACCAGGCAATATATATTTCAATGCCGCCATTTAAATGAAATTTTTTTTCGATAAATTTTTAAGTTTTCAAGTACAATAAATGAATGTAGTATTGTGATACTTTTAAAAATATTACCGAGGAATGTATCGCATTTTAGAGATGCTTATGTAAAATTGCATACAAGTTGGAAAGTGTTTCATAATCAATGCTTTATGCATGATTGATCTTTCTTGTAATTTTATTTTAATACTGCACATATCAAAGGCGACGGCGAAATATACGAAAAACTAAAATATCTCAAGAGTGGTATGTACTAAAGTTATTGAATTGCTGTTATTGCTGTCATCGTCAAAAAATTGGCGTAAAAAAGCATTTAATTGATACACTTGAACATTAATTTATATTTTGACTATTTCTGCAAGCCATTTCGTAAAAATGGGAGGTTAATTTTTCCGAATTGTACCAAAATCTAATCAAACCAGGTTAACCCACAAGTGACTATCTACCAAATTATGTGAAATTTTAGCTAGATTGGATAAATAAATTGCCCAAACGAACGCAAATACACATACAGACATACGGACGTCACATTAAAATAGTTTTTCCATGTTCTAAAATGCTCGCAATGTGTCGTTGCGTAGAGAATCCTGTGTTGAGATTTCCGACACGATTCCAATACTTTCTCTAAATATTGCAATGCAGTGTAGAGAAAGTAAAAAATGCAAAATACGATTATTGCAGAGAAATTTGAAGCTTACTAAGTGGTATGACGGAATCTGCCAGTTCCCATAGAGCTCCTCAAAATTACGACATATAGCAAGTTTACTGCTGCAACTGCAGATATCAGCAATTTCATACTGACAAGCTCAATACGTGCGAAAACTATCTATGGATACTAATATCTAAAATTGGAATGCATTATTAATATAAATAAAATTAATATTATAGCATCACGATGAATATAATATTCTATAGAGTAGAAATACAAAAATAATGATAGTTGGTAGTTTTCTGAGTTTTTACAAAATACCACACAATGCTGATACACGTACTACTTATGCCATGCAATTTTTTGAATAAAATTGTGAATTATTTCGTGTTTTTGTATTAGTGCAACATTGTAATTTTACCTCAGTCTGTCTCGGTTGATTAGTTTAGGAGATACTGCAATATAGAGCAAAGCGAGCATTGACGTCTTGCGCCTTATGATAAAAGTAATAAACAATGTATGTGAAAATTGCAAAACCCAGCAAAATCTATCTTTGCAAACACTATTTATATAACATATTTCTTAAGATACCGAAGAAAATGGACTATACTTGCAGTGATATATAACGTTTTATCGCTTCAAAATTCTGTATAGTGAGCAGCCACCTCGAAAATTGCAAACAGCTTCTATATGATGTGTAAAAGCGTTTTGCTTGATTTAAAAGACTCTTCTGCTTTCACATACAAATGTAGAAACTGAAATGATATTGCATGAAACATGTATACACAAAACTTAGCCCAGTGATCATTTATTTAGTGGCAAATACTTAACTCCAGAATTCAATCCGTCTCCCTGGTGAGAAGCGAAACTACTACTCAATGGCTGGTAAAATAAATGGCAAGGAAACAACTCATTAAATGATGAGATTAATGACATTTTGAAATTAAAACACAGTCTTTAATTAAATGGTAGTTAGGTAATTCAAATACAAGCATGACATCAAAATTCACATTTTACTCGGAACATCTGCGTTCCTATCTTTCTGTATAGATATACAAATGATGACATGAGTGCCAAGATATATGCTTAGGTTATTACATTAATTCTTTAAATTCTTACATCTATAATGGCTGGTGTCTTAGAAATCTTGAATAATTTTAACCAGTCAAAACTGGAATTTAAACAAATTTACCAGCTCTAATTTGATAAGTATTTATACTTACAAAACTTCTCTTTACTCTTGGTAGAGCAGTCATCATTAGAAGGTGAGATTTGGAAAACATCTTTAAATTTAATTCAATTACCAACACTTTAGCCATTTTTAAATTTTGAAGAGAGAAATTTTAATTGACTGCCTCTACCAAATCCTGTTCCAAATCTGAAGACAAAAGCCAAGCGCGTCACTTTACATTTACTGCGCTGACGTCACACACATATACCCATATCACACACGTACAAAACAGAACATTGGAAATAATCAAAAAACAAAATTAAACACTCAACGGTTTTTCTTTCTCTCTCTCAGCTGGCTGGCAGGCGCGCCTTTTCAAGGTCGCAAACACTCCACAATTTGACCTATTTCCACCGAAAATCGGCTGAGGGATTCTACATTTACATGACATGAAAAAGAGCACTTTAAAACAAAATATACTTTCACAGATCTCGATACCACAAATATACCACATTGAATTGAACAAGTGTTAATAGCGTCCTGAAGAGTATCTTGTTAGGTTGCATCTAAATTAGTCCAAAGATTCTTTGTTTTTGTTGGCGAAGACTCTTAATGGGCTAGTTGCTTTGAAATCAAGTTCTAGACACGTTTGACTTGAGATATGTCTGGAGAACGTAAAGGTCAGGGAAGGCGCGGTATATGCAGTGCATGGAAAAGGTCTTCGATATTGCGGGCTACATGTGAGTAAGCATAATATCTCTGGAATATAGCTCCATAACAACACCAAAGGATGGATATCAACTCAGCCTCTATATCACTGCATATGTCTTTGTTTCTATATCACTGGCTATATGTGCATCTACACCTGATGTATTGCTCCTTAATGTGAATTTCTGAATTTGTGTCAAGTGATATTGCAAATGGGATGCAACAGAACTCCAAACTATTTCGCTTAGCATTGGGTGGAATAATGCTTCAGAATGAACACTACAAGTTCCCATTATAAATGCCGTCTAACACACATGAGGTAATCATAGAGCAGCAAGGTGGTTCGTGACCCGTCAGAAATAACGGCTTATTACCAACCAGTATGCTTATGTATGTATTCGAGACACCAATGCAGAATCAGACAACTGTGGTCGGGTGCCGCCAAAGGAATTCATAACAATGGACAAAGAGTGATCCATCCTCTGTTAGACAGAGAACATCAAACTGTATTGGATGCCGCTTGAGTCTGACAGTGCTTTATTTACTATCGTCCTAATGCCTTAGATGCTGCAGTGCGATTGTTCACTGTCATGCAGTACAAATTACTTTTATTCGTGCGATCCTGCAATACAGATCCCGGATTTCAACAAGTTTGATCTATCAATGACGCCAATTTCCCATCATTGCACTGGAGTTTGTCTGTTATGAGTGATAATTTCTTGATATGAAAATAATTCTATTTTCATTACATAATTCCATCCCTTTGAAAGTTCTTCAGGTGTCCATACTGTTTTCTTTTTAGACGACGAGCATGGTTACACATAATAAACACCTTTTGATTCACTGATAGTTCTTCATTAATTGCAGCACCTCTTTTGAGCCAACTATTTATAGTCAAGATGGCAAAGTTCGGAAGGCGCTGCTTAGAAATTGAATATTTATTTTATTACTGCAATAAAAGTATTTGAATTTTATAACCTGATGTACTTAGTCTGTAAGTTTCAAGCAAATATTCTCAATCTTTTCCAATGTTGCAATTTTCACAAATAGTATACTTTCTTGAACAGTCGCCGGTAAAAAATGATTTTTTCAAATACTCAACAAAATTTCTAGGGATAGTTAGTTAAACGATATTTCCATGCATTAAACTCTTTCTAAAATGCTACATGATCTGTAAAAATAAAAAATGATGGTAACTAATGCACAATCGAACCTTCGTGCTTAATATTTTTCTCTAATGACTCTAAATAAATATATGCATTTCCCAGCATGATTGATAGGAATTTTTACAAGTACATTTAGAATTCAGTGCTCGATAGTCGCAAAATGACTGCTAACTATCCACAACATATATTCTGCTCTATTATTCGTCTTGGAGTGACCAGATGCTTCTAATGCTCACAAAGCTTTCCAAAGGGATATAAATCGATTTATCTATCCTGGCTTCCTACCTTACCACCTGCTCCAGTATTTATGTGTAAACGTTAGTCTGATCTGATCTCATGCAAGAACAGAAGAACTTGCAACTTCATATTTTTGTGTCTTTTTATTATATATATATATATATATATATATATATATACATATATATATATATATATATATACATATATATATATACATATATATATATATATATATATATATATATATATACATATATATATATATATATATATATATATATATATATATATATATATACATATATATATATATATATATATATATATATATATATATATATATATATATATATATATATATATATATATATATATATATATATATATATATATATATAAATATATGTAGTAAAATAATATGTTATTGTTGTATTTTACATTATATGCATTTAAATATATTATGCCTTAAGTGATATACTTCAAGATCCTGAATAATTGTTAAATTTAAGTTCCTCATTAATTGAGGTATTTTTAACCACCCTCAGTGAACTTTTGATTCCAATGTACTAAAAGCGATGATAAAAGGGCTCTCAATTAACAGACTTGCTTCTTATAATAAACTTAAAATTTGCTAATTTTTGAATTACGAACGTGCGAAAGGCATAATCTCATTTTTAATGTGTTT
Organism: Amaurobius ferox; assembly: GCA_951213105.1. Taxonomy (NCBI): domain Eukaryota; kingdom Metazoa; phylum Arthropoda; class Arachnida; order Araneae; family Amaurobiidae; genus Amaurobius; species Amaurobius ferox. The sequence continues at coordinate 41,857,741 of OX578146.1, forward strand.
AACTACTTATGAATTTATTTCTGTGTTTTGAAAAAATTATATATATCATACGTATATATACATTTATAGAATACAAAATATTTCTTTAGGAATGGTATATTATTTATGAAACGAATGAGCAAAAATAAATAACACAAATTGCAATTATTTATATAAATTTCAAGGTACTTATTACAATTAAATAATTAATGCCAGTTTTATTAATAAATATATTTATATTAATAAACCAATATTATAATTTTCAGTAAAATTAATACTATAAATGTAATGATCCCGCACTATATTTGATACAGATTAAATTTAAAGGCTAGGTTAATAGTCATAAACTCCGCCAAGTGGAGGTAAAACACAACTTGTAATAATCATCCAATACAACAACATGCATTGGAGTTGTGCCATAAAAACCGTGCCGACAGGAACTACAGTGCGAGTGAAATGTATTTGGAGGGAACGTGGAGTAAAACTATTAAGATCGCTAAAATAAAAAGTAATAAGATGTAAATCAAAATGATGCCTTGTGGAATAACCATTGACTTAGTTTGTCACGTCCCTGTATTGAATAAGCCGTTTCACAATTTCTGTAACATATCAGCGCTGAAAATCCGTTAACTACATTGACAACAAGAAAAATCCCTGATAAGCTACAAATTTTTGGTAAATATTACAGTTGACATTCGGTTTAAGTAGGATCGAGGTCTAATATCATAAATAATGAATGTCTAACTCATGTTTATAATTAATCGTAAAATACGTTTAGAATCTTTGAATCATGGATTTCTTAATAATTTCGTTACCAAATTGCATGTTCTGTGGATTTTTAAAGACATCACATATGCTAGAAAAAGTATAGCATAATCAGGTTTATCTGCTTACATTGCAGTTATCAGTTACTCAATCCTGATGATTTCTTACAAAAGTGAAATTTATCAACTGATGCATGATGATGTATTGATTCCATAATTCCATTACATAATAAGGCCAGAGAACGCGTTTGCGCTACTATGTTCCAGCTATTGGAATTGAAGTTTCCAGGAACTTGTAGCAATCCTTCCCAAATTTTTGTGCAGCTGAGTTTATTGTTGCCCTTTTTGAGATGAGGAATGAAGGGCATTTTCTCTATTTTTTCGTTCTGAGTAATAGAACGGATTTCGCGACTGGAAGAACCAGATAAACGGGCCACTTTTAATGTGTCATTGCTGTGAAATAATTTGTTCTGCTGAAAACAGTCGTGCATACACTTCGGGTTTTTTTTGTTGAATTTCCAGTGCTGCATTTCATGGTATATTTGTTTGTAAAATTTTAGTAAAGAAAAGTTGCCGCATTTTTAGATATTTTTGCATACTTTTACGCATTTTAGAAATTGCTACAAATTAACTTGAGTGTGTCTCAACTCGATTTTCTCGTACCATAATTCATTTGGTATTTTTTAAGATTTTATAAGATTTTTCTTTTTTTAAATCGATATTGTGGTTCCAAATTATTACAACTTTAGTTATATATAAATAAATAAATGTATATATATATATATATATATATATATATATATATATATATATATATATATATATATATATATATATATATATATATAATTGAAGATTTTTATGATTACTTGTAATATATATACCCGAGAAATACCAATGAAAATTGCTTGTAAACTGAAGGTTTTTGCAAATCAGAAGCCTAGTGTAGCACGATGAGCTATGCAAGAAGTTTGGAAATAGAATAAATGGAATCTAGTGATTATAAAAGGAATAAAATGAATATGAAAAGCATTTCTGAAACCATGTACGTTATCAAGGGCCATACATGTTTCATTAATGCTGATTCTACGTTTCTGTTTACACAACTGTAAAATGTATTACAGAAATAATGTAAATGGCCCAACGTAGAAGAAAAGATAAAGTGGATCAAATACACAAAAAAATCAAACATGAATATATATATATATATATATATATATATATATATATATATATATATATATATATATATATATATATATATATATATATATATATACATATATATATATACATATATATAATTAAATATTTTGATTTTTGCTTGTCATATATACCCGAGAATTATCATTAGAATATATATATATATATATATATATATATATATATATATATATAATCCAATAAAAAGAAGGGGCAGGGGGAGTCGCTATCCTCCCCAAACATTAAATGCAAAGCATTTGGTTATCCCATCTTCCTTTAATTCTTCTTTTTCTTGGATTATTATCTGCTTCGGAGTAAAGAGCGGCACGGGGCCTTTTCCTCAGTAGTGCCTTAGATTATAGTGGATATGCATTGGAATGAAATTCAATTTTGAATTTGATTACTGGCTTCTATATGATATATATATATATATATAAATATATATATATTAAAAAATAAAAATAAGAATGATCAATCATGTATAAGGCATTGATTATGAAACATTTTGCAACTTCAATGCAATTTTATTTAAACATCTCTAAAACGCAATACATTCCTTGGTAATATTTTAAAATTTTCGCGATACTACATTAATTTATTATATTTGAAAATTTAAAACGGCATCGAAAAATATGAACTTCATTCAAATGCCGGCATTGAAATATAAAATACCTGGTTTAAACATTTCTAAAATGCTATAAATTCCTCGGTAATATTTTTAATATTATCATAATTCTACAATAATTTATTATATTTGAAAAAAAAATATTAACAATACATTATTACAATAATTCATTATATTCGAAAACAACTGAAATTTATTCAAATCACGTCATCGAAATATAACACGCCTGACTCCCTCTATAAAAGCAGCATTGCATTCATAAGCATTTTCCCATTCATTTTATTCATCAAAATACTATAACAATTTATTTTATATAAAAACATAAGACCATGGAGTAACAAGTAATTAAACTCTATGCTTAAAACGTCAGCGAAAACATCTTACTTTTCTCTGTAAAATCAATGAATAGTTCATTCATATCAGCTATATTGCAGACTCCATGAGCTAAATAATTTTGAGTTAAAGAAATGCAGCAATTCCTAAACAACTCATTCATCATATTTTGCTGTTTACATTTTCTATAAGTGAAAAGTAGGCTTCGTTGTAGAAATAATCAAATTTGGATGATCATCTAAATTCAAATATATTGTAATTGCGTTGTTTCAGTGTAGATGCGCAGAATTTAAGCATAAATGAAGAGGTTTTAGGACGGATACAACACTAAATTTTGAATTAAAAAGAAGTTTAAAAATCACGATTTTGACACAAGATGGATGACATATTTTATTTTGAATTGTGTGACGTGATATCTTCATATAATGGTCACGTGATCTCTTCTTATAAAAGATGTAATTATTATTTTAATTTTTATTTAAAAAACTACTGACAATATTTTGCTGATTTTTTTTTATATATTTTATGGGATAATATGAATATTCCCTAGATCTTTCGAAGTAATTTGTGAATTTTAAATCAGCTTTAAAAATGTTTGAAAAATTAGGTCCCATAGTGTTCAATGTATTTCATTTTTCAACCCGGGTTCAACCAAAACTAATTGGGTGATATTATTCATTTATATTCCCATAGGTCCCACAGAGCGTCTGAACGACATACTAAAATTTCCTTTTGATAAAGTCATTTTTACGGCAGTTATCGTGGTAACGGACAAACAGACAGACAAACAGAATGAACAAAATCATAAAAACACTTTTCAACTTTGTTGTAAAGTGTTAAAAACGAATAAATTACGACGTACGGAATAAATCACGGATTTTCATTTATTTACGCTCGAAATAAATGAAAATCCTATCTATTTCTAGATTTTCTAATTACAAAACCAGTTATACTGCTTGGTGAAAATCCATTAATATTTGTAGCTGCTATCACGTACACAAGAAATCGACCACTGGCATCAGATATACAGACTAACGGCCTGACAGTTAGACGGATATCACTCCAAAAATTGTCAAACCATGCTCAGGAGGTCTCAAGACATATATTGGCATCAAAGTCTTGAAATCGAAAATTTTCAAAATTTTCTTGAAAACGATACTTTTTCAGTATTACACATGAGAAATTAAAAGTTGAAAATAAATAATATTTTTGAATAATATAGATGTTTATACATTAAACAGATTCAATATATATTGCGTTAATATTTTATTAAATGATGTGTCTTATAATAAAAGTTGCACTTTCTGGTTTGGAGGTCTGCTCTACCCCACGCGATCACTTACGTCAGTAAAAGAGACGCGCATCTTCTCCAGGGTAAATTTTATGGTATCATTTGTAATTTCTTCTCAATTTATTCTATGGAGACAGAAATATATTAAGTCACCTAAATAATTATGAATAAACATTTTGAAACAAAATTGAATAAGTATTCTTAATAGGATACTTTAGAATAAATAGATGGCTCAATAGTTAGAGAAATTCCGCTAACTACCTACAATGCATTTTGCGTTCTATTATTCATCTTGCAGGGAACAGATGCTGCCAATGCTGGCAAAGCTTGCTTTCGAGAAAGTTATCGATTTAACAATCCTGGTTGCCTGCAAGGCCACCTGACCCAGTAGTTTCATACTTTAGTTCGGTCCCATGCACGAACAAGAAACGGGATTTATTGTTTCAATGTTCTTTTAGGGTATTCTGAATCATTTGTACATTGATGAACGTTTGAACGAATCTGATGAATATCTAAAAGAAATACAAAAATATGTTGCATGTTAATGTACAGGAAAATAATAATATAGGACAGAAAATTGAAACTCAAGTTTTCATCTGATCTGCACTTTTAAGACAAGCTAGAATTCGAATTCACTATTTTTACGCAATGTATGTGTGTGTGCTTGTCTGGCTGCATCTCTCTATATTTGTCAGTGCAATGTATATATCCAAAATAACTCAAAAATTAATCGACAGAATTTCACAAAATTTGGTAAGTCCCATGTGGGATACTCTAGTGCTGATTAGATTTCGGCAAGTTTAAAAAATGAGAACCTTCTTTTTTTGCAAATGGCCCTTAAAAATCGCTAAAATATCCAAAAGAACACTAAATATCCTAAATATATGAAATAGATGCTTGTTATATGTTGAAGTCAAGGTCCGTCCGACTTATGCAAAGACACGAATTGCTGTTTAGGCAACCTGTCCTTGTTATATATTGAAGACTCAGATCATCCGACTCACCCGAGAGCTAGAGCCGCTATTTGGACGGCCGGGTGGGCTTGTTATATGTTGTTGTTGTTGTTGAGACCCAGACCGTCCGACGTACCAGAAAAGTGTAAGATAACTGTTTTGACGGCCGGGAAGTGCCACTCAATTTAGACCGAAACCCTGTGGGGGAGGCATTCACAGGGACCGTACACGTACCCTCATTCCCCTACCACCAACCTCTCGGAAGAACTTACGGGCCTATATGTTTAACGTGGTCTTGCTCCGGCAGTTACACGGCGGCAGTTTTGTCAGTGGCGGGAATCGAACCCGGGTCTAACGAGTGCAATTCCCGGGCGCTAACCACTGGGCTACCTGGCACCAGGGATTTTTATATGTTGTTGTTGAGACACTGACCGTCCGACCTACCAAAAAGGTGTAAAGTAACTGTTTGGATGACCGGGAAGTGCCACACAATTTAGATCGGAACCCAGTGGGGGAAGCATCTACAGGGACCGTACCTTCCTTCCCCTATCACCAACTTCTCGGAATGACTTACGAACACACATGTTTAACGTGATCGTACTTTGCGTGAACACGGTGGCAGTTTTGGCAGCGAAGGGAATCGAACCCGCGCCTAAAGAGTGCAATTACCGCTCGCTAACCACTTTGGCTACCGCGCCTTAAGGCTTATTATATGTGTAATTTTTAACAAAGAAAAATATAAGATCAGCTCTTACTCTAGATCAGGGGTTGTCAACCTTTTTATACATACGTACTAACAAATGTAAAAATTTCAATGCGGCCAAAATAAAATTAAAAAATTTCAGTACCACCAAAACTAACATTCGAAAATTTCAGCACCTCCAAAACTCATTTCAATAATTTCAATACCAACAAAACTAAAATTTAAAAATTCCAATACCGCTAACACTAGAATTAAAAAAATTGCAGTACCACCAAAATAAAAACTTTAGATATTTGATAACATTTATTAAAAATATTTAAGATTAGCAAAATTATTAACAAGCAATATGATTCGCTAAACAAATTAATGTCATACTTATGCTTGTTGTTATAAATTAATTTCTTTGTATCTGGCTCTATTTTATGGAGTTATTTCTAAACGTAAATTTGTTTCCCATGTCGAATTTCATTCTATATTTTCTTTAAAGTGACAACTCTGAAGAAAATTGGGCTTCACAGAAGTACATCGAACAAAATGGCATTAAATATATAATTGTTCTTTCTGAAATGCTTTTCAAATATTGATTTTGCTTAATTCAGTAGTTGACTAAAGAATTGTTTTTAAAATGATCCATTAAAATTCTAGCACATGAAATATAATGATTTACATCTGTTCGTGAAAAGATTGTTAATTTTGTATTCTATATTGTCCAGATTATCCACGTACCACCAGTGGTACACGTACCACTTGTTGAGAAGCTCTGGTCTAGACTGAATCGAGATATTTAAGTTTCGATATATTTAAGTACCTCCATTTTCGAATATGTGCAATCGCAAATTTAGACGTAAATTGATTAAAAATGCAAAGTCTATGCAATATTCCATATAATTTTGTGCAATTAAACCCACATTTATCAAAATTGTTGATTTTTCAAGCCGATTTATAAAACTCTTGTCTGTGTTATTTCCTCACAATATTAACATTTAATAATCTTTAGGATAACCAACCATATGCTGCAAACATTTATATTTTATTTCGCAACAATGTTTGCTCGATTGTGCAGACACGCAATGGGAATAACATACCCATACCGTTGAAAGAATAAAAGGATTAAAGCAATTATAAAAGAAATAAAAACGCCCATCGAAATGCAACAATGCATGCGTGTAATGAGAACTGGCAAATTTGGAAAAATAAGAATACATAAAATATTCAAGACTGAGTTTTATGAGAGCTACGGTTGTGAAACAAAAGTTATTTTTCCCTATGGGGATACATTTCAGTAGTCTTTCACGTAAAAGATTATTTCCACATTTTATGTATGAACAATATGTATATATCCCAATAGTGGAAATCAGATGCCTGAACTATTGTTTAAATTAAATTAATTTTAGCTACAAAATGGAAAATTTAGGTCAGTTCCACTGTAACTGACATAACAATCAATACAAGATTTATAGTTTCTTTATACGAGGAAACATTTACTGAAAATGACAAAATAAAAATTTGCGCTTTAAAATATTTATTACGCATGCATATCATATAGAACCTTTCAAAAAACACTTTCTTGCTATGAATATACTTCTATAATTTCTTTTTAAAATTGGGTAACTGACGTAACGCAATTGGACAAGATGCAATTGCTGTTTAAGTAGAAGGTTAAATAAAATCAAAATTTTAAAGCTAGAATGGTGTTTTTTGCTTTCAAACAATGCTAAATAACTAATAGAATAAATTCATACTTATTTATATTTCATTTATCAATCATAATTTCAAAAATTACAATATATTTTGTAACTGACGTAACATGCTTCTGTAACTGATATAACAGAATCACATTTTTATATCAGTTACATATTAAATGCACTTTTATTTCTCGATATTGTAATATGAAATCAGAATCTTTTACTAATACACATGAACAAATTAACATTTAAAGTCCTCTGAAATAGACATAATCTGAATATTTATTTTGGGGGGAAATGATTTTTGTGGGATATATTTTTATTCATTTAATCAATGTGCCAATTTTAACTGCCAAATTTCATCAAATATATTAGTTGAAAAGTTGAAATATAAAATACTAGATGTTATATGGTGGATTAGATATTGAATGAAAATTTAAACATTCACTCCCAGCAGAACATTTGCATTGCTTTTGGTTAGAATTTTACAGATTTTAATGAAGTGGATTTTTTGTCTCATCCATACATACAGAGATTATATTTTCTGATTCAAAAAGTTTTTTTTTTCCAATGGGCAGGCACTAGACTATAGCACTAGACTTACTTACGTCATTTGCCCAATGTACGGCCGAAATCGTGAACTATTTTGCTGTCCTAGGACGTTGCCCAGGCGCACCAGAGGGGGCGGAACACACTGCGCCCACAACACTCGAACCCACAACGTGGCGGCCGATCGATCGCTGGAAACGCCCGCCTTGACCGTTCGGCCACCACGTCGACTTAAATGAGCCAACAGCACACGGCGTTCCCAGGTGGTCACCCACCCAAGTACTATCCGCGCCCGATGCTGCTTAACTTCGGTGATCTAACGAGAACCGGTGTTAAGCACGGTAGAGCCGTTGGCTCTTGACTCAAAAGTAGCAATGCTATAACTTGCATATTTGATAAACTTTATTTCGATAATACTCTTAATGACGAACGAGAAGACGATAATTTTACAAATATTACCAAATTTTAAAATTGACACCTTTATTTCAGTTCACAAATTGAATTCATTTGCAATTATTAAATCCGCATAATTGAAAGTAATTAATTCTTGTTTATTGATCTGTTTCTTGCCTCAATGATTTGTCTATGCTGTTTCCTGTCTCAACAGAGAAGGGTGAAATTGGACATTTTGAATATGGCTATTATAAGGATGTTCATCTTACATAGATATGGTTAACGTCGCTCAGTTAAAAGTATACATCAGTAGAACGATTGAAATTAATGTGTCTGGAAATATCTCATCATAAATTTTCTGAGATTTACATATTTATAATAAAATTATTAAGTGTAGATAAACTCGTCAATCATTCTGCAAAAAAAATGTATAAAATGTGTATTGTCATAATATAGCATGTTACTATTCATTTCAAAGAAATTAAAAAAAAAAAAATTCATTGATGCAAAATTTGACAATGTAATCTAGCCGCCTCTCAGGGGTTGCTTAACCCCCTACACTGAGAAGGGATAGTGATGTCACAAACTCAAAAATCTGATGTGGGCAGCACATGACTTTCCCTGCAGACTTATATCCACGTTCTCATGATTTTCATTACATTTAGTGCACTTTTGATTCAATTTTTGTTCTCATTTGGTAACTGGACTTATTTTCAAAGGTGGCTTAAAGAAAATAAGAAAAAACAAAAATATCTCGAGAACGACTAGTCCTAGTATAATGGGGTTGGTCTCATTCTTTTCATCGTTAAAAGTTACGTATAAAATAAGCATTTAATGAATATATTTGAGCATACGTAGTTTTTTATTTCAGATTCTGGGAATTTTACGAGACATTTCGCAAAAAAGGCGCATTGTTTTTTCCAAATCGTACCAAAATCTAATCAGCACCAGGGTTACCCATAAGCGACTTATATACCGAATTTTGTGAAATTCTGTCTTTTTTCAGCTAGATTGGATACAGGGAATTTTTGCGGGCCATCTCGCAAAAAAGGCGGGTTCTTTTATCCCGAATCGTACTAGAAACAAATTAGCACCGGAGTCACACATAAGTGACTTACTTACCAAATTTTATGAAATTCGGTGCATTAGTTTTTGAGTTAGAGTGGATACATGCATTGTACAGACAGACAAACAGACACACAGATACACAGACGTCACGCAAAAAGTAGTTTTTTCGTAATCTAGAGGTCTCGAAACGTGTAGATTCGTAGAAAACTCGAATTGCGATTTTCGGCCTTCCTTTGAATCGCTCCATGCATTCCAGAGAATATGCACCCATAGACTCATAGATACACACAGATAGAAAAAAACATCAATCACAAAATCGTTAATTCATAAGCAGGGCTCCCAAAGCTCGTGAATCTGCATTTGTTATTAAGATGTTAACCTGATCACAATACTTTCTCGTCACATATTCGATATACTCCAATCAAATAACAATACATTAATTTAGCTTGCTCAGAAAATATGTTTCAAAAATTCGAATGCAATTCGAGCCTTTTAAAAACGTCCTAATATTATTTTCCAGTCGAAATTTATTAAGAAAAACAGGGAATATCCAGAAGGAGAGAGAAATTGAATTTGCATTCATCATGAATATGGTAATATATCATTTTATTAGCTATATAATATGAGTTAATACATTTTATGTTAGAAAATCTTTACACAAAATAAAAATGAAAAATTAGAGCATTATACTGCGTAATGGAAACAAAATATATATATTTTATCTATTACCTGTCAAATAAGGATTTAAAGGGAAAATGAGAAGAAATTTTCAATTTACATTCATACAGGATACAAATATAAAATAAAAGAATTTATTATGGAACAATGGGGGAATCTCAGCGGAAACGTAAGAGACGGTGAATATTTGTGACGCTCATTCAATAGTCGAATATTATGACAACATAAAGCTTGCTATTAAATAAAGGATAAAAATATCCAATCTCATTTATGTAAAGAATATAAAAGTAATCCATTCACAATATAAATATTTATAAACAATTTCAAAATTTAATGCAATAGGATATTTTTGGTAGATAATATACTTATAGGAAATTGGTAAAATGTTTAGCTCTATTAAAAATGCACTAATTATTTTATTAAATTTCCTTTGAGATCTATGTAAAGCATTGGATGGGGTCAAAAAATGAACACATTTTTTTTTAATCTATGCATTTTCAGAATCCCTGAATACGAATCAATCATCTTTTGGTTGCTGTATGTATGTATGTCAGCCGATTCGGTGGTCGAGCGGTCAGGAGCATGCGTTTCCGACTGATTGCCGGGTTTTTGATTCAAATCCCGCCAGCGGGCATAGATGTTGTCATGTCGAAGCCAAGTCTGACTTCCACCCTTTGGGGGCCTTCTATAAGAGTGAATCTGCAAATCTCCTCTCCTTCGCCATGGGACACCCTGGGAGGTCTTGTGGACGTGGTGCGTAGGCGCCCTTCACCACGGGGGAATTAATACACACACAAATGTATGTCAAGCTAATTCTCAAACAAATTTAACAAATCAAATTACGTTTTTTTACTTATTTCAATCGGCAAAAATAAAAGAAAATTTATGTTTAGACGGATCATATCTACTAAATACCATTTGTTTTTTAAATAAAATGGCAAATATCATATAATACATTGTTTTAGAACATGCTAATTGAATAATCCTTTCAAAAGATAATTGTTTTAAAAAAAGGAATCTCATGACTACATGACTCTAACATGGGTTTTAGTAATATTCTACGTTTGTGATGTAAAATGCGAAAAATATGCGTAATATTATTTAGTACGTAAATACTTGGTAAGTACTTTAAACCAGATAGATTTTTTGACAGTTATCTAAATCCAATCTCAGAATATTATAAAATTTTATTTCTCCATACGATGTGTAGTATGTCAAAGAAGAATAAATCTAAATGCGCTAAATTCAATATATATGTTATAATCACATGACAACAATAAAATTCCACATCAAAATATGTTAATCTGTAGCGAAAGCATGGAATTTTTAAAATCATGTCAAGTACATATGCAACTTATTATATGTGAGTATACTAAGGTATTCAGTAATTAAGTAAACGTGCCTTTTTAGATTTTCATCGGTCAATTAAAGCATTTTTTAGGATTTATTTTGTGTTGTTTAAATAATTCACCTTAGGAATGATTTTATTTTATTGCGATAATAAGAGAAAATCTATATACATAAAATTGAAAATATGTATGTCTGTCTGTTTGCTCTCCCATCATGGGAAATTTGATGAAATTTTGTGAGAAGCCTTGAAATATCGCCACTTAAAATTTAGTCCATGTTTCGAGTTTCTACGACGAGGAGATTGTCGAGATATTAATGAAAAACGAAACTTTTTCCTAGAGGTTATACTCTCTAACTCCTTGGTTCCTCCAAACGAAAAAGGTTGGAAATCGCTTGTTTGAAACGTGAAAGTGAATTAAAATTCTATCTAGGAGTTTGGTGGGAGTTTATTGCGTTTATTAGTCACTTTTAAAAATCGTAGGTTTGAAACATGACTTATGTGTTATTTTGTGTTATTTGATGTGTTATTTTGTGCAATTAAACTCATCATAATGCATTTTTGAAGAAATAATGATAACGTGAGAAATAATGAATAAATAATGAATTGAAGAAATAATGATAATGATGAGTTTGCAAGGAAATTCATATGCTGCCTACATCAAAGTTTTCTTTTTATGTGAGGGTACGATTTTGAGCGGTATTCACAGAAATCGGTACCTTAACGATTGACAATATTATGACAAAGTCTCCATCTGGACGTCATCGGAAAGATCGAAGAACGATTTTTTTAATGGATTTTTAATCGAATCCGTAGGATAAATCCTTCACATTTACTTTCTCATATATAATGTTGAGAAAGTATGGCTTTCACGAAAAATTTTTATTTCGAGATTTTGATGCCAATATATATTTTAAAATTAGTTATTTTGAAGTGATGCCGGCCTGTCTGTGTGTCTAATATCTGCGGTCGATTTCTGTGTACAAGATAGCAGCCACAAATATAAATACATTTGTACGAAACGTTATATCCGGATTTGTTGTAATAAATTAGAACCAGATAGATTTGCTTGTCGAGCGAAAACTTGTTTGTGTGTATATATATATATATATATATATATATATATATTGTATATACATATATATATTGTATATATATATATATTGTATATACATATATATTGTGTATACATATATATATATATATATATATATATATATATATATATATATATATATATATATATATATATTACAAGGCAGCATGGGACAAAATTTGATATAATCAAGCATAAAAGTATTTATTTATGGATCAATCATCACGCAACTTAATAGTTTCAATCAATGTTGTGAAAAATAGCCGCGATGCATTTTTTTTTTCCTAACGTCATTGTCCTACTTTGGGGTAAATTACCCCCCAGGGGGCACATTGTCAATTATGGTATGAATATAAAGATTTTTCAAGCACTTTAAAGTGAAGGCCAATACCCTATAATGATTTGTCCGACGATGCCAATTTTTCAAATTTTTTACTTGTAAAATTTGGGAAACAGACATAATTACTAAAATATTCGATTTTCTGTGCATTTTCAAACAAATTCATTAAAATTGCTAATTTAGATTCCGCTAATGAATTGTTACAATTTTCACCCGTCCCAGTTTGGAATGCAATGGGTTGGGCGTTGCTATATACAAATCCTTTTTTTTTTTTTTGCATAAACTTGGGGATTTGGATTGAAAAACAGAAAAAGTATATTGATACAAAACCGGTATTTCCAAATTGAGTGGTGGTATTTGTAAATATATTATGTAAGTAGAGAGCGCTTATTTAGGACTCAGACAACTGATTAGAATTCGTTATACTCTTGTATAATTTAGCTAAACTCTGACTTTATAGCTCCGTGTAGTTACTAAAATGTACATGGATTTGATGCCAGCTGCGGGAAAAGGACGGGATTTTTCCATATACGTTCGCAAATATTGCGGCTTATGGTAAGCTTCTTGCTGTAGTCGCAGATAACGTCTATTCGATTCTGAACAGTGTAGCATAAGAGCGAAACCGAACAATGGATGCTGATATCTGCAATAATTGTGGGTTTCAAATATCATAAAAAGCTTGCTAATTACATAGACAACAACTCAAAGGTCTCTCTTACAACATTAATTATGTTTACTAATTTGGATCTGTTAATCATGAATATAAAGTTAAAAATCGCAATTTAACTCTAGTTTTCAATATACAGAGGATGGCGGCACGCACTGCATTTCAACAAACGGAAGGGGGTTGTTCTTCAAAATACCAATGTCTTATAAAAACTATCTTAAAGATTTACGAGAAAATTGTGTGCAACATGTCAATAAAAATGCGCTTCTAACATTCTCTTTGGATTTATTTCCGGAAAACTTCGGTACTGTCAGTGACGAAGACGGGGAACTGTCTCGTCAGGACGTCAGGACATTACTACCCTCGAAGAAAGGGTACCATAGAAAATGAAATCAACAATACTATCAGACTATTATTTGATCCTTGGGAGATATGTTCTGAAACGTATTGTAAGTAACAGTCGACGATTATAATATTGTATATACAGGGTGTCCAGTGCTATCGGTGCCCAATGGCTATTTCCTCTCAACTGTGAGTCACAGAGATACACTTCCAATTTCAAAACTGTTTTAAATTTTAAAATCTATTATCTTAGAAACAGTTTAAATCAATAAATGCATTTCTGAAAGAAATACGTAATATAAATTTTTATACAGTCCCCCGGTCCTACCAATTAAATTTAGGAAAATCATCCTCATACAATTTTATGCAAAGTAAAAAAAAGTCATCCTTTTACGATTAAAATTGACCGACTTACAGCTGTTTAAAGTTGGAGCACTTTTTGTGCTGACTATGGTCAATACGTTCCCTGATTAGTTAGTTGCCTGGAGAAAAGGTCAATACGGTCCCTGATTGGTTGGTTGCCTGAAACGGGACATTTTTATGCGTGGAAAAGCGACATAAGTCATAAAGTTTAATGCTTTATAACACGGTGAATTTTGGTCGTAAATGGAAGATTTTTTATTTTTTTTATTTTCCATGAAATTGTATGAGGATGATTTTCCTAAATATAATTGGTAGGACCGGGGGACCGTATAAAAATTTATATTTCTTATTTCTTTCAGAAATGTATTTATTGATTTAAACTTTTCTAAGATAATAGATTTTAAAATTTAAAACATTTTTGCGATTGGAAGTATATCTCTGTGACTAACGGTTGAAGAAATAGGCATTGGGCACCCTGTATATAGAAAACTTGTTTCATATATATATCAAAGAACTAGAGCTAATCTGATGTTTTAACGGATATTTTAATATAGTAGGTCAAATAGCATAAAATATAACTTTATTTAATTTCAGAGACACAAAATATTCAAAATGTATTTATTATCCAATGTTATATGTTTAGAGCTGAACAAATAAGCTGTTTCGAAATATGGACGAAAATAGAACTTTTTTTCAGGAGGAGACAAACAATGGTATTGTGAAATGCTTATTTTTATTTTATTTTGAACATATTTATCTTGGTGTCTACTTTTGTGACCTCTAGCGTCCAGCGGGGAAATTTTCTCCCCTTTCTCTCTCCTATGAGCGCTTAAAGGTAGTGAGTATGCATTTTAAACGAAAATACTCGCAGTATATTTTCGTAACGGTATTGCATTCCAGATTCTAGGGAATTGATTTATAGCGTATGCTTTTCATAGTTCATTTTTTTTAAATTTTTCCACTTACCTTTTTGAAAAGTTGACATTCCTATTATTTCATCATGATAAGCAAACATTCCAGATAAGACGTGATTATGATATTTTTAAACTAACCGCTGTGTTTTTGATAGATCTCTTTATTGATTTTATATAAATCTGGAATTAGATGAGGATATTTAAGGGGACTTTTCTGCGAACATTTCGTGTTTCGCTCCACTGCTCAGGCCGTGCCGCTCACCATTAGGTTTAGAGTACCTAATTTTGCGGGCTACATAGATTCTAGGACCCAGATTAGGGGCTCAGGGTGGGACAGCCCAGTGGTTAGAGCGCGTGGATTGTCCTCGGACATTCCGAGTTCGATTCCCGCCTCTGCCAATGTGCACCCATGTTCACAAGGAGTACGGGCATGTTAAATATGTGGGTTCGTTAATCCTTTCGAGAGGTTGTTGGTAGCGGAAGGAGGGTATGGTCTCTGAGGATGCTGACCCACTGGGTTCCGGTCTAAATTGGGTAGCACATCGCTGTCTTCCAAATAGATACCTTACACCTTAGAATAGACGAACACGCAAATAGCTACTGTAAGACTTCGAGCAGTCGTGTGGTCTGGGTTTTTCACACCTTAGAGTAGGTCGGAGGGTATGGGTCGAAGAAAAAGAGGATTAGAGGGGATCGCCAGAGGGACTTAGAGCAACAACGTCTCCAGTCGGGGGCCTACATTGGACTAACAACTCGCGTAAGCCGGGCAATATATTCCTCTGAGAAAATAGTGCTACCAACGCCTAACTATTTACAAGTTTCCAATAATTTTATGTATAAATAATATTTTTGTGTACATATAATAACAATGTATTCAGATTAATTAAGATATAAAACGCTCAAGATGTTGTCATTTTTACAAGAATGCTTATTTTTGTAATCTGTAAATGCTAAAATAATGAAAACTTTACTCAAGTTTTTCGCAAAACTTACATTTTATACATCATATCTAATGAAAGTTAAACAGAATTAACCTTTTTCACATTTTGGAATGCCTGCCAACAAACAAGCGTATAGTAAATGATTACTACTTTGCAAAAATGCACCATTCCAGATAAATTACCCGCAAAAATCCTTTAAGCGTGTATATTTTTTATTCTTTATCAACGTGTAAGGTATTGCCATTAAAACTAGAGATTTGTGTTATTAACTATTATTTATGTATGATAAATTACACTTTTAAATTTACAAGTAATCGAGATTTTTCACAAATTCTCAGTTTCATTTTTCTTAAAAGTAAAAGAGCGCAAGGAAAGTTGAGGATCTCGATTAATTATTTTTCTAAAAACAAAGATAATAACCAATTTTGTCAGACATATGACAGCTTTATGTTTCAAACTTCAGGTTTGAATTTCTCGTAAAAATATAGAATATTTTAAAGTGACTTTCTAAACATATTTTGATAGAAGAATAAACCTGTGTATAAAATCAAGAGAGTTAAATTCTTTCGTGAGATATCGTATCCACAGGCTTTCGGGCACATACACATACATGCATAGACATCCCCACCAGCCAAGTTCGATACCAGTTCAGGGATGTTTGAAACATGATCTTTCGTCGAGAACTCGAATTCAAATACCCGATCCCTTCCTACATATTGCACTATATATTTAGAGGAAGTAATGTATGTATGTAGAGAAAATAAATCTGATAAATGCAATATATATTTTTTAAACCCAGTTCTTAATTTGTTGTTTATTTGTTTGTCAGCGTGATTCAAATAGTTGATGCTTCAACAAAGCAGTTTTCATTAATCATAGTGACATAAACTTTAGTATATCTTTTGGAGTACATTTTTTTAAAATTTTGAACCTTACCGGTTAAGCCCGTCCTGGGTCCGACGTAGGAATGTACTGGTTTTGGTGAAAAACTTGGAATCCGGAAGAGTTACAGAGCTGAAATCTGTTATATTGCTGTATTTCGTAGTATATCTTAGTTTCTATTGATTGCGATAAGTTGCATATCAATAATAAACGAGGATAATTAAAATCTACGTTTTTTATTTCATTTGTTCATTCTGATAATAATTGTGATAGAAGTAGAACTAAACAATCAATGTCATACAGTTGCCATACAGACTGACTCACTGAAGGATAAATTGCACAGTCCAATCTCTTGAAGGTAGAAATTTTCTACACACTTGGAACTTGACCCATAAATAAGTTGACTTATACGAATACAAAATCTTTGAATTGTATATGACCATTTATAAATCAGGGAAACTTTTTTAACATTTTTTCAGTAAACAACAGAGAACTAGCTAGATACATGGAATTCGTTTCGATGCATTTATGCTATGAGAAAGTATCTTAAATTTTCTTAATGAAAGCTGTTGGTGTACAATCAGCCGTTTTTGAGATATTTTATTTTATATTTACAGCGAACGATATTTTTAATCATATTTTACCAATGGATTTATTTATAGTTTTTGCTTTCAAGATGGCCAATATGATAAGAAAAACGTAATTGAACACAACTGACAGAAAGACAATGGGCGCAAATGGCTCCGTTAAGTGTTGTCACTGTTGGAAAGAACAGCAGACGTGAAGCGCCTATAATATTCTCTGATATCATCAGTATCATTCTCTAATATCATCTCTCTGGTATCATTAGTATTCTCTGATATCATCAGTATCATCTCTCTGTTTTCATCATTATTTAGCATTATTTGACTGACCATTACGGGGGTTACCAAATTTTTATTTTGCAAGTTTATTTAGCCTAAGACTTCCATTGTTGTAATTTGGTGCACATTTGAGTTTTAGCAGTTTTGGGTGTTGGCACAATCTGAATTAAACTTCAACAATTTAACAGTTTAGAAGGTTGTTTTAAGATAGTGTTTTATTCTGGTTCCTTATTATATTTTAGAGATTAAAGGAACGGGGTTTACCGGGTTTTCGGTTATTCCAAGTTTGGAACTGCGCGGGGTTACTTGCAAGATATAGTCTTTTGATGATCATAATCATGTTAAGTTAAAATATGGTTCATTACAGGAACAGTTGGAAGTTTATCAACAAAATTTAGAGCGTGTTTTTTTTAATTTGCTTTCTTATTGTATAAACTTTAAAATACTTGGTGTTTCACTCACTCTTGGTCGCTGATTTTCTCTTATGACTTTCAAACTAGTGGGCGTCAGTGAAATTTGACACGGACATAGCGTGGTATATGACAAGGGGCTTTCATTTTTTGTTTCTCGCTGACATGTGCTTGTGGAAATTACTCTATATCCCTCGACAGTTTATATAAAGACTTCTGTGGGAAGGCCAGCGGTCTGATTTTCACTTTGAGTTTAAGAGTAGTGTCACCACTCGAGTAGTCCCGTAATCAACCCTCTTAGTTAGAAATAAATGTATGTACATGAGAAAGTTCATTGAATTGCATATATTTGTTTGGAAGTTATAATTAAAAATCACTGACCGAGAACGAGTGAAGAACCTTACATTTCCTTATGACCGAGTTCATTACTGTGACATAGTGGGAATAGAAAGCATTATATTGCCTACAGATGCAAAAGCGACAGGCCTAAGACATAAGACGCAATTTTTTTTATATTAGGGCGGACAGAAATTTTCTGGCCAATTTATTAAGTTATGATCTCGTAGCGCATGCCCTTCATCACGCAAACAAGGCTCCAAGGCAAGTTGATATGATCCAATGAATTTGAATATGAACTTCACCCACATGACTGGAACCAATGGGAGAACGAGTCACCACAGCCAGTGAGAAGAAGGGAGAAACACACAGAGTAAAACGTACAGCAGTTTGTGTAAAGGATAATTAAATTACATTGCGATTACGATTACGCGTTGACGTTGTAGAGATAGATCCTTCTATCAATTTAATTTATATTCTATGATTCTACATTATATAAGATGCACATATATATATATATACTTCAAGTATGCGAGCGTGCAGTCTCGTTAAAAGAATCCTAGAAATGTGTGCAAAATTTCAAGAGACATTTCCAATACGATTGGACAAAGTGTCCATTCCCAACGAGATGCACTATATATGGCCCAAGTATCATTTTACATATAATATTTGAGAAAATAATTGAAGGCTGATGTTTAATCAGTAGCTAGTTTACTAAATTAATAATATTAGCCCACTGTATCGCAACTTACCGTCGTAAGTAAAATGCCTGTATGTAACTATTAGGGTGATTACTGATAATTATTTTAAACATTATTGATTGATAAAGTATGAATAATAATAAGAATGTTTTAATAAACATTAATTTGCCAAAATTTTGTCTCCTCACTTATGCAAGTTAATTTATATTTTATATATATTACTCAGTTACTTTTCAGGAACACCGGGCAACACAGTAAATTAACTTGGTGGGTTTTACTTTTGCAATATACTATGTTACTATGTGAAATTCACGGAAACCCCTAACTCAATTAACTTCTTACGGCCATGCTGGTGTAACCATTATATTAATAAACTTGAAATTAAATAATCATAAATAATTATACGTCACACTTACATATCTAGGATTTCTCTGGCTCTCTTAAGGGGGTCGTTCCTAATCGAACAGAGGGATTTATATACCCAATGGTATGTATTTAAGACTCCATTTGGCAGAGCCAATCAGAAAGCAGGATGAAGAACAGTATGCTAATCCGAAACGAGAAATAGCACACAAGATTGACGTGAGCCCTAACTTAGCAGAAATATCCCAACAAGATGAGTCAGGTCCAAGCAAGAATAAATGAGATCCAACAAGACGAATAATAAGTTAAAATGACACATAAGTGCCCCAAAGGCTAAGAAATTGGAGTACAGGAAATGTAATAAAATAAATTACTATAGTTTTTTTTTATTATAGAAGGTTTCAAAGAAATCTTCTCTGTTGAAACTTCTTTCAAATTCAGCACTTTTTGTACCATCCAAATAGACCTTATTAGACATGTAAATGTCAATAGCATAAAAATAAATTATAGTATTTCAATATCAAATATTAGCAAATTTAAAAATCATCCATATTCAATCCATTGCGTGATAATCCTGATCCTGTAATTACTCAGGCTTACAAGGGAATTCAGGTCGTTGTTTCAGATGAAAGTTGAAAATGTTGAAAATTTAATCAACGAAGGTCCATATTGTGTTATTAACAATTATCCTAGTAATAATAATTTAAACTAAATTAGACAAGTCATTAAATCTCCACGTGTTTTTCCTGAAAATTCCTAATAATATTCATAAATGCCAAAATTCTGCCCAATTCGTAAAGAAAATTTGTAATTTGAACTCTCGTGATTTGACTAAGGCCTTCTTTCATTATCTTGTTTCAGAAAAATTTTGTATGAATTCCATTTCTTTGACTTTAAAATTGATGAGCATGGTTCTCTTACCAGTACTTGTTTACCATAAAATTTTCTGTCCTTCATAATAAATTCTACAGTATATCTGATGGTTTGGCTATGGGGAATCCACTATTTTATTTTCAGTGACATATATATATATATATATATATATCAATTTGAAGTTAAGATGTTTAAAATTATGCAGATTGTTTTTTATACTCTTTGTGTTGGTGATATTTTTGCTCTTTTTTTTCACTCTTCTTATCATGTTAATACTGTTTTGGATATTCATAATTCCATTTATTCTTGCATTTACTTTACCTATGAAATAGAAATCAACAATCGTCCTGTATTTTTGGATGTCGAGGTCATCTGAAACGATGATGAATTTCTCAAAACGGTATGTCATAAACGACTATTTTTGGTTTCTCTAATTCCACATAAAAATTGCTGCCATCCTCCGAACTAGAAAATTGCCATTTTCAATGTTGTTTTTCCATCGTGATTTGAACTTTTGTTCTACTATGAATTTACTCAATTGCGCCATTAATTATTTAAAAGCTTTTGCTGTCGGTGGTGGTTTCTCTCCCAGCAGTTTTTTTCTTTTTTTTTTATCAAATGCCCAGACACTTGACTTTCATCATTTGCCTATATATCAGCCAGAAACCTGAACAATTTAGCCGTCCTAGGACGTTGCCCCAGGCGCACCAGAGGGGGCGGAACACAATGCGCCCAACAACACAACATCCATGCCTTACGTGGGACTCGAACCCACAACGCGGAGGTCGAACGATCGCTTGAAAACACTCGCCATGACCGCTCGACCACTGCGTCGGCTTCTTCCAGCATTGTTGATCATGATATTCAAAAATTTTTTAAACATTCCTCTAAACATGCTTCTGAAAAGAATTACATCAAAACTATAATTTTACCATTTCCTGCAAAAATCAGGGTGGAAATAACTCATATGGAATACAAATGTATGTGAAATACTTCCTTTGAGCTGATAAGGTAATCTGTATCCTTGATTTTCACAGAAATAAACAAAAGTCATTTTATTAAAATCTAAATTTATTAAAAAATAATACTTCAACTCCCTCATCAAAGTGAAACACATTTTTACCAATTTCACACAAGCCATTCTTAACGCATGACTTACGGAACAAGCCAAACGCATTATGAATTAATACTCTCCGAAAATGAACCTTCCCCGATAAATTAAGCATAAAAATTCTGTGAGGATATGTATTTTCTCCGTCCATCACATCACGAGGTATTTCCATTAAAAATGGATGCTTCCGTTATTAACTGTTCTTCTGTTTGTGATAAATGGCGGTTTTAAATTTACAAGGAATGCCCATTTTTCACAAATCCGTCATTTTATTTTATTTTTTGTTATCTAGACATAATCACCGCGAAGAAAGGTGAGATTCCCGATTAATCGTTTTTTGAAAACGAAAGATAATAACCATCTTCGGGTAGAGCCGTGATACCTTTATGCTTCGTACTTAAGATTCAAATTCTCTTATTAGCTTATCAGAAAATATTCTAATTTCAGGGGCATACTTTTTAGAATTTTTTTCCAGTATCTGAATTATCTATCACTTTTTGACTATTTTTACTTTCCTTATATGCATAATGTATAAGGAAAGTATTGTGGCAGGGTCGAACATTCGAATTCGAGTTTTCGATGACGTTTCCCTGATCACGAATCAAACATTTTTTAAGTGATGTGTGTGTGTCAGTGAGTCTGTGGAGACGATAACTGACGAACGAATGGACCGATTCGAACTAAATTTAGTACAAAAATCACAATCCACTGGAAGTCTACTGTTTTTATGCGTAATCGAATGTTCAGAACCCCCCCTAAATTGTCGAATGAAATTTTGAAAAAATCGTCAAAAAATCAAAACCACTAATAAAGTTACGCAAATAGACATTTCGTTTGTAATTTTTCATTAGAAAACGATTAACATAAATTTTAGAACGCTAATATGAACCGTTCTCGAGATATTGTACATCTAAAAACAACATTCATGAAAAAATATACTTTGAGTAATACTTTTGTATTTGAACGTTAATAGTCATTTATCTGCTGTAAGAATAACTTATTTCTTAGTGCATATCGCTTGGCGAGATTGTGGCGACGAATTTGACGGAATGTCGCCAACTTGGCGACTTTTTGAAATGTTACGAAATTAACGAAAATCTCGCCAAATGGATAAAAATGACGCTAAATCAATGAAAATGATGACTAATTGTCGAAAATTAAATTTCTTGGACAGAATATTAGTATCTACTATAAGAAAAACCTATTTTTTTTACTGTAAAAGTAGTAAATTCATTACATTATATAAGGAAAGTCATGTGTTGTAAACATCATATTTTTATTTTTATTTTACCTGCAATGCATGGTAATGTATAGTGGAAAGTATTTGGAATATCGCGCAGTTGTCGACTCAATTTTCGACGCAGTTTTCGCGCAGTTTTCGACGGATCTACACATTTTGGGACCTCTAGAATATGAAAACTTTTTTTAGCGTGACGTTTGTGTGTCTGTGGCGTGTATGTCTAACTGTCAATGAAATGCATGTATCCTCTTTAACTCAAAATCTAATTGACCGAAATTTATTGTGGGGTAGTGTGGATCATTTTGGTGCTGATTAGGCTTTGCTACGATTCGAGAAAAAATAATCTGTATTTTTTTGTAAATGGCCCGCAAAAATTGCCTGTATCCATTCAAGCTAAAAAAATAATTGGCCGAATTTCACAAAATTCAGTAGATAAGTCTCTTGTGAGTTTTTCTGGTGCTAATTAGATTTTGGTATGATTCGGAGACAAGAACCTGTATTTTTTTTTTCAAATAGGCTCGTAAAATTTTCCAAAATCAAAAATAAACAAGAAAGATCAATCATGCTTAAAGCATTTATTATGAAACACTTTCCAACTTCAATGCAATTTTATTTAAACATGTCTAAAATGCAATACATTCCTCGGTAATATTTTAAAACTTATCACAATACTACATTAATTTATTATATTTGAAACCTTAAACCTTCATCGAAAAAAATTAACTTCATTCAAATGACGGCATTAAAGTATAA
Organism: Amaurobius ferox; assembly: GCA_951213105.1. Taxonomy (NCBI): domain Eukaryota; kingdom Metazoa; phylum Arthropoda; class Arachnida; order Araneae; family Amaurobiidae; genus Amaurobius; species Amaurobius ferox. The sequence goes on from OX578146.1 coordinate 41,881,508, forward strand.
ATTGCCTGGTTTAAACATCTCTAAAATGTTATACATTCCTCGGTAATAATTTTAGAATTATCATAATACTACGATAATTTATTATATTTGAAAACTTCATCGAAAACAACTGAAATCCATTCAAATGACGTCATAAAAAAATAACACGCCTGGCTCTCTCTATAAAAGCAACATTTCATTCATAAATAATTCCCCCATTCATGTCATTCATCACAATACTATAATAATTTATTTTATTTAAAAATTAAGACCATTGAGCTGCAAGTAAGTAAACTCTATGCGTAAAACTTCATCGAAAAATATCGTCCTTCTCTTTCTAAAATCAATGAATTCATATCAGCTAAGCAGACTCCATGGACTAAATGATTTTGTGTTAAAGAATTACAGCGATTCTAATACAACTCATTTTACATATTTTGCTGTTTACATTTTACATAGGTGAAAAATAGGCTTAATAGTAGAAATAATCAAATTTGGAAGAGCATTTAAACTGAAATATATTGTCATTGCGTTGTTTCAGTATGTAGATGCACAGAATTTAGGCAAAAATAAAGTAATATTAGGACGGATACAGCACTCAATATGAATTAAAAAGAACTTTAAAAATCACGATTTTGACACAAGATGGATGCCATATATCATTTTGAAGTGGGTCATGTGATCGTTTCATATCATGGACACGTGATCGCTTAATATAAGAGGTGTTATTATTATTTTAATTTTTATTTAAAAAACAACTGAATATATTTCGCTGAATTTTTTTTTATATATTTTATGGAACAATTTGAATGTTGCCTAAAATTTTCGAAGCAATTTGTGAATTTTAAATCCGCTTAAAAAATGCTTGAAAAATTAGGTCCCATAGGGCTCAATGTATTCCATTTTTTCAACCCGGGTTCAATCCAAAACTAATTGGGTGATATTATTCATTTATATTCCCATAGGTCCTATAGACCGTCTGAACAACATACTAAAATTTCATTTTGATTAAGTCATTTTTACGGCAGTTATCGTGCTAACGGTCAGACAGACATACAGACAGACAGACAGACAGACAGACAGACAGACAGAATGAACAAAGTCATAAACACTTTTCAACTTTGTTGTAAAGTGTTAAAAACTAAGTATGTTACGACGTATCAATTAAATGCTTGTTTTATACATAACTATTGACGATGAAAAAAAATAACACCAACCCCATTACTCTAGAACTAGTTTTTTTTTTCTCTCATTTCTACTTTGCCTTGTTACATAAAGCTAATAAATAACAAGAAAGATCAATCATGCATAAGCATTGATTATGAAACACTTTCCAACTGAAATGTAATTTCATTTAAAAATTTCTAAAATGTGATTCATTCAGTGGTAATATCTTTTACATTATCACAGTACTACAGTAATTTATTATACTTAAATATTTAAAACTGTATCGAAATATAAATCATCTGATTCTTTATGCAAAATCAATGAATATTTCATTCATATAACTTGTATTCCAGACTCCAGAGCTAAATAATTTTGTTTGAAAAAAATTCAGCAATTCTTATGTAATTCATCTTACAATCGCTTGAGATATTTGCATTCTGCCTATGTTAAAATTAGGCTTCCTTGAAGAAATAATAAAAGTTTAGGGATCATTTAAAATCACAACTATTGTAATTGCATAGGCACGGAATTTAGATACACAGATAATACACAGATAATATATATGTGTATGTGTATGTACTCAAAGTATTGGAATCGTGCCGAAGATCGGAACTCGAATTTTCAAAGGATCTACACGTTTTGGGACTTCTAGAACACGAAAAAACTACTTTTAGGAAGACGTCTGTGTGTGTAAGGGTGTATCTGTGTATGTTTCTGTGTGTCTGTGTGGATATTACATCCACTCTAATTGAAAAACTAATGGACCGAATTTCATACAATTTGGTAGGTATGTTTTTTGTGGGAAATCCTGATGTTCATTAGATTATAGTACGATTCGTAATAAAAGAATCTGCCTTCTTTGCGAAATGGCCGCAGAAATTGCCTTTATCCACTCTAGCTAAAAACTAATAAACCAAATTTAACAAAATTTGGAGTGTAATATTTCAATAACCTACAAGTGATTTATATACCAAATTTAACAAAATTTTGTATATAAATCATTTGTAGGTTATTCTACTAAGATTCGGGAAAAAGGAACGGGCTATTTTTGCGAAATGGCCAGCAAAAATCGTTATATATAAAAATAAAAGACTACGTGTGCTCAATTATATCAATTAAATTCCTATTTTATATGTGATTTTTGACAACAAAAAGAATAAGACTAACCCCATTACTCTAGGACTAGCCGTTCTTGAGATATTCTAGTTTTTTCGCGTTTTCGCTACGCCACCTTTGACAATAAGTCCAGCTATCAAATGAGAACCAAATTTAAGTTTAACGTGTAAATTCAATGTCATTTAAAATACTTATGTTGTGCAGATAAACTCAAATTATCATTGAATAAATAAAGAGAACGAATATGAGTCTGCAGAGAAAGACATTTGCTGTCCACATCAGAATTTTTAACAATATTACACCAATGATTTATAGAAGTGAACGGGGATTATTTTCAGGCCATTTCGAAAAAAATGTATGATCTATATTTAAAGATCCATCAAATTTTTGTCGAATAAAATGTTCAACAAATTTAAGCTGTGTACCAAATTTTAACTCTCTAGGACGTAGGAAAGTGCATTTAAAATGCCATCAATTAAATTTATCATGAAGAGTTATATAAAATTTTAAAAAAATGAAAAATTGTTATCTACCAAATTTATTTTAAAATATGAAGCCACTCCCATATACAAAACGTTTAAACAAATGGAGAGATATTTATTATATAATATCTCTTTCTTTTCTTTCTGAAAGATATCCCAAAGACAGAATTTAATTGAATTTGTTTTTTTCCCTATATTAAATAATTTTTTTAATTAAAAAACTACTTAACATATTTTACTGAATTTTTTTTTTATATATTCTATGGGATAATGTGAATATTTCCTAAAAATTTCGAAGCAATTCGTGAATTTTAAATTTACTTAAAAAATGTTTGAAAAATTAGGTCCCATAGGGTTCAATGTATTTCATTTTTTCAACCCGGGTTCAATAAAAAACTAATTGGGTGATATTATTTATTTATATTCCCATAGGTCCTACAGACCGTCTGAACAACATACTAAAATTTCATTTTGATAAACTCATTTTTACGGCAGTTATCGTGCTAACGGACAGACAGACAGACAGACAGACAGACAGACTGACAGAATGAACAAAGTCATAAACACTTTTCAACTTTGTTGTAAAGTGTTAAAAACGAAAAGTGAATTAAAAGTGTAAATTTTACTGCATCCTTATCAATCCCATGTCAGAAAGCACATTGGAAAGTTATACGTGTAATGGATATTTTATCCACCTGTTTGGTATTTTGCAGTCCATTCATTATGTTCATCCATTACATTCTTCACTTCAAGTATTTCCAATAATGATAGCTACCAAAACTGCGTTGTGTTAGCCACTGTATAGTATGTAACTCTGGAGCTAAATAATAAGATTCACTTTATTTCATATAAATATAATACTCTGTAAAAGACTGCTCCTTGAGTTGCACCCAGTTATTTTATATGACAAATACTAAGTAAGAGATTAGAAATACATTATAAATGTTTACATTAGAAATGTAGAAAAACATTATAAATGTATAGTAGATATATAGTACTAGATGTATATTCTTAGAAATACATTATGCATGTATAGTTTCTCCAACATACAGTTCCAAGGCCGATTCATACCTGAACGAAAATATAGTGCCACTGCACAATATATTACTTTCGTGGGAACTCGAAGTAGATAGTGTTACATATAATTTTGCACCAATACAATAAATGGTCAAACATATGATCTCTGGGTAATATCCAGTTATGTTATTATCTATATACAAAGACCATGTAAGGAATTTCTTATAAATACGTTATAAATGTATAATTTCTCTTACATATATTTCCAAGACTGAATGATAACAGAAACGAGTTATAATACTATTTCACAATATTTCTGCAGAGTGGGAGCGCAGAGTCGTTAGTGTTACATATAAGTTGACACCAATACAATAAGCAGTCAAACATGTGCTGTCTGGATAGCGCTCAAATAGGTTTATAGCTACATCACACAAAAAAAAAATTATACGTAATAATTTATTCTAAAACAAACTATGTCTCTAAAAGATTGATACCCGCTTTAATTCTTTACATGTTGGAGATAAGTGGGCTATGTAAATTGCAAACATGTTGAAAGTAAGGTAGGAAATAAGACTACGTTATTGAAATAGTCCTCCAAATAATTTTCAAAAAGTCACTTTTTAAATATTTATACGACCCCCTTAGATCCATTTGGTCAATCAGATTTTTTTTTATTTTTGATGCAAGAAGGTCATTAAAAAAACCAGCATATATGTATCTTTAAAATTGAGCTAGTTATAATTGAAATTTATTGAAAATTGAACATTGTAAAGGGGGACCATATATCAAATTAGAAAGTAAATTTGTGACATATCGCAAAAAAGATGAAACTGAATCATAATACATAGGATACCCAACCGCCTAGTGAGTACCACTGCTTTATATGACCTCTGCCTGTTGTTGAGACCCAGACCGTCCGACCTACCAGAAAGGTGTAAGGTAACTGTTTGGACGGCCGGTGACCTCTGCCTGTGTAATAATTTATTTAGATGCATTCGTGATAAACATTTTTGACACATTTTAACGTATTTTTGATCTAAACAATTTTCCATCATCAATTTCTTCATGATCCTTATTTTCATTTATGAAACAGCCTTTCACATGGTACAGAAAAGTGGCATAAGTCAGCTTTTTTCCTTTATCATAATTCAGTTGATTTTAAAGATACAGATATGCGGTTTTTTTAATGATCTTGTTGCATTAACAATAAACATTTTCTGATTGACCAAAATTGTCTAAGGGGGTCGTATAGAAATTTAAAATGTGTAAATTTTTGAAAATTAATTTGAAGACCATTTCATTAAAGTAGTATCATTTCCAACCTTACTTGCAACATTTTTGCAATTTACATTGCCCACTTATCTCCAACAGGTAAAGAATTAAAGCGCGTTTCAATTTTTATGGGACACCCTGTATATACTTTAGACCAGTCTTTTATACCAGTCTTTTATAACAAGACTGGTTTTTATTAGGCTGCCAGAGGGCTCATGGTCAATATGGCCTCCGCTCTTACGTAGAAAGAAAAAAAATCTTTAGAACTCTAGAGTGAACCGTTTTTGAGAAACTGCACGTTTTTCAAATACATGTATATTAAAAATGATATAAAAAATTTATTTGCAAATATCATTAAATATGTAGAACTTTGCAATAATGTTGACGACATTTGCGAATATACTAGTGAAATCTCTCCAATGTGGCGACTTTTCAAAAGTGGTACCAAATAGGCTAAAATGTCGTCAAATTGGCAAAAATAAAGCTAAATTTCGAAAATGATGCCAAATTGCCTAATTAGTAATAAGCATATAGCTTATTGAATGTTACCATTTTCCTAATTGTCAAGTTAGTTCGCGAAATAGAAGTTAATTTGGTGTTTCAAAATACCATTATATGATCCAGAAAAGCACCATATGCCAGTATAATTTTCAAAGTTAAAAACATTATGTGCTGAATATTTTCCATCATTACTTCGTATTGATAGAAATAAATCACTTGTATTATGTAGGGTATGTCCTATACTGTTCAAATCGGATTTGTTTATCTCTGAATTTGGCTACCAGCCTCTTATTTACAGAAATTTTCTAGCTTAACTAGTTTCCTTTGAAATAGTCTTCATCCTTTCACTGAAATTAAAACATTTTTTTAAATTTTACTAAATGCATTCTCACAGCATCGTTTCTGATCTGAATTTATACTTCCCATGAATGAAATCCCCCACACATAAATTAAGCGTTAAATTCTTCAGGCATATGAAGTTTTACACACTATCAACGCATGCCATAATAATTCTTTTTGTGTAATAAATGACACTTTTAAATTTACAAGCAATCGCGCTTTTTTACAAATCCATCCTTTCCGCTTTCGAGTTATAATGAGCTGGATGAAAGATGATCTGCGCGATTAATCATTTTTCGAAAACTGAAGATAATAACCAATTTTAAGAGAAAGGGGACAGCTTTATGCCTCAGACTTTAAATTTAAATTCGTGAATGAATTTTCTAGAAAAATATTATAATTAAAAAAAAACATATTTAGAATATAACGATTTACTAGGAAATGAACCTGACGTTTTACGGGATTCAAAGCAAAAATTAATGGTATTATTTCGTTCAATTTTATTAAAATATGTAATCGCTTGTTGAGCAAGCTTACGTGCGGCTGTCCGCCAGTTAGGGGGGGGGGCTAATACGCAATAACTATGTGACTAAAATTATTTTAGACTGCTGCTTCGCTTCTTCTTCTTCGAGACATACCGTCCAATCTACCAAAAATGTATAAGGTATCTGTTTGGACTTTCGGGAAGTGCCACCCAATTTAGACCGGAGACAAGTGGGGGGAGGAATCCACAAGGATATTACCATCCTTCCCCTAGCAGAAACATCTCGGAAGGACTTAGAAACCCACATGTTTAACGTGATCGTGGTCCAGGCGACCACGGCGGCATGTTTGGCAGTGGCGGGAATCGAATTCGGACCGTCCGAGTGGAAGCCCCCTTTTTTTGGAGGAAGCCCCCTTTTTTTGGAAATGTCTCCTAAAAATTTCCTGTATCCACTCTAGCTGACAATCTAATACATCAAGTTTCATAAAATTTGATAAATAAGTCACTTGTGGGTTACCCTGGCGCTGATAGATTTTGGTACGATTCGAACTGGATTGAAAAATAGAAATAACTTGCACACTACAGGATATAATCCTTCAAAAAAATTTTAAGCGAAGTTAAAATTCACAAATTCCTTCGAAAATTTTAGAAAATATTCAAATTATCCCATAAAATATTTGAAAAAAAAATTTCAGCAAAATATGTCATTTAGTTTTCTTAAGTAAAAATGAAAATAATAAGTACATGCATATAATATAAAGAGATCCACTTTTCAAACTAACGCTTGATAATAACATTGACAACACTTCAAAATAACATTGATACTTTACAAAATAAAATATGGCATCTACTCGTATATTTTTCCCTGTGAAAAATTTATTGTGATTTTTAAAGTCATTTTAAATTTATATATAGTGTTGCATCCGTCCTGAAACCGCTTTATTTTAGAGTATTTTATGTATATATATATATATATATACATATGTATATATATATATATATATATACATAAAATATATATATATATATGTATATATATATATATATATATATATATACATAATATATATATATATATATATATATATATATATATATATATATATATATATATATATATATATATATATATATATATATATATATATATATATATACTGTGTCAAAGCAATTACAGTATTTTTGAGTTTAAATGATCATCAAACTTTGATTATTTCTGCAACGAAGCCTAATGTTAATGGATGCAGAATGTAAACAAGTGATTGTAAGATGAGTTTTATAAGAATTACTTAATATTTTTCACGCAAGATTATTTAACTCTGGAGTCTAGAATAAAAGTGTATAAATGAAAAATTCTTTGCTTTTACATACTGCCTGTATGTTTGTCTCATCATCACGGGAGGACGGCTTAACTGAATTTAATGAAATTTTGTGGGTAGCCTTGAAATAGCCCTACTTAAAATTCAGTCCATGTTTCCAGTTTCTTCAGACCAGGAGTTTTCGATATATGAGTGAAAAACGAAATCTTTCATAGGAGTTCTCCTATGTAAACTATTTTGTTCCTGCAAACGAAAAGTTTGGAAATCGCTTTTTAAAACATGAAAGTGAATTAAAACTCTTTGAGTTTGATTGGAGATTAGTCACTTTTGAAAATCGCTGGGGGTAGGTTTGAAACATGAATTTAAATAGAAGCCCTATCACAATTGCATATTTTGTACAGGCTCTTGTTCAACAATGAAAAGTGTTAAGGAAGCAAAATGGTTATTTAATGATCAACATGTTATTCGTCCTTATATAATGTTGCTCAGCAACGCAATTAAATCAAATGTGTTTGTTAATTTTGTGTATTGTCATTTTTTCGATTTAAATAACAAGTAATTAGATATACAATATATCTTATGAACGGTTTGATGTTTCTTTTAATTATATTATTTACGTACTTTGCACATCACTTTCATTTACTATGGCAAAGAGTTAAACTTGTATTGTGTTTATCCAACAAACTTATATATTGTGTTTAGCCAAAAAATTCGTCTTTAGCCAATAAACTCATTTAGCTGATTGTTGAAGCAGAATAAGAGTAGAGCAGGTATATAATAACATCTAATACAATTTTAGTGTTTTCATTTAGTATATACAAATAGGTTCAGGATGTTTTATTCGTCAGATCTGCAAATTCAGATCTACGGATATGGAGGGAAATCGCTAACTTGTCCATTTATCTTATACGTCGCCAAATTGACGGAATTGTCACCAAATTGATAAACACGGCTTTAAACCAATGGACTTCATTTTGTTTTTTTAAAAGAGAGTACTGAAATAATGTTTCAGTAGCATTTATCTGTCAGTCCAACCATCCTACATAGTAACACATTTAGCGAATTTTTAAAATATCGCCAAATTGATAAAAATGTGCGCAAATCCATAAATATATCCTGAAATTGCGCTAAATAAATGAAATTAATTTTGTTTTATTAGGGAATAACATGATGATGATGTTTCGTCAATTTATAGCTAAGTGGTACTGTCAGTTCTATAGTCAAACATGGTGATACATTTGGCAATTTTTTAAAATGTCGCTAAATTGACGAAAATCTCACCAAATTGATAAAATGACGCTAAATTTATCAAAATGACACTGAATCGATCAAAATTCAATATTTTGCATAATTAAATACGATTTTTCTAGATAATATATGTCGTTTTGTGAGAATTAAAAATATATTTTCTAAATTTGTTTACAAATTAGACCAGTATGATTTATTCTTCAAATCTGCCTGAAGGTAATTTTGTACATTGAGTCCAGAGAGCCTTATACATGTTTTAGAAGAATTAAATTAAATATTTTAATAGAATATTTTGAATAAGAGAGTTATTTAGAATAATATAGGAAATTACACAAAATTGTGAATTTTAAATTTATTTATATTATGAATGTATCGCATGTTAGAGATCTTTAAATAAAATTGCATTTCAGTTAGAAATCGTTTCATAATCAATGCTTTATGCATGGTTGATCTTTCTTGTTTATAGTGCAAATAATTTTACCCTTATAAATTCCAGTCACTTGTTAATTCTATATATTGTGTGTGTAGTATAAATATACAGATAATTCTATATTGTATTATTTTTTCTTTTCAGGTAAGTTCCATGAAAATGGATTTTTCAATGAATATTATATTACTTATTCACGTATGAAAGGTAAATTACTACACTTGTTCTTGGATTTGCATTTCATTTCTCCAGAGTTGCATGTTTTCATTATTTTAACTTACATAACGTGCTGTTTTCTATACATCCTATTTTGGTGTTATAAGTACATGAAATATATTACCTTTTTAATTGCTTTCATAGACAAAATTACATCTATATAACTAAAATTGAAAATATATCTGTCTTTCTTTCTGTCTGTCTGTTTGTCGGGAAAACGGCTGAATCAGATTTCTTAAAATTTTGTGGGTAGCCTTGGAATTGCCTCACTTAGAATGTAATATTTATTTCGAGATCCTAGGACCATATGTTATCTTGATATTAAGTAAATCTTCCATGGACAATACGCAGACGATATGTTTTGTCCATAAATTCATTTGAGAAAAGTGATATCATGCCGTTTAGCAACGGATTTAAATCCAATGTGTTTATGACAATTTTTATTAAATATTTTCAGATATAAATTATAAATAAATTTATATAAAATAAATTTTGTGTTTTAGACTGAATTATAAAAATCACGGCCTTCAGTTTAGAATTTACTGGGGGGTATTGATATTTTCAATTTATCACGTCATCTGAAATGGTTGAAACTCATACATTGTAGTATGGGTAATCTTGTATTAGTACACGGGATATATTTTAATCTAGGAGAATATAAGTAGTACAGGTTATCTTGCCATAAAATTTTAGCGATTTTATTTTGAAATATGTCGATTTAGTTTCATATTTCCATTCGCAACAGGTTGAATGAAGTACAGCTGCTCGAGCAGCGATCAGCCACTAGGGTGCCATTAAGCGCTTGACACAGGAATGCAAGTCTGGCGTGGTTTCGTCGTCATCACAACTAGTCCAATGAATGGCATCGGTTTTGTTTACGAATGATCGCTCTTCTGCGTGGGGAGGAATGACAGCCGTGAACAGGTGTGGCGGCTTCCCGCCGAACACCACTTGCTAGCCCATATCACCAAACGTTATACCATTCCCACACCAGGCATTTGGTTTGGGACGATAACATGTTCGATCAGTAGTCAGCTCTGCTGAACATTGCAAGTAATCAGACAGCGGACAGGTAAATCACACAAGTTGCAATGCCTGTGATTTCGCCACTGGTGCAGGCTTTTTCCAGTACGGTGTTCCACTAAGACAATGTCACCCCCACACACCGTACGAATTTTCAACAGCTTGATGGTATTTAAGTCCTTTTGTGGCCGGCAACCTCTCCTTATCTCTATTCCATTGAACACATGTTGGCCCTCATCGAACGCCAGGTGTATCGGAGACCATCGGTACATACCGTAGACGAATCACGTGCAGAATTGGGCCTAGCAGTATAAATCAGAAAGCACTATAAATCAGAAAGGCATACTTCTAACTGAAAAATCTCCCATCAATCTTTAAATCTATTTCGATATATATTTCTATCTAATTTCGAAAGACAAATATTTAATTCAAATTTATGTTTCTAAATTATATTTAATTTAAAATATACAAAATCGCAGAATTATTTTGGAAAACTTTAAATGTTTTACCAAAAATGAATTCAAAGCATATAAATCTAGAACTCAAACTCTACAAACTTAAGTATTATATAAATTGCGTACATTAACAATTATTCACTGTACATAAAACTGACTTCAAAAATAATATCATACCATAAAAATGTAAAATTCAGCCCTGGAATATTATGCAAAGTTGTTAGAAGTTTCTAGTTGAGCTTCAAAGGTCAAACTATTAGTACATCACGAAACGGAAACCATTATTCGGCTTCATTTCATTTTAAACTCTGGCAGCACGCCGAAAGGAATTTCTTCGAAAATAAAACCATTGCTCAAGGGCATGGTATTGATCGAACGATATATGGGTGTTTTAATTTAAAATTTTCCGAATTAGAAAATATAATTTAACAAGGATCGCAAGTTCTGCGTTTATAATGTACAAGTATATGTACAGTGTAATTCAAGAAGGACTGCAAATATTATTCAGGAGAGACTGCAAGTTATACTCTCTAAATCTGCAATTTATGAATGGTATATTTGTGAAGTCTAAACGAATCATTATTGATATATAATTCGGAACTATATTGATACATTACTATACAATACTTATCTATACGTCATGTTGATAGGTTCCATAAGTTTGTCTATCAATAATCCAATTGCAGATTAATAAAATCCCGAATACTTTGAGTACTTTAGCAAAACAAATTCAAAACAGTAAAATCTGGAACTCAAAATTGTAAAGAATAATGCATTCACATAAATATATCTTACAACTTAAATTAAATACACACCTGAAACAACTGGAATCTTTAAAAGTTGCAAACGGAATCTAACTTTTATATTATGCCACAATGACCTGATATTAAAATATTAAATTTAATAAGAAATGGCACATATTGCATAAAGACATGCTGTGTTTATATTGACTGTAATATTTTCCACAAATAATTAAAATATAAAGCTGCAGTTTTATAAAGAATGGCTCAAATTGCAATAATATATTTTATTGCATAGATTAACTTTAATATTACAGCACAAACATTTGAATCTAAAGTTATAATTTTGTAAAATATGGTACGCGTTACATTTATATACGTTGTAACTCGAATTAACTTTTATATTATACCGAAAGAGAACTTAAATCTATGAAAATATTAAGAATAGTACTAAAGACTGAATAAAATATTATAACTTAAAGTTACTTTATTAATATGCCAAAATAACTGAAATTATAATTTTATGCAAAGCTGTGTTACATTTTTAGCGGCACATTAAAGATCAAACTATTAGAGCATAACAAAGCTGAAAGCTCGACACATTTTCATATTAAATTCTGGTAACTCGCTGAAAGGAATGTATTGGCAAATATTATTTTTACTCAGGGAGATGTTATTGATTGAAGAGTCTCTGGTTATCCTAAATTACAAATTAGAGAATCAGAATAATATTATTAAGGCAAAATGCGTTGCTTATTAGCAGAAAAAATGGAATATGTTTTCCAATTTTAAAAGGTTAATAAATATCATTTTGTATGCACAGCCTGCATTATAAAACTGGTGCCTTACCCTTTGAATTAGTGGGTGTGTGTATTACGAAATAGCATACTTCTGCATATATTTTTTCAGTTGTATACACAAGAGCTTGTATAAACATTACATTAATTTTACTTACTTTACATTTTGCAGAGGAATTATTGAAACAAAAATTGGAAATCAAGGTGTCGATAGATTTACTGTCTTTTGAGCGTTGTAGAAAATGCATTAATTATTTTTGCATGATATCTAGGTTTGTCTGTATGTGTATGACTGTTTGCATTGCAAAGTTTACATGTCTCTTTCTCCACTTTAGACGCTTTTGTAGAGGATTTTTACTTAATTTTTCAAAAGTGACCTGATTCAACTTGTAGTACTTGATATTTCGACCTTTCGGCCCAAGGACATTAACACAGATCGACATTGTTTAAAATATAACTTAGTTTATTGGGAACTTCACAGAATTTACAGCAGCTTGCTGTTTAAACAACGGACAACATAGATACTAATTGTTTTGTACATCCCCGGAATAAATTTTAAATATAGAAGCTACTACCTTATACTAGGCTGGTTATAATGCTTACATGGACTCGCTTTTACAAACTTGCAAGCATTCTGTTACTTCGCCGCGTTTTGCGGCCACATCCCGAATACTAGACTCTTCCTAGTCATCTTTGTATCGAATGGGGTTTCCTTCCACTCATTATTCGAATCCCTCATCGTCTACGCAAGAGCCATTTTTTTCATTACAAGAACACTCTACTCATAACCCACTACTCAAGAACTCACTACTCAAGCAGGCACTACTCAAGTCACTGAAATTCTCACGATCCAAAACATATTACTTTTCTATCGTAGGAAAGTAAAAAATGCTAATTATGTCGTTGATTCGTCTAACAACAGAACCAGTTAGGATTGTTAGTTTAAGTAAACATAAACTATAATACAAACTAAGGAAATACTAATCGAAATGTTATTTAGACCTGGCAGAATGTCTGTGTGCTACAATATAAATGCATCCTCTACCGCAAATTCTACCAACACAAGTTGATGAAATTTTGATTTAAAGAAGTTAACGAATAATTTGAAGAACCTAACGAAGAATTTAAGACACTTACGCTAGCGTGAAATCTATATAAGACACAATTTCATACACTTTAAAAATATATCCTTTAAAATGTCATGCACTTGGAAAATCTATCCGAAAAATCTATCTGATAAAATGACATTTCATTAAGTCACTTAAGAAGAATGTAGGACACTTTGGAAGTTAAGTTATTCACAGTAGTGCAAAATCTATTAGACGGAATTTCATGAAATGATAGTGTCTTAAATGTTCCATAAGTTATGACACTTTTGATCCATTTGGGTCACTTTTACTTCCAAATTCTTTTCGAAGAAATTTAATTTCATTTAGACACTTACAAAGATGTTAAGATACACATAAGAAGTTAAACATTTACACTATCACAAAATCTAATACTAAAACATTACATGAAATTTAGAATATAAGACACTTGCCAAGAATTTAAGACACTTAACAATAGTGCAAACTTTATTCAGCGAAATTCCATGCTTTCCAAAAATATGTCTTTCAAAAGGAAAATCGAAAAAACTTCCTTACAAAACGAATTGCGACGAACAATTAGACGACTGTGAATGGAGTGTGTGTGCTTGAAAGAATTAAGACACTTACGGAAAAGTTAAGACACTTTCCCCAGTAAAAAGTGTGTTCGAAAAAAATTCATAAAATTTTGAAAATAATACACGTGTTACTTATTTGTTATTAATTTTTTTTACAGTTTAGACAGCTGAACTCAAACTTGTGTTTTAATTGGCCAGCAGAATTTCAAAAAATCTATAATATTTTAATAAATATGATTAAATATGTTAATTATATGCTTGTACGTAACTTTTGATGACTAAATGAATACAATTTTGCATATAACTAGAGAAACAATTTTCAATATATTGCATTTTTCATTTTTTATAATTTTTTTCAAGTAGATATAAATAAAAATGCACCTTGTCAAAGTGAGGAGGAGAAAATGTAAAAATTGCAATTTATGAATATGGCATCGATACAATATAGTATCGATACAGCATCAATCGATACAGTGAGTATCAGACACAGTAGCGGTATTCTGGATGTATCAATGTCGCATAAGTTTTGAAATCACTAATCCTAAATCAAATTTCTATACCTCAGGTGTCCCATTAACGAAAATATTTTAAAACAGTAAAATTTAGAACTCAATTTTTTAACGAATTATACAAAATACATTATATGTTGGAATTTTAATTGACTTCCAATGATCCCATATCGTAAAGATCTAGAATCTACAATAACAATCTGATCTAAAGTTGTCATGTACTTCAAGTAGCACATCAAAGGTCAAACTAATAGTACATCACGAAACGGAAACCATTATTCGACACATTTTCATTTTAAACGCTGGCAACCCGCCGAGAAGAATTTCTTAATAAATAATCTCGTTGCTGAAGGACAGGTTATTGATTGGACAGTATCTGGTTATCTTAAATTAAAATTTTTCGAATTGGATAACATGATTCAGAAGGGTGCGTGTTTTATTAGCAGAATATACAAGGCATTTCTAGCTCAGTAAGATTAAATCATGCAAATGTTCTAATATACGCTGCTTTATAGAACAAATTTGTTACAGTTCAAACTAACTGGTGCATATTGAAAGATAGTTTACTTAGTTCCAAGATAGTTATTTTATCAATGGCCACTGTTTACGGAGGTAGATTGCTTGTAAGTTATATGGATTTTACTCTTCTACAATACATGATAATGTAAAGGGAAATTATTCAAATGGATTTGACAATTAGATGTCGATATTTCAATTGATTTTACACATTAGACAGTGTATTTGCACGCTGCTACAACTGCCGCCGTGTTCATGCGGATTACGATCACGTTAAACATGTGGATCCGTAAGTCCTTCGGAGATGTTGGTGGTAGGGGGAGGAGGGTACGGTCCCTGTGGATGCCTCCCCCTCTGGGTTCCCGTCTAAATTGGGTGGCACTTCCCGGCCATCCAAGCAGTTAGCTAACACATTTCTGGAAGGTCGGACGGTCTGGGTCTCAACAACAACAACGGCATTAGAGAGTGTAGAATATAAAACTTCTATATTTAACGTGACGTTTTTGGTTGTAGAATTATATGTGTTTGTCTGTCTGTGCTTTGTAGTCCACGAAATTTAATTACATTTCGTAGTTAAGTTACACTTAATCTTGGCATTGATTGCATTCTCGTGCAATTAGGACAAACTTAACCAGCCTTATTTGGAATTGGCCTGACAAAATTGCTAAAATGTACAGTTATATAATGCTGCTTAAATGTATTAATTAAATGCTTGTTTAATACGCAGATTTTGAAAACTAAACTAATAAATATAACACTATTGCCTGTGAACTAACTGTTATCGAGATATTTCAGATTCATTCCTGATATATTCATTTTTTACCGCTTAGCTCTGTTTTAAGATGTTCTAAGTAACCAATTCAGAAGGAGAAATATTTTATAACGACAGATTTGATAAAAATTTTAATAAGCATTGAATGAATTTCATTTTGTTAAACATGTGATAAAATCTGAGAATGAGACTGTGAAAAGTAACAAGTACTGTACACGTTTAATTTGATTCTTAAGATATACCATATGGAATTCTATATATTTATATGAAACTGTAACCATAATCCAAGAACGTAAAATAGCACTGTCATTTAATAAAATGTGCTAATAAATCAATTGAACTTTTGTAAAATTAAAAATATAATCTATGCAACAATCGATGTACCAAATCTACAAATAACATTATATAAAAATATATTTATTTAAATAGATTTTTGAACGATAAGGCTAAACAAAATAATCCGTTTAAACTATCCACAAACTTCAACCATTGCTTCAGTACTTAAACATTCAACAAAGTTTTACAAACAAATAACAACATTAAAAATGTAACACTTTAAGATCAGCCTTAAAACTAAAGACAAGCACATAACTTTCTCTACAGGCAAATATTCATTTTTGTTTTCTTTTCTTATATACATTAATTAGCAATGTACCACACCGAATTACGCATGAAATAAACACTTCTAAATAACATAACATATGTATATACCATTCTGAAAGTTATTAGAAGAAAGGAAGCATAAGATAATTAGGTAATTACTATTATTTTGAGTGTCTTTTCTTTAGTTAAAAAAATGTGCTTTCCTTAGTTGAGTACTTTTCTTTAGTTAAAAAAATGTGTTTTTAGGAATGCTAAGATGCGACTGCTTATTTTCTTCAAGGCTGTATTAGAAAGTTATATTCTTACAAGTAAATATTTTATTTAATGTGGGCTGTTGTATCTTAGCGTTCGTTAAAAGAGCACTGTTGAAGTCTCACCTGATGAACAGAGCTCAATTACGATATTGAAATATTTGTAGTCACTAATTAGTTTACTAGTTTGTAGTCACTAAAACGAAGGCATAAGAAAATTAGTGACTAAAAACGATTTTATTTATTAAGAGGTATTCCATCTTAGCGTTCGTTAAGAGCGCACTGTTGATCTGAAGAACTGAGCCCATTCAGATATCGAAACATTAGTAGTCACTGATTTAGTTAAAAAAATGTGTTTTTACGAATGCTAAGATGCGACTGCTTATTTTTTTCAAGGCTGCATTAGAAAGTTATATTCTTACAAGTAAATATTTTATTTAATGTGGGCTGTTGTATCTTAGCGTTCGTTAAAAGAGCACTTTTGAAGTCTCACCTGATGAACAGAGCTCAATTACGATATTGAAATATTTGTAGTCACTAATTAGTTTACTAGTTTGAAGTCACTAAAACGAAGGCATAATAAAATTAGTGACTAAAAACGATTTTATTTATTAAGAGGTATTCCATATTAGCGTTCGTTAAGAGCACACTGTTGATCTGAAGAACAGAGCCCATTCAGATATCGAAACATTCGTAGTCACTAATTTTCTTATGCCTGCTTTTATCAAGAAAATATTAGAAAATTATAACTTCACAAGTTTAAGTTATTTTTATTTTGGTCAAATTTCTATCTCAATGCATTTTCTTACGATGATAAGGTGTCTTTTAAAATGCACAGTCACAATTTCAGAAAATACTAAATAAACTTAAATACCCCAATCCTACCGAAACTGAAATGGTTAGATTGTTTTTTTAACACTTTAATACATTAGTTGAAAAGTGTTTATGACTTTGTTCGTTCTGTCTCTTTGTCCGTGCACATGATAAATGCCTTAAAAATCGCTTTACCAAAAGTAAATTTTAGTATAGAGACGGTATGTGGGATATATGGGAATGTAAATGAATATTGTAGCCCAATTAATTCTGCATTGAACCCGGGTTGAGAAAATGAAAAACGTTGAATCCTATGGGACCTAATATTTAAAACATATTTTTAGAGAAGATAAAATGCACATATTGCTTCAAAAATTTTAGAAAATATTCAAATTATCCCATAAAATATATAACAAAAAATTTCAGTAAAATATGTAGTGTTTAAAATATAAATTGAAATAATAATGACACCCATATAATATGAGATTGTGAGGCATTCTGACATGTATATAATGCTAAGCAGATTTAGAGATATATTGTATCCCAGTATTGTATAATTAGGATATATTGTATCCATAATATGATCCTCTGGACGAGTCGGACGGTCTGGGTCTTCAACCCATATAATATGAAGAGGTCACGTGACCGACTTCATACAGGAATATGGCATCCATCTTGTGTCAAGATCGGGATTTTTAAAGTTCTGTTTAATTAATATTTAGTGTTGCATCCGTCCTAAACATGCTTTATTTTTGCATTTTTTGAGCATCCATATTCTGCGCCAAGGCAGTTACGATACTTTTTAGTTTAAATGATCATCAATATTGATTATTTATACAACGAATCCAGCATTAATGAATTTAAAATGAAATCAAGTGATTGTAAGATGAGTTTTATAGAAATTGCTGATATTTTTTCACGCAAAATTATTTAACTCTGGAGTCTAGAATAAAATTGTATGAATGAAATACTCACTGCTTTTAGATAGAGAGCCAGACGATTTATATTTCGATGACGTCATTTGAATCAAGTTTAAATGAAGTTTTAAGCATGCACTGTACTCTTACATTCATGATTTTAATTTTCCAAGTAACATAAGTTATTGTAGTTCTGTGATAATAAAAATAATATCTCCGCTTAATGTATGGTATTTTAGAGGTGTTTAAATAAAATTGCAGTTGGATAGTGTTCTATAATCAATGCTTTATGCATGATTGATCTCTCTTGTATTTATATTTAGTGTTGCATTCGCCTTAAAACGGCTTTAATTTTAATATTATCTGTGTTTCTGAATTCTGTGCTTACGCAATTATAATATTTTTCATTTTAAATTATCAATAATTATTGATTATTTTTACAACGAAGCCTAATTTTAACGTATGCAAAATGTAAGCAAAACAAACGATTGTAAGATGATTTGTATAAGAATTGTTGAATTTTTTTAACGCAAAATTATTTAACTCTGGAGTTTGGAATGTTATATGAATGGAATATTCATTCATTTTACTTAGATAGAGAAGCAAGCGATTTTGAAGCATTGCCTTTTTAGTTTTAAGTTCCCAAATATTGTACCATGAAAATTTTTAAAATATTACCGCTGAATATATTGCATTTTAGAGATGTTTAAATAGAATTGCATTTTAGTTGGAAAGTGTTCTATAAACAATGTTTTATACATGATTAATCGTTTTTATTCTATATAAATAAGTGTCTATAAAATTACAAAAACAATATATATATGTATATATATATATATATATATATATATATATATATATATATATATATATATATATATATATATATATATATATATATATATATATATATATATATATATATATAAATATGTATAAAAAAATGAAAGCCAAAACATTCCTGAAATCACACGAATAAGGCGCTATGCTGCACTACAATGTGGATTTTAATATCATACCAGAAAAGTATAAAAATGAAAGAAAGCTGGATATCAAAGAATGGCTGGGGGGGGGGTTGTGCCCCCACTCCCCGGTTAAGCCAGCTTTGCGTCTAGACAACACTCCCGGAAGCCGATATATTGCACAAATATGAATACCGAAGTATCAAAAAATTTTTTAAAAAGGATTTTAAAAAGGAGGTTACAAAACATGAAAGTGTGGAGTACCCAGAAGACTCTATTTTAAAACTGTACTATTAGTTTAACTCTCACAAAACTAAAGGCAATAAGAAACAAACATATAGATTTTAATTTCCAAAGTAGATACTGTACCATAACCCAGATGTACCATTCACCATGACGAATCCAGCATCACTCCATCTGCTTGTTATTATCTATTGTATATAAGAGTGTACTCATTCATAACCTGTTGTTGTTGTTGAGACCCAGACCGTCCGACCTACCAGAAAGGTGTAAGGTAACTGTATGGACGGCCGGGAAGTGCCACCCAATTTAGACCGGAACCCAGTGGGGGAGGCATTCACAGGGACCGTACCCTCCTTCCCCTACCACCAACCTCTCGGAAGGACTTACGGACCCACATGTTTAACGTGATCGTACTCCGCATGAACACGGCGGCATTTGTGGTAGCGTGCAAATCTAGCGCGCAAACCACGGGGATACCGCACCCGAGATGGCCAACAGCACGCGGTGTTCCGAGGTGGTCACCCACCAAGTACTAACCGCGCCCGATGCTGCTTGACTTCGGTGATCTAACGAGAACCGGTGTTTTCAGCACGGTACGGCCGTTGGCCCTCATTCATAACCTGTGTAAAGATGGCTCAGACTCCCTAACGTAATCAACACACGGGAGGTTCGGCATCCAAATATATGTGATAGCTATCAGTTACGGTTATACTATAAAATTTGCATATAATGTTACACAGGAAACGCTTCGGAAAACCCTGTGCAATAGCACCATGGAGGAAGTTAATATCGCTATTGTAACGATCATTATTCGAAATGAATTGATGACTTTGCAAAAGAATTTCGTAATTACATACGTTGATAAAGTTACATCAAATTATGCATTTACATGTCAACATCTTTATAATAAATTACTGATTGCATGTTACCAGGATCGTGTTGTATATAGCCCTTTACACCTTTCACAGAAAGAGATAGAAAACCGTATAAGGGCCTTTTATAAATCTGTGGGTTACACATTGAAAGCTATTAAATTTCCTTATGTTACTTTAATACCGAAACTGCATAAAAATCCAGTGAAATTCCGCCCCATTACTAATGGTTATAAAACTTACTTAACAATAGCAAATAAAAAGCTTCTATCAATCTTAAAAGAAGTTATGATTAAAATAAAAAATAATGGTGTTTATTTTATAAGTAATAGTCTTGAAGTAATAGAAAAAATTAAAACCATATATGAAGATTTACATTATAAAAGTTATGATTTTAATGATTTGTTCAGTAATATAAATATTAAAGATCTATTTGCCATTTTGATGGAAGTCTACGAAAAATATAATATGCAAAAACATATTACTCTTGGTAAATTTAAATCTTTAGTCAATCTTGTACTTTTTGAAACCGTCTTATACGATGGTATCAATTTCTACAAACAGCTCCATGGTATACCCATGGGAGGTGGGTGTTCCTCCATTCTCGCCGACATTTACCTCAACAAATATGAAGAGGGCACACACATTTTAAACGAATTAATGTTCATACGTTACGTTGACGATATCCTTTTTGCCTGTAAAGAAAAATATTTTTTATTGGATTTTGGATTTTATCCAAAATGTTTAACTTTAACCGAAACACCATACAACCCTGATGAAAGTCTTAATTTTCTTGATTTGTCTTTGTACAAACTTCCTGATGGATCAACTGGATTTCGTCTCTACGATAAACGTAGAGATTTTAAATTTAATATAAATTTCATTGTTTCTTGGTATTCATGCTTACATAAGAATGTGTACAGAAACATAATTTTGAACCATCTTTTGCGAAGCAAAAGAATCAACTGTAATGTTAATGATCGTTACAATAACGATATTAACTTCCTCCATGGTGCTATTGCACAGGGTTTTTCGAAGCGTTTCCTGTGTAACATTATATGCAAATTTTATAGTATAACCGTGTGAAGGCGTTTTGTGCCATTCACATCCAAATGTATAAAACTAAAGTAAAGTTAATTGATTTCATAAAACATGTATATCTCATTTTTGCCTCGTGATCATAAAAGTAGTGGAAGTACATATAACACTAGGTATCGAATCCGTCTCCCTGGTGAGAAGCGAAACTGCAACTCAATGGCTGGGAACATATAAATGGCAAGTAAAACAACTCGTGGAATGAAGACTCTATTTTCTTGAAATTAAATGAATATTCTTTAATTAACATTATGAAACACATATAAGATATTATTTCAAATCGAGCAACACATTTATCTCGATGGCAATTCTAACTCCTTTTAATCATGAGTTAGACTTAAAATCCTTAAATCAATATGGCAAGCTTAAGAATCTTTAAATATACAAATTATTCAATTTTGATAATATTTCGCTTTACAACAAATACCAAGGGAGATTGAAACATGTATTCTAATATTTAGCTGGCTCTTACAATGAAAAATTCTGCTAGTCATATAGCCAGAAACTAATCTTAAATCTCCCATTTAAAGGAAATATACTTACGAACCAAGAGTGCGGTTCTGAGGGGCTCTGTCGGTCGTAAAACAACATGAGAGCAATACTGTAGATTTACTTTTAAATTTAAAACAGTTTCATTCTTAAAAACTATGGAACAACTTTAATACGCGACCGACAGATTTCCACCCCATTGTATCCTCTGTCTTTTCAAAGAAGCGTCTCTCTACACTTACTTTCAATTCTGACGTCACAACACACATATACATTAGCACTCTTACATGCAGAACAGTGGAAAATAATCAACAAAATAAAATTAAACGCTCAACGGTTTTTCTCTCCTTCGGCTGGCGCGCCGTTCAAGGACGCGAACACTTCACAGATTGACCTATTTCCTCCGAATATCGGCTGAGGAATTCTACATTTACATGACATGAAAAGAGCATTTTAAAACAGAAATATACATCGCAAGCAAGGGGTGGTGACTTTGACTTAAGTCACTTATATGGAGAGAAGAACTCTCTACACTTACTTTCAATTCTGACGTCACAACACACATATACATTAGCACTCTTACATGCAGAACAGTGGAAAATAATCAACAAAATAAAATTAAACACTCAACGGTTTTTCTCTCCTTCGGCTGGCGCGCCGTTCAAGGACGCGAACACTTCACAGATTGACCTATTTCCTCCGAATATCGGCTGAGGAATTCTACATTTACATGACATGAAAAGAGCATTTTAAAACAGAAATATACATCGCAGATTTCGATACTACAACCGTAACTGATAGCTATCACATATATTTGGATGCCGAACCTCCCGTGTGTTGATTACGTTAGGGAGTCTGAGCCATCTTTACACAGGTTATGAATGAGTACACTCTTATATACAATAGATAATAACAAGCAGATGGAGTGATGCTGGATTCGTCATGGTGAATGGTACATCTGGGTTATGGTACAGTATCTACTTTGGAAATTAAAATATATATGTTTGTTTCTTATTGCCTTTAGTTTTGTGAGAGTTAAACTAATAGTACAGTTTTAAAATACGAGTCTTCTGGGTACTCCACACTTTCATGTTTTGTAACCTCCTTTTTAAAATCCTTTTTTAAAATCCTTTTTAAAAATTTTTTTGATACTTCGTTATTCATATTTGTGCAATATATCGGCTTCCGGGAGTGTTGTCTAGACGCAAAGCTGGCTTAACCGGGGAGTGGGTGTCACAACCCCCCACAGCCATTCTTTGACATATTGCATTCTTTCATTTTTATACTTTTCTGGTATAATATATATATATATATATATATATACTACATAAGAAATAGAAAATTGAAGAATGACAATGTATCAAATTTTCTATTTCTTATGTAGTATATAAATGTACTTGTTTGAGCAGCTTAGCGCCTTTGGGTATATTTTCAGTAGATTGTTTTAGATGAGGTTAATAGTTATATTTATATGTATATATATACATATATATATTTTTTATGTGATATTTTGAGAGAAAGGATATTTATTTATTTTTAGTGGAAATAATCAATTACAACTTGGGTAACGCATGATTTTCCTAACTGATAACATTATATCTTTTGAGTTGTTATATCCGGCGTTTCTACGTTTTAAAGAGTCTTGCTTCCCCATCCGTGAATCGAACCCTGAATCTCCGAACTGGCCAGCCGATGCTCTACCGTTCGGCTACTAGGACGAAATTGCAAGTTTTTATCTTCGAAGTGGATATTCAACTCCCTCTAACGTCAGATTGTATCTGACATTTTAACTGACCACATCTTGCTACTTTTACCACAGATTAGCCTCCTGCTACTGCTATTTTTACCTGTGTGCTCGTTATCCTTTTAATTTGAAATCGACATTCGATCTTCCACAGTTCACCGAATCCGTACTAGCCGTACTAGGGTCCCTATCAGACCTCCGACATCCGAAAAAAAAAAGCTATGTTAACTATTCTTATTTTTCTCAGTTCTTTCTTTTACTTTTGACCCTTTTTATTTGTATTTTCTTTAATTTTTTTTTTAAATTTTATCCTAAATTTCTTAAATTTCTGTTTTTGTTTTCAATGTGCCTAAATTTCTTTCCTTTTCTATATATTTTACTTCTTTATATATTTTCTAAATTTAACTTTTAAAATTTTATTATTTTCTTTAATTTTAATATATTTTTCGTTATGTTAATATACCTTACTCTAAATTTCATTTTTCAATGATATTTTTATCTATATTCGCATTAACACTTTCCCCATTTTTTCGAAAAATAGACATACTTGTCAAGTTCAAATATAATGCAAAACTGTCTGTTTAACGACGATATTTTTCATCAATTGTTAGAAATCTTTTTTATCTTTTTTGACCTGAATAAATGTTCGTTTGACGGGATGGTAGACCTTGGGTGCCTCCTGAGTGCAGGGGTATCCTTTCCCGGCCGTGCAGCTAGCTACTCTAAACCCAATATATACCCAGACATCTGATATCTTCACACTAATCTAAAAGGTTGATTTGTTCGGGCGCCATTGAAAAGAGCCTTGCTGCTCCAAACGGGAATCGAACCCTGGACCTTTGAACTACTGGCCAGCCGAGGCTCTGCCAGTGAGCTACTGAGACGAAATTGCAACTCGCATCGTCGAAGTGGATTCTGCACATGCTACACACAGACAAATAAACAAACTAGAGTTTTGTTTTAAGTAGTGAATATTGGTTATCCAAAGTATGCAAATACATTTAAAATTCAAATTCCAATTTTTGACGTTTTTCCTTTATTTTCAATAAATTCCATGCTATGTTTAGTATGTAAAATAAAAAGTGACACAGACAGACCCACTAGTCAGATACGCAGACAGACAGATACACACACAACCTTCAAGCAAAAACTGTTTTCACGTTCTGGAGTATTTGAAACGTGTAGATCCGTCGAAAACTTAAATTACGATTTCCGACACCATTTAATTACCATAGTATTGTAGTGTAAGTTAAAATGCGCTTTCATATAACAACCGCAGTAAAATTCAAAATATTAAAAGTAATATGCCCTTCTTACACTCTACTTTCATCCTATGTTTTCATATACCACTTGAATATTTTGAATATTTTATACTATCTACAAATTAGCTATCATAAACATGAAATAATTCTAGCAGAAATACTATTTATTTTCCGACTTAATTATTAAAATCCACTACTAAAATTTTAAGCGTATTTTCTAAGTCTCTAGCCTAACTTAAAGATCACGCTATTAGCTAATCACAACACGGAAACACTTATTCGACACATTTTCAATTTACGCTCTGCAGCTGTCAGATGGAATATTCCAAGTCATTATATTGCTCAGGAGAATGTTATTGATCGCCCAGTGGCTGGTTATTTTAAATTAAAATCTTTCCAATTAGTACATATATTTCAGAAAGCACATATATCTCGTTAGCAGCATGTAATGCATTTCCCTCTATGCAAATTTACATGAACCGCTATGATGCAGAGCTTTTGATGTAAACACAGTTAGTTATGTGGTATAGAATAGTTTTCATGTGGATCTCCTCTTTGGCCTTAACTAAAAGACTGCTATAATAAATGCAACTGTGCGTTTCAGACTTCAGATTTGAGAATGATTGTTTCCTTGATAGAACTATACATATGAAAACTTGAGAAAAGTGCATATGTCTCATGGTTGTTTATATCATATGTATTCCCACAAGCAACAGTTATGTTCGTTGTAGTATTTCCTGTTTCCTGGATACATTTTACGAACGCCTGTTTCCTTTCCTGTTAAATTTTGCGCGAATCAGGTTTCCCTTTCCTTGTTTCAGTGAGATATTTTCTAAGCATGAAAGCTTTTGAAAGTCTAGGATAGAACGTGAAAAATATTTTAATTTTCACACATTTCTCATATTTCCATCTGTTAAGGATGTGGGAAGAATTTACACAGGCCTGCTGTTGTAAACCATTTTAAAGACAGTTGTCTCAATTCTGAAAGTGTATAAATTCATCTAAATGCGAAATGCGTTATATGAGGGAATACATATAACTAACTATATGAAAGAATCTCGCCTGCGTCAAAGATTCACACCTGCTACACTATGCGCTCACAAAATATCAAACACATTTAAACCGTACAAACGTTCCGAATAAAAATACTAATCTATAAATGACTTCCTAACAAAACGCAATTATTTTGAATCCCCTTAGCAACACGTAATTCACTTTCAGCCCTTAGATATCTCATAACAAAACTTGTTTTTATACAGCCCCTAGATATCCCCTATAAATATAATTCCTTTGGTTCTATCCAAAGGGATCTTTACCCCATAACTAAGTTCTATTCTTTTGCATCCCCTAAATACTATCTCTAATAAACTCTACTTCGTTTCAGCTCTTAGACAATCTCTAACAAAACGTAATTCCGTTGCAGCTCCTAGATGCCCAGAACAAATCATAATTCCCTTGTAGCTCATAAATACTCTTAACAAAACCCACTTTGTAGCTCCTAGATACACCCCAGTAAAAAGCAATTAATTTGCAGACCTCAACATAAACTCTAACAAAACGCTATACTTTTACAATACCCTAGAAGAGAAGAACAACGCACACAGTTGTCACAAGAAGTGAGAAGCACGTTATATTTTAAATAAAAAATATTACATAATAGTTCCTACAAACGGACAACGCTTTTTAAAGGAATGTCATTTAATTTCAGAGATACACAGGGTGAATCAAAAAGGATGGGCCAAATTTTACGAGATGGTAGTACACAACAAACCAAGCAATATTACTTTTCTTATATACATAGTATAATGTATAAGGAAAGTATTGTGACGGGGTCGAAAATTTGAATTCGAGTTTTCGACGGGAGAGCACGTTTCAAGCATCCCTAAACACGATTGGTACATTTTGGAGGTGAAGTCTGTTTTTGTATGTTTCAGTGAGTCTGTGGAGATAATATCTCAATTAATGGAACGATTCGAATAAAAGTTAGTGCAAAAATTACATTCTGGAAAACTACCGTTTTCAAACCCAATCAAATATTCAGAACTACATTTTCGAGTCAAATTTTGAAAAAATCATCAAAATTTAAAATTTTTAATAAAGTTACGCAAATAAATTTTTCTCATGTAAGATTTTCTTAGAAAATGAAAGTTCAATACTTGGAAAGAACTTAAGTATAGACTATAAGAATAATCTACTTTTTCGCTCGCCAATCCCTCGGCAGAAATGTCGGCAAATTGATAAAAATGACGCCGAATGAGAACTAATGTTTCACAAATTCTACTTTCTGTCGTATGAGAAATGTACATTCTAGCATATAAGAAATACTCTTCTCTCCGTTTATCTGTAACACTTGGCGATACAGTTGGCGAACTTGTAAATAATCTAGCGAGATATTACAATATTGGAGAGATTTCGCCCCAGATTAACGAAAATATTGTCAAAATTAATGAAAATGACGCCTAATTGATGAATTATTTATTAAAAGATTTTATTATATGGACTATATCGCTTATTGAGGTTGTTATCAATATCGATAATTGTTTATTTAGCGTTGCGCGAAATATAAGTTAATTAGGCACTTTAAAATAATTTTACATGTTATCATCCGGAAAATCGCCAAATGTACAATTCAAAGTTAAAAACACAGTACTGTGAATCTTATATATTATTTTTTTACGGTAAATGTAGTAAATTAATTATTGCATTATATAAGGAATCTCATATGTTGCTCACATCAGATATTTTGTCATAGTTTACCGGATTGGAAATGAAACGTAAAATTGGCAGTGGACGCTTAATGGTAAAACCGTTGAGATGCGGCGAAAACACAAGAATGACTTAGAAGTTATAAAATGACATTTAATAAACAATAATTACAGTAATGGGTTAAAATCCGCCAATCTGAATGCACGTGTCACAGCGGCGATAGGGGAGATTGGTGAACTATTTCGAACACACCAGTCATGACGGAACTTCCGTAGCAACGACCGAAAATCTGGCGAAGAGTTCCTTTTCAGATTCAAAGTCAGTGTCATGGACGAGACTATTGAGATAGTCTCACAAAAAGAAGTCAATACACGAAGTACTAGGCGATCGTGGGGGCGAAGATATGGGACCACCTCGCCCAATCCATCGGCTCCGAAAATGACTCCCAGCTTGCTTCTCTCTCGTCCAAAATAGGTTGTTACTTCATCGTGCTGGAACCACCTAAGCCGCCGGATGACTGTTAGGATATCCTTCGGCACTTCCAGCAAGACCTTCCGCAGGAAAATACGCTACAATCTCCCATCAAGTCGTTCCGGCATGACATGCGTCCCTATTAGGCGGTCGGCAATGATTCCTGCTCACACTTTGACGGAGAATCGTCGATGATGCGCACGTGGATATGTTCTAATTGAGTTTACACTCTCCCAGATATGTTCATTGTGGATGCTAAATGTGCAATCAAGTGCGAAAGAGGCTTCATCCGTAAAAAGTACAGTCGCCGGAAAACGTCATTGGAACCATCTGGCGAACTCCACACGACGAGGATGACCCACTACAGTCACTGCACACTTTACACTTTAGAACTCCTTGCACGACCTGCATCAGATCTGGCAGCGAGAAAGGGTTCCGATTCACAAAGCTGCCGATACAAGCGTCATAATGTTTTACAATTGGACAGCCGCCTTTGGTGGAAACGTTCAAGGTACCCATCTGCCATTCCCATTTGCAACTCCATAGATGAAATGCATATCGACTGTATCCCTATATGTAAATTTCTCCATCGTCTCAAAAGTTGGAGCTGCGAATAACTACTGCAAACTGATAAGACCTTACATTTGGTGTTACGAAAATTTGCATAAGGGTTCTTCTTCTCCTCGAAATGGAATTTGCATACGTGGTTTTCTTTTTTAAGCTGAAAGTAACAACCAGAATGACTCTTTTATGTTTGGGAAGCGACCGTTCCCCAACGAGTAAGCACCCCGTAACGCCTTTACGTTTGATTTCCGACCCGGCAAACTATGACGAAAATGCTTGTTTAATATGTACTACTACTTTGTTAATTTTTCCTCAATTTTTTTTAATCACCCTGTATAATTACACCAAAATGGCATAAATTCCTTAAAATCATCCATTTGTCACCTAGTGTGACATGCCAACACCGCCTAGAAATAAAATTACGTTTATGGGTCACAGACTTGAAGCAAGTTATGTAAGGATTCAGATATCACCGTAGACGCTAGCAATGATGCTTATGCTGTCATATTCGCGGATCACAGGGTTTATTTCTGTAATCTAAATCAAACGTCGATTAAGTTTCACTGTTTTTCATGGAAATGTGAGCAGGATATTAAATACATTATGGGCATGTGAAATAAAAAGAATAATTACACCAATTCTTAAAAATTTTAATTCTAAAAAATCAAGTAATTTGACAGATATTTGTTTACTTAACATATATTCATTTAGTCACTGAAACTTTTAAGAAACTATCCATAATGCAAACCAAAAAATGTCTGTGCAATAATAAAGGAAAGTCACCCAGATATCCCTAGTGATTAAAATATTTGCATAACTTTTAGGTATCTTGACAAAAACTATCGCACAAATAGTGACATGGAATACATAAAATGTCATATAATCAATAACACATTTAAAAAGCCAAAATTCCGTACACATTGCGCCATTTTTTTACTGTATAAAGTTCCTTGATCGAGCCATAAATAATTCAAATAAGAATTTGATTGAGGAACAATAAAAAGGAATATATATTAAGAAATTTATTCAAAAATATTACTTCTGAATGAAAATATGAAATATGGTATAACTTTATTATGGCCTTTTGATACGCAATGGAAAATTCTAAATTTAAAATTTTTAATACTCACCTTGATTCTTGAATAAATTGTTTTCACAAATATGTTTAAAAGAACAGATTAATTAGATTTTCTACATAATGCATCTTTTATTCTAGAGTTTTTTTTTGATTTACAGTTCCATGACTAGCAAAAGTATTTTTTATCTGAATTGCAAGCAACATTATATGCAGGAAATAATATCAAAATATGAAACATTTGAAGTCGAATTTTTTCACCGAAGATTTGATATACAATTCGGAATATTGAAAGAGACGATTAATAACTATCAGTGGAAGATATTTTAATAACGCGACATATATTTAAGGGGAAGCTATTTTGATGCAGAACAAGCTCATTTACATAGATATTTTTACGCTTTGAATTTTAGATCTTGCCTTCTAATCATGACTCAAGTTTATTCCGATTCACTAGAGTCGAAACTTTTTGATTTAAATTGAGTGGGACAGGCAGACAGAAATGTTGGCTTTTATGTGTTTTGCAAAATTTTACATGTATTTCAAAATCTATAAAATGTTAATGTTACTTCAAAGGTCTAACTATTAACGCAACCACACATAGAACATTATTTAACACATTTTCTTTTTAAACTCTGTCAGCTTAGCCAAGCAAAAATTATGTTATATTATTTTGTTGCTCAAGGACAACAGTCAGCTATGGTTTTTTTCCTATTCATCTGGATCGAATTATGCATCTTGAAAATATATAGCCGTATAATAAAATAAGTGAATATGATTTTATTCCAACATATTAATTAAGACATAAATTGCCATTCTTTAAGAATATAAAGTTATCTAAGCAGTTATAACTATTTTTAGCCAACCTGTTCTTAAGTTTCATTATTTCAAGAGAAAGTCATAAAATATTTTTGTTTATTTTACTGAAACCTGATTTGTAAAACATAAATGCTTCATGAACTTATAAAAACGGATAAAATAAATCAAAAGTATCTATATATACTAATTGCTAAGTGTTCGCCTGTCTGTATTGCTTGCTTTTTAGGCTTTTAGGCACTTGTTTGCTTTTTTGCTGCTCTTGCTTTTTAGGCACTTCCCGAATAGATAGATACTTGCAATTTGGTACACTGCTAGATCGTTCTACAAAATCCCCTGGAAATATCGAATTTTTCGTAAACGTTCTCTAGAGGGGGTGCTCCACACCAAAACGTTCGAAAAGTGAAATGATAGGGAAGCATACTTTGCCATAAGATAGAGACTTCAAATTTGGTGTATGAGTAAATCGTTCGAAAGGAAGAAAGTGTGCAATTTCAGATTTCCAATATTTTCTACTTAAGGGGCTGCCGTACACCAAAATGTTCGATTTACCGAATAAATGAGAAACGTCTCCGTTAAAATTTGACAGAGGCTTGAAATTCGGTAAATGGACTAATCATTTGATGAAAACACCCAAGACGAATATAGTTTTTCAAAAACTTTCGTTTAAGTGGGTGCTCCAGAGGAAAACGTTCGAAATGTGAATTGATAAGAAAACATACTTTGAAATGAAATAGAGATTTCAAATTTGATGTACGGATAGATAGTTTGGAAGGAAGAAAGTGTACAATTTCAGATTTCCAATATTATCTACTTTAGGGAGTGTCGCTTACAAAAATGTTCGATATTCGGAATGAAGTTGAAACATCCCTTTTAGAATGTGATAGAGGCTTGATATTTGGTATATGGGCGAATAATTTAATAGAAAACCCACGGAGAATGGAGTTTTTCAAAAATATGTATTTACGGGGGGTGGTTACTCCACAGAAAAACATTCGAAAGTTGAAATGATAGAAAAAGCATGCTTCGCTATGAGAGAGACTTCAAATTTGGTATACGTGTAGATAGTCATAAAGGAAGAATGTATGCAATTTCAGTGTTCCAATATTTGCTATTGTAGGAGGTACCGCATACTAAAATATTCGATTTGACAAACAAATGAAAAGCGCCTCCTTTACAATGTGATAGAGGCTTGAAATTTAGTACATGGGGTAATCATTTGATAAAAAAAAAAACCTTAGGATTATTACGGTTTTTCAAAAATGATCATTTAAGGGGGTGCAACACAGAAAAACGTTCAAAATATGAAGTGATAGAAAAACAAGCTTTACGTTAGGATAGAGACATACAATTTTGTGTACTGGTAGATAATTTGAAAGAAAGAAAGTGTGCAACTTCAGATTTCCAATATTTGCTAGTTTAGGGGGTGCCGAACCCCAATATGTTCGATTTTCGGAATAAATGAGACACTCTTCCTTTTAAATGTGATAGTGTCTTGATATTTGGTGTATGGGCCAATCATCCGATAAGAAACCCAAGGCGAACAGAGTTTTTCAAAAATGTTCATTTGCGGGTGTGCTACACAGTTATTTATGGGTGTGCTCAACAGTTATTTATGGGTGTGCTACACAGCCATTTATGGATGTGCTCCACAGTCATTTATGGATGTGCTCCACAGTCATTTATGGGTGTGCTCTACAGACTTTAATTTGGTGTACTGGTAGATAGTTCGAAAGGAAGACGTGCGCAATTTAAAATTTCCAATACTATCTTTTTTAGGGGGTTCCGCACACTAAAATGTTCGATTTGACAAATAAATATGAAACGCGAATTATTAAAAAAATTACAATATTCAGGAGTTTTCTTATTGGGAAGTCATTCATTTTCAACTGATATTCGGCTAGTTATATCTAAAATACAAAAAAGTAATAAATAACTTTTGACTAAAAATAAATTATTTTCCAATAAAACTAAATATCCAGTTAATAAAACTTAGAAGTTCAGGAACTAGAAGTATAAACATTTTTAGAAGCAGAAGTAAGGAGATATATAAATAAAAACTAATTATGAATTGAGAGAATGTTAAATTGTATAAAATTGTAATTTTACTTCAAAGGTCAAACAATTAACGTGACTACAAGTAGAACATTCTTCAACACATTTTCATTTTAAACTCTGTCAGCTCGTCCAAAAGAATTTTCTGTTAAATAATTCCGTTGCTTAGGGAGCTGTTATTGATCATTCACTGTCTGGTAGTTTAAATTAAGATCTTTCTAATTAGAAAATATTAGTCACATGGTATGCGTGTCTTATTAGAAGCATTGAACACAGTTCTAACTATGTAAATTTAATTTGTTCAACATTTTGACGTACAGGCTTCGTTGTGTGTCCAGTTAGACACATTTTGAATTAATATGAGTGTAGTTTAGGCCCTGTGAATAAACATATTTAACGGATTCATTTTATGAAGATGATTTGAAAGATTGTTGTGCTATAATTTATATAAATAAAATTGAAAATCTGGCTGTTTATTTGTGTGTGCATATGTTTGCCTCATAATCACGGGAGAATGCCTGCATTAAATGTTTGAGGTAGACTTGGAATAGCCGCAGTTAAAATTTAGTTCTTGTTTCGATTTTCAAGGACGAGATAATAATAATAAGCGCACTATTAAAATTTTTGCATTATGCAGACGATTAGCATTAACAGAATAGCATTATCTCCAAATCTTATCATTATCTTATCATTATCTTAATAGACGAATAGCATTATCTGCAAATAGCATTATGCAGACGATATTTGTTTCATAATGTTATTTGAAAAAAAATGTTATGCTGCTAAACAACGGGATTAAACCCAATGAGATAATCCATCGTAAATTGTTTTTGATTTAAATAATAAATACATGCATATAATTATACTGTATCGGAACTGCATTTTTCATTATGTTATATCCATTACGGACTTTGGGATTAAAGATTACGGGGAGTATTGATATTTTCAAATTCTTACGCCACCGTTTTATTTTCGTGAAATAATTTTTAAATCTATATATTGTAGAACGGGTATATCTTTTAATAAATATTATAATCTTCTAATCTACACAAATATAAAGCGTAGAAGTATATCTTTTAATCCATGAGAATATACGTAGTACAGGTATGTCTTCTAGTACAAGTTTAGAGCTTTTAATTTGATATATATTGTTTCAATTTCCTATTTTTGTAAATTTATTTATAAACGAGACCATTATATCTTATTCTTAAGATCTCTACCTGTGAAGATAATTTTATATAGCGAAAGAAGATATAATTAATTTTTTTTAGGAGCAATAATTTAAGTATTTTAATTGAATGTTTTGTAGATATGTTTGATAAAAATGTTTAATAGAATGTCATTTAGAATACTATAGGAAGCTGTACATATTTGTAAATTTAACGTTTCTTTATATATTGCATATTTCGCAAGAAGATCGGGTATATTGCTTGTTATTTATATAATTATCTATAAAAAAATTTCCCGTTTTCCATGTTAGTTCACTGGTCGAAAAAATTAAATAAGTTTAAATCCGAGTATCACTAAACCACTACTCAGTTGTTGTTGAGACCTAGACCGTCCGACCTACCAGAAAACCACTACTCAGTGTTTGTATTCGTTTAAATAAAAAACACGTGTGATAGTACGAGAGAGTGCCTCTAAATTATATCAACAATCACTGAGTACAAGTGAAAAATCAGTGGAAAATGTATATTAACTGAAAGTCCATTAATGTAAAATATTTTCAAGTTTTACATTTTTTATGACAGAAATAAAAAATCTGATGTGGGCAGCACATGACTTTCCCTGCAGATTCAAATTCATTTTTTCTTTATTTCTTTAAGAACTCATTAAATTGAGTTTAAATGCACAAAATGACACTAAATTTGGATTTTTAATTCAATTTATGCTCTTATTTGGGTAATTGGACATTTTTCCAATGGCGGCATAAACAAATGCGAAAAATCTCAAATATCTCGAGAACGGTTAGTTCTAGAGTTATAGAGTTGTTCTTATTATTTTCCTCGTCAAAAATTACGTAGAAAACAAGCCATTAATTGATACATTTGAACATACTTAATCTTTTTTTCGATATTGGCGATTTTTACGGGCCATTTTGTAAAGAAAGGCAGATTGTTCTATTCCGAAGCATACCAAAGTCTAATCAGCATCAGAGTGTACCACAAGTAACTTTTCTAAGAAATGTTGTGAAATTTGGTGAATAAGTATTTTAGCTAGAGTGGATACATGGAATTTTTAAGGGTCATTTCGCAAAAAAAGGCAGATTGTCCTTTTCCCAATAATACCAAAATCTAATCAGCACCAGAGTGTACCACAAGTAACTTTTCTACGAAATGTTGTGAAATTTGGTCAATAAGTATTTTAGCTAGTGTGGATACATGGAATTTTTAAGGGCCATTTCGCAAAAAAATGCGGGTTCAGTTTTTACGATTCCTACCAAAAACTAATCAGCACCAGTGTCTCACCCAAGTAACTTTTATACCCAATTTTATGAAATTCGGTCGATTAGTTTTTTAGTTAGAGTGGATACATACATTTCACAGACATACACACAGACACACACACAGGTGTCGTGACGGCATTCGTCACTCCTTTGTAAATTGCATAACTTCTGTATTTTTAAACTTTTATTTAATTAATCTGTGTCATGGAACCCTCAGGTCATTATATATTTTATTATCGTATTGTATCTGATTCTGTGCAGAACTGTGGCCATTTTTATTTCGTTATAATAATTCTCGCACACTCGGGGAATGACGCCTGTTAGTCTGGCTTGCTGGCGGAGACAGATGTCTCCTTGTCGTCACGCGGCAGATACGCGTGCCTTTGGAATCGTCCGTTGTGGGGCGGAACTGTGTATGAATTTGAATTGGAAGTAATTTTCGATTGGAGGAAAGGAGAAGTTGTGAGCCCAAGTGATTTTTCTATTGGACGGCTCCTGGATCCATCTGGAATGTATATAAGCTGTGTGAATTGTAACTCGGGGCTGTCTCCCTGGAAACATCTTCGAACTCACGTCGACGCGGGACTTAGCCCTCAGGCGGAGTTACCGTGTTGTGAGGGTCGGGAGAGATGCCACCTCGCCACTGATGTCACCGTCGCCACTGCCGAGATCTGATGATGCCTTGCCCACGCCGACCGTCGACCGCCGTGTAGGCGTTGGAGATGATGCCTCGTCTTGCCTGGTCGAGCACCGGGACCAGAGAAAGCAAATATGAAGCTGTTCCTTCGGCTGACCTGATCCGGCACCTTGCCGGAAACTGCGGTTCGGCCGTTCCTGCTGGAGCGGGGAAATGTTTGCCCCGAGGGAAACTATCAGTGGATGCCTGTGCTCTATCTGCCATGAGTCCTTCCAAGAATATTTTGAGGTAAGACTTGTACGCTTAGACCTGCCGATGGGCAGTCGTCTGGACTTGTGCATCGACCACTGCAGAACATTTTATCCTTAGGATCTTCTGCCAGCATTATTTATATAAATTCTACCTACAGCCTCTTTCTTCATATTGAAGCATTACCTATGCCATTGTAATTTAAATGAAATTAAATACTGTTTGAAATACGGTTAATACTTAAGCCTTTAACGTTCCCCGGGTGTGTGCATTCTCTCTGACCATACCTTATTTTGATAAATTAGAATATATGAAATTCATATGAAATTACTTGATTATTGAATTATTATTAAGGTTCCGGCAAAGAGCCGATGATTTTTGGTAAAGAGAGGTCCAGTGGTTAAATTAGTAAATCTGTAATTGTATTGATATGCAACTCCACTTCTTGAATAATTAATAAATATTGGATTTGAACTAAAATCATGTGTTCTTATTTGCGTAGAATCTGTACTGAATTTATGTGTTTTCAGCTCCTGGTGTATCCTTGAAGGTAAAGGTAATTCCTTGGTATCTTGATATTTGTTGGGTTTCTTTCACAGGTCATCATTTGGAATTCTTCCATCTGACGGGAGGAGTGTTTCGAACCTGGGTATTTCTGTAATTTTGGAGAGTTAGACTCTCGGTCTGCCGTGTCTGGCCGGTATCCGTGGTGACTTTAGATGCCCACGGAACCCGCTATGACACAGGCGTCACGCTAAAAATATTTTTTTCGTATTCTAGAGGTCTTGAAACGTGTAGATCCGTCGAAAATTCGAGTTGTGATTTTCGACATGATTCCAATACTTTCCCTATACATTACCATGTATTGCAGGGAAAGTAAAAAATTAAAATAAAAATATTTTAAAAAATGGAATAATAAAATTTGCGCCATTTTTATGATTGTAATTGAAATGGCTTTTGATTAGCAGAACTTTCTCGTATGTAGGTGCCAGAATGAGAGTCAGTCATTTCTCCCGTACACAACATGGGCAAGGTGGTCTTGTTTGAAATAAGTACAGATTCCATGTTCTATTTTGTGTAATACAAATAAAATTGTAGTATGCCCAAACAGATTGTAAAAGACCACAGGAATTTGAATAATCAGGGAAATGCATGTGCTGAGTGCTGCTAACATCAGCTTGTATTTCTCATTCTGAAGAACAAGAACTGCTTTCCTTCCAAAACCGGTTCATATCATTATTTATTTGCGACGATTTTATATATATTTTTAATAGAACTTAAACCGATGTTTTGAATAAATGCATTGCATACTTTAAATAATTATGCAGATAACATGTATTGCTTTACCGAAATCGATAATCACATTTAGCTAACTTAAATTATGTATAACTAAATATGTTATATACTCTCTATCGATATTATACGTGATAAATGAGCGCATCTGTGTCCCGATGCATTTTGGTAGATTACAAATATATATTTTCCCTTTCAGTTATAGAAAAATAATTATACGTGGGAGAAGGATTCGGAGACGAGACGAAGTGGTTGTTGTCAATATTAGTTTATCTCTCTAATTCATCTTCTCTCGGCGTCGAGAGCCAAGCGATACCCGATATCATTTATTTATACCATCTAGGAATACGAATATTTGCAGTTAGAACACACTTGAGCGAAAAGGAATATGATGTTATATTTTATATGTGTTTAAGGATAAAGCTATTTTATTTGAAGTATTAGGCTATTTGAAAAATTAAGATTTATATTATTTTTGTTTTATGTACGTATAATGTTACAGGATTTAGGCAGATTCTCGTAAATTGTATACTGATAAACTATTCTTAATATCATTAGTTTGTCGTAAATGGTTTGACATTACATTATACATTACGGGAAATCTATAAATTTTTACATTTGAAATCATATAGTTTACACACACAAATCAACACACACGCACATTATATATATATATATATATATATTGGGGAGACCGGAATAAGATGACGATATTAACGAATTTTACTTTTTTTTAAATCGTAAAACTTATAATACATATTTCTTGCAACTTAAATAAATTTGATGACAACTCGCAAATTACGAGCGACGATAACTCGTCGCTAAAAAGACGTTTGAGGTATTTAAATAGCGTGCAAAGCACTAATAGAGTTTAAAGGTGTACAACCATTAATGACTTATGTTATTTACAAAAGTTACAGATGAATTTCCTTCCTTCGTATCCAGTACAGTTTTCATGCCACCAAGCTATGCATTGAGAGAGCAAGCACAGTATCCAGTCTTCGTCAGTTGGATCAATACAAAGTTCATCACAAGCTGAGCAATTAATATCCTTGCTCTTATGATTTGCGCTTAACTCGAAACCCAGTTGTTTAGCAATTTTCTTCTTATTTGTTTATGTTTTCTTTTTTTCCATTTCATCCTTTGAATTTTGTTTCTCCAGCAAATTTCTTA
Organism: Amaurobius ferox; assembly: GCA_951213105.1. Classification (NCBI taxonomy): domain Eukaryota; kingdom Metazoa; phylum Arthropoda; class Arachnida; order Araneae; family Amaurobiidae; genus Amaurobius; species Amaurobius ferox. Next base: position 41,920,286 of record OX578146.1, read on the forward strand.
TTAATGAACTTGTTAAAATACTGGTTGACATTTTTCTTGTCCTTTTTGTTGATCTTTTAACTTGTGGTAAGGGTTTAAATTTGAATATTGATGGACGAGGGGATCATCTTGATCCCGGAATTTGTTCACGGTTGGGATTATCTACACTTTCAGTGTCGCTATTATTAACACCTAAAGAAATAAGCTTGCTTTCCTTTGTGAAAGATGACGAACTTCGCCATCTTTTCCCGAATGACTAAAAGAAACAACATGGCTGGCGTACAGTAAACTATGCATCAGATTAAAACTTATATTAGCTGAGTATTTAATACTGTAAAGTGCAACCATAAATAATATATGATACTTTTTGACTTACTTTTAAGTAGCTCAAGCTTATTTAGTGCAAGTCGAAAATAGTTTCACTGCCCTTAATAAAGTTTGACTAAGAATATAAATAGTATATGTAGCAAGAATAGCGCCTTCCGCATGCGATTAGTTGCTATGATACAGGGAATTGTACCTATGCTTGTCAAGCGCTGCCACCGAAGAATAAAGTCGTTAAAACTATTATTTGTCATCTGCCCAGCTCGTCATCTTACCCCGGAATCCCCTATATATATATATTTTAAAAATTGTAATTACTTGTATATTTTAATAACCTGTGACTTACTTTTATTGAAAGTGGTCTAATAAAATATACCCAACGTTGGGCTTGAGAATAATTCCTTTATAAATAAAACAGGTACTAAATAGGTATCAAATATTCCTCATTCCAAGTTCCATATATAAGGTAAATAATTGAAAATTGGATTCCACGTTAAGAAAGTCTGATAATAATATAAGCCTCTAACTACACCCAATTATGAAATTGATATTTAAATTTTTAATAAATCATATATGTAATACAGGTACTAAATATACTAAACCCCCCTTGTTCCCTGTATTAAAATGCATGGCGTAAGTGCATGAATAGTGTAATAGATGAAAATATTCAAACTTATAAAGCAATAAATGGAGCAAGGCCTTTTCTGACTCCGAAAATTTTTTGAGAGTTTGTATGTATGTACCTTTGGAATAGATCTCTTCAAAATGCCTATATGTTTAACTACGAAAAATTCAATTCCATTTTAACTAGGGAGTAATTAAAAAACCTGATCATGAAGTTAGAAATTTCTAAAGATAAGTAACATTTTACACATAATTCAAATTTATGGAAATATCGAACAATACTTTCATAGTAAAAAAACTCTCTCTGAGGATTCATGAAAGTACGTGCTAAATCTTGTTTTAAATGTTTATTTGAAAACATTTCTTAATTTATTTTAAGACTTTAATCTTATTTTAGAAATTGCAACACTCTATAAATATAGGACTTATCATGCATTTGTAAGTGTTGCACGATTGCGCATGCAATTACCAGCTTAATATTCCCATGAAACGAAACAAGATGATGTATATTCCAATATACTTCCAATGAGCTTATATGTTCGAGTTTCGAATACTTTGATTACCCCAGAGGAACGATATTTCTGTTTTATTATGATTTGTGACGTTAAAGAAATGAATACAGATATTAGGAGGAAAATATTATTACATATTATGTAAATTGTCAATGTTTATCAAAATATTTTTAGTTGTCTTTTAAAACGATGTTTTAATAACATCAAAGTATTTAATACTACTGGGGATGTACAATTTTTGAATAAATCTCGCACGTTTCTGTTGTAATAAAAATTGCTCATTTGTATTTGTATGGCTATAGATACATTGGTGTTAGATATTTTTTCTCACTTAATTTTTATTTCAAGGACATTTTTATCCAGTTTTCTATCTTCTAAAATAATTAGAGAATGATTTTTGACTCGAATTCTGCATATAGTCAACATAAGGATATGATAATAGGAATTCAAAACAAATAAGTGAAGAAGCAAATATAAAACGTTCATGTTTGTCTAAGAGCTTTTATTTATAACTCGCCATGAGAAGTATCACATATAAAAATGTATCACTCTCCTTTTCTGTCTGATTCTAGGTGCATCAAAATAAAACCATTAAATGTATGAAATTACTGATTTTATACGTGTAATGGTGGTAAAGATTCCATATATTTGATAAACATTTCCATTCATTTGCTGCTAATATTTTGGAATATACGAAATTATAATGAAATATAATTTTTACCAAATTTCTAATCACCCACTTTTAACGTATGAGAAGAATCTGTGAGATTGTATTTGTTTTCCATTTTAGTGAGTTTTAAAAATAAAAGTATGAAACCTGAAACTCGTTTTATACTTATTGTGCATTTTCAATTAAATGTGTAAAATTTGTAAAAAATAAATAATATCTTTAAAATTTATCTAGAGCTGGTAGACGTAGTAAAATTTGAAATTTAAGAAATTACAATATACTACGATCGACAACCGTGTGCCAAATTATAGCGTTCTAACTGTCCCAGTTCTCGCGTTATTCTATATAAATTTGAACAGTTGTACATTTGTATATTCCAACATAGGAACGGCTTGACCGGTAAGGCTCAACATACAAAGAAAATATATATGCAGCAAAAAGCAAGCAAATACCGAAATTATATTTCTTGCTGTTTGGCTTCTTAAATTATTCCTCAAAAACGTGTACTTAACATGTATAAGACATGTAAACGTAATTACGGAACCAGGGAGGGCTGCACCGATGTAATTTAAAATCAAGGAATCACAATATACCACAAAAGGCAACGACATGCAAATTCAATTTTTTTTTCAAACACCGGTTTTCGTGTTATTCTTAGAAAGCCAACTGCTTCTATGGCGGACCCAGGAGGGTATGAACAGGTTTAAATTCCGAAGAATAAAAATATACTATCCCAGGCAACGATAAGTCAATTTGAGTTTTAGAACAACTGCAGTTCTCGAGTTGTTCTCAAAGAAAACGCGTTTATTTCTGTTAGTTCAGGGGCGGACAGGACCGATGCAGTTCAAATAAAATAAGAAAGATCAATCAGGTATGAAGTATTGAATATGAAACACTTTCCAACTGCAATGGAATTTTATTTAAGCATCTCTGAAACGCGATACATTCAGCGGGGATATTTTTAAAATTATCGCAATACTACAATAAGATATTAAATTTGAAAACTCCATCAAAAACAAATGATTTTATTCAAATACCATCAGCGAAATATAACACACACACACAGAGAGAGAGACACACGCGCGCGGGCCGCGCGACACTCACATAGACGGCACTCTAAAAATAGTTTTGTCGTATTCTAACGGTCCCAAAACGTGTAGATCCGTTAGAAATCCGGGTTGCAATTACGTTCTTATATTTATCTTTACTTATACATCTCTAGCAGACTACTATTATTTACAATGAGAGTATTTCATAAATTCTGATACTACCGATGAAATTAATCGTTCTAATTTTTTTTTATCTTTCCAGATGGCTAAGCCATATATTAACCCGCCATTAAAATGTTTATTTGATCTTAATATAATCAAAAATATCTAAATAATTCGATATATGATAATTGGATTCGTGAATTAGATTTTTAATCACACTGAAATGCATTTCTAGTTTAAAGCAGACCTGAATAAAACATATCTGCATAAATCAAATATTATAACGAATGCAAAATGATATAACTGCAACCTAAATTCACTATATCAAGTGTCAGGTACTAAAGAGTATTTTGGGTGACGTAAAATGAATGTTTTCTTAAATAATACATTTATTTTTTAATTCCTGTAAAATGCTACAGAAAAAATGCTGTTGTTGGAAAATCAGAAACATATTATTCAATTTAATCTTGCTTTGCTATTTGTTATACATTGCATATAAACTGCAAGTTTAACTAAATAACAATTGAACAAAATTGAACAAAATACTTTTCTTGCTCTGCTATTTGTTATACATTGCATAACAACTGCAAGTTTAACTAAATAACAATTGAACAAAAAACTTTGAACTAATTTAATATTTCGAATCATAACGTTAAGATGGAGCTAAGTCCTAGATCGCTCTAGTCCTAGATCGTTTATAGAATCAAATAATATTACATCATTTAATTTATTTTACCAATTTATTATTGAGATATTCTTTCCACGGGCATACAGGCAAATACGCTCACATAGGTTGACAAGCATGTCCAATTATAGAATATGTTATATTACTTTCCCTGCAATGCATGGTAATGTTTAGGGAAAGTATTGGAATCATGCCGAAAATCGCAACTCGGGTTTTCGACAGATACGCGTTTCGAGACCTCCAGAATACGAAAAACTATCTTTAGCGTGACGTCTGTGTGTCTGTCTGTGTGTCTGTCTGTGTGTCTGTCTGTCTGTCTGTGCAGATTTTGTATCCACTCTAAATAAAAAACTAATTGACCGAATTCCATAAAATTTGGTAGGTAAATCATTTGTGAGCGAATCTGGTGCTGATTCGTTTTGGGTACGATTCGAGATAAAAGAACCCGCCTTTTTTTGCGAAATGGTCCGCAAATGTTTGTATCCACTCTAGCTGAAAAACTAATGGGCCAAATTCCAAACAATTCGATAGGTAAATCACTTGTGGGACACTCTGGTGCTGATTAGATTTTGGTACGATTTGGAAAAAAATAACCTGCCTTTTTTTGCAAAATGGCCCGCAAAAATCGCCAAAATCTAAAATAAAACACTACTTATGCTCAAATATTTAATATATCCTTTAAATGCTTGTTTTACACGGAATTTTAACGATGAAAGCAATAAGATCAACCCCATTCCACTAGGATTAACCGTTCTCGAGATATTTTAGTTTTTTCATATTTTCTCCACGCCAGCTTTGAAAATAAGTCCAGTTACCAAATGAGAACGAAAATTGAATTAAAAGTGAATTAAATTTAATAAAAATAAACATACCATGAATATAAGTCTGCAGTGAAAGTCATGTGCTGTCTACGTTAGATTTTTTACTTTCTCTGTAATAAATGCATAGGGTAAGTATTGGTATTATACAGAAAATCACAACTCGATTTTTTTTAAATTGAGATACTACAATTGTGCAAACGTAGGAATTTTTATGAATTCCAATTTTGACCTCATTACTGTAGGGTACCTCAACATGTACTAAGTGCAAGGAAAGTAAATGCATTTACACATTTCTGCAACATTCTGAGTTGGAGAATGAACTGGAACATTTTTATCTGCAACATTGAATTTTGTTTAAGAATTTTGCAATTACAAATTTCATAATATTTCTTCTCCTTATATTCACAAGAATTTTCTAGAGAATAATGTATCTTCCGAAACAAAGAAATTCTAAACCTTAGTTTAATGCAATAATTCGATTCAACTTTCTATACATAATCTATTTCCCTTCTAATTTATCTGTGGCAGGTGGCAACGTGTATAGCCGGATTCAAATGATCGATAAAATATACCGAGGAAGGAAACTTCAAACAATAGCCTCTTTATCAACGGTTCGCTAGAAAATAGATTAGGAAATTAATTCTACTGAGTTTGTTGAACCTCCAAGTAAATTTAGGGTATTAAATTATGCATTGTCCTGTTAAAAGTTTGTTCTTTAACTTTGTTAGTTGGTGATAGGATTGGACACATTTAGCTAATAACATTGTTCTAAGTAAATTCATTTAGCAGCCCCATCTTTACATAAGCTCCAATGAGGAGGGGATATTGTTCCAAGGAGGCTTTGCACTCTTCTTATTTGGCTATTTAAATGAAATTGGTTCTAAACCCTAACCTACCTACAAGATTATGCATATAAAAATTAAACATAAATTTAATATGGAGTTATCGAAACATTGTGTACATTAGAGTTTTGAAAACATACTATTGTGTTGAGAAATTGTATTTTTTTTTAGTTAGGTGCTACTATACCTTCAAAAATACATCAGAAAATTCAACTGTTGTTTTTAACACTTTCCAAGATAGTTGTAAAGTGTTTATGAAAATGTAAAATATAAAATGAATGTAGTGAAATGCAGTGTAAAATGAAATTTTAGTACGTTGTTGAGACGGTCTGTGGGACCTATGGGAATACAGAAGAATTATATCACCCAATTAGTTTTGAATTTAGCCCCGGGTTGAAAAAAGGAAATGCATTGAACACTAAAGGACCTAATTTTTCAAATATTTTTAAGTGGAGTTAAAGTTCACAAATTGCTTTAGAAATTTTAGGAAATATTCAAATTATCCCCTAAAATATATAAAAACAATTTCAGCAAAATATATTTAGTTGTTTTTTAAATAAAAATTAAAATAATAATTACACCCTTTATGTGAAGGGACCAGGTGATCATTATATGAAGAGATCGCGTGGCACATTTCAAAATAAAAGATGGCATCCATCTTGTGTCAAAATCATGAATTTTAAAGTTCTTTTTAATTCATATTTAGTGTTGTATCCGTCCTAAAACCGCTTTATTTTTGCTTAAATTCTGTACATCAATGTTCTGAAACAACGCAATTTCTATATTTGAGTTTAAATTAAGTTGAGTTATTTCAGTTTAAGTATTTAAATTATCACGTAAATTGTATAAAATACATTTCAGCAAAGTATGTTAGGTTGTTTTTAAAATAAATATTGAAATAATAATTATCTTCATATTATATGAAGAGTTCACGTGACCAGTTTCAAAGCAAAAACGGCATGCAATTTGTCCGCTGCATAAAATCCGTGATGTTTAAAAACCGTTTACACTTATATTTAGTGCTGCATACTTTCTCAAATCGCTATAATTTTGCATATTATCTGTGTATCTAAATTCTATGTCAACACAATTACAATACTTTTTATTTTAAATGGTCACTAAACTTTGATTATTCCTACAACGAGGCCTAATTTCTATAACTTGCAAAATGTAAACAAATCAAGCGATTGTAGGATGAGTTGTATAATAATCGCTGATGTTTTTCATGCAAAATTAATTAGCTCTGGAGTCTGAATTATAAGTGATATGAATGAAGTATTCATTGATTTTACATAGAGAAGCAGACGAGTTTATAGCATTGCCTCTTTTGATGAAGTTTTGAGTTTCCAAGTAAAATAAATCATTGTAGTACTGTACTAATTTTTTAAAATATCACCGCTGAATGTATCGCATTTTAGAAATATTTAAATAAAATTCCATTTTAATTGGAAAGTGTTTCTATTCAATGCTTTACACATGATTAATATTTCTTGTTATTTATTTAGTCGATAATAACATACCTCTTTTTTATAAATCAAATAGGATTATACCCAGAGTGAACGAATTATGTTTGTTCACGCTGAGTCACGGAATTTTTCGCAACAACAAATTGAGAGAAAAAGACGTTGGGCGCTCAGATCGACGGAATCCTATGATGTGAAATCTGAAGTATATTCTTCAGGAATCTAAAAGAAAATGTTTTCCTGTGCCCCTGAAAGGGAACAAAAATATAATTTTAACTGAAAATTTTCGATGACTACGTAGGATCTAAAATGCAACAATTCTAAAATTTCAGTAAAAAATACAATCTAAAGACATTTTTTTCAATTAGGTGTACTTGGAACAATACGTGTTTTTTTTTTTTTTCATTTTTTAATTTCTTCCGAATCACACGAAACTAAGTATATGTACTAATATAGCGTAATATACAATGCTAGAGTTAGCATAACATAAATACGCCAGACTTAAAATTAGCATTTGAAACTATTTCCATATCGAAGTCAAGGTACGAGAAATGTTACAAGAATCGTAATGTACAGCAAATAACTTATTTCATAAAGTGGACAAACAAATATTTGAAAACAACATTCCTCGAGCTATCCTTTTAAGAGTGTCATTGAAGATTTTCAGAAAAGTGCATAAAACAGTTTCCGCGAGGCAGTCTCTATATCAAACATTTTATACTGAATAAAAGCTAGTCTGCTATCACTTTATCTGTAACAATGCCAGTCTCTTAGATAAACCTTATTGACCTCGCAATTGTTGAATTGTCAAGGATGTAGTGCATGGAAATAGCTAAACGTCATCCATCTTCAGAAATATTTATATAAAGTTAAACCGCCTTAACACAACCTACTTTCAATCAACTTTACAACTCAGCAGATACATAAGTTTTAATACACGCTTAATATCACCATCTCCGATATTTCTCAAAATTGGTCGTAATTAAAACACGAACGAGCGAAAGCTAAAAGACGAGCATCATTTTTAATATCCCCCTTCCAAATTCCTTGGTAAATATTCTGAGATAAAAATACATTAAATGAATTTCGCCATCCTAATTATTATTTTCTGGGAGAACTTTATGAAAAAATCCGATAAATAACGCTTCGAAAAGCAGATGGTAAAAATAAAATTCTCCATTAATGATATATGTTGCCAGGCCTTACTGGGAATATGTGAACGTGTGTACCAGAGAGGTTGTTAATATTAGCCGTCCTACTCGTTCATCACCAAGCGTCCATATGGAGCTCTCCACAGGCGTCTGGGGAAATTTATTTTCTCTTTATAATCATCAATAGACGAACTATTTTAATACCATTTATCGCATAGGACGCGAGTATGGTTCTAGTAAGAAGTGATTATATATGTATCCAGCAAATTGATTAATCTTAATTATCTTTAAAATGATCCTGGTCGTAAATGTAATTAAATGATGTAGTGAGTTAATATTTTGGATTGAAGAAAATTAAAATCAGTTATTTTCTGATGAAGTACTTTGAATATTTGTCCAATTTCAGAGCTTTTATGTAAAACTTGGGCACGTTTTATTATTATTTAAAGTTACACGATGCTATATTCAATAGTTGTGCATTAGGTTTGTTATTTTTTAATCAGATACGTACATTAATAAATTCAATATAAATATTGATCATATAGCATTAAACTTATGTCTTTAAATAACTGTATATAGCAAATATATACTAAAATCGTCGACAGAAACATTGCGCCTACTGCAGTAGGTGCAATGTTTCTATCGCCGATTTCCCCAAACACTGGCAGAATATGATATTCGCACGTTGTTCTTCAAACGCCATTTATTTTTTCGACGAACGCGAACGACTACAATTTACTGACACGGATTGTCTAGAAAAACACCTGCTTCTTCCTTTTCACATCTCGCGTCACATGTGCCTCTATGCCACGTAAAATATTTCCCCTCTCCTCCAATCAGGGTTGGAGATATTAGCACAGTCTCCGAACTTTAAAGACATTCTGATCCTACCTTGTATATGTCTGAGAATACTTAACTATAAAGCTAATTCTAGATCAGAGGATTTTAGTATTTTTACAATTTGAAACATTTTTAGGTTAGCTTCATCTAATTTTTATAATCTTTAAAATAATTGTAGATTACGAAATTTACAGGTTTGTTATTCAGTTTTAGATGTTGTTGGTTATATTTTAATCAGAATGTTTCAAACATTTGGCATCCGCTAGAGGGATTATGTTTGAGAAATCGACCTGCTAAGTTCTTGAATTTTAAAGATAGAGTTTAGATTCTTTTAACAGTCCATTATTTTATCACTATAAAAATTGGACATATGAGAATTAGACATATTGGACATATGGGCATAAGGACATGTGGGAATGTAAATGAATAATATCACCCAATTAGCTTTGGATTGAATCAGGGTTGAAAAAATGATATACATTGAATCCTATGGGACCTAATTTTTCAATATTTTTTTAGCAAAGTTAAAATTCACAAATTGCTTAAAAGTTTAGGAAATATTTAAATTATTCCATAAAATATATAAAAAAATCCCATTTAAATATGCTCTGTAGTTTTTTAAATAATAATTAAAATAATAATGACACTCATATAATAATAAGAGATCAGGTGACACAATTCAAAAAATGATTGTAGTACTGTAATAAATTAAAATATATCAGCGCTGGATGTATCGCACTTTAGAGATGTTTAAATAAAATTGCATTTCAATTAGAAAATATTTCATAATGCTTTATGCATGATTGATATTTCTTGTTTATATTTTATTTCTTCCTGTAAGTACATATTTTATTTATTTCTTGCCATTCCAAGTAATTTTAGTTTTCCCTGAAAATATAGTATTGCGTCTATGTAAGTCCATCCTCCATGTTTGTCATTATTACGCGTATTTATTTAGAGTGTATTATGTTATACAATAAGCTTGGTTGTGCGTTTTTGTTGTTGAGACCCAGACCGTCCGACCTACCACGAAGGCGTAAGGTAACTATTTGGACGGCCGGGAAGTGCCACCCAATTTAGACCGGAACCCAGTGGGAGAGGCATCCACAGGGACCGTACCCTCCTTCCCCTACCACCAACCTTTCGGAAGGACTTACGGACCCACATGTTTAACGTGGTCGTACTTCGCATGAACACGGCGGCAGTTGTGGCAGCGTGCAAATCCAGCGCGAAAACCAACGGGCTACCGCGTCCGAAATGTGCCAACAGCACGCGGTGTTCCCAGGTGGTCAACCACCCAAGTACTAACCGCGACCGATGCTGTTTGACTTCGGTGATCTAACGAGAACCGGTGTTTTCAGCACGGTAGGGCCGAAGCTTGGTTGTGCGTGGAGAAAATGTTCTGAAGAATTTTCTGTTTATAACAGGTATTTTGGTATTCTTTGTATCTGTATTATTTACGCTTCAGCACTTATTTAAGACATAAACGACGCACGGTTTTTCGTTCTAGTTTGTGAAGAAATACACGACAGCCAAGAGATTGGGTTACAACTAATGACACTGAGACTATGATTACAGAAATCGGGCTGATAGATCGAAAAGTATTCTAGAAGCATTTGATTTTAGTCCAATACTGGACAAATATTATATATATTGGCATTGACCAATATTGTATATAATAAAATATTGTACATAGTATATTATATATTGTATATCATATCTGTAATATCATACCAATATTGCGAATCATACATTAACCCCCAATAGTGGCTAATATTTTCGTTACACTATTACGCTTATTACTTTCCTTATATACATAATATATAAGGAAAATATTTAGACGGGAATGAAAATTCGAATTCGAGTTTTCGACGAGAGACCACGTTTCAAGCATCCCTGATCACGAATCAAACATTTTTGAGGGGATGTCTGTGTGTGTGTGTGTGTGTGTGTGTGGGTGGGTGTGTCAGTGAGACTTTGGAGACGATCTCTCACAAACGAATGGAGCGATTTGAATGAAATGTGGTACAAAAATCGCAATACGTGAATACTGGTAGTCTATTTTTTTTATCCGTAATCGAATGTTCAACCCCCCCCTCCTAAATTTTGGAGTGAAATTTCGAAAAAACATCAAAAAATCAATACCTTTAATAAAGTTTCGCAAATAGACATTTCTTATGTAATTTTTCCTTAGAAAACGATTGACATAAACTTTCGATCGTTAGCATGAACCGTGCTCGAGATATTGCACATTTTCCAAATAAATTTATCAAAAGAATCCCATAAATTAAATAAAATCTAGAAACTGTTGAGAAACATGTTCACTTTTCATATGTAATATCATGCGATATATTGGGTGATATCATTCTCGTGGATCTATTTTGTTCCATTCATGAGAAAAGGTACTTTGAGTAATACTTTTGCATTTGAACGCCAATGATCACTTATATGCTATAGGAATAACTTATTTCTCCGTCCATAACGCTTGGCGAGATTTTGGCGACGAATTTGAAGGAATGTGGCTACCTTGGCTACTTATTAAAATGTTGCCAGATTAACAAAAATCTCGTCAAATGGATAACAAGAAAGATCAATCATGCATAAGCATTGATTATGAAACACTTTCCAACTGAAATGTAATTTCATTTAAAAATTTCTAAAATGTGATTAATTCAGTGGTAATATCTTTTACATTATCACAGTACTACAGTAATTTATTATACTTAAATATTTAAAACTGTATCGAAATATAAATCATCTGATTCTTTATGCAAAATCAATGAATATTTCATTCATATAACTTGTATTCCAGACTCCAGAGCTAAATAATTTTGTGTGAAAAAAATTCAGCAATTCTTATGTAATTCATCTTACAATCGCTTGAGATATTTGCATTCTGCATATGTTAAAATTAGGTTTCCTTGAAGAAATAATAAAAGTTTAGGGATCATTTAAAATCACAACTATTGTAATTGCATAGGCACGGAATTTAGATACACAGATAATACACAGATAATATATATGTGTATGTGTATGTACTCAAAGTATTGGAATCGTGCCGAAGATCGGAACTCGAATTTTCAAAGGATCTACACGTTTTGGGACTTCTAGAACACGAAAAAACTACTTTTAGGAAGACGTCTGTGTGTGTAAGGGTGTATCTGTGTATGTTTCTGTGTGTCTGTGTGGATATTACATCCACTCTAATTGAAAAACTAATGGACCGAATTTCATGCAATTTGGTAGGTATGTTTTTTGTGGGAAATCCTGATGTTCATTAGATTATAGAACGATTCGTAATAAAAGAATCTGCCTTCTTTGCGAAATGGCCGCAGAAATTGACTTTATCCACTCTAGCTAAAAACTAATGAACCAAATTTAACAAAATTTGGAGTATAATATTTCAATAACCTACAAGTGATTTATATACCAAATTTAACAAAATTTTGTATATAAATCATTTGTAGGTTATTCTACTACGATTCGGGAAAAAGGAACGGGCTATTTTTGCGAAATGGCCAGCAAAAATCGTTATATATAACAATAAAAGACTACGTGTGCTCAATTATATCAATTAAATTCCTATTTTATATGTGATTTTTGACAACAAAAAGAATAAGACTAACCCCATTACTCTAGGACTAGCCGTTCTTGAGATATTCTAGTTTTTTCGCGTTTTCGCTACGCCACCTTTGACAATAAGTCCAGCTATCAAATGAGAACCAAATTTAAGTTTAACGTGTAAATTCAATGTCATTTAAAATGCTTATGTTGTGCAGATAAACTCAAATTATCATTGAATAAATAAAGAGAACGAATATGAGTCTGCAGAGAAAGACATGTGCTGTCCACATCAGAATTTTTAACAATATTACACCAATGATTTATAGAAGTGAACGGGGATTATTTTCAGGCCATTTCGAAAAAAAATGTATGATCTATATTTAAAGATCCATCAAATTTTTGTCGAATAAAATGTTCAACAAATTTAAGCTGTGTACCAAATTTTAACTCTCTAGGACGTAGGAAAGTGCATTTAAAATGCCATCAATTCAATTTATCATGAAGAGTTATGTAAAATTTAAAAAAAATGAAAAATTGTTATCTACCAAATTTATTTTAAAATATGAAGCCACTCCCATATGCAAAACGTTTAAACAAATGCAGAGATATTTATTATATAATATCTCTCTCTTTTCTTTCTGGAAGATATCCCAAAGTCAGAATTTAAATGAATTTGTTTTTTTCCCTATATTAAATAATTTTTTTAATTAAAAAACTACTTAACATATTTTACTGAATTTTTTTTTATATATTCTATGGGATAATGTGAATATTTCCTAAAAATTTCGAAGCAATTCGTGAATTTTAAATTTACTTAAAAAATGTTTGAAAAATTAGGTCCCATAGGGTTCAATGTATTTCATTTTTTCAACCCGGGTTCAATAAAAAACTAATTGGGTGATATTATTTATTTATATTCCCATAGGTCCTACAGACCGTCTGAACAACATACTAAAATTTCATTTTGATAAACTCATTTTTACGGCAGTTATCGTGCTAACGGACAGACAGACAGACAGACAGACAGACAGACAGACAGAATGAACAAAGTCATAAACACTTTTCAACTTTGTTGTAAAGTGTTAAAAATGACGCTAAATCAATAAAAATGACAACTGATTGACGAAAATCCAATATCTTGGAAATAATATAAATGTATATTAGAAGAAAAACCTATTTTTAACACTTTACAACAAAGTTGAAAAGTGTTTATGACTTTGTTCATTCTGTCTGTCTGTCTGTCTGTCTGTCTGTCCGTTAGCACGATAACTGCCGTAAAAATGACTTAATCAAAATGAAATTTTAGTATGTTGTTCAGACGGTCTGTAGGACCTATGGGAATATAAATGAATAATATCACACAATTAGTTTTGGATTGAACCCGGGTTGAAAAAATGAAATACATTGAGCCCTATGGAACCTAATTTTTCTAACATTTTTTAAGCGGATTTAAAATTCACAAATTGCTTCGAAAATTTTAGGTAATAGTCAAATTGTTCCATAAAATATATAAAAAAAAATTCAGCTAAATATATTCAGTAGTTTTTTAAATAAAAATTAAAATAATAATTACACATCTTATATGAAACGATCACGTGACCATGATATGAAACGATCACATGACCCACTTCAAAATGAGATATGGCATCCATCTTGTTTCAAATTCGTGATTTTTTAAAGTTCTTTTTAATTCATATTGAGTGTTGTATCCATACTAAATCTACTTTATTTCTGCTTAAATTCTGTGCATCTACATACTAAAACAACACAATGACAATATATTTGAGTTTAAATTCTCATTCAAATTTGATTATTTCTACAATTAAGCCTATTTTTCACCTATGTAAAATGTAAACAGCAAAATATGTAGAATGAGTTGTATTAGATTTACTGTATTTCTTTAACACAAAATAATTCAGTCCATGGAGTCTGCATGGCTGATATGAATGAAATATTAATTGATTTTATAAACAGAAGGACGATATTTTTCGATGAAGTTTTAAGCATAAAGTTTATGAATTGTAGCTCCATGGTCTTAATTTTTAAATAAAATAAATTATTATAGTATTGAGATGAATGAAATGGAGAAAGTTATGAATGAAATCCTGCTTTTATAGAGAGATCCAGGCGTGTTATTTTTTCTGTGACGTCATTTGAATTAATTTCAGTTGTTTTCGATGAAGTTTTCAAATATAATAAATTATCGTAGTATTATGATAGATTTAAAAATATTACCGTGGAATGTATTGCATTTTAGAGATATTTAAACCACGCAATTTATATTTCAATGCCGTCTTTTGAATGAAGTTCATTTTTTTCAATGAAGGTTTAAGTTTTCAAATATAATAAATCAATGTAGTATCGTGATAAGTTTTAAAATATTACCGAGGAATGTATTGCATTTTCGACTTTTTTAAATAAAATTGCATTGAAGTTGGAAATTGTTTCATAATCAATGCTTTAAGCATGATTGATCTTTCTTGTTATATTTAACGATTTTTGCGGGCCATTTCGCAAAAATAGCCCGTTCAGTTTTCCCGAACCGTACTAGAATAACCTACAAATGATTTATATACCAAATTTTGTTAAATTTGGTATATAAATCTCTTGTAGGTTATTGAAATATTATACACTAAATTTTGTTAAATTTGTTCCATTAATTTTTAGTTAGAGTGGATAAAGGCAATTTCTGTCGGCCATTTCGCAAAGAAGGTAGATTCTTTTATTACGAATCGTACTATAATCTAATGAACATCAGGATTTCTCACAAAAAATATACCTACCAAATTTTATGAAATTCGGTCCGTTGGTTTTTCAATTCGAGTGGATGTAATATCCTCACAGAAACATACACAGATACACCCTTACACACACAGACGTCTTCCTAAAAATAGTTTTTTCGTGTTCTAGAAGTCCCAAAACGTGTAGTTCCTTCGAAAATTCGAGTTCCGATCTTCGGCACGATTCCAATACTTTGAATATACACACACACACATATATATATATATATATATATTATCTGTGTATCTGTGCATTATCTGTGTATCTAAATTCAGTGTATATGCAATTACAATAGTTGTGATTTTAAATTATCCCTAAACTTTTAATATTTCTTCAACGAAGCCTGATTTTATCATATGCAGAATGCAAATATCTCAAGCGATTGTAAGGTGAGTTACATAAGAATTGTTGAATTTTTTTCACACAAAATTATTTAGCTCTGGAGTCTGGAATACAAGTTATATGAATGAAATATTCATTAATTTTGCGTAGAGAATCAGATGATTTATATTTCGATACAGTTTTAAATATTTAAGTATAATAAATTACTGTAGTACTGTGATAATGTAAAAGGTATCCCCACTGAATGTATCACATTTTAGAAATTTTTAAATGAAATTGCATTTCAGTTGGAAAGTGTTTCATAATCAATGCTTATGCATGATTGATCTTCCTTGTTTTACTTTAAAAGTAGTAAATTCATTGCATTATATAACGAAAATCATGTGTTGCTCACATCAGATTTTTTGGTGTTATATTCGATATATTGGAGTAATATTGTCCCAATACTTTAAGTCAATATTGAGACAATTACACTTTTTTATATTGAGTCAATATTTGATTACTGCTAGGATAAGAATTTAAGTAACTATTCCGCAGATTATGGGCTATTGCACAGTGGCCTGTGCTTATCCTGACATGCCACCCACTACACGAAATAATCGGGACAATTATTAGATACTAAAGAGTACTAAACGTACTAACTAAAAGTACTACTAAAGAGTATTAATAATAACTACTAAGAGTAGTAAAATTGGACCAATATAACGTGACTAATGAACTCGCTTCATTTCGCACACAGGTGCCTTTGGGAAGCGAAAAGACTTTTGGTCCTTATAGAAGACGATGTTGCCTAGGAAAATAAACCTGTTGCTACTAGCAAGTAAAATCATTCACTGTTCCCCAAGAAAGGAAAATATATCAATCATTCATTGCAACTTTACAAACTGAACGGTAAACTTATAATATTCTTCAAAATCCGAAAATCTTCTAACACTTTGAATCAGCAAGAGGAAACCTGTTCATTCATACTTGTCTATCACCGTGCGATCGATAGTTCACACATTATTATTTTTATTTACTTCTAATTTTATGTTTCTCATTTTTTTATTTTCATAGAAGAACACATTTTATTATTATTATTATTATTATTATTATTATTACTATTATTATTATTATTTTCTGTAATTCATCAAACATCGGGAAACTCTGTTGCAGCGAATGGAAACTGACAATGTCTGAACTGCAATGGTGGCTAACTTGTTATTCAACCTTGCTTCTGGCTTTGTATTAGAAGCACTATAAATTTTCATACTTCTAAATGGAACTTGAATCATGTACATTGTAAGAATTTTGCTCTGCCATTGGAGTTACTGTTTATCCCATTTCTGTGAAAAAGTGTAAGATTTGGGAATGGATATAACAGTGGTGGCATGTCATTTAGCATGCCATTCAAGAAATAATTTCCTCAAACTAATGTGGCCTGTATCAAGTTTAAATGGAAATACAGTTATATTCAGTTACATACGGTTTATTACCACTCGTTCTCAGAAAACATTATAACCAACAACATAAACTAGTGTTTGTAAAAAGTGCAACACCATAAAGGAATCACGCGATTGAGCTGAAACTTTCAGCAAATGCAAATAAGGGTGCGCTATGTAAATGATTATAATTTCAGAGTCTCCGTCCATGCATGGGCTGAGCAGCGTCCTCTGAACAGCTCTTTTAGCTGTATGAATGGAGCTGTAGCAGGACGTTGAAAATAGTCTATGGTTATCTGCTATCGATATACGTTTCATGAGAAATCACTATGCCTCTACTACGACATAGGGTGCCATATGAGCAGATTACGGAATTTGAACGGGGGACAAATGATCGGCCTACATCGAGGTTTTTTTTTCTTATCTTGCAATAACAGCCCGTATGGAGCACACTAATGTACAACAGTAATGCGAGTGTGGAAGAAGTGGACTGAAGAAAACCGGACGAGTCGCAAATCCGGCAGTGCATGACGAAATATTACATCAACACGGGATTATAGATACCTCATTTGCATGGCATGATGGACCGTACAGCTCCATCTCGGAATTTGGCAGAACGTTGGAGCACTGCTACAGGTGTGTCATTGTCTGTTCCAACAATTCGTCGGCGTCTGCTGCACCGTGGAGTCCGTGAAGTATTTCTTTGTACAACATTCCCATGACGTAAATCCATCGACTCTAGAGGCTGCAATGGGATCATCGGCATAGACATTGGCATGTCGATATCCAAGTCGACTTTTTGAATGAATCCCGCTTTAGTTTGAGGTAGAGTGATGCTCGCATCCACGTTAGGCGCTATACCGGTAAACGCCGCATTCCGAAGTGCGTTATCCAATGCCATACTAGACGAGCGCTAAGCATGATGTTCTGGGGCACCATTGGGTAAATTGAACGATCTCAGGTGCTAAGAATTGTAGATAATCTCAACAGCAACCGGGACACCAGAGACATTATGGAGCCCGAAGTCGCACTTTTCCTTAAACGCATTCCTGGAGCTGTGTTTCAATAGGATGTTACTAGGAATGTTCAAGACTTATTTTCAGCACAACAGATACATATTTCTTCCTTGGCCTGCCTATTCGATGGATATGTCGCCTTTTGAAAACATCGGATTTCGTCGAACGTCGTCTCGGTCGTGACGTTCATCCCGTAGCTAATATAGTTGAAATTAGGGTGCGGATAAAAGCGATATGATATGTTCTTCCTCGGGTACAAATTGAAAATCTGTTTGATTCGATGCCACGTCTTATAGAAACAGTTATTGCTGATCATGTTCTGCCTTCACTAAATACGAATTTTTGACATATAATATTATTATTTTTATTTTTGTTTTGTAAATTTAAGTTTATTTGTATCAATATAGGTCGTTCGTGGATTGATTTCATTCAATTCACATGATTCATTCATAGTGCTGCATTTTTTATAAACAAGAGTATATAAATGCATAGGAATAATAGGAAATAAATCTATATTTTAGAAATAAAATTAAATATTCTTTCGGAATAAAAATTTAAAGACTTTCCTCCAATTTGTGAAATATGAAACGCCGTGGCATTATTTGCTGCAATCCTTATCATTCATTTATGAAAGCGTACTTTTATAATGAACTGCGATACATTCATAGACATATTCAAATAAACTACCAGCAACTACACAATGTTTAGAATGAAATCTCCTCTTCAAGTGTCTGTTATATTTCCCCCCGAGCAATAATGGAGATTAAAGCAGCGTTTGAAGCTCAAATTGCACTGATTAAAATTAAGTTGTCTTTCATAACTGTTGCGATTGTTTTGGCACGTTGATGATATGTTCAATTTAGAAAATTTGCGGGATTAATCAAACGTATTCTGTGTTCTTTCAGATCTTTTGCATAATTCGTGACAAGTGTTTGGAATGTAAATTGCAAATGTAAGTGACGCATCGACTGCGATGGCTGTTTCTGAATTATGTCAATGAATTATTCGGCAGCTTTATGGTCTAGTATTTAACATATAATTTAATCAGTGAATCAAGGTAATACTGGGATCGAAATTATTACTTTGATTTATTTTTCCTTATCATTACAGAATTATTGATGGGAAATTAATGTTCCTTTAGATATGCTTGAGTGAGGCAACGTATTTAAATGTATATGCTTTATCAATGGATAAGGTCTACGTTAACGAAACAGAAAACATGAAATGAACAGGCAGATCATTGGTTGACTGATTTAAAGATCAGCAATTCGATCCCCGGCTGAGACAGTGATACACTTATAATGGTGTCCGAACAGACTAACCATAAAGATAGATTCAATAATTATAAAGAAGACCCTACACATTTTCAGTTCATCCTGCACATTATTGAGTCTGTTTCAACATCACGACCGTACAGGATGCGAAGATGATTGTTCAGGTCTCCAGGTGCACGCCGAAATATTCCCCCTGTTGCTTAATGATGATACAGTTAGAGCTTGTCAGTTCGAATATTTGTAGTCAGGTCTTGGGCTGGACAGTGACACCTCCATAAATTCTTCAACGATATTAAAATGGCAGTAGCATTTTCCTGGCAATACCACATAAATACCATTGCATCCATCTTAAAAATCTCTGTACTCTGCACATTTACCAAACATGACCTTGCATTTTATTATTATTATTATTATTATTATTATTATTTTTTTTTTTTTTAATAGCTGATTTACTGAGATCTCGGTTGTGTGTTACAAATAATTTGAAGTTACTTATCGTATGAATGTTCTTTAAAATAATAAAAAATGTGTGTATAGTGTGCATACAATAACATGAACAAGACACTGTTTTAAATCTTTATTTCGATGAAAATATTTCAAAGTTATCTTGAAGCGTGATGTTCCATGAAATTATCGAATTTCCAAGACTTGGCTAAAATATTCTTCCCTACTACATAAGAAAGTAAATAAAGAGCATGCTAATAAAGAATAAAACATATATTATTACTATTTGCATAAAAATGATCAGTCCACGGCTTGGAATATATTATGCAAATTTTGCATTATCTCTTTTACTGAAAGAGGTTGATCTAAATTATAAATAAAACGGATTAACGAAATTATATCACTTTAAAAAATGTCAATTTTAAAGTTTTAATGAATAGTGGCAATAATATAAAGTTAAAATCAAAATAAATGAGCTTACGTACGTTTGAGAAATCTATTGAGTCTGTCTTCCAAATAAGCTATATTGGCCAAACTAAATCAGTTAAGCTACATCTCAATATAGTGTCGTCAACTAGCGACAAAAAAGAGTAATAAAACTATACAAAATAGAACAAAGTAGGAAACAAGAACATGATAAGAAAACAAGTGGGCAGATAACATGAACTCAAAAACAAAACAAAAAATAGACGTGATCATGCCATACCGTCTAGAAATATGGAGTCATTGAGGAATTATTAAGTAGAATACTGGAGTTTTTATTAATATGAGGTTATTCCAAGAAATCCAAATCCAAAACTGATGAACGCATTTGATAAACGGAAATATCGCAAGAATATGTGTAGCAAGTAGTGCACAATTATTTACTAGTAATATGTAAGTAATTAAAGCGTTTTTTGTATGAACAGTGACAGCACAAAATTTCCTTTTGAGAAAACAACTTATGAATTGAAAAGTACCCTATAAAAATACCTTCTAAACAAAACTCTAAAACTTCACCTCTAAAAATATCGGAATTGAAATTTTTATCGAAGCAAACGTATGAGTTGAAATATTTTAATACGTAAAATTCTAAAATGAGTCATTTTTGCCATATTTTTAATTTTTTGAACATTCACGGTCCCCTTAAGAACCATAATCACGAAAAAAAAATTAATGTCATTTAAGCGTATAATTTAGTAGTAATTTGTGCTTTCTTAGGAAGTCTTAGCTGTTACCGTTTATCCTGAAAGTCATTCTCAACTTACATTTAGAGAAAATACTATTGGTTTCCCCTTGATAACGCAATTTATGGGTCCTATGGGATATTTGCCAGTTAAACCTCTGGATAAATGTAACTGCATCACGGCCAAAGAAGATCAAACAACTTGGTGTAAAAGATAATGTAAGTGATTATATATCTTAAGTTCCAACATGAAAGATATTATGACGTAAGTAATTGTGGGACGTGGATTTTATTAGATGATGTTTATAGTTACAATTAACATTAAAATTACATTAATTATATGGCCGTTAAAACTCATTAGTGGAATTAACATTTAAACGTAATCGCTCGTTGTTGTGCCGCAATAACCCTCCAATTATTTTTACCTTTTGTGTAAGTCCTGAAAAGAATTCATTAATCATTATAAAAAGACTAGCCTATTTAAAACTTAAACAATATCATTTATTAACAACATCAATTTATCAAAAGCACTAATTTTCAACAATATCAACTTTCAATTATTATCAATTTTCATTTAATATTTTAGCTAGGGGAGATACGACCAGCAATATTAGATTTCGATGACCTGGGGAAATGAGCACATACCTTACAGTTTACTCTTCGGCTCATCACACTGAGTCTTGCATCCGTCTTATTGCTAACCGTACTGCCACAACTCTTTCGTGTGTGAAAGCCCCAGGCCGTCCGGCTCGTCCAGAGGACTTAGAGCAGCGAGATGGACGACAACTCTTTCGTGTGTGGCTTGCATCTCGTACTTGCAAGCCACACACGAAAGAGTTGTCGTGTGTGGCTTGCACTCTTTCGTGTGTGGCTTGCATCTCGTACTTTCACTTCGACTGATACTTTACATCTGCAACTGCTAGGTCATGTTATCAGAGTCACTGTAACCACATTCTGGATCCGAGTTCGTTCTCCAACATTTTGTATCGAAGTTCTTTTGGTTCCTTCGGCGGGGGTGGGGGGAGGTAGCTCCACCCTTCTTCTCCTTGCTGCTCATTGGTTCTTCTGAACCCAATGGCATCACTTGACATTTATCAAGGCTCCTTTCAGCCCCCTTTGGCCTGGGACACTCAAATTTCTTGTATTTGACCTAAAAGTTCAAGTTGTTGTAAACACCGGCGACAGCCAGACTCGATCTTTGTTAGATGTTCTATGCACCATAAATACTGCAATAAACATGCCTCATGTGAGGACATATTCTGGCCTCACAGTAATATATAAAAATAAGTGCACTGTTATTTTATGAGTATTGAATATAGAAAAAAATATTTATTTTATATGCAGATTTGCTAGGAAAGTCTTGATGAAGATAAATAACGTCAAAATGAAAGATTTCTAAATGTACTCGTTAATTCTATTTATTTAAAAACTACTGTGTCTGATCGAATAAACGTGATTGCAGCGCCTTTAGTGAATAAATGAGAAGTTAGGAACACAAACTTGTCAATGGAGATAAGACAAAAGAAATACTGCAAAGTTACTGAGCATTCTGTAATTCGTAGAAATCGTTGGTAAATCTGTTATAAAGAATTTATTGAACATAATATAGTTAAATGCGATTTAATGTCATATTCAGGAAATATACAAACAACGGCACACAGTTACCATACACCTCTCTAGTAGTTCGTACGGTCTGGGTTTCAACAACAACAAACAACGGCAGTTACATGTAAAAGTTGTAGAGTGTTTTGTCTCGATTTGACTTACAGTAGTATTCCTAGTAGCATTTAATATTGGTTCTTTTCAATAAATTAACTAGGCTCCCAAACAATTCTTTTTGGCGGGACTACAATCACAATCAAGTACGTATTCTGATATTCCAAAGGGGTCTCATCCAATGTGTCCAAGATATTGACTGATATCAATTAATTAATAATACCCCTAATGAACTACTATATTTTTCTAACCCCTTGGACTACATGGATTACTTGGCAGAATTCTTTTGAGAGGGCTGTGATCCTCTCCGATTCAACTTCTGCCCTTCAGGTTCTTTCATCTAATCAAGAGAGGAAAAGCCCTCGCGTCCAGCAGTGCAGATCTCTTCTCGAGAAAATACAACGCAAGGTGACTTTCCAGTGGGTGCCCTCCGACTGCGGTGTCGAAGGTAATGAAAAAGCATACTTTTTGGCAAAGAAGGGGTGCAATATAATCCAAAAGTCGAACAGAACATTCATCAAAACTTGAGATAAATAGAGTCTTTAGAGATTCCTTCCATACTGTGGCTGTTTGCTCTTCTCGTGCTAAACTCTGAAGTGTTTGTTCTCAGCACCAGTCCCCATTGTGTTCCTGATGCTACTCGTGCAGCTGCGGCTGCCACTTTCAGACATTTGACTGGGCATGATTGTCTTCGTGCCCATCTCTTTCGTTTTAATATTGTCAATTCACCTGTGTGTGTTTTGTGTTCAACTAGACAAGACATGACCGCTGCGCACATTGACGAATGTCCTGCATTATTTCATTGTAATTGCATTGTGAAAAAATATTGGAGAGCACGAAACCTTGTGACTTATTTGTCAATAGGCTGGCATTTGATAAATAAAAAACAAAATATTGGTATTTGATATTGGTAGCATTTCATATTGATAG
Source organism: Amaurobius ferox (assembly GCA_951213105.1). Taxonomy (NCBI): domain Eukaryota; kingdom Metazoa; phylum Arthropoda; class Arachnida; order Araneae; family Amaurobiidae; genus Amaurobius; species Amaurobius ferox. Next base: position 41,944,061 of record OX578146.1, read on the forward strand.
AATCTGATATTAGACCAATTATGTATATCTTGGCATTAGATTGGAAATATTTCCAATGTAATCCCAATATTGGGCAAATTTTAGAGATAGATTGGAATCCAACATCGGCTAAATATTTTCATTACACTATTACGCCAATATTGGTGTTACATTGGAAATACTGGAGTAATATTTTCCCAATATTTTAAGCTAACATTTGGGCCAATTCTATCAAATTGTCCAATTTTTCATATTGGTTCAATATTTCCTACATTGGCTGCAAATATTAGACCAATATTAGATTGCTGCTAGGGAATGATTCTTTAGGAGCTCTCTTTTGTTAGAATTTTACGACTTCGGTCGAGAAATTACCTATCCGTAAGTACTTAGATCTGTCAGAGAAAGTGGCATAACTCAAAACCTGGAGTAACTGAATATATAGAGCCTTACGGCTCAGGTAATAACAGACGGATGTTATCAGTTACTCAAACACATTTATGTAATTCACTCAAATTGCAGCTGCTGACTGTTTAACTAAAACCGAGACATATACCACAAACCAGTATTGAACTTTCTCAAAAATATACACAAATAATGCAATGCACTTTAACGGACCTGGTGATATTTATATTAAACAGTCTACTACCCATAACGCTTGTATGCTTACCCAACTATTTTCTCTTGCCTCGAAACTTTGTTTAGACTAAACCTGGATACTAGAACGTTCGGGTATAGTGACATCCATTAGGGTGGGGCGCTCTTTACTTCTGATACACTCCATCGTCTTGATCATCTTGACTTCTTCTCACCATATACTCCCCAAACCATCTAGCCTTTCAGTGAACTAGGCTACCTTCCAGCTCCTCAATGAATCCATCCTATCCTAATCCCATTCCTCTCATCCTAACCCTTCTAGTTCCTCGAACTTACTCACTATCCGAAACTGTTTCCACCACAGGATCGCAGATTGTACTTGGCTCGGTGATTGGTTTATCAAACCGAACTAGTCAAAGTTGTTAATTTAAAGTAAATATAAATTATAATGAGACATGAGGGAAGTAATAACGAAAAGTTATTTAGACCGCACAAGGTATCTAGTGTAGAACATGCTCAAAATTTCCTCCATCTTTTGAGACATTTGAATTTGAAAAAGAATATTATTGCGTTATTTGAGAGGCATTGGAGATGTTGCCGTGTTAGAGTATCAAACAATCTCTGAAATATGACAGGTATTTATTTCCTCCATATACACACCTTTCACGATCTCGATATCGATTCATACTAATTAAATAATACTCTATAACTTTGCAAAAGACAATTTTCTTCTATTCACGGAGTTCCTGCTCTTAAATTCTTCAATTCTCCGTCAAGGTCCTGGAGTCACTTTAATTCGATGGGCAATTTACTATAGACATTCATCACATTCTACACTCAGAAACCTTTCAATATGAAATTATTTTGCTTCTTAAGAACGTCCTTAGGAAAACTACATAATAAAAAAATATAATCTATAGACAAGACAACAATATAATCTATAGACAAGACAGCAATATAATCTGTAGACCAGACAATAATATAAACCTACAGATAATATGATATAATCTGTAGACAATATAATTTGTAAATAATATAATCGGTAAAAATATAATCTGTAAACAAGACACACTTTTGTGGACACTAATTTATAACCAGTGAATACTGAAAACATTACATATTGGGTATACTATGAACTTAATTACAGATAAATGGATAATAAATTAATAACGTGATAGAATCAATCTTAATTAGTGCATTTGTTCAACGTCAATAATAACAAAATTATTGAGCAAGTGCTCTTATGATTGGTGACCTTGGACGCAAATTTCTAATTAAATGCAGCGGTATATTCTACTTCAAACAATGGATATTGTTTTATTATTTATTACGTACAACTTAATAATCCATCGTTACAATAGATTCAGGATTTTTTTTTCAGAAAGCGACGAACTGGTAATCGCTCAATTTCGATTTCATTACTACTTCGATTTCGATCTTTTATTTATAAAAATAAAAACAAATCTTATGCTGGCAGCACCTGACTTTTTCTATACAGGGTGTCCCAAAAAGGTTGAAATGCGCTTTAATTATTTACCTGTTGGAGATAAGTAGGCAATGTAAATTGCAAAAATGTTGAAAGTAAGGTAGGGAATAAGACTACGTTAATTAAATAGTTCTACCATTCATTTGCGAAAAGTTACATTTTTTAAATTTTTATACGACCCCCTTCGACAAATTTTGGTCAATTAGAATTTTTTTTTTATTTTTAATGCAGCAAGATCATTAAAAAAAAGACACCGCATATCTGTATCTTTAAAATCTACTGAATTATGATAAAAGAAAAAATCTAACTTATGCCACTTTTCCGTACCATGTGAAAGATTGATTCATCAGTGAAAATAGGAATCATAAACAAATTAAAGATGGAAATAGTTTAGATCAAAAATACGTTAATATGTGTCAAATTTGTTTATCACAAATGCATCTAAATAAAGCATTACACAAACAGAGATCATAAAAAGCAGTGGTACTCACTACGCGGTTGGGTATTCTATGTATGATCATCCAGTTTTATATTTTTTGTGATATGTCACAAATTTACATTTCTAATTTGATATATGGTCCCCATACGCAGTGTTCTATTTCCATTTAAATATAACACGCTCAAATTTAATGATACAGATACGCGGTTTTTTTTAATGATCTTGTTGCATTAAAAATAAAAAAAAGTTCTGATTGATCATATATGTCTAATGGGATCGTATAAAAATTTAAACTGTGTAATCTTCTGGAAATTAATATTTGGACTATTCCATTAATAAAGTCTTATTTCCTACCTTACTTTCAACACATTTGCAAATTACATTGGCCACTTATCTCCAACAGGTAAAGAATTAAAGCGCGTTTTAATGTTTTTGGGACACCTTGTATAATGCAATGCATAGAGAAGGTTCTTTCACAGTTATAAATGGTGAATAAAATCAACAGTACAGTGCTTTTAATGTTGAATTATACATTTGGAAATATGCAAAACTCTTTCGAAAAATCCACGTAACTTATATTCAGGTAACTGTAAATTGACAATCAACAATATTGATTGCATTTGCACGGAACACCATAGTCCATATATTAAAATATTTTAATAATTAATTCATGGATCCGGCGTCATTTTCGTTAACATAGCGTCATGTTTTCAATTTTAACGATGTTTTCGTCAATCTGAGGCGAAAAATCTGCAAGTTGGCGATATTTCACTGAATTAGTCGCGAAGTTTGCCAAGCATTAGAGACAAAAGACGGAAATTTCCTTATATATAAATTTCTTATATATACATTTCTTATATATAAATGGCTGTTGGCAATTTGTTAGGCATCAAAATACAAAATTAGTACGCAAACTATATTGTCTCTTTAATGGAACGAACTAGATCTACAAAAATTATGCTAACAAATTTGTCAAATGTTTTCTAATATAAAATTACATGCGAAATGATTATTTATGTAACATTATTAAACATTCAAATGCTTTGATGATGTTTTTCAAAATTTCATTCACAAATTTTAAATCTTTAGAATATTTTTTGAATTAATTATCAACAGGTGCAATCAAAAAGTGCAATATCTCGAAAACGGTTCATACTAACGTTATAAACAGTTTGTCAAATGTTATGTATAATATAAAATTACATAAGAACTTATTATGTACTTAAGATTATTAAATATTCTAATGTTTTGATGATCCTTTTCAAAATTTTGGGGTCTTACGCACATTTGATTGAGTTTAATATCAGCAGGCTTCCAGTATTTAGTGATTGTATATTTTGTACCAAATTTAGTTCGAAACATTCCATTCATTCCTGAGATAGCGTCTCCGTAGACTCACGGACATAGACACATGCACACAGACATCACCTCAAAAACGATCGAATCGAGTTCACGATTGCTTGAAAGGTGCTCTCCTGTCCAATATTCGGATTCGAATTTCCGCCTCCGTCACAATACTTTTCCTATACATTTCACTATTTATATTGGAAATGTAAAAATAAAACATATAATCGCATCAAATCTCGAAATCAAAATTTCATTTCATTTAAAAATTAATTAAAATTAACAGGTATATAAAATCACTTCTCATTTCACTGATCATTTACTAATCATTTTTTCACCAATCATTTATTTCACTAATCATTTTTTTCTAATACATTTCGAAACGATAATGCAACATCAAATGAATGTACCACATAATTTTCTATTCAATGTAATACTATTTGTACCTGCCAAATACCTTTCTATAAACATTGTGTTGATGTCCCCAAGGAAATCAGATGATATTAACTCTACCTCTTCTTAATGCGCGATATACAAGGATTATAAAAAATGATGTTAGTGGTCAACATCATTTGCTCCCTGACGTTAACTTGATGAATGCGCAAAACGAGCTTGAACTGACAACTTCCATGGTGTATGGATACTGTGTTAATGACCTCATTTTCACACTGAAAGAACATAATATGCATCCTCCTGCTGACCCTTTGGATGCATCTATAATTAATATGTTGCATAGCGTGATAAACATAAAAATACGCTTCTATGGATGAAATTTAAAATAAAGTAATCTTTATAATAAAAATATTTAACTGAATATAATATACTAGCCATTCCGATGCGTGCTTTAGGTGTTCTAAATGCAAAATGGTCATATAATGTAACAATCGCATATATATTAGACAATCGCATATGATTATAACTTTTTTAAATATGGAAAAAACTCTTTCAAATTTAAACATAAAAAGGGAGTATAATATATATATATATATATATATATATATATGTAGTATATATATATATATCATACCAGAAAAGTATAAAAATGAAAGAAAGCAATATATCAAAGAATGGCTGGGGGGGGGTTGTGACCCCCACTCCCCGGTTAAGCCAGCTTTGCGTCTACACAACACTCCCGGAAGCCGATATATTGCACAAATATGAATACCGAAGTATCAAAAAATTTTTTAAAAAGGATTTTAAAAAAGGATTTTAAAAAGGAGGTTACAAAACATGAAAGTGTGGAGTACCCAGAAGACTCGTATTTTAAAACTGTACTATTAGTTTAACTCTCACAAAACTAAAGGCAATAAGAAACAAACATATAGATTTTAATTTCCAAAGTAGATTTTAATTTCCAAAGTCTTTACAGGCAAAAAGGATATCGTCAACGTCTGTAAAGAAAAATATTTTTTATTGGATTTTGGATTTTATCCAAAATGTTTAACTTTAACCGAAACACCATACAACCCTGATGAAAGTCTTAATTTTCTTGATTTGTCTTTGTACAAACTTCTTAATGGATCAACTGGATTTCGTCTCTACGATAAACGTAGATATTTTAAATTTAATATAAATTTCATTGTTCCTTGGTATTCATGCTTACATAAGAATGTGTACAGAAACATAATTTTGAACCATCTTTTGCGAAGCAAAAGAATCAACTGTAATGTTAATGATCGTTGCAAAAGCGATATTAACTTCCTCCATGGTGCTATTGCACAGGGTTTTCCGAAGCGTTTCCTGTGTAATATTATATGCAAATTTTATAGTATAACCGTAACTGATAGCTATCACATATATTTGGATGTCGAACCTCCCGTGTGTTGATTACGTTAGGGAGTCTGAGCCATCTTTACACAGATTATGAATGAGTAGGTCGGACGGCCTGGGTTTCAACAACAACAACAACAACAACAACAGGTTATGAATGAGTACACTCTTATATACAATAGATAATAACAAGCAGATGGATTGATGCTGGATTCGTCATGGTGAATAGTACATCTGGGTTATGGTACAGTATCTACTTTGGAAATTAAAATCGATATGTTTGTTTCTTATTGCCTTTAGTTTTGTGAGAGTTAAACTAATAGTACAGTTTTAAAATACGAGTCTTCTGGGTACTCCACACTTTCATGTTTTGTAACCTCCTTTTTAAAATCCTTTTTTAAAATCCTTTTTAAAAAATTTTTTGATACTTCGGAATTCATATTTGTGCAATATATCGGCTTCCGGGAGTGTTGTCTAGACGCAAAGCTGGCTTAACCGGGGAGTGGGGGTCACAACCCCCCCAGCCATTCCTTGATATATTGCTTTCTTTCATTTTTATACTTTTCTAGTAGGATATTAAAATCCACATTGTAGTGCAGCATAGCGCCTTATTCGTGTGATTACAGGAATTTTTTAACTTTCATTCTTATATACATATTTATTTATATATATATATATATACATATATATATATATATATATATATATATATATATATATATATATATATATATATATATATATATATATATATATATACATATACATAGTATTACATGTATATGAGTATTTCATATGTATTACAGAACCTGAGTATGCAAGTCCATATATATATATATATATATATATATATATGTACTTGCATATTCAGGTTATGTAATACTCAAGATAAAATACTATAAAAACTCATAGTTCAAATGCAGGCATAACAATAAAGTTTTACATTAATTCTCAAACCCATGATTAATTTATTTTTGCTAACAGGTAAAATTTATTTAACATAAAACGTATTTTACTTACCACTTTTTTTCCAATAATTATCTTCTACATATATATTTGAAAAATTCATCGTACATAATGTATACTGCTAGAAAACACCAGGTTATTCATCTAAGTCGGTAAATAGAATTTTGGACCTAGAGCAAAGAAGATTGCCAATGGCTTTTAAATATATAACAAGTTGAATTTTCTTTTGTACATTTTTCTTGTTCTGGTATAGAAAATTAATGACTAACCGTACTATCAAAACTTTTCTTAAGGACGAGCTTTTTCATCGTCAGCTCATGATTAATTGATCTATCCATTTTTCCATTTTCTCTAAATATTTCTTAAAATATTTTGGTATTTTGTGTAAATATTGCGTGAGATTATGCTGAGAGATTGATGTTTTTATATCCCTAAATTTGTATTCATAAAACACACAAATTATACTTTGGATAAATAAGCTACTTTAGAAATTCTAGCATATTTCTATTTAAAACATTTCTGCATGTGTAATGCACAACTGAATACATTAGTGTTTTATTATATTTTTTATCTAATTCTGTTCACAAGAAAATATCTGCAAAATCCTAATATTCCTTACAAATGTATTCGAATATTATGGACGAGGGTTAAAACGTAACATCGCATTAATGAATTTGTGAATAATTTGGATTGCTATTTCTCTTAAATCTCATTAATTTTACAATTTTAGGTACAAAGCAGTTTTTGATTTAGAATTGAAAAAGGTGAGAAAACATGAATAAATGGTGCTTAGCGTTAACTAACAATTTGTAATAGACGACTAAGTCACTATTGGACAATCATAATGTTAAATATTTCTAAAAAGTATTGAAATGTCACAACAGTTCCACTTCATGCTAAAAAAGTCTCTTTCAAGAACAAAAATATAAATATCCATCCAAAAAAGTATGTAATTAAAAATGGTTATTGATAAGTTTTCACAGAACCGAAGTTGATCGTCCTTTCAGATCGTCCAGGATACCGAACTATCCTTTCCTAGGGATCTTTAATCACACGTAGCTTTCAGTCGTAGTAATAAAAATCTGATGTGGGCAGCACATGATTTTCCCTGCAGACTTATATTCACGTTATCTTTATTTCAATTACATTTAATTCTCTTTTGAATTCAATTTCCGTTCTCATTTGATAACTGGACTTGTTTTCAAAGGTGGCGTAGAGAAAATACGAAAACACTAAAATATCTCGAAAACGGCTAGTCCTAGTGTAATTGGGTTGTTCTTATTATTTTCTTCGTTAAAAATTACGTATTAAACAAGCATTTAATGGATATATTTGAGCATACGTAGTTCTTTATTTTAGATTTTGGCGATTTTTGCGGGCCATTTTGCATAAAAAGGCAGGTTATTCATTTCGAATCATACCAAAATCTAATTAGCACCAGGATGTCCCACAAGTGACTTATCTACCGAATTTTATGAAATTCGGTCCATTAGTTTTTCAGTTAGAGTGGATTTAATCTTTTGCGGGCCATTTCGCAAAAATGGCGGTTTTTTTTTATCCCGAATCGTATCCAAAACTAATCAGCACCAGATCCGCCCACAAGTGACTTAAACTACCTAATTTTATGAAATTCAGTCCATTAGTTTTTGAGTTAGACAGGATACAAAATCTGCACAGACAGACACACAGCCACACACACAGACGTCATCTTAAAAATAGTTTTTTCGTATTCTAGAGGTCTCGAAATGCGTAGATTCGTCGAAAACTCGAGTTGCGATTTTCGGCATGATTCCAATACTTTCCCTATACATTATAATGTATTGCAGAAAAAGTAAAAATCTGATGTGGGCAGCACATAACTTTCCCAGCAGATTTATATCCACGTTCTCTTTATTTTAATTGAATTTAATTCACTTTTAATCGTACCAAAATCGCACCAAAATCTAATCAGCACCAGAGTGACCCACAAGCAACTTATCTACCGAATTTTGTGAAATTCGGTTCCATTAGTTTTTTAGCTAGAGTGGATACAAGCTTTTGCTGGACATTTCGCAAAAAAAGGCGGGTTCTTTTATCCCGAATCGTACCCAAAACTAATCAGCACCAGATTCTCCCACAAGTGACTTCCCAAATTTTATGAAATTCGGTCTATTAGTTAGATTGGATTCAAAATCTGCATAGGCAGACAGACAGACTCACAGGCAGACACACAGACACAATCACATACGTCAAGTTAAAAATAGTTTTTTCGTATTCTAGAGGTCTCGAAACGCGTAGATCTGTCGAAAACTCGAGTTGCGATTTTCACCATGATTTCAATACTTTCCCTAGACATTACCATATATTGCAGGAAAAGTAAAAAAATTACCACGACTGAAAAAGTCTATGAGTTATTACGTAATATAACTAAGATTGGCTCCTAACATTATATTAAAAAGTCCAGAGGTTGATTCTCTCTGTGACATACCGTTGCCAGATTGTGACTAAAATTCGAGAAGAGGATCAACGAAAAATTGAGGATTTATACTGCTTATTTATAGTAAATGATAACGTGGATTAAAACATGTCTATTTTAGTCTGTAATGTTGTTAAGCAGATATTTTGTGCTAAATTTACGTCACTATAAATACTAAATTAAATAAAATATATAAATTTATCAATCGTTGAGGATATCAAACTCCATCACTTGTACTTAACGTTTTTATCCAATGTAATTGAAAAATTAATTTGCAAACTAATTACAGTCGCAACGGCAAACCGATCTCAGTCACAATGTTCGCATACCAAGGAGTGGGAATTACGAACTTAGGATATATATCTAGAAGTTGAATAATTCTGTCGTTGTTGTTGTTGTTGTTACTTATCCCCCGTGGTGAAGAGCGCCTAAGCACCCCGTCCACAAGACCTCTGGTCCCATGGCGAAGGGGCGATAATTAGTAACTTCACTTTTATTGAAGCACCTCAAGGGCGGAAGTCTGACTTTGGCTCGGTAACACAACATCCATGCCCGCTGGCGGGATTCGAACCCACAACCCGGCAATCCAGCGATCAACCGGAAACGCATGTCCCTGACTGCTCTACCACCGGATCGGCTGAATAATTCTATGGGATACCGTTGCAAGATTGTAACTACAATGCGAGGAGGATCAACGAAATATTGAGAAAGTTTGCTGCTGCTTTATAGTAGATGATAATGCGTCCCCATCACATTTTATGCAAAATCCCCCAGATACTTATGCGCATTGATTTGCGCATTTCGATGAACTTTAAAATCTCAAGGACCAGAAATAACATGTTGTCTTACTCGCTAGCCTTGGCTACTCGTCACGCTCTCGTGTATCCGGAAAATGTAGTTAATAATTTTATTTAATTTTTAAAAACTTAAATTACGCAAATTTTTTATTTTGAGATATATATGCATGAATGGACACCTTTGCATCATAATCAGCAATATTTCTGTTTCAAGCAACGATTTTGTTGTAATCATGCTCGCAAGGAACAGATATCAAAATGGAATATTAATAAAATTACGAACATTATACACTTTTTAAAAATATTAGCACCAGATTCAATTTATTTAAAAAAGTAACATATATGCTAGAGATATTCACTTATTAGCCATGCAATTTTTAGGTATTATCGATGTATAGTAGAATAGGTACAAAATAAAATGAGAAGCAAGTTAATTCATTCTCTTTATGGCACTTCTAATACTTCTGAGATACCTTAACTAGGCTAAAAAAAGTCAAAAGGTGCATTTATCTGCAAAATTCGGCAATATATTACTTGTTTAAATATCAGGATTTCCCTCCTCCCAAAAATCCAGGATCACACGCAGATAAACTTGAAAAAACACGTTTTATGCAAACTCTCTATTCAATTTGCAGTTATCCCTGTTGTATGTTGTTGTTGTTGAGACCCAGACCGTCCGACCTACCAGAAAGGTGTAAGGTAACTGTTTGGACGGCCGGGAAGTGCCACCCAATTTGGACCGGAACCCAGTGGGGGAGGCATCCACAGGGACCGTACCCTCCTTCCCCTACCACCAACCTCTCGGAAGGACTTACGGAAGGACTTTTCTAATTGAAATGTTTATGATCAACCGACCATATAAAATTTAAACCATTTATATTCATAGGACGCGGTAGCCCAGTGGTTAGCGAGCAGGAATTGCACTCGGTAGGCCCGGGTTCGATTTCCGCCACTAACAAAACTGCCGCCGTATTCACGCGGATTACGATCACGTTAAACATGTGGGTCCGCAAGTCCCTCCGAGAGGTTGGTGGTATGGGAAGGATGGTACGGTCTCTGTGGATACCACCCCTACTGGGTTCCGGTCTAAATTGGGTGGCACTTCCCGGCCGTCCAAATAGTTACCTTACACCTTTCTGGTAGGTCGGATGGTCTGGGTCTTAGCAGCAACAACAACATATATTTTCAAGTAAATACCAAATTGTATGAAATGACCTTCCATTTATTTTTAGCAAACATTCAAGTTGGAATCAACTTGGAAGCATGTCTTTAAAATCAATTGCACAAACGCAATATGTGAAGACAACTGTTTTAAAAACTCCCACTGCAACACGTTTCTTACGTTATTTCTTAGATACCTATTACTTCATACTTAGGCTTCCATTTTCATCCTATTTTTTCTACAACACATCTGATAAATAAATATGTCTAGAAATAAGATGTTCTTCAGCAGGTGGGTTGTATATTATCTCCATCCAGTGACATGCACAAGGAAAGTGAGATCAGATATATGGTACATGCACACCAGGGCTGCTGTCAATATTTGCCCATCCTCCTCATTCATCACTGCAACGTCAGGACGCAGGTGGTGTTGACCGTGGACATAATTTTTATAATGCTTATTTATTTTAAGAGAAGCATGAAAAGAAGTAAAAGGAATGCTGCCTTATTTTCTAGCGTATTACAGTGATATTTTTACAGAGGAATTTTTGACAAAGATATATAGTATGAAAAAAATTAACGTTTCAGTGTGTCTCTATTTTTAATATTCTCAGATATACACGACTTTCCTCATGATTTAAAATATATGCATATTCTAGTGGTATTCTAATTGGTGGCAAAGCTTTTCAAATATTATTCATTGATTTTACCATACAAAGTATTTCAGCATACATTTCTCATGATTTATGATAGATAGAGTTTAGATGATAAATGTTATAGATTCAAAATCGCACTCTGAAGACGGTAGGATAATTCATTAATAATTTTTACTTCATTAATAACTTTTACATCCGGTTTCCCTTCCACTTCCGGTTAACACATTTTCCTTGAAACTTAGATTTCTCAAGAATACTGGGGTACAGATAGGATTTATTTATTACTTCTTTTCATGCTTCTTTATTTATTTATTTATTACTTCTTTTACTTTTATTTATTACTTATTTATTTTATTTATTTATTACTTTATTTATTTATTACTTATTTTATTATTTATTACTTATTTTTTATTTATTACTTCTTTTACTTTTTTTCATGCTTCTCTTTTATTTATTTAATGAATGGTATACATGGAGCATTGATTTTCAAAATAAGGGTGGTGTTCGAAAAGAATTTCGACTTCCGGTTCAAGAAGTTTCCGTCAAACACTTTTTTTCAGGACCGGCAATAAATGTAACGTATAAGTTAACTGATATAGATTAAGTATCAAATTCCGGGAGGGTGTAGTGTTTATTATGGATTTCCCCCATCCAGTTCAATTTTGTATTTTTCTTACATCTGTTTCTCAGCATTGAATTAAATAGATTAGATGTGTCAACCTCAATTATTGATATGGATTTAGCATAAAATTTCAGAAGGAATGAAGTTCATTAAGGGTTTTCTCTTCTGTCCCTCCTCCCCCCTCCTCCTGAAAGAGCAGACAATTGCGAGTAAAAATATATCAATTTCAAATCTTAGAGACAAATTCTAATATTTTTTAAAGATTTTAAAACAAAGGTCACTTTCGGTTAAAAAAAACGAACTTTAGTTTTTAAATCCTCGCTTCTGGAAAAGTTCATACAATTTCTAGTAATAATTTACATTTTTAGAGAGCTCGAACATCAGGCATACTTACAAGCTCAATCTGATCAAGAAATAATAAAAAGTAGCTGCAGAATCCGACTTTAAAGAATTTCCGAATTTCAATATTTCGGCAAAAGAAGTTCTTCTCCCACATGCCCGAGCAGACGCACTGAACGGCCCAAGAAGTTCGATTTCTTGCGCGCGCAGACGCAGTTGCCGTGGACACGGTTTTGGTCCTAGCAGATGTTTGGTGGTATATTTGTGGATATTCGCATGGGGCAAATATCATCAGTGATTGCTTTTTATACGGTTTTTGGCCTAGGGACAATTAAAAACCGAATAAGTGTTTGCTTTTTATATGGATTTTGGCTCATTATACTGGGTTGAATTGTGGCGATGTATTGTTTACATCGGGTGGTGGTTGGGACCACAATGAAAAAAACTTAACCAAACTGAACTAAACCAAACTGAAGAAATTAAAAAAATAAATAAAAGAGAGTTATGGAGATTGTCGCGGTGTCTTAAAATTTCATTATTAGTTTTACCGTCATTAAACTAAACCAAACTTTGTTAACTTCACGGGTTGAGGGAGCGGTAGCCCAGTGGTTAGCGCGTGAGAATTGCACTCGGTAGGCCCGGGTTCGATTCCTCCCACTTCCAAAACTGCCGCTGTGTTCACGCGGAGTTCGATCATATTAAACATGTGGGTCCGTAAGTCCTTCCGAGAGGTTGGTGGTAGGGGAAGAAGTATAAGGTTCCTGTGGATGCCTCCCCCACTGAGTTCCGGTCTAAATTGGGTGGCACTTCCTGGCTGTCCAAATAGTTACCTTACCAACAACTCCACGGGGTTATGGCGCCAGCCAGTTTGCCGCGGTCAGAATTTTCAAGGGTAGCGAACAAGCTTGTCGCCGATGGCGGCTAATAAATAAATATACTGGTCTCATTTGTCGGTAGACAAAATTACGAAATATATAAAAATTGGTCAATTTACACAAAACTGAATGCGCTTAAAATGAGAGAAAAATATGTACACATACCATTTTATCCTGTTGCAATAATACGAGTAGTTTAAACATAATAAATGCATATAAATTTAACAAATATTTTCAAAATAAAACTGATGAATTAAGAAATGTAAAACATCAATAGTTATCATAATTGTATCACCTAAGATCGCTAATGATATAATCCAATCAAGAATATAATAGCTTTAATTTATAATTTTTTTTTGTTATTCTAATTTCTTTACTATTTAAATCGGATAAATGGTTGAAAACCGTCTGCCTATTCCGTAGCTAAGCAACGTATTATAATTATCTGCATAAATTGTATACACAGTGGTTTTTCTATGGAAAGATTCATTTTGCGTTTTTAACACTTTCCAACATACTTGAAAAGTGTTTATGACTTCGTTAATTCTGTCTGTCTGTCTGGCTCTCCTTCCGTTCGCACGATAACTGCAGAAAAATGACTTTATCATTATGAGATTTTAGTATGTTGTTGACGCCGTCTGTGGAACATTTGGGAATGTAAATGAATAATATCACCTAATTAGTTTTGGATTGACGCCGGATTGAAAAATTGAAATTAATTGAACCCTATGGGACATAATTTTTCAAACATTTTATTAGCGAAGTTAAAATTCCCAAATTGCTTCCAAAATTTTAAGAAATATGCAAATTATCCCGCAAAATATGTACAACAATTTCAGCAAAATATGTTCTGTAGCTTCTAAAAAATTAAAATAGTAATTACGCCTATATTATTCGAAGAGATCACGTGGTCTACTTCAAATTAAAATAGAACATCCATCTTTTTTTCTCAAAGAAAAAATCGTGATATTTATTCTTTTTAAATTTAAATTTAGTGTTGCCCCCTCCTATTTTCTGTGCATCTATATTCTGCACCAAAGCAATTACAATATTTTTTAGTTTAAATGATCATCAAACTTTGATTATTTCTACAATGAAGCTTAGTGTTAATGGAAGCAGAATGTAAACAAATGATTTGTAAGATGAGTTGTATGAGAATTGCTTAATTTTTTCATGCAAAATCATTTAACTTAGGAGTCTGGATTAAAGTCTATGAATGAAGTACTCACTGCTTTTACAAAGAGAACGAGATTATTTATATTTCGATGACGTCATTTATATAAAGTTCTTTTTTCCATGAAATTTTAAGTTTTCAAATATAATAAATGTATGTAGTACTGTGATAATTTAAGACATACTGCCGTTGAGTGCATCGCATTTTAGAGATGTTTAAATAAAATTGTATTTCAGTTGAAAGAGCTTCATAATCAATGCTTTATGCATGATTGATCTTTCTTGTTATCAATACCTCGACAACAACACGGTGCAAAAAATTGACACATGCACGACGATAAAAACCATCATACTAAGAGACAAATAGATCTTCAATGTTATTACTAGTTTCAGTATCGCAGGTTTCACAATTTGTGTACGAAATGTTTAATCACTGTGGTTTTAAAAAAATGAGGGATCAAAATTATCATTGAATTTTTCAAAAGTTTCCCAATACCATTTTTGAGGAAAATATTTTATTAGAAATATAGTTTATTATTTAGTGCATAAGTTTGTATATGAATCGCAAATTTATAATTTGATTTTAGCACTAAATTTGTTATTATTTCAGATCTCATAAAATCTAATCACAATCTCCTAAGATAAAAAACATTAAATCCTGTCATAAAATTGAACATATTTTTTTATTTGCATCATTTTTTTTTGTTACCAACAAAAGTGATAGTCTGTTGTAGGACTTGATCACCCATAATGAAAAAAAAGAACGTTAGACAAATCAATCAATCCGTCTGTCTTCCATTTTGTACTTTACCTGTAATAACATCGCATAAATATATATGCCCCCAAATAAGATGTTATCCAACAGTTGGTATTTATATTATCTCCCTCTTCTGACAGATACGGAGAATGTGAGATCGGCAACACAGTACGCTCGCACCAGAGCTGTTGTCAATACTGTCCCATCCTCCTCATTCATCACTCGTCCATCAGGGTGCAGATGTTTCTAACCGTAGACCTCATTTTAGGAATGCATTTTATTCTTACTAACAATAGGGGAATGATACCGGTTGACATCCCTGAGGATATCAATATCGTATTTATTGAGAAATATTTGAGGAGTACGGAAAAACATCACAATAAATTATCATTCCGGAATACATTTCGTAGATGAATTTATATTTTATTACATGCTGGACTATTCACTTTTGTAGCATAAAGCAGGATAATTTATGAAATAATCATGAACTTTTAGAAATGAATAATCATGAAAGGAACACAACTTTTACAGGTATAATTGAGGATATAGTCAACGGCCCTACAGTGCTGAAAACACCGGTTCTCGTTGATCACCGAAGTCAGGCAGCATCGGGCGTGGTTAGTGCTTGGGTGGGTGACCACCTGGAAACACCGCGTGCTGTTGGCACATTTCGGGCGTGGTAGCCCGGTGGTTTGCGCGCTGGATTTGCACGCTGCCACAACTGCCGCCGTGTTCATGCGGAGTACGATCACGTTAAACATGTGGCTCCGTAAGTCCTTCCGAGAGGTTGGTGGGAGGGGAAAGAGGGTACGGTC
The DNA here is from genome assembly GCA_951213105.1 of Amaurobius ferox. Taxonomy (NCBI): domain Eukaryota; kingdom Metazoa; phylum Arthropoda; class Arachnida; order Araneae; family Amaurobiidae; genus Amaurobius; species Amaurobius ferox. The sequence goes on from OX578146.1 coordinate 41,960,289, forward strand.
CCTGTGGATGCCTCCTCCACTGGATTCCGGTCTAAATTCTAAGTCTGGATTCCGGTCTCCCACTGGGTTCCGGTGGCACTTCCCGGCCGCCCAAACTGTTACCTTACACCTTTCTAGTAGGTCGGACGGTCTGGGACTCAGCAACAACAACGTATAATTGAGGTTTAAAATGTAAAATGTTTCTAACATAAACTTACTTTCGAATTCCATTTCAAGCAGCGTATGTTTCGAAGAATGGCAATAGGGGCTACATTCCATCAATAAAATATTTATGTAGAACGTACTAAAAATAATTATACTGAGGACTTATTTACTTCCCTCTGCATATAGTTGCCTGCTTGAATACGAACATATATAACAGGAAATTTATATGGTGGCAATTGGTGTATGCACTTCATTTTGGACGGAAATAAATAATTTTTATAATATTTTGCAAGTTTCATAGATGTTGCGATGGAAATGTAAATTATTTAATGCAATCTGACATCTCTAGAATCGGAAGCGAATATCCTTAGTGAGACCCTGCGCTCACAAAAATTATTGCTGAATCAATATCAGTCACGGTCTAACCTCTATATAACGAACATTCTGAAAACAAAATTGGCTGTCTCAATAAATTGTTTTAGTACCGGAACTTGGAAATTTCGAACCGAAAGAATTAGGAGTTCAAATCCTTAGTATCCGCAACCCCTCAGAAAGGTTATGCTAAATCTATATAGTCGTTATTTAAGCTCTATCTGTAACCGATTCTGAGAAATATATGTTTAAAAACATGACCATTTTTGAACCAGAATTGGGAAAAATGAATTGCGAAAAGCCTTAGTAAACACCCCAACCTTATCTGAAATGTGATGCTGAGTTCATAATAGTCTTAATTTCAGTTTTATCTATAGCCAGTCTTGAGAAATTAATGATGTTTTAAGGAAAATTTTTGAAATGGAAGAGGAAAAAATCAGAAGTTTGAATCATTAGTGAACCCTCTAACTTCACCAAAATTGCTAATTCCATATCAGTTATTATATGGAGTGAGTAACATCCAACCTCATCTGAAATGTGATACTGAGTTCACAATAGTCATAATCCCAGCTCTATCTATAGCCAATCTTGAGAAAAGAATGATGTTTTAAGGACATTTTTTTTAAATGGAAGAGGAATTAATCAGAAGTTTTAATTATTAGTGAACCCTTATCTCCTCCAAAATTGCCGACTCCATATCAGTTGTTATATGGATATATAGTCGATCCTTAAAAATAGAAGTTACAAGGAAAATGTCAGTTTGTAAATCAGAAGTTATAATACCAAAATAGGAAGTGGAAATTCTTAATTATTCAATCTACCCCCTTCACAATTTCATGGAGGAATCCATATTAGTTTTTAAATAAACTGTATCTATTGACCATTCTGAGAACGAGATACTTCAAGGAAGACTGCTGATGTCAGAATGGAAAGCGAATCTGAAAGAGAAAATTTCTAAAATACCATACCACCTACAGAATTTGATGCTGAAATCCTCAGTTATCATCCAAGCTCTTTTCATAACCAATCGTAATGAATGGATGTTTTAAGATAAAAATTACAATTTTTGAACCGGAAATGGAAAAAAAACAGAAAGGGAAATCCTTGGTGAACTTCTTAACCTCCTTTGAAATTCGATGCTAAATCCACCTTAGTCATCATCTAAATTTTATAGTAGATTCTGATAAATGGATGCTTCAAAAATTTTGATAAAGACATAGATGGTAAAATTGATTGCCACAAACATTGCAAACTACAGAACAACCAATTACCATGATATAATTGGTTTTTGTGCATAAACTGAAATTTTATCACATTGAAGAAAAATTCCTTGACGCTGTCTCTGATAAAACAAATTAGAAGCATAACTTTCCTTATATACATAGTATAATGTATAAGGAAAGTATTGTAACAGGCTCGAATTTTCGAGGAAGAGCACGTTTTAAGTATCTCTGAACACATATCGAACATTTTTGAGGTGATGTCTGTATGTGAAAGTATGTGTGTGTGTGTGTCTGTGTGTGTGCGTGTGTGTGTGTGTCCGTGAGTCTGTGGAGACGATATCCCACGAACGAATGGTGAGATTCGAACGAAATTCGGTACTAAAGGTACAATATTCAAATACGGAAACCCTAATGGTTATAAACGCAATCAAATGTTAAGAACATCCCTATATTTTTGAATGAAATTTTGAAAAAATTGTCAAAAATCAAAAACTTCAATAAAGTTATGTAAATGGTCATTTTATAAGTAATATTTTATTCTAAAGAGATTGACATAAAAATATGAAAGCTAGTATGAACCGTTCTCGATATATTATACATTTTTCAAATAAATTTATCAAAAAATAACTTTAAATTAAACAAAAATAACTATTATAAAATATGTTCATTTTTCATATGTAACATTATGAGATAAATTTATTAACACAATTCTCGTGGATCTAGCACGTTTCATTCACGAATGAAGACACTTCGGGTACTTGTTTTTTATTTGGACGCCAATAGTCATTTACCTACTGTAAAAATAACCTATTTCTCGTCCATAACGCTTGGCGTAATTTTAAAGAAATATTGCCAACTTGGCGACTTTTTGTAAATGTTACCAAAATGACGTAAACGTCGCTAAATTGGTAAAAACGACCCTAAATCAGTGAAAATGACGAATAATTAATGAAAATTCATTAAGAGTAGACTATAAGAATAAACAATTTCCCCATCCGTCCACCTATCCGGCCGTCTGTCCAGAACGCTAGATGAAACTTTTCACATGATATCGTCAACTTGGCGACTTTTTTAAATGTAACAAAAGTGGGCCTAATTGGTGAATTAATTGTTAAAATATTTTGATATATAGATTATATTGTTTATTGAGGATACAATCAATATTAATAATTGTTAATTTAGAGTTGCGTGAAATATAATTTGAGTACTTTGAAATTGTATTACATGTTGTCATCCGGAAAAGCGCCAAATGCACAATTCAACAACACTGTACCGTGGATCATTCCACTGTGAAAGAAGAAAATTCATAGCATTGTATAAGGAAAGTCATGTGCTGCCCGCATCAGATTTTTTTAAAATTTTGTTTCATCAAATGATTAGCAAATCCACTGACGGTTACCAAAGTTTAATCATCAGTTGTTCCACAAAGATTTTTTTCTTAAATGCCATATCACAAATGAATTATTTACCTATTTAAGAATTATATATCTCATAAGTACAAAATGTAGCAACATTTTACCATAGAAGGATTTGATTTCATGTCACATTTGTAATTTTATCACATTGAAGAAACCTTACTCGGTGTGCCAGGATTAAAGCTAATTGGAAGTATTATCGAAATATGTTCTCCCCGAATTGCTCGTAAAGCGAATGGTGTTTCAAAGAACTGTTCCCTCAGCTGTTCGTCAGCTGTTCCTCAAATATGTCATCTGGAATTGATGGTTCAATACATTCACGTTTTCCCTTTTATTTACCGTGCTAAGGTAAGTAACCCAAATATGGGTACCCCTAATCATTTTAATTATTATGATGTTTGTTTTAGCAGATCAAAGTTTGAAAATTGGTTTATGTATTCTCCTTGCAGGGGGTGACAGGGAAATATGATAATTGAGTTAAAAACATCAGATAGGTGCTAATGATGGACAGCACCCATGTTGGGAACCTATGCCCGTACTTGGAACCTTTGCACCTAATACGGGCACCCTTAAGAAATATGGTAAAAAAACCATAAATCAGCATAAAACTTTAATCAGAGTCGAAACAAGGTGGACTTACAAAAATATAAAATTGCCCCTTACTTGTAAGGCCACAACATTCTTCATGTACCCAAACACGACACGTATTACACTGTATCATGTCTGATTGTTTTACTTGGCGACACAATACACAATAGCAGGACTCTTTTGAGCAGGATACACCACTGCAGGACGGCTTAGCTGCAACAGTTAATATTACATCTGTCTTGGGTGCTGTTTTGGATTTAGCTGCTGGTTTGAACTTGCAAGCTGTTTTATGCTTGGGTATCTTTTTTTCTGGAAAAAGCGATTTCACCAGTCTTACACCTCAATAAGTTAAAACCTTTTTTTCTGTTGGTCTTTAAAATATCGGAGATAGCTAATTGATGAATAGCTGTGTATTTTTTACAGCAGTGCCCATTTAGGTGCAGTGCCCACATTTGGGTCACTTACCTTATATAATAATTATAAATGCCCTAAAATAATATGTTCTTCAGCATGTGGTATTTATATTATATCATGCCTACGACATGTAAGAAAAAAGTGAGATCAGCAAAACAGAAAATGCACAGCAGGACTGCTGTCAATATTGATTAATCCTCCCCATTCCCCACTGTAATGTCAAGAAGCGGCTGGCCCTGACCGTGGACATCATTTTTATAATTGCGAGAATAACCTTGCAAGAAATGTGCGAGTAAATATATATTTACTTCCTGAAGCATATCGATATCATTGATACATAGTGAATGAATATTTAAATTTTGGAAATGGTACTTAATAATCATTTCATTAATAGCAAGAAAGATCCATCATGCATAAAGCATTGATTATGAAACACTTTCCAACTTCGTTGCAATTTAATTTAAACATTTCTAAAATGCGATACATTCCTCAGTAATATTTTGTAAATTATCACAATACTACATTAATTTATTATATTTGAAAACACAAAAATCCATCGAAAAAAATGAACGTCATCCAAATGACGGCATTGAAATATAAATTGCCTGGTTTAAACATCTCTAAAATGCGATACATTTCTTGGTAATTTCCTCGGTAATATTTTTTAAAATTATCATAATACTACAATAATTTATTATATTTAAAAACTTCATCGAAAGTAACTGAAATTTATTCAAACGATGTCATCGAAATATAACACGCCTGACTCTCTCTATAAAAGCAGCATTTTATTCACAGACATTTTCCCATTCACTTCATTCATCACTACTATAATAATTTATTTTATATAAAAACTTAAGACCGTGGAGTTACAAGTAATTAAACTCTATGCTTAAAACTTCATCGAAAAAATCGTCCTTCTCCTTATAAAATCAATGAATATTTCATTCGTATCAGCTATATTGCAGACTCCATGATCTAAATAATTTTGCGTTAAGGAAATGCATCAATTCTTGTACAACTCATTCTATATATTTTGCTGTTTACATTTTCCATAGGTGAAAACTAGGCTTCGTTGTAGAAATAATCAAACTTGGATGATCATTTAAACTGAAATATATTGCAATTCCGTTGTTTCAGTATGTAGACACACATCATTTAAGCAAAAATGGAGCGGTTTTAGGACGTATACAACACTAAATATGAATTAAAAAGTATTTTAAAATTACGATTTTGACACAAGATGGATGCCATATTTTATTTCGAAGTGGGCCACGTGATCTCTTTATATAATGGTCACGTGATCACTTCATATAAAAGGTGTAATTATTATTTTAATTGTTATTTAATAAACTACTGAATATATTCTGACGAAATTTTTTATATATTTTGTGGTATAATTTGAATATTTTCTAAAATTTTCGAAGTAATTTGTGAATTTTAAATCCGCTTAAAAATGTTTGAAAAATTAGGTCCCATAGTGTTCAATGTATTTCATTTTTTCAACCCTTGTTCAATCCAAAACTAGTTGGGTGATATTATATATTTATATTCCCATACGTCCTTACTGACCGTCTGAACAACTTACTAAAATTTCATTTTGATAAAGTTATTTTATTGCAATTATCGTGCTAACGGACAGACAGACAGACAGACAGAATGAACAAAGTCATAAACACTTTTTAACTTTGTTGTAAAGTGTTAATAATAAAAAAAGTTTTATACGATATTCGAAATTGTCTAATTAAGATAAACAAGAAATTTGTGAAGAGCTTTTATATAGAGCAGAATGGATTTCGCATTTCAATTTTATGTTAAACTATTAGGCTGTTTTTATTGTCTGTCGCATACTTATTTCGTACAATAATTCGAAATTTAGAAAAACTGGAAATGGCATCTCCAGATGTGGAAATAAAAATACTTGGTGAACCTCACATCTCCTCCTGCTGAATCCATGCCGAATTCATATGTATAATCATAAGTCACATGAATAATGCTGAATTCATATGTCATCATCTAAGCTCTATATATATTCTATCTTGAGAAATATATGTTTCAAGTAAAATTGTTGAACCGGAAGTGGAAAAAGGATCGGAAGTAGAAATTGTTAGCTAATCCCTTCCACCTCCGGAATTTGATACTGAAGTTATCATCAAATCCATATCGGTATAGCAGATTTTGAGAAATAGATATTACAAGAAAATTAGAAATTTTTGAATGTAAATGGCTGTGTCAGAATTATAATGGAGTCAATGGTTAAATGGTCAGAATGGATGTGTCAGTCTATAGCGAATTACGAGAAATAGATGCCTCAACTAAAATGGAAAGTTTTGAACCGGAAATTCCAAAAAAACTGCAGTGAATATCTTCTCCCGAATTTGATGCTGAATCCATATCAGTCGCCATCTGAGCTCTATCTATAGCAAATCCTGGGAAATTGTTGGCTCAAGAAAAATTATTTCTTATTACGACAGGATATCCATGATGTCAAGTAAAGGAAATTCAACTTGATATTGATAAAAAAACATTTAAAATATATTTTCTGGTGCAACTGTTTAGAATGTATTAACGTCAGCTGTTTCATCGTAGAATAAAATCTTTGTAAGCACCAGGTATGGGTGTCATATCGGCAAATAAGCTTGAGATTGTGAAAGATTGTAGACCGGCTTGTAATAGTTGGAGTACGCGTTTTATGAGGGCGTTATATACATCGGGATGAAGCATTCTGTTGTCAAACGCGCGGTAAGATAAAAATTACCAAGTTATTATAATATTATCAAGCTTTTATTAGTTTAATTCTGGAATTTAATTAGTATTTCGTAATAATTAGCGTTTTAACTTATTTCCCCTATCATATACCACTGCTGGCAGTTTGCAGAAATGAATTAATTTTTACTTTCCTTATATACATAATATATAAGGAAAGTATTGTGACGAGGTCGAAAATTCGAATTCGAGTTTTAGACGGGAGATCACGTTTCCAGCATCCCTGATTACGAATCGAACATTTTTGAGGCGATGTCTCTGTGTGTGTGTGTGTATGTGTGTGTGTGTGTGTATGTGTGTGTGTCTGTGTGTGTGTGTGTGTGTGTGTGTGTGTGTGTGGAGACGATATCTCACGAACGAATAGAGCGATTCGAATGAAATTTGGTACAAAAATCACAATCCGTAAATACTGGAAGCCTGTTGTTTTTATACACAACCGAATATTCGGAACCCCCTTAAATTTTCGAGTGAAATTTTGAAAAAATAGTCAAATAATCAAAACCTTTAATAAAGTTGTGCAAATAGATATTTTTTATGTGAATTTTCTTTAGAAAACGATTGACACAAGCTGCAGAACGCTAGCATTAACCGTTCTCGAGATATTGCACATTTTTCAAATAAATTTATCAAAAAATCAAGTGAAATATGAAAAATATATTAACATAAAGAAACATGGTCACGTTCACTTTTCTTATGTCATATCACGCGACAAATTTGGTGACACCATTCTCGTGGATCTAACACGTTCCATTCACGAGAAAATATATTTTGAGTAATACTTTTGCATTTGAACGTCAAAAGTCATTTATCTGCTGTAAAAGTAACTTATCTCTCCTTCCATAACGTTTGGCGATATTTGGGCGACGAATTTGGCGGAATATGGCCAACTTGGCGTCTTTTTTAAGCGTTGCAAATTAATGAAAATCTCTCAATTGGATAAAAATGACGATTAATTGGGGGAAAATCAATATTTTGGAAATAAAATAAGTATCTTTTATAAGAATAACATTTTTTAACTGTAAAAGTAGTCAATTCATTGCATTATATAAGGAAAGTCATGTGCTGCCCACATCAGTTTTTTTATGTAAGCCGTTGTTTTATTTGCAAGCACGTAGAATAAGTTTCCAAAACTTATTCTACGTTGCGGACGTACATGGGTGACAGCACGTATAGAATTTTTTTGAGTATTTTATTATATTAAATTAAAAATATTTCCTGAAGCGCTTATGTACATAATAAATATGTGCATCACATTAACTATGGTATTATGAAATACGATTTACTACATTTGCATTTGTGATTACCATTTCTCATTAGAATGTATCTGAAAAGTTTCTAGTGTTTGCACTAGAACCCTAATATTCAATAACTTATAAAACTCAGTTGAATATATTCGAGTAATATATATGTATCCAATATTAATCTTTATATAATCTCATGCAATGTTTATACAAACTAGTTTTTACAACGCCGACTATATTTCTTCTAAGAAAATGTATATAAATTGGGAAAACGGAAGACGATAATTAATCATCATCTGGCGATAAATAAGCTCATCTTTAAGAAAAGTTCTGTTAGCAAGGTTACACAAATTACCATTAATTTTCTTCCGTATCGGAACAAGAAAAATTCTCAAAATAATATTCAGCATTTGGGTATTTAAAAGCCATTGGCGATATTCCTTGCATTAAGGTTCAATATTTTATTTGCAACTCAAGATAAATGAGCCGAGATTTTCGAGCAGCCAGAATTTCGAAACATTAATTTTCTTAATATCTAATACACAGTATTGATTATGGAAACGGGGTGGAGAATAAATTTTGTGAAATATAAATTCTCCCTAGTGTTAAGACAAATAAATTAATTTTAATAATGTATTTAAAGTAATTTGGTGTGTTCCGAAAATTACTTTACATACATATTAACATATTTCCAACGCGATTGTGGGTCTGTGGATACGATATCGATAAATCAACATCCATCAGTACTAATGAAATTCGGTGTTATTGCTTAATCGGCGAACGTTTAAAAAATCAATTATTTATAGTGATATTGGTATGTGATAGTTGTGGTGCTAAGAAATTTATTTAATTACATTGAGAGTAAATTCGGTGAATACTAATGAAATTCGGTGTTATTGCTTAATCGGAGAACATTAAAAAATCAATTACTTATAGTGATATTGGTATGTGATAGTTGTGGTGCTAAGGAATTAATTTAATTACATTGAGAGTAAATTCGGTGAATACTAATGAAATTCGGTGTTATTGCTTAATCGGCGAACATTAAAAAATCAATTATTTATAGTGATATCGGTATGTGATAGTTGTGGTGCTAAGAAATTTATTTAATTACATTGAGAGTAAATTCGGTGAATACTAATGAAATTCGGTGTTATTGCTTAATCGGCGAACATTAAAGAAGCAATTATTTGTAGTGATATCGGTATGTGATAGTTGTGGTGCTAAGAAATTTATTTAATTATATTGGGAGTGGGGATAAAATATTTTGAGGTGCATAAATATTAATAATATTAAACTAGCCAAATTTTCCGGTATAAAGTTTCTAGAGTTTGCACTAGAACCCAAATTTCCAATAACGTATAAAACTCAGTTGTTGTTGCTGACACTCAGACCCTCCGACCTACTAGAAATGTGTAAGGTAACTATTTGGACGGCTAGGAAGTGACACACAATTTTAGACCAGAACCTAGTGGGGGAGGCATTCGCAGGGACCGTAACCTCCTTCGCCTACCATCAACCTCTTGGAAGTACTTACGGACCCATATATTTAACGTGATCGTACCCCGCGTGAACACGGCGGCAGTTTTGGTAGCGGCGGGAATCGAACCCGGGCCTACCGAGTGCAATTCCCGCGCGATAACCACTGGGCTACCGCGCCCCATATAAAACTCAGTTGAATATATTCGGTTAATATATATGTATCCAATATTTATATTTATATAATCTCATGCAATATTTATACAAACTAGTTTTTACAACGCCGAATATATTTCTTCTAAGAAAATGTATATAAATTGGGAAAACGGAAGACTGTAATTAATCATCAACTGGCGATAAATAAGCTCATCTTTAAGAAATGTTCTGTTAGCAAGGTTACACAAATTACCATTAATTTTCTTCCGTATCGGAATAAGAAAAATTCTCAAAATAATATCCAGCATTTGGGTATTTAAAAGCCATTGGCAATATTCCTTGCACTAAGGTTCAATATTTTATTTGCAATGCAAGATAAATGACCCGAGATTTTCGAGCAGCCAGAATTTCGAAACATTAATTTTCTTAATATCTAACACACAGTATTGATTATGGAAACAGGGTGGAGAATACATTTTGTGCAATATAAATTTTCTCTAGTGTTAACACAAATAAATTAATTTCAAAAATATATTTAAAGTAATCTGGTGTGTCCCGAACATTACTTTACATACATATTAACATATTTGCATCACATTTGTGGGTCTGTGGGTACGATATCGATACATTAACATCCATCAGTACTAATGAAATTCGGTGTTATTGCTTAATCTGCGAACATTTAAAAAATCAATTATTTATAGTTATATTGGTATGTGATAGTTGTAGTGCTAAGAAATTAATTTAATTAGATTGAGAGTGGAGATACACTATTAAGAGGCGCAGAAGTATTAATAATCTTAAAATAGCCAAATTTTCCTGCATATATCTTAAACACTGCTTTGTATATTTAACCCACTGATGCACTGCTCCATACAAAATACTTACCTTGCTCCAAAGCAAAATTTATTATCACGGAATTCAGAAAATATTTATTTCTTGGTTTCTTTTCATTTATTAATAAATATAACAAATATTTACAGATTGTCAGCAATAAAATGTGTGCCGTGATTGGTTCTCAAAATTTTGACGATTATAATGTAACAGCGAGATCGTAACACGATTTAATTAATTTCGTAATTTAAAATGGTCAAGCTCACAATTTAAATGATTAGAACGAGATACCTGATATATATTATTCGTCGGCACTGGTAATAGTTTCTCCACTTCAAGATTTCCTCAGGATTGTTATCACTTAACATCTTATTGTCTTAATACTTACCTTGCTCCAAAGCAAAATTTATTATCACGGAATTCAGAAAATATTTATTTCTTGGTTTCTATTCATTTATTAATAAATATAACAAATATTTACAGATTGTCAGCAATAAAATGTGTGTCGTGATTGGTTCTCAAAATCTTGACGATCCTAATGTAACAGCGAGATCGTAACGCGATTTAATTAATTTCGTAATTTTAAATGGTCAACCTCACAATTTAAATGATTAGAACCAGATACCCGATATATATTATTCGTCGGCACTGGTAATCCACTTCAAGATTTCCTCAGGATTGTTATCACTTAACATCTTATTGTCTTAATACTTACCTTGCTCCAAAGCAAAATTTATTATCACGGAATTCAGAAAATATTTATTTCTTGGTTTCTATTCATTTATTAATAAATATAACAAATATTTACAGATTGTCAGCAATAAAATGTGTGCCGTGATTGGTTCTCAAAATTTTGACGATCCTAATGTAACAGCGAGATCGTAACACTATTTAATTAATTTCGTAATTTTAAATGGTCAACCTCACAATTTAAATGATTAGAACCAGATACCTGATATATATTATTCGTCGGCACTGGTAATCCACTTCAAGATTTCCTCAGGATTGTTATCACTTAACATCTTATTGTCAGCGGAGAGAAATCGAAGTTTTAATTTTATAACGCTTAGGCATCATCGGGATGAGTATGATAATCATATTTCACCAAGAGGTTCAAGCGGCAAATTATTAAACAAAACCTTCACATCAATCTACTTTTTTATAGTCGTGGTTCAACTTTATGATATGGGCAAGCTCCAATTTCTTGTTCTGGACGGCTAGGGTCGACCAGCAAAAATCAATTGTCTGGCAGGACAGCCCAATGGGTTACGTAGTGTCTTGATTCCGACTGCAAAATGTATCGAACTGTGTCGAAAAGACGCGTGTTTAACAATGCAACCAAAACACAAATATATATATGTATATATATGTACAAATATATATATGTATATATTTCCATTTGATTGACGATTCTCTATTTAATATTTCCTTCCATATGTAGGCATTTTTAAGTTAGGATATTTGAGTTGCAACGTCTTTCTATTCTATCACTGGATTTTCAATCTATTATTATTATTGAAATAATTTTATTTATACGCTGCATTTGTGCAATAAATTAAATGTATGTTATATCGTCATTCTTCGTTTCTTAATAACTTTAGTATTTTTTGTTCTTCATATTTGCAAAGTATCCTTAATTCGTTTAGCGTGCTTCGGTATTTATTTTTTTTTCGTAATCTATTGAAATTTAGTAGTAGAATTTGTTATTGTTTTATTCCACTTTTGTCCAATGTTAATAATAGAATTCTGTTGCATGCATTCTCCTATTTTTTTCGGTTATTTTTATTGTCCGTGTTACTGCATTTTTAAACAATTTATTTGTATTATAAATATAAATTGATATCATCCATACTGTTTATTAATTTATTTAATTTATTTTGTTATAATTAGTATATGGCTATTATTCTTATTTTTACATATTGGTTGTATTAATTATCTATTTAATTCCATTGATATTTGCTGATTAACTTTAGCTTAATGACTAGAATTTTGCATTTTTTTCCATTTGATTGATGATTCTCTATTAAATATTTCTATTTATATGTAGGCATTTTTTATGTTAGGATTTTTGAGTTGCAACTTATCTCTATTCTATCACTGGATATATATATATATATATATATATATATATATATATATATATACAAATGTTACAAGATAGTTATGTTTATTATAGGGCTATATAGTCACTGCTCATATATACAAAATGGTCATTTCAGCATAATATATGACGCTTATGGAATATTTTGTGTCCATTTTGAGAAAATGGTGTCTAAAGCTGTTTAAGGACTTTTTTCTAAACAGAGACAAGAGCCGAATTCGAACTTTAGTTTTATGTATGTTTTTTACTTCTAATAATAGCTGAAATAATAGTAATGTATCATTGAAAAAGTATAAAACGAACTATCCAAATTTCTCAAAACTGATATTTCTCGAAAATTTTGTTCTCCAATTTTCCTTAAAAATTAACTTTTTCTTTTATACTATTTTATTGAACGAGATAAACAGCAGTTACAGACCCATTTCAAATGTATCCAAATTTTGAAAACATAATAAAAATCCCATGCTTCATATTATCAATTAGCAAATATTTTTTTAATGTTTAATCTAGAGGTAAATTAAAAAGTTAGCCTCATATACCCCCAATGATTTACTCTTCTTCCATGAAATGTGATATAATTATTTTCAAACGTGACTGCCAGTAGAAGCCTATATATTTTCGGTAAAATATATTTATAAGAAACAAAATTATCTTGTTTTCTTTCAAAATTAGATACGTAGTTTGAAAGAAAAGTAAACCGCCTCATAAGGCTTGTTCAAAATGTCGCATTTCTTTTAGTTTTTAAAGAGAGGGAATTGTGATAAAATATTCGAATACTTATTTATCATTTCTGGGTTCTTGGTATTTTATAATGCTTAATGTAATGTTTCTTGGACGGCTATTTGCACATAAAATGCAAAATATATTCCTCCTGCACTTCAGTAATGCTCACCTCCAGTATCTAGTTTTATCTCCGAGGAGTATGTCCCTAAGAAATTTAACAAAATATGGAAGAGACATTTATGTTGAGTTTCTCGGAATGTGTGGAATTTTTCAAAAATGGGTTGGTCTTGAATGTTATTTATTTCAACATCTATCTGAAAATGCTGAATAAAGTGTAAATGGCTAACTGTAAATTAGAGTTCAAGAAATATTTTTTTTAAAAATCAGAATAAAAATAAGACAGTCAACCAAATTTTTTTAGCATTATGTTTCCAGTGCAGGAATCAGCATCGGTTTATTTAATAGGTTTCAAACTAATTAGTCAAAGAGTCGAAAAATATACTTACAGCATATATCTTCCGATAAACTGCAATTTGATAACTGTATCTGGTACCGGCAGCTCAGCTTGCTCCTCATGACTTAGTGTGTGTCGGGCGATCTGGGTTTACAACTCCATCTGGTGACCAATGGTGACTGCAATTATGACTGCAATTACCTATCATGATGTGGTATGTGATCCTGATGCCAATCATACCACGCTGCCTGAATCAGTTTTATAGAAAATTGATCTTTGACTGCAGAAGTGAACAAAATGTGAAATGATAGTCCTGTCATACGGAACCAAGTCACCAATGCCAAAATACCCAAAACAGTCCCACAATTACACAGTGCTGCTTGAATACTCTAAGTCCTCTGGATGGTTCGGACGTCCTGGGGCTTTCACAGTGCTGCTTGAAAACTTGACTTTTTTCTGCTCACAATTTTAGAAGACTCCTAAAGGAGTCCTAAAGTAGACTCCTAAAGACTCCTAAAGACTCCTAAGTTTTAGAAGACTCCTAAAGACTCCTTGAGGATAACTGGCCATCCTGTACTTCCATGTTAGACTAAAGGCGAGTAGTCAGATCAAACCGCCCTTCACCATTTACCCTCTGTCCAGGACAGCTGGTCCCTGGACTATGTAAATAGATTTTATTGCAGAATTAACACCATAACAGAATTAACGCCATAAAGATAAAGCCTATATGGCTTTATCTTACTCTTGTACGATCTGTAAATTATGCCAAGTAGTTATATGCTAGGCTACAAGACAATACCAGCCTATGTTGAGATACAAGCCGCTCTACCGTTTTTCTACTTTTACGAAGATATCAGGTTGGTATTTCTTAACAATGGGTAGCAAAATTCAATTGTCTCTCGTAGTTGTCTAGAGTCCTGCCTTCGCTGCATACAGATGCGATGGAACCAGCGTTTTCGTAGAGTCTCAGGCACATTCTGACAGTAGATTCATTCAAAATTAATTACTGAGTGCCCCATTGCCGTTCTTAGAGATATTCTCGTATATCTGCAATCCTATTATCTGCCGTCATTTTTTTTTCAATTTTGAACAACGCAGAGGGTACACATAACTGTACATTGTCCTTTGCTTGCATATTGTAGATTACGACAAGCATAAAGCAGAAAACTTTGCATGACCACCTGAGTAATGCTAGCTGAAAGTCGAGGGCCGTGTATTTATTGCCTACAATTTTAAGGAGGAGCACTGCTTCCAGATATATATTGAGATGTATGTTATGGTCTTCGTATCATTTTGGTAACTACAGTGGGACACTAGCATATTTCTTTACTAGCTACAAACGCAAACGAATCTGTTTTATTTTGTATGTAACAACCACGCATTGAATGTGAGTACATGTATTGACACGAAGTAGGCAGTTATTGACAATAGGATGGATAATTTACTAGAGACAATTTTTGACAAGGTCAACTTTTGATTGCAATAATTATGTTGCGTTTTTAAATAATATAAAACTTATTAACAATAATTGCAACTTAATGTTCAAGTGTTTTAATTTATCTATCTTTAATATATTTAACCACTACGTTTTCTATAAATGTGATACCATCTGCAAGATAGACATATGTTTGGTTAGATCAGGCTTCCAAAAGTGCATTTACTAATGCTGCAGTAAATTGATCGCTAGTGTGTTACTTACATCAGTATTACTTACATCAGCGTTACTACATCTTATGCGCTTTTTAAGGAAACATATATTCAACCACGCTGCTTTCAGAGCTGGGAATATAATTTCGACAATAAAAAATTTAGAAACAAGTATTTTATTAGTCCATAAGGGGTATACTTTCATACATTCATTTTCAATTCTTAAAACTTCGTTCAAATTCTTAATTATAAAAGAACTGAAGTAAATGTTAAAGTAACCATTAACAAAAAAGTTAAATGATATAAAAAATTCAAAAGAATAAAATATCTTTAACAAAAGAACTCGCAATTTAATGATGCAAAAAGCTCAGAACAAAAGAATTTGACTTAAAAGCTCGTAACATATTTTGGAGATTCTTTTTTAAATCTGGTAAGAAAAGTTAAATAAAGTATGATGAAAATTTTTAAATTTTGTCCGTTATAATTTTAGGTAATAATATTCTTTATGTTGTCAGAATAAATAAAACAATTGCTACAATATATTTAAGAAGAAATAGTATATCTACTGAAAAATTATATTATCCACTATTTTTAATTTTTTCCGAGTAATGTTAAATATATATTTAGATGATTTAACAAAACTTGAATTTCCAAGTGCAAAAACAAATGATTTATCAATAAAAACATACGAAATGTATTTAAAGTACTGACCATCTTCTGGGTTGAAAAACAACCTCTTCGTCTCCTAAACCGATTAATATTTTTAATCAATCGTCAATGCTTTAAGTAACACATTTAAGTCGCCAGAACGCCTTTAATATACAGGATCCCGCTTAATCACAAAGCATGCAAGTGCACACACTCTGATTGGCTGTTTAAAAGTTGCTATTTACTTATTACTTGTCGCAAGCGAAATGAACATGCGCGATTTGAGAATGTGCGTTTGACTCTTACAGTTCATTTAAATTATTGAAATTGAGACTCTGTACATTTGTGTGCAATTTTACGTATGTGTGAAAATAGTCTTCTTACCAGACAGTCGTTCAGGACTTTTTGCCCGGGGGGTGGGGAGTGCGAATGAAATTTTAGGGGGGGGGGATTTTTATATTTCTCTTATTATATCTAAATGCTGTCACATAAATAGAAACTAAGTTAATATAAAATGTCTCGTGGATTGGGCAATTGATCTTCTTCAGGAGGCTTCGCCCTCCCCTCTCAGATGCATGCTTGACAGAAGCACTGCTTCATATTGTAGTTTTCGAAAAAAATCATATCTGGCAAATGTTGATCTGGTAAATGTTGGTTCTGGCAAATGTTGATTTAGCTTCGTTAGGAATGGCGAATGGACTTCGGTTCACTTTTCCATCATTATATAAAGTGGGAAACATAAAAATAAATAAATACATGAAACAAAGACAGGCATATAAAATGAACGAAGATAATATCTCGCCTTGTTAAAACAACCTGTTCCCACATTTTTATTTGAATTGTCACAAGTTAAGACCCGAATATCACTATGCAGCAATTTTATAATAAAATAGTCTCCGTTCTACTTTGCAGTCTAATTTATTAGTTTCCTTCAAGCGTAAATGCATGCCCCCGCAGCTCATACGAAAATGTATACTCTTGCATTAAAAGTTTACGCTCAAGTTTTCAGGCGTTAGTGTTCTTTAAACTTTTCCACAACACCACTCAATTTCGGCAATGTTCAGCTTTCGTCGCTTAATAGCTCATTTCCTGGCGCCAAGGTGAGAATGGAATGCTTTTAAATGCGGAGAAGTAAAGGTTTCGAGCGAAAGAATTTTGCGGTCTAAATGGAGCTTAAATGTGTGTAGAAATGTCATTTGAATCAATACCAGCAGCTCTTTGGAAGAAAACGGTCTCTAGAAGATTTAGTCTAGAGTTTGTGAAATATCACATTCGTCTTAATCCCCAAGGTATACGATCGGATAGATTTCTATGATTAAATTATGTGTCTAGGTTATAGACCATCATCTAATGACAGGTTTTGCCCCTGTTAGTACTCATCAGCATCAAATGCCACCCATATCGGTTGTTGCACGAGCAAAATAAATACAATCTCGAAAACATTCTAGAGTTTGTGAAATATCACATATGTCTTAATCCCCAAGCTATACGATTGAAAAAATGTCTTTGATTAAATTATGTGTCCAGAATATGAACTAGCATCTAATGACATGTTTTGCCTTTATTAGTACTCATCAGCATCAAATGCCACCCATGTCGGTTGTTGCATTCGAAACATAAATGCAATCTCGAAAACAGAGCCACAGTTGGGGGATTTTAAGTATGAAGCTGTCTTTGCAGTTTTGTTCAGTTTGAGATCAATATTTTACAGATTTGATTCCGTATACGTGGTGCAATTTATCTTATTGATCACATAGCGAGGTTTGAAAAATTTCACTATATGAAAACATCCGTTTTATATCAATGCACGTTAGTCCTCCCGGGGCAGACTGGTATACCACATTTAAAGGAAACTGTTTGATTGATTTGAGAAGAATCACACTCCCTGTAGTTTAAAATTTATTATATCTCAACACAGAATTTATTATATCGCACTCCCTATTGTTTAAAATGTATTATAAATGCTTATGATAAATTCTAACTGACATCTCTATATATAGTTTACATATAGTTATAATTATCGTTTAAAGTACTTAAGGGGATCATCATTCTAAATTTGACAAAAAAGGAAAGCCATTTTGTTTTTTTTATTTTTCTAAAAGTTTGGAATGTTGTCTTTACAACGACACATGGTATGGAAAAATCAGAGCAAGGAAAGTGCTTGAAATAAATTTAAATGATACGTTTACCAGTACGAAAGTTAATGAAAACATGTTTATTTTAATTTAAACGTGTTTATACTTACACGTGTTTATACTTATTATAAAAAGAAACCGAATCGACGCTCGTTATACTGCCATAGTTCATAGTAGAAATATATTCTTCTAAAAAAAGCATATAGGGGGCCATCATCATATCAAATTGTGCACAAACTACTTTAAAATTTCCAATGGTAACACACAGGTTTATTGTCACAAGCTAATTATACATCCCACATTAATCTACATATTGTAGTTTACTATCCACGATATTGTAGTTTTAAATATACTGCTAATTCGGGGATCATCTCCATATTTAAAACTGCAACTTGAAGAGCGAAATTATTAGTGCTTTGCGAGAACTGTTCTTATAAAGTGGATCTCTTGATTCTTTACTGAAGACATTAATCATTTATTCTCATTTCCCGTTCTGCATTTAAAAACGTAAATCCCTCCTTAATACTTAATATTATTCTAAAAATAATCGAATTAAGCAAAGAAAATAATCAGCACATTGTGAGAAAAAATAAAAATGTCAAAATAGTCAGGCATGTTAATCGAATGGATATTTTATCGACATAAGTGTGGTAAACACGCCCAAAATATATCAAAAGCTTTCTATCAAAGACTATAAGATCTGTAAACTGTATTTAAAAACACCATTTTAATGTACAGAAAACATTTTACATTTTAAAGTGCTATTCAAATATTTTCTATCAAAGACTACAAAATCTGTAAACATTGGCGTTATTTAAAATGCCATTTTAAAATGCCAATTTATTGGATTTTGATGTACCAACCCATTACATTTTAATGTGCCACTTTGACACTTCAAAATGTAAGTCAAAATGGTGTTTGGTGTTTTTAAATACAGTGTACAGCTTTTGAAATCTTTAATAGAAAATATTTTAAAAATTGTTTATTGTAGTATTTTAATATATAATAGTAGTATTTTAATATATAATATTTAATAATAGTAGTATTTTAATATATAATATTTAATATATAATAATATATATTGTAGTATTTTAATATATATATATATATATATATATATATATATATATATAATAAAATTAAACAGAAATATGAATACATGTTTCAACATTCGGTAATAGATTTCTACAAAAAGTATTTTCGCAACCATTATTAACAAGAAAGATCAACCAAGCTAAAAGCATTGATAATAAAACACTTTTCAACTTCAATGCAATTTTATTTAAACATGTCTAAAATGCAATACATTCCTCGGTAATATTTTAAAACTTATCACAATACTACATTAATTTATTATATTTGAAAACTTAAATCTTCATCGAAAAAAATGAACTTCATTCAAATGACGGCATTGAAATATAAATTGCCTGGTTTAAACATATCTACAATGTGATACATTCCTCGGTAATAATTTTAGAATAATCATAATACTACGATAATTTATTATATCTGAAAACTTCATCGAAAACAACTGAAATTCATTCAAATGACTTCATAGATAAAATAACAACTCTGTATCTCTCTATGAAAACAGCATTTCATTCATAATTTTTTCCTATTCATTTCATTCATCACAATACTATAATATATATAATTTATTTTATTTAAAAATTAAGACCATGGAGCTACAAGTAATTAAACTCTATGCGTAAAATTTTGTCGAAATAAATCGTCCTTCTCTTTGTAAAATCAATGAATATTTCATTCATATCAGCTATGCAGACTCCATGAACTAAATGATTTTGTGGTAAAAAAATACAGCAATTCTAATACAACTCAATCTACATATTTTGCTGTTTACATTTTACATAAGTGAAAAATAGGCTTCGTTGTAGAAATAATCAAATTTGGATGAGCATTTAAACTCAAATATATTGTAATTGCGTTGTTTCAGTATGTAGATGTACAGAATTTAAACAAAAATAAAGTGGTTTTAGGGCGGATACAACACTCAATATGAATTAAAAAGAACTTTAAAAATCACGATTTTGAGACAAGATGGATGCCATATATCATTTTGAAGTGGGTCACGTGATCTTTTCATGTCATGGTCACATAATCGCTTCATATAAGAAGTGTTATTATTATTTTAATTTTTATTTAAAACACTACTGAATATATTTCGCTGAATTTTATTTTATATATATTATTGAACAATTTGAATATTACTTAAAATTTTCGAAGCAATTTGTGAATTGTAATTCCGTTTAAAAAATGTTTGAAAAATTAGGTCCCATAGGGCTCAATGTATTCCATTTTTTCAACCCGGGTTCAATCCAAAACTAATTGGGTGATACTATTCATTTATATTCCCATAGGTCCTACAGACCGTCTGAACAACTTACTAAAATTTCATTTTGATTAAGTCATTTTTACGCCTGTTATTGTGCTAAACGACAGACAGGCAGACAGACAGAATGAACAAAGTCATAAACACTTTTCAACTTTGTTGTAAAGTGTTAAAAATGCACAAAGCTTAATAAATGCAAAAATGCATTCATGTCAATGCCGGAATTTTCAACGAATGCTGCATTTAGTTAAAATATTTTTGATTTCTAAAATGTCCTTTTGGCATTCAATATAATTTATTTCTCTTTCACCTTCACCGAAGGTTAAATTTAAATCTTAAAATTGTTTTTCATATTTCACTTTTCAATTACTTAAAATTTTTGTGCTGTCACAATTGTTTGATGAAATCCACAGACTGAATTATAAGAATATACAAATTATATTCAATAGGTAACTCTTTTAAACGTCTTAGAGATCCCTAATTTTGCATTTTTGTGCAATAATCTTTATTCTTGAAATAGCAGCTTGATAATTATTACTCTTTACAAAAATTTTGTACACTGGTACTAACCTACATTGTACGTATGTCCCATCAATATCATTCTAAAAAGTTTTTCTCCATATTTATAAGAAATGTCATTTAAAATATAATTTCTATTTTCTCCCGTTATATATTGAACGCATGTTTTGTGAATTACTTATATGTATTTATATTTGTATATGTATTTATACATATTGTAGTGTATTTATTCATTTGTATATGTATTATATATCGGAATTTGAATTCACTAGTCGATTTTAGTTTTAGAAAAATTCTCATGTGTCCAAAGTTTTATCTGGAATATTTTATTTTTCAAGTTAGTAATTTATTTTTGAAACTAACGAATTTTTCCTAAAATCATCATATTGATGAAAATTTAAATATAGTGAAATAAACTGCGGAGAGGAAAGATCTGATTATTTATATAGTCAGGAATTCCAAATCGATTTACATCAAAATATAACGGGGTTGATACTCATATTTTTAATGTTAATTTCAATGCTCGTATTGTATACAAAAATGTATTTAAAACAAAATAATAATTACGTAGATTTAGTTTGGATCGGTAAAAATAACGTAATAAAAACATCTGCGTGATAAATATATTATTTAGAAATATATAAATAAAAGTTTGTGTAACCAATTTTACAGTAGAAAATCCAATTATTGCATACTTACAATTCGGAAACAGCTGGTTCAGATGACTTGAAACTTCATATCCGAGATTACATTTTGATGTAGATTCAAAATCTAGTGTCAAATTAGCGTGTTGCCGTTGGATATTTTGATATCGATGGGAATTTAAATATGAAGATGTAAATTTTATTCTATTATAGTATATATTTTGTATCAGAACGTTAAATATATAAAAAATGATATTTGTTATGCCCTTTCAATTATACCACTTGCGTTTAATAACGAAGTAATAAGCAAAATTGCTATGGCATAAAAATCAACAACCTTTCTATTTGCAGAATGCCATAACAGTCTATAAATATAAATTTCATTTGTTAACTCAACATTTTTTTATAATTTTACGGATTGCTGTTTCAAAGATAAACGCACATTCGTTACTGAAATATATTATTCGGGCTTAGAAATGTCTAAAACTTGTAATTTTAACAAAATCTAAGGTTGGAATTTTTACAGAACTAAATGAAAATAAGCATTCCTTTATATTATATGTGTATTGAAGTTATAAAACTACCTAACTGGCAATCGGGAATGTTTAATGCATGTCAATCTATCAAAACGCGACAGTTGGATGTTAGTTGGACGACAGTTGGACGACAGTCCCAAAAATGTTAATTCACAAACGCTATGTTTTTTTAGAGAAAGTTAGCAATTCCTAAAAATATACTTAGAATAAAATACAGAAACTATAAGGATACTAAATTTTCAGCATCGTAAATTTTCAGTACTCAATAATGCTTAATACGTGTAAATCTGTCAAGATTGCGAGGGTTGGATTTTTAGCCTATCTCAAAAATGCCCCTTCATAAATACTATATGTCGTAGAGAAAGTATGTAATTCCTATAAAATATCCAATTTCATAAATGTTTCTTCACACATACTATATGCTGTAGAGAAAGTTAGCAATTCCTATAAAATATACTTACAATGAAGTTTGCAAGCTACCAGGATACTAAATTTTCAGTACTCAATAATGCTTAATACATGTAAATCTATCAAAAATGCGAGGATTGGATTTTTAACCTATCTCACAAATGTCCCTTTGCAAATACTATGTGTCGCAGAGAAAGTAAGCAATTTCTGCAAAATATACTTACAATTCAGCAACTTAAAATTTCAGTACACACGAATGTTTAATACGTGTCAATCTATCAAAATGCAAAAGTTTGATTTATGACCCCTAGTAATAATATCCCCTTACAAATTCTATGTACCATAGAAAGTAAATGATTAATTTAAAACATACTTATAATGAAACTATAAAACTGCCAAGATATTAAATTTCCCGCATTTTAAATTCCCAATACTCAAAAATGCTTTATACCCGCAAATCTATCAAAATGCGAAGGTTGAATTTTGACCGATCTCAAAAAAATTCTCTTTGTAAATACTATGTGTCGCAGAGAAAGAAAGTATTCTATTAATATATACTTACAATGTTGTTAGAAAACAGCGAGGGCATTGCATTCCCAGCATCGTATAAAATATGCAAATAGCAATTTCAACTTTATACTCAAATAACTGGGCAGATATCTTTCTAGACTTAATATTTTCCGCCTGCTTTCACTAACCCATATCCTCAGCGATAGATTTTCGTTTTATTTTATTCTATTTACTTTATGTATGGAATTTTCTAACTTCCGACATCTGTGTCGGAAGAGATTCAGCGATATATTGGACGCAGTTTCATCTTCGAATGCAGAGGATGCAGAGAAAACTTAGAAGAACTGATGACGAGAGTATATGTTTCTTTGAGAAGTGTAACTTCTTCGAGATTAAACGCAGATGTGGAATTCCAAGTCACGCGCTTAGAATTAAATTGAGAGACATTGGAAAAGTGTTTAGCTGCAGTTATGTTTGTTTATTAAGTTTCTTAGAAAAATATATAGAAGGTATTATTATTTTCAAGATATATATGATTAGAAATGAGTTTTTCTCGAGAAAGCTTAATTTATATCAGTCATCTCTCATCCGTGTGTAGAAAAATTAATAGGAAAATAAAAATAGGAAAAAGTAATAAAGATAAAGGGAAGATACATGAACAAATTACAAAATGAATCATTATAATTTCTAAATAACGTCTGAAATATTCTTAAATACGAGAATGTGAAGTTTAATTTATATTTGCTATCTGTAGAATAAAACAATAACAAATGTTTTTCACTACAAAATGTACTTGACGTTGCCTGCAAGGTAACGACTCAGGGTAGTTATATAAAATAGCGAAATAAATAAATTTTATGAATAATAATACTGAAAATTGCATGCAGTATCTGTACAACGTGAAAACGGCCGTCATACGATTCCCCCCTCCTTTCCCAAATCACAGAAACTGAATCCATCAATAGCAAAACCGCTACGTTATTCGTTAAAATCTAACAACGGGCACAAATTAAATCTGAATTTTAACAATCTTAGCACAATTAGACCAATTTATATATTGGCCATGTCTTCCGCAAAAAACCCAATTTTTATATTTTCAATAAAAAAGCGTCCGCTACTTTAATATAGATACAAATAACAGCACTTAATTCCCAAACCATCTGTTTTGAGCTAGAATTAGTCTCGCAGCACAAATAAATGAAAATATTTTAAATTGCAAAAAAAGATCCTATAAACCCGAAAAATATTGCTATCTCAACGAATTTTCATCCAATTTCAGCCAAATTTCATAACACTACACAATGTGGTAGAATTATAACAAGTGGTAGAATCATACCAAGTAAATAGATAATGGGATGACATCTTTTGAATTCACTTGGTGCAATCATCTCTTTCTTTCTCCAGACTAAATGTTTGCCAAACTCCTCGATCGCCTGCGAATTTACTGCAGAGCAAAGAAAATGGAATATATTTCATTTGACAAAGAGAATGGAATATATTTCATTTGACAAACAGAATATTTTTCATTCGAGATTATGAACTTTAAAAATCCATAACAAGAAAATAAATTTGAATTTTCAAGAAATAAAGAAGAGGTGCATCTTCCCGAGTCCTGAAGTATCTTTATACTGAATTTCATGGCCATACGATGCTCAGATTTCCTGCTACAAACCGCACACATACACATGTTTACATTTTTTTCATTATGTCAGATTTATAAGGTACAGTAATTTTATTTAATTTTAATAAATTAAATATTAAACATTTACATATAAAAATGGACGTATTTGTGTTTTTTTAATGTTGTTAGTTTTAATAGCTTAAATATTGAATATGTACTTATAAAAATGGATATTTGAGTCATATAATTTCTAAGGAAGTTAGTAAAAAAGAAACATTTAAAATGTGTCTGGTGTTTGAAAAAAAAACTACGATTGGCTAAGAATTAAAACATATGCCAAGCTTACGGTTAGCTATTGTTAAAATGTAGTAAAATAATCCTTTCAAATGTAATAGTTATGACAATACGCTTAAATTCTTCTAATCTTTTCGAATTTAAAAAAATAAAAAATAAATAAAACTTTTTGTTTCACATTCGAATTCTCAGAGTGTTCGATCTATTTCTCAGATCAATATATACCATCAGAATCACGAGTCGATCTGGTGATCGAGCGGTCAAGGACACGCGTTTCCGTCTGATCGCTGGATTGCCGGGTTGTGGGTTCGAAACCCGCCAGCGGGCATGGATTTTGTGTTGTCGATGCAAAGTCAAACTCCCGCCCTTGAGGTACCTCAATAAAAAAGTAAAGCTGCAAATTTCTCACCTTCGCAATGGGACAAGGGTTTTAGTGGACGTGGTGCATAGGCGCTCCTTCACCACTGGGGAATGAGAAAGAATAACAACAGAATTTTGAGATCGAAAAAAGTTGGGAAACAATACTGTGATGCCAGAGATGTGAATTTAATAAAAAAATCTGATGTCGGCAACACATGACTTACCTTATATAATGCAATGAATTTACTACTTTTACAGTAAAAAAAATAGGTTTTTCTTATAGTAGATACATATATTCTTTCCAAGATCTTGAATTTTCAACAATTAGTCGTCATTTTCATTGATGTAGTGTCATTTTTATCCATTTGGCGAGATTTTCGTCAATTTGGCAACATTTAAAAAATTCGCCAAGTTGGCGACATTCCGCCAAATTCGTCGCCAAAATCTCGCCAAGCTTTACTGATGGAGAAATAAGTTATTCTTATAGCAGATAAATGACTATTGGAGTTCAAATACAAAAGTATTACACGGAATATCTTTTCTCATGAATGGATCGAGCTAGATCCACGAGAATACTGTCACCAACTTTATCGCATAATATTACACATGAAAAGTGAACATGTTTCTCAATAGGAAATATATTTTTCTTATTTTATATGACTTTTTGATAATTTTGTGAAAAATGTGCAATATCTCGAGAACGGTTCATGTTAGTGTTCTAAAATTTATGTTAATCGTTTTCTAATGAAAAATTACATAAGAAATGTCTATTTGCGTAACTTTTTTAGCTGTTTTGATTTTTTGACAATTTTTTCAAAATTTCACTCGAAAATTTAGGGGGGGGGGGTTATGAACATTCGATTACATTTAAAAACAATAGGCTTCCAGTATTTACGGATTGTGATTTTTGTACCAAATTTCGTTCGAATCGGTCCATTCGTTCGTCAGTTATCGTCTCCACAGACTCACTGACACACACACACACATACTTTTACACACACACACAAACACACACACACACACACACACACACACACAGACATCACTTTAAAAATGTTTGATTCGTGATCAGGGATGCTTGAAACGTGGTCTCCCGTCGAAAACTCGAATTCGAATTTTCGACCCCGTCACAATACTTTCCTTATACATTATGTATATAAGGAAAGTAATATGAGAATAATTACATTAATATTATGTTATAAGAGTACATTTTAAGTGTATAATGGGTAAGTACCCGAGCTTACTAAGGAATCGTCAGTGTAGTGTCAGTGTGCCTTCAGTGGGGTCAGATTTAATTAAACTATTTATACTTAGGCAAAAATCACAAAAGTGTTTTAAACTCACAAGTGGCTACTTCTGAAGGCATGCAAAAACCAATGAGAAATAGATTCATGGAACGTCAGGCGTCACTTTACGACATAGGCATTGGTCAACCGTTGAGGGTTGTGTGACTGGTCCGCAGTTCAACATGCAAAGACAGAATATCCCCCAAAATATTTGAGCGTGGAATTCAAGATCAGTTAAAGTTGGAATGCGTAGGCAGTTGAGTTGATTTGAAGAGAGTTTAAGATCCAGCAGAGTATCGTTACCCAGTAGGGAGGAAAATGTGTTCGGGAATGTTCTGTAGTGGTAATGGATCCTCAGAACAGCATGAATAGCTGCATGTGTTAGTGCTGATAAAGCGATCCCTATGTACCGGCCAAAAACCGTGCATCAATGAAGGCACATGTTATATATCTGACTTTTCACAATGTTTCGAGGTTGAAATTAGCAGTGATAAAATTAAACTAATTGCAGTTTATTCACAACTTGGTCATAAGACTTTGACTAGTCATCACACTTTAGTCACATTTTGTGATTGGCAAACGTTACTTCACTATATATGGATACCAACATCTAACAGTCCCATCTAACAGATCAATCCCAACATCTAAATGATAAATATGATAATCGATCTAAACATATCAATGGTAATAATACCATAAATACTGATAAATGTATTCATGATAAAAAATAAAAGTGCCAGTATAATATTTTAGACTTAAATAAATAAAGTCATACAAAACATAAATAATTAATTTGATTAAAACAGTGAAATTACTAACTTATGATTAATTAATTGTTTTACAGTAAGACTCGATGCAATTAGTTCGATGCAGAGCCAATGGAGGGTTTGTGATCACCCCTATATAAATGACCTATATCACCCCTATATCATGATAATAATACCACTATATCATGATAATAATCACCTCTATATCATGATAGTAATACCACTATATCATGATAATAATCACCCCTATATCATGATAATAATGCCACTTAATTTTTTAAGCAAAAATTACTGCACTACAAACATTTCCTCTATGCAAAAGTATAAGAAAAATGTTGTTAAAAATAATATAATGAAAAAGTAATAATATATAATGAAAAAGTAATAATAAGTATTCTTTGATAGCAGAGATAGAGTATTCCAAAATATGAGAGCATCTCGACAATCAGACAGGCAGATCAGTCAACCGTTTACATTCGCAGAGTTGTTGTTGCTGTTGAGACCCAGACTGTCCGACCTACCAGAAAGGTGTAAGTTAACTGTTACATTCGCAGAGTGAAATAATTCATTATGAATTTCATTTGACTAGATCAACTTGTTCTATAGTTTTCTTGCCCTAATAACATTTGTATGTTCATCGTTAAAAATATATAAATCATATTGAAACATTTTTAAAAAGTACAATTCAATCAATTTCCAAGAGATGGATTTTTGACCCATCTCAAAAATTTATCATTAAAAATACTATGTGCCGAAGGCAAAGAAAGTATTCCACAAAATATACTCGCAGTGAAGTTTGGAAACTATCAGAACACGAAATCCCCAGCAACATATAAAATATGCAAATAGCAATTTTAAATTTATTCTCGAATTACTGGACCGATATATTTCTAGACCCAATATTTTTCGCTTGATTCCACCAAAGGAGATGATAGCTCTTCGTTTTATTTTCTTCTATTTTCTCAACGTACAAAATTTCCAACTTACGACATCTGTGTCTTGACAGATCCAGCGATATATTGGACGCGCTCTCATCTTTGAATGCAGACGATACGGAGAATTCTTGCAGTCAGTGATGACGAGAGTATATGGTTCTTTACGAGAGTATATACTCTTTACGTTTCCTTCTTCCAGATTAAATGCAGATGTGGAATTCTAAGTCACGCTTTTAGTATTAAATTAGGATACTTCGAAATGCTCAAATTTCAGTTGTGCTAATTTATTCTAAACTAGCCGCCTTTGGCGACCAGCCTGTTCGCTACCCTTAAAAATTCTGACTGTGGCAAATTCTGATCGTTGGACTTACCAGAAAGGTGTAAAGTAACTGTTTGGACGGCCAGGAAGTACCACCCAATTTAGACAGGAACTCAGTGGGGGAGGTATCCACAGGTACCGTACCCTCCTTCCCCTACCACCAACCCCTCGGAAGGACTTACGGTCCCACATGTTTAACGTGATCGTACTCCGCGTGAACACGGCGGCAGTTTCGGCAGTGGCGGGAATCGAACCCGGGCTTACCGAGTGCAATTTCTGCGCGTAACCACTTGGCTACCGCGCTCTTCGCGACAATCTTCATAACTTTCTTTTTTTCCAGTCGAATGTAAATTTGTTTTGGTTCTTCCGGACGTGAACATGCCGGCAATTTTGGGAATCGAACCCGGGCCTTCCAAGTGCAAATCCCGCGTGCTAACCACTGGGGTACTTCGCCCTCCGGGACATTCTCCTCAATTTTCTTTTTATTCACACAATTTAGACCGGAACCCAGTGGGAGAGGCATCCACGGGGACCGTACCCTCCTTCCCCTACCACCAACCTTTCGGAAGGACTTACGGACCCACATGTTTAACGTGATCGTACTCCGCGTGAACACGGCAGCAGTTTTGGCAGTGGCGGGAATCGAACCCGGGCCTATCGAGTGAAATTCCCGCACGCTGACCACTGGGCTACCGCGCCCTCCGCGACAATCTCCATAACTTTCTTTTTATCCACCCAATTTAGACCGGAACCCAGTGGGGGAGGCATCCACAGGGACCGTACCCTCCCTCCCCTACCAACAACCTCTCGGAAGGACTTACGGAACCACATGTTTAATGTGATCGTACACCGCCTGAACACGGAGGCAGTTTAGGCAGTGGCGGGAATCGAACCCGGAGCTACCGAGTGCGATTCCCGTGCGCTAACTTCACGCGCGCTAATTTTAATTTTATAATGACCATATGGTATTTAAAATATCCATAAAATTGAAATGTCTATTTAAAATATCCATAAATTCAAATATCCATTTAAAATAACCATAAATTAAAATATCCATTTTAAAAATCCATATCATTCTATGAATCAACCATATATCGTTCCACCAATCCATAAATATAATAATTTCAAATACATCACCATAATTCAATCATTTAAATAATTCAAAATATCCATAAATTAAAATATCCATTTAAAATATCATATAAATATAATAATTTCACCCGATGTATCCAATACATATGCTAAGCAGCTAAGCTCTTAATACATTTAAAACCCGAAGCGTGGTCTCCATGGAGACGGGGGAAAAACTACTGCAGGGGGGAAATGTCGGGAAAGAATCGGTTCTTCGCCGAGTATTGGGCAAGAAATATAAAATCATGACGTCTTTAAAATTGCGATCCTGCAGGCGATTTTCATTATTTCTTGACCAGATTGGACTTGTAAGAATGCCAGATCTTTGGCCTTTCTAAAAATGTAAATTATTAGTCGAAATTATGAGTAGTTTTTACGATGGAAGGATTTAAAAACGAAAGTTGGTTTTTTTTAACCGAAAGTGACTTTTGTTTTAAAATCCTTAAAAAATATTAGAAATCGAAATTGAAATTTGAAATTGATATATTTTTACTCGCAATTGTCTGCTCTTTCCGATGGTGTGAGTTGTTTTTTTCTACGACGTCTGGATCGTGGAGAAAAAAGGGCAAAAAGGGCAAAAAACGGTCGAAATCGCATAAAACATTAAATAAATAAAAAAATAATTAACATTTTAAAAATCGGTTTTCACGTGTCCCCTTCCCACCCGCCAGGGTCTCCGATTGCCAAATTTCGTAGCTCTCCGACGCGCGGTCGCGAAACGTATAGTGTATAAGACAGACAGACAGACGCACAGACATTGCCTTTTATTATATAGATGGTTTCGTTAAAATATCTGGCACAAATGTATTAATACTTCCGAATGCAGACAATTTGAAATAATATGTCCAAAAGTTAGTAACCAGAAATATAAAGAAAATATAATTTACAAAATCTAAATTATAAGTTATATGAACATTATTACTTTCCTTATATACATAATGTATAAGGAAAGTATTGTGACGGGGTCGAGAATTCGAATTCGAGTTTTCGACGGAAGAGCACGTTTCAAGCATCCCTGATCACGAATCAAGCATTTTTGAAGTGATGTCTGTGTGTGTGTGTGTGTGTCAGTGAGTCTATGGAGACGATAACTGACGAACGAATGGACCGATTTAAACGAAATTTGGTACAAAAATCACAATCCATAAACACTGGAAGCCTATTGTTTTTATACGCAATCGAATGTCCAGAACCCCCCTAAATTTTCGAATGAAATTTTGAAAAAATCATTAAAAAATCAAAACCACTAATAAAGTTACGCGAATAGACATTTCTTATGTAATTTTGCATTAGAAAACGATTGACATAAATTTTAAAGCGGTAACATGAACCGTTCTCGAGATATTGTACATTTTTCAAAAATATTATCAAAAATATTATCAAAAATAAAAAAAAATATTTCTTATTGAGAAACATGTTCACTTTTCATATGTAATACCATGCGATAAATTGGGTGACATCATTCTCGTGGATCTAGCTCGTTCCATTCATGAAAAAAGATACTTTGAGTAATACTTTTGCATTTGAAAGCCAATTATCATTTATCTGCTGTAAGAATAACTTATTTCTTAGTGCATAACGCTTGGCGAGATTTTGGCGACGAATTTGGCGGAATGTCGCCAACTTGGCGACTTTTTGAAATGTTGTCAAATTAACGAAAATCTCGCCAAATTGATAAAAATGACACTAAATCAATGAAAATGGCTACTAATTGTCGAAAATGCAATATCTTGGAAAGAATATTAGTATCTACTATAAGAAAAACATATTTTTTTTACTGTAAAAGTAGTAAATTCATTACATTATATAAGGAAAGTCATGTGTTGCCCACATCAGATTTTTTTACTACGTTTTAGTTTTGCTTTAAAACATAACTCACATGTTTCTAATTAATACAAAATAAGATTCCTGCTTAATTATCTAGTACTTCCTCTCCAGCTAGAATCTCTGTTTTGTCTCATTCAATCAGTCCCATGCATCTTCTAAGTCAAGGGAAAAATCCAAACATTCAAATTAGGAACGACAAAGCAAAAGAATAATCAAAAACTAAAAATCAATTTTTTGAGTTATTGTACATTTCCACTCTAGCTAGAATCTCGATTTTGGTCTCATTTGATCCGCTTTTACTACTAAATCAAAGGAAAATTCTAATATTTTGAAAATTTGAATTCGCGGGTACGGTACAAAGGATTATTTCAAAAATATCAAAATTATTTAGTGTTTCTGCATTAGATAGAATCTGTGTTGTGTTGTCATTTGACCCGTCCGAAACATAATTTGTTTTTAAAATTCGGTAATGATACAAAATGATTTTAAAAACATCATCGCTTTGTCTCTCAAAAGTAATAAACACGCAATTTGACATTAAGATGCCAACAATTAAAACTTAATAAAAGAAATAACTTCATAAATTCATCGAGTTATAATTTTACTTTCTTATACAAAGTATAGAGATAGTTCTATTTTAACGAATTGTTTTGATTTCGGGATTGCTATACTAATATATGTTTTAGAACCTACTGAACACTTTTTTACTATTTCCGAGCGATGTTCATCTGTATGTTCGTGGTCGATTTCTTGTGTGCACCATAGCTGCCACAAATATTTACAGATGTTTACGAAATTTTATATTCTGCCATGTTGTCATAAAATCTAGATTTAAATGAGATTTCTTGAAATTCGAGTGAAAACTTTGAAATTTTGTATTTTCTTAACATGGCAGCATAGAACAGAATATGGCATATTCATACGTAAAAAGGGTTATAGTTCAATGATTAAGGAATTTAATAGTTTCAATCAATGTAATAAATCATAAAAATAGCCGCAATATAACTTTTTTTCGTAACGTCATTATCTCGCCTTTGAGAGCTGGACAAGTCCCCCCAGGGAATGGATTGTCACCATTCATATCAATCAAAACATTTTTCATGCTCTTTAAAATGAAAAGCAACATGCTATAATTGCGATCATTTGGATCAACGTTATATATTTTTCAATTTTTCGTGTAAAATTTGAAGATAAAAAAATATTTAAAATGGATTCTGGTATGAAAAAGCCGTGTACAGCCATATTTCAGTTTATTCTAATTGGCCACATTCGTTTTGTTATAATTAAATACATTTGTCGCTAAGAAATTGTATTTAAGATATTTACGACCCAGAATTAATAAAAATGCGATATCCTTATGATATTCATTTTGTTCCGCAATTTGATATCCTTTTGTTTTCAGTCGGGGGAACTGAAACTATTAAATCATTGTGACTTGTCAGAAATAAATGTAATCAACAACGTTTAATTCGTGTGTTGGACTTCTTATACTTACCAAATTATCCCACACTTATGCCATTAACCAAAACCACTTGTTGGAAATGGGTAGCCATAGACAAACTTATTAAGCTTACATGAACCTCTGTTCAGGGGCAAAACAAATTATTGCAGAATATTTTCCAACCAACTATTAAAATAATAATATCATATCTCCCAGAATCTTATAAAAATATGTGAACAAATTCATCGTCTTAATTTAGAAACTCTAAGCATAATATATTTGATGACTTAATATTTTCCATCTGATTTTGCGTAGACAAATCCCGTGAGATAGGCCTACGAATCTGTTCTATTTATTCTATGTGTAGCATTTTCACTTCTAACATCTGTACTCAGAAGATCCAGCGATATATTGGACACAGTTTCATTTCCGGATTTAAACGAAGAACATAATTCTTAAAGGAAATGAAGGCGGATCTGTGCGAATAATAATTTCGTGAATATCAACCGCAGACATGAAACTGCAAGTCAGAGGAATGGTAATACTGTAGCATGTCCCAAATGATTTAGATTTTCCATTACATTTGTACATTTTAATAAATTGCTAGAACACATTTTTGATTATTATTACAATACCGCTTTAATAGTAATAAAATTTATTCCTTCCCTTATATACAATACATAGTATAATGTATAGTGAAAATATTGTGATGGGGTCGAAGCCTTGAATTAGATATTTTGACCAGAGGGCACGTTTCAGGCATCCCCGAACACGAATCAAAAGTTTTTGACATGGTGTGTGTGTCAGTTAGTCTGTGAAGACGATATGTTAAGAACGAATGGAACGATACGAACGGCCTTGTGTATAAAAGTTATAATCAGAGCATACTTAAAGCTTATTGCTTTCAAACGCAATCATTTGTTCGGAAGACCCACAAACTTTCGAATGAAATTTTGAAAAAATAATCAAAAATTTATACTTTTAATAAAGTTGTTTAAATAATCAATCCTTATGTAATTTTTCTCTAGAAAAATATTGACACAAGCTTTAGAACGTTAGCATAAACCGTTCTCGAGAAATTGCACATTTTTCTAATAAATAAATTAAAAATCAAGTAAAATTAGAAAAAAATATTAACTATTGTAAAATATGTTCACTTTCATATGTAATAATGCGACAAATTTGCTAACATCATTCTCTTTGATCTAGCTCGTTCCATTCATGGGAAAAATACTTTGGGTAATAGTTTTGTATTTAGACGACATGAATCATTAATGTTTTATAAAAATAACATTTTCATCGTCCATAACGATTGGCGTAATTTTGGTGAAGAAATTGATGAAATATCGCAAACTTGGTGGTTTTTAATGTTGACAAATTAACGAAAATGTCGCCAAATTGATAACATATAAGCTAAATTAATAAAAATGACGATTAATTGATGTAAATTCAATATCGTGGGAAGGATATATGAATCTACTATAGGAATAACCTATATGTCCGTTCGTAACACGTGGCGAAATTTTGGCGGAATATCGCCAACTTGGAGCTACTTTTTTAAATGTTGCCAAATTCATAAAAATGTCGTCAAATTGATACAAATGACGCTTATTCAAAGAAAATGGCGACTAATTATTGACAATTCAATATATTGTAAATAACATAAGAATCGATTAACCTATTTCTCCGTCTGTCCGTAAAGCTTGGCGAACAATTTGCGGGATACTTTTTTTCAATGTTGCCAAATTGACGAAAATGTCACAAAGTGATAAAAATGTAGCCCAATGGATAAAAAATGACGCTAAATGGGAGGTGATGATTTCCAAATTATTAATTGCATCATATGACGGGCATACTTACATACAGGAAATGCTCTATTATCCGTTTGTTTGCAACACTTGGTAACACATTTGACGAACTTGGTGAATAACCAAGCGAAATATACCCAATCGGCGGTATTTAGCCCCAGATTAATAAAATTATCGTCACAATTGCCACAATGACGCCAGATTAATGAAAAAGACGTCTAATTGATGAATTTGCTTAATGTATGGACTTATTGAGGATGCTGTCAAAATTTATAATTGTTAGTTTAGAGTTATGTTATATATAAGCAAATTAGGTACGAAATAGTTTTGCATGTTGTAACTCGGATAAGCGCAAATGGATAATTCAATGTTAAAAACTGCAATACCAGCCTTTTTAAGGAGATTGTCTGCTATATTTTATTCTATGTAACTTTTTAAATAAATTTATCCGAAAACGTGCTATATCGTTAGAACAGCACCGTAATATTTCACAAGTAATTTAATTTATCTGGAAAATATTGTAAAAATTGATCAATTAGTTTTTCAGCTAGAGAGAATGCATACTATTTTTGCGGACCATTTTGCAAAAAAAGATAAGGTTCTTTTTTATCGAATCGTACCAACATCTAATTAGCACCAGGGCAACCCACAAGTGATTTATCTACAATTTTTTTTTTAAATTTGAACGTTTTGTTTTAAGCTGGAGTGGATAAATGCATTGCACTCACAGATAGACACACACGGGGTGGGGCAGCCCAGTGGTTGGCGATCGGGTACTGCAGTCGGTCGAATCAAGTTCAATTCCCGGCTCTGCCCGAACTGCCTCATGTACATGCGGAGTACGGGCACGTTAAATATGTGGGTCCGTAAGTTCTTCAGAAAGGTTGGTGGTAGGAGAAGGATAGTAAGTTCAGTGTGGATACCACACCCACTTATGTCCGGTCTAAATTTATTGCTACTTCCTGGCCTTTCAAACAGACACCTTACACCTTCGGATAGATCGAGCGGTCTGGGTCAAAGAAGAAGGTCATGACAGACAGATTTTTTTTGTGGGGGGGGGGGGTGTTAGAATACTCAACACGTGTATATCAATCGCAAACTCGAGTTGCGATTTTCGATCCGATTCTTATACTTTCCCTATACGTTTCCATGCATTGTAGGGAAAATAAAAAAAAAATCACAGTAAACATATTACAGATTAGAACCAAAACGTCGATCATCTTGCGAAAATTC
The DNA here is from genome assembly GCA_951213105.1 of Amaurobius ferox. Lineage (NCBI taxonomy): Eukaryota > Metazoa > Arthropoda > Arachnida > Araneae > Amaurobiidae > Amaurobius > Amaurobius ferox. The sequence continues at coordinate 41,996,618 of OX578146.1, forward strand.
GGTTTTCGTTTCCTTAAAATATCAAAATCGGAAAAATGCAGATAGGAAATTCAGCATGTTTATATTCATTTGAAGTGTTGAAATATCAATCCGCAAATTATGACAAAATTATATATTATATTGTTGTGACGTATACTCTAGAATCGTGAGGGTATTCTCGGCATACAAGAATGAGTCCAAATTTCAGGGAAACTAACACCTTTATTTACAAGTATAGCGTAAACAGGAACAATATACAGCAAATAGCTCAATAATTATCTTACAAAATCAGTAAACAACTGTGAGGTACAGTAAATCAGCATTTAAATGCAACACTGACTTCACAAAAATGCGGATACTGTTCTTAAAACATTGGCATATTTAGTTCGTATCACGTCAACTTCTCCGCAATTCAGCGATGTCTCCTTTTATATACTCTCCGTAGATACTTCCAGAAACGACACGTATCTCCCAGAATATCCATTATTTCGAAGATTCAGGTACATTCAAAACGTCGCCAAACATCACAAAATTGGCGACCATTCGCTAAATCTGGCAACGCTGCACCGAGTGTTCACATGTGGCTGACAGTCTTATTCTCAAAAGAACCTCCAATGAATGCATTTTACATGTTTATAACAATATTACATTACACTGCTATTGTCACATCAATCACTGATTTCTTTCAAAATGGATTTAATGATTAGAGTTGCAGGACCTTTATAAGAAATTTACACATTTTTAGAAGTGCATATACACAGAAGTTTATACACTCCAATTTTTTAGACCAGTACATTTCTTGATTCAAGATTTTCATCCTGATTTCACTCAAGCATAAACATGGATATGGATTTATCTTCTTTTCCTCTATTTACTTTATTATATGTCATACCATCTTCGATATATGTGTCGAGGCGGAATTCGCAGTATATTGAACTGACATTCATCGCGGAATTCATGAATAAGTAGAATTCTGATAGAAATTGGAAGTTCATCGAATCTGTTCTTTTCCATTCTGTATTTTCTTAAAGATTTAATGCGTATATTGCATGGTAAATTTATAGCATAAGTACGATATACAAAGTTATGATCGGTAAGTACGATATACAGAGTTGGGTTTGCTAAGTAAGCTGTATAAAGAATAGATGCTAGTATGTATGATGCATGTACGATGATGCATGTATGATGCATGTATGATGCGTGTATGATCCTAGTATGATGATGCATGTATGATGATTCATGTACGATGCACGTATAATGTATGTATTATGCATGTATGATGATGCATGCATGATGCATGTATGATAATGCATATACGATGCATATATGATGATGCATGTATGATGTATGTATGATGCTGCTTGTATGATGCATACGTGATGTATGATGATGCATGTATGATGCATATATGATGATGTATGTATGATACATGTAAGATGTATGCATGATGATGAATGTATGATGATGCATGTATGATGCACGTATGATGCATGTATGATGCACGTATGATGCATGTATGATGATGCATGTATGATGCATGTATGGTGATTCGTGTATGACGCACGTAAGATGCATGTATGATATGCATGTATGATATGCATATGTGATGCATGTATGATGATGCATGTATGACATGCATGTATGATATGCATATATGATGCATGTATGATGATGCATGTGTGATGCATGTATGACGTATCGACGCATAATTGCGTGTAACAGAATATAGAGATAGGCGGTTTTCTGAAAAGGTAGTAAAATCTTGAAGTTGAGAGCGAAATTTCAAGAATTATATATTTTATACAATCGTATGAGAATTTAAAAATCTGATCATTACCACACTATTCACATTTTATATTCACATTTGCATTATTGTACTAATTTAATTCTTTACTTTATATGATCTCACTAGCCTTACTTAGGCATTGTCTCAGAGACAACTTCGTATTTTGTTGTATTTACTTTATGCATAGCATATCCTCTCTATACCACAACCATGACTAACCCATTGATATATCGGATATGCATTTTACATACATACTAGAATATAAATACTATTCTATGCTTTATGCATATTAAGATAAAACGTATACCAGTTTATAAGTACTACATACACTGGTGTGTTTTCACTTTATTGAAAACGGCTAAATGTGTTAAGATTATTAGATTGGTTCTTGGCAAGATTTTCTTAATTTTCTTTATTGAATATTTTTACTTTCCCTACAATACATGGTAATGTATAGAGAAAATATTAGAATCGTGTCAAAAATCGCAACTCGGATGGATCTTCACGTTTTGGGACCTCTAGAGCACGAAAAAAACATTTTTAGCGTAACGTCTGTGTGTGCGTTTGTTTATCAATGTATGTATCCACTCTGACTCAAAAACTATATGACCAAATTTCTTAAAATTTTACAGGTACATCACTTGTGGAGTACCATGGTGCTTATTAGATCTTGGTATGATTCGGAATAAAATAACTTTTTTTGCTAAATGACTTACCCTTTTATTTTTGGACTAGCCGTTCTTGCGATATTTTAGTTTTTTCGAATTTCTATTACGCCGTCTTTGCAAATACATCGCGTTACCAAATTAAAACGAAAATGGAACGAAAAGTGCAAATTCGGCGCAATTTCAAATAATTATGTGTTATTCTGTGCAGTTAAACTCAATTTAATTAATCATTGCAGAAATAACAAGAAAGATCAATCATGCATAAAACATTGATTGTGAAACACTTTCCTACTTCAATGCAATTTTATGCAAACATCTCTAAAATGCGATACATTCCTCTGTAATATTTTAAAATTATTACAATATTACATTAGTTTATTATATTTGAAAACTTTATCGAAGAAAATAAACTTCATTCAAATGACGGCATTGAAATATAAATTGCCTGGTTTAAACATCTCTAAAATGCGATACATTCCTCGGTAAAATTTTTAAAGTTATCATATCACTACAATAATTTATTATGTTTGAAAACTTCATCGAAAATAAATGAACTTTATTCAAATGACGTCATCGAAATATGAATCACCTCTATATAAAAACAACATTTCATTCATACACACTTTTCCAATCTTCTCATTCATCACAATACTATAATAATTTATTTTATTTAAAAAATTTTTATCTACCATATTTATTTTAAGATGTGAAACCTTTTTCATATGTAAAATAATAAAACTCTTGGAAAGATATTTATTATTTAATATATCTTTTTTTTTCTTTCTGGACGCTATAACGAGAGGCAGAATTTAAATGAATTGGTTTTTCTCCCTATATTAAATAATTTTCATTTAAAAAACTACTTAACATATTTTGCTGAAATTTTTTTTATATATTTTATGGGACAATTTGAATATTTTCTAAAATTTTCGAAGCAATTTTCGAATTTTAAATTTGCTGAAAAAATGTTTGAAACATCTGGTACCATAGGGTTCAATGTATTTCATTTTTACAACCCGGGTTCAATAAAAAACTAATTGGGTGATAATATTCATTTATATTCCCATAGGCCCCACAGTTCGTCTGAAAAACATACTAAAATTTAGTTTTGATAAAGCCATTTTTTCGGCAGTTATCGTGCTAACGGGCAGACAGGCAGACAGACAGAATGAACAAAGTCATAAACACATTCAACTATGTTGTAAAGTGTTAAACAAAGTCATAAACACATCCAGCTATGTTGTAAACTGTTAACAAAGCCCTAAACACTTTCAACTATGTTGTAAAGTGTTAAGAAAATGAATTTGAGCCTGTAGGGAAAATCATGTGCTGCTCACATCAGATATCTTACAGCTGCTGCAAAGCTTTGAAAGATGAAATTAATTCATCCCATTTCAATTTACGAGCAACGATATGACAAATGCTGTCGCAGCGCATATCTTCCAGAATATTTTAAATTATGCAAATAAAAATTTTGGATTCCCATTCGTATTCTGGAACTAATATAATTCTGGACTCAATATATTCTTCCAGATATAACTCAAACATGGCCTCGGAGAAAGGATTTCGACTTTTTGTTGTTTTTACTTTATGCATAGCATCTCCCATCTACAACAGCTGTTCCAGGACTGACTCAGTCATATATGCGATGCATTTTTATCTTCGATTGCAAACAAATACTTATAATTCTTGGAGGCCGATAAGAAGACGATTATATTTGATAGTTGTACATTGTATATTATTTCCCATTAAACCCACGTATGAAATCATTAGGTGTTTGTTAGGCTCACTATGAAGCGAGTGACATTTACAAAAACTACTTTATTTCTTTGTAAATTCCATTTGCAAAATAGTCATCTCAATCAAAATTTCCATACTTAAACATAATGGTTATATTTAGAACAGTGTTAAACTTCAATGTTTACAGTAATGAGGTTTCAGAATGCGTAACTTTGATATGCTTATATTTATTAATGAAGACGGTTTATAAAGCAATAATTTGCACGCCATATATCCCACTTTTAAAAAAAAATAGATTAATATTTAGAGGAATTATCGTCGAAAAAAAAGGTAGATCGACAGACAAGAGTAAATTCAATTCAACAGAATACTAGGAAATACTGTCAGTACCTCTTTTGCTTCATAGATTAACATAATTAGATATGTAGACGAAGTTATACATTTTTGCTACTTTTATATATTGTGTTTCCATACAAGAATACTATTTTATTTTAATATTATTATATATGCATACAAAGAACACATCTAAGAGGGAGAGTGTTAAACATATGATCTAGCTTCCACTGCAGGCACCTGCATCATGGAGAGGTTTAGAGCTTTTCAGCGCTTTTTACCAAAAAATAGGCAATTCCTGCACTGTCTGGAAGAAAACATATTATCAGGTCAGGTTGCATAATCCTTAAAAACCAAAATAGGATTAGTTTTAAATTAAAAATAAAGTTAGGATAAAGAACTTGGCAACAAAATGAGATCTACGAAAAATACGAATAACAGTGCTTACAGATAAATTAATTGAGGCTGACTTGTATGATCCGTAAAGTTAGAGATAGTTAGTGCCTTTTCTTCCATGGTATAACCAGAAATTAAAAGCTTGAGATAAAATATTTGAGGTATTAAACTTGATAAATTTGGATGATAAAGAGAATAGAGAAACGTAAATTAATTGCGTTAAGCTATGGATTGGTATAGTATGTATGTTTTGATAGGGAGAAGTATAAGAATAGTAATATTGAATGGGAGGGGTGTATTTTTCGCATGTGTCTGTGGAACCCCGTAGTCCACCATAATTGTTCTGGGAATTATTATGATTTTCCACAGAAAAAAATCCGATCCGATAACATTTTTAAAATTCGAATAAGTTGAATACAGGTGCAGTTCACTGAGCTATGCTGTAGTTTAGTGGAACAGTTTCAATTTCTAGGTAGTGTGGAACTCACTCAAAAATAACACAAGAACACTGACGCAGGCGGTGAAGTGGATAGTGTCTTCGGCTGTTATCCTGTGGGCTCGGGTTCGAATCCCGAATAAGACATCGATGTTTCTCGAGGATAAAGTTAGTCTTCTGGGTCATCATCTAAATGTGAAACTGCGCCCCCTCCGACCATCGTCAGTGATGCGTTCTTATAATAAACTTTGTTCTCTCGTCTTGTGTTTTTCTTCGTTTTTTCCTGCTTTCTGCGTCACTAGTCCTGAATCGGCTTCACCGGAACAGGAGGCCATCAGTAACAACAGCAACAGGAAGAATGTTAGTTCCTATATATTTGTTACATATAAATATAATAATATTTTGTATAGTTATTCAATTATTTCCTAAGTGACAAGAAGAAATGTGTTTTGTAATGTTTAATTTATCTGCAATGCATGGTAATGTATAGGGAAAGTATTGGAATCATGCCTAAAAAATCTCAACTCAAGTTTTCGCCGGATTTACACATTTTGGGATATCTAGCATACGAAAAAACAGTTTTTAGCAGGATGTCTGCGTGTGTGCCTGTGTGTGTGTGTGTATACCTGTCTGTGCAAAACATGTATCCACTCTGAATAACTAATTGACTAAATTTCATAAAATGTGTTATGTAAGTCACTTGTGTGACTCTGGTGCTGATTAGATTTTGTTTCGATTGGGGATAAAAGAACCTACTTTTATTGCAAAATGACAGGCACAAATTAAGTTATCCACTCTAGCCAAAAATTTAATTGACTAAATTTCTTAAAATTTGGCAGATAAGTTACTTGTAGGATACCCTGGTGCTGAATATATTTTGGTACGATTCTGGGAAAATAAACCTGAATTTTGTTTACAAAATGGCCCGCAAAAGTCGCATGTAACTACTTTAGCTAAATATCTAATTGACCAAACTTCACAAAATTTGGTACGACAGTCATATGTAGGTTAACCTGGTACTAATTAGATTTTGATTCGATTCTGGAAAAAGTACCTGCCTGTTCTGCGGCATGGCAGCAAAAGTCTAAATGTAAAATAAAAGTCTATGTATGCCGAAATGTATCAGTTAAACGCTTGTTTCATACATAATTTTTGACAATGAAAAGAATAAAAACAACCCCATGACTTTAGGAATAATTGTTCTCGAGATATTTTAGTGTTTTCGCATTTTTGCTACGACGGCTTTGAAAATAGGTCTGATTACCAAATCATATTGAATTAAGAGTGCAAATTCAGGGCAATTTCAAATAATTATGCCTGTTATAATGAGTAGTTAAACTCAATTTTATGGGTTATTAAAGAAATTAAGAAAAAATGTATTTGAATTTGTTGGGAAAGTCATGCGCCAGCACGTGCACTTTTTGTATATTAATATATGCATTAAAAATATCATTTGCGTTTAAAATGCATTTTTAATTGAATATTTTCTGTTTTATTTTAGGTAAGATTCGAGGAATTTTAGATTCTACAATTCTTCTCCATGTTCTTAAAGCTGTCATGAAGTTTAAAATATATGGTAATTCTCATTTGTTTATTTTAATTTATTTTAATGCATTATTTCTATTAACATATATAAATACAATTTCAGATAAGCACAATTTATAAGATGTGGTATTTACTAAACTTTAGAACTAAAAAAATGTGATATTGATGTTAAAAGAAAGAAAATATGAAATTATTGCCACTATTAGATTTCAAAAATTACTTAGATACTACAAAAATTATTTCGCATGAAATTAACCATTACTCATTAATGCCATTATAGACTTTGAAAGCCTTTAATTTATATTAATTTTAATTTCCATTTACTTTTGAATACACACAAGGGTTTAGTGCAAGTACTTATAGGAAAATCATTTAGATACAAAATATCCTGGAGAGGGGGATTTTCCCTCTAATACTTATTATATGCTTTAAATCTAGGTTGAAAATCATTTAATTTTGAGTTATCCAAATGTGTAGTGTGCTTTATTTTAATGTGCAATATTTATGTTCAATGTGTAATATTTAATGTTTAATGTGTAATATTTTTACGCACATAATAGGTACGCACATAAACTAGGTACGCAGAATTCTTTTGGCTGTTGTTAAAATGCACTAAAGGTTCAGGTTTTCAATTATTTTATATATCATCATTGTAGCTTTCCACATGATTTTGCACATATCGCAGAGATGGTGTCGGTTTGTATTTAAATCATTAAAACTGTCAATAAAGTATATATCACCACTTTCATTGGAATTAAAGTTGGTTACAGAAAGATCTTCACAGTTTTGAAGAATTTATTTGGGCCATAAATCATCACACCATCAACTTTTTGTAAAAACAAATCTTAAAGGGACTTATCAACCTGCAGCTGATCATCTATTTGAGAGATCCCCCATATCTGAGTTCCAGCAATTATTTAATTTCCTTAGGGGATCCACTAATCACATTTGTTTCATTGTATTCATCAGCTAGAAGCTGCTTTAGACTGATTATTCTTATGTTGCAAAAAGTATATACCATATATACAATACTAGAAAATGTGCCTGTTGTTATTGTTGCATGATGAGCATATGCATAATATGGTTTTTTATTAAAAGTACAAAATGTGTTTCTTTCTTGTTACAGTATAAATGAAATCTCTATTCTTTACTGTCCAGTTAGTTTATCCAATTTATTTTCCTTTGCACTGAAACTAACTTCTTTCTTCTCTCTTCGTACATTTTATTAATAACTTTTCTGGAAACATCTGGTGGCATAACACCAACTTTCAAGATAATACAGATTTTGCAAGTTTAGCCTCAAATTTATTAGAAAACCCTTACCTGTCCCGTTCATGAGCAAAATTTGGTGCAGATAACCGATAGTTGAAGGCCCAGACCACACGACCAACCCAGGGGTTTATGGTAACCAATTGTGTGGCCGGGAAAGAGATAACCGATAGTGATATCTTTGTGTGGATTTACATGATGTTTATAGATACGTCCATCTCTATACGTCCATGAGTATGTTCTGATTCCTGTTCTTTATTTTTTGTATTTTTTTTTCCTTTTATAATTAAATTAGCATTGACGAATTTATTATAATTTCCAATTCCACTTCCTACCTTCTAGTTAACCTTTATTAACCCGTTTTTACATAGTTTGTTGCAAAATTTCTAATATGCATTTTACACACACGCCAGTGATCATACATACGGTTCCTCTGTTCAATTGGCACTTTATTTCGATAAATTTCACTTGCAGTGAGTTATGCTAAAGAATCCACTTCTACAATAATTTTACATATGTATTATATAAACACCTTGATTTATCTGTATGTGTATCTATCTATCTCTGGGTAACCCTTGGCGAAATTTTGGCGTCGAAATTCGCGGAGTATCGCCAACTTGGCGAAATATTTTAAATGTTGCTAAATTGCCTAAAATGTCGCAAAATTGATAAAATTGACGCTAAATCAATGGAAATAACGACTAATTGATGAAAATTCAATATCTTGGTATCGCAAATTTGGCGACTTTTTTAAATATTGACAGATTGACGAAAATGTCGCCAAATTGATAAAAATTAGGCTTAATGGGTAGAAAAGTAAACATAAAAATTTGTATTTTACTGTACACCATAATCAAAATCTAATGATCATTTAAAATTAAATATAGTATAATTGCGTTGTTTCAGAATGAAGATGCACGGAATTTAAGCAAAAATTAAGCAGTTTTAAGACGGATACAACACTAAGTATAAATTAAAAAGAACTTTAAAAATCACGATTTTGACACAAGATGGATGTCATATTTTAGTTTGAAGTTGGTCACGTGATCACTTTATATAATATGGGTGTAACTATTATTTTAATTTTGATTTAGAAAACTACCGAATATATTTTGCTGAATTTTTTTTCATATTTTTAATGGGTTCATTTGAATATTTCCGAAAATTTTCGAAAAAAATTGTGAATTTTAAATTCGCTTAAAAATTGTTTGAAAAATTAGGTCCCATAGGGTTCAATGTATTTCATTTTTTCAACCCGGTTTTAGTCCAAAACTCATTTGGTGTTATTAGTCATTTATATACCCATAGGTCCCACAGACCGCCTGAATAACATAATAAAATTTCATCTTGATAAAGTCATAAACATTTTTCAAATATGTTGTCAAGTGCTAAAAAAGAAACTCCCATAGAGATAGCATTATACAGATGATATTTTGTTTTTGCAAATTTATTTGAAGAAAAATATCATATTGCTTAAGAATGAAATGAATTCCAATGTTATTTTGCTCCAGGCAACTCCATTACATATTTTATTATTTAAATAATAAATAAATGTGTATAAAAATAAATTTTATCGGGATTTCGACTTGACTGGATTGTCTTAATTAAAGCCTTCGGGTTTAATTTTTATTGATATTTCAATTTCTTACATCAACTAATTTATTTTGGCAAGAATGTTTCAAACTCATATATTGTGAAACAGTTAATTCATATAATGTGTTTAGTAAATTGTTGAAACAAAGTGAAAGTAGTGAAGGTCCATCTTTAAATATCAAATTAGCGTTTTCATTTTGTTATATATTAATCAAACTTCTTAGCGTTTTCGTTTTGGCAGATATTGATCCAAATTCATAATTTTTGTAAATGTGTTTACAAACGGGATCAAGATGCTTTATTCTCCAATTCTACCTGTGAATATAATATTATACATCGAGTACATAGATTCTTATGCTTCGGTTTCGGAGAATAATATTGAATATTTTTTCAGGACGTTTTGAATGACAATGTTTTTTTTCCGACCCAGACCGTGCCCTTTACCAACAAAGGGCCAACAATGCTATTTAGAATACCATAGCAATTTCCATGTAAATGTGAATTTTAAGTTTCTTTATATTATATACTCGCCGCCTTCGGCGACCAGCCTGTTCGCTACCCTTGAAAATTCTGATCGTGGCTAACTCGCTGGCGCCATAACCCCGTGGCGTTAACAAAGTTTGTTTTAGTTTAATGACGTTAAAACTAACCATAATTCAATCATTTAAATTTTATAATGACCATATGCTAAGCTCTTCACTCTGTATACTGTTACCACCACCCGATGTATACAATACATCACCACAATTCAATCTACCATAATTCAGTCATTTAAATTTTATAATGACCATATGCTAAGCTTTTAATTCCATCATTTAAAATATAACGTAATTTTCTAACCCGATGCATAAATGCACTGCGACAATTTCCATGACTTTATTTTTATTTATTTTTTTCCATAGAAACACCGTGCGTCTGCGCGCTCATGTGGGTGAAAAACGTCTTCCGCCGTTTCGCCGTGAAATTGAAAATCATTACTTCCTTAAAATCCGGATCGTGCGGCTACTTTTTATTATTTCTTGACCAGATTGGGCTTGTAAGAAAGTCTAATCTTTGAGCTTTCAAAAATGTAAATTATTAGTCCAAATGTGGTACTTTTTCCGATGCGAGGATTTAAATATGAAAGTTAATTTTTTTGAGCCGAAAGTGACTTTTATTTTTAAATCTTTAAAAAATATTAGAATCTGTCCCTGAGATATGAAATTGATATATTTCTACTTGCAGTTGTCTTCTCTTTCCGGTCGTGTGACTTGTTTTTTTCTACGACGTCTGGATGGTGAAAAAAAAGGGGGAAAAGGGAAAAAAACGGTCGTAATCGCATTAAATAATAAAAAAAAATAATTAAAATTTTAAAAATCGGTTTTCACGTTTCACCTCCCCCACCCTCCGGATCTCTGATTGCCAAATTTCGTAGCTTTGCGTCGCGTGGTCGCTAGGCCTATAGTGTATAAGGCAGGCAGACAGACGCACAGACATTGCCTTTTATTATTTAAGATTTCATACTATACAACTTGTATTTACACAAATAGCTGCATACACGAGTATACAACTAGTATTTATATAAATAGCGAAATAACTCAATTCTGTAGATTTAGACATAAGTCAATGAAAATTTCCGCATATTTTCAAAGCTACCTTCATCTACAATATACTCGTGCATACACATCCGCAACTTTTTCTGAACATTCCCTTTTGCATTTCTCTCCTTCATTCTACATGTAATTTACATTCATCGCTTAAATCCTCATACTGCAAGAAGGGGGATTTATCTCAGAGGAATGCATTCGTGAGATGTAACATGTGATAGAATTTTGCGGTTCTAATGCAGACGGACTAAATCTCGCAGATGGATTTTGGATCAATAGAACCGCATTTTGAGTACAGGCAAATGGTCCTAAATCCACAAAACGTACCAGATTTTATTGATGGGTTTGCTTATGCATTTGAGTAAAAACTGGAATACGGTAAAATGGTGTAATATAACAAAGAAATAATTTACCTACAACTCCAGTTCAATGGAACTGAAATAATTTTACGTATTGTGAAATATAGTAATAAAATATAACAAAAAATATCAATCATGCATGAAGAATTGATTATGAAACGCTTTCCAACTGAAATTCAATTTTATTTAAACATCTCTAAAATGTGTGATACATTTAGCAGTGATATTTTTAAAGTCGTACAGTACTACAGTCATTTATTATACTTGAAAACTTAAAACTTCATTGAAATATAAAACGTCTGCCTCTCTATGTAAAATCAAAGAATATTTTATTCATATCACCTATATTCGAAGCTCCAAAGCTCGATAATTTATCTTGAAAAAAAAAACTGCAAATCTTATACAGCAATCGTTACAATCAACCTTAAAATCGTGTGATTTGTCTATGTTCTGCATACATTAAAAATATACTTCGTTGTAGAAATAACAGTTCATTGACAAGTTAAAATCAAAAATATTATAATTGCGTTGGCATAGAATTTAGATACACAGATAATACGCCAAAATAAAGCATTTTTATGAGGGATGCAGCACTAAATATATATTTAAATGATCTTTACATACCGCAATCTTTCAATATCATGATTTACTGTCGTTTTCATACATCTGTCAGTATTTTCTTAGATTTAGTTATATTTTCGTCAATTCTGAGATATTTAAAGAAATAGCGACAGATTTTCGTCAACCATTTCTCTGGTTTGATGACTAAAATTGTCTTCAATAAGAGGCTAAGTTAAAGTAACTGAACCATTTTCTTACACAATATTTCATTGGCCATTTCCTAATATTATGCACGACATAATACTGCATATCTAATATGGGGACGAGAGAACTCAGATTAAAAAATCATAAACTTTTAGATTTGGTATTAAATGGTTACATTTTTGTTGCGAAGGCTTTGACCCAATGAGTGAAGGCTCTGACCTAGGTATTCAAAATTTTAGATATCTCGCACTTTTTTTAACATACTACCAAGTGTCGTCAAAATTAGAATAGTTTTTTCAATATAAGCACTATCTGAAAAAGGAGGATAAGGAGAAATCTACGAAAATGACTAATCATTTCTGAAGTTCAAAACTGGAGTATCTACCTTGCTTTTGAAAATGCAACCATGCTATTTAATAGTATTCTATAATAATATTCTGAAATAATATTTTAGACTGCCACATATCTATCCAACGGGCCATCTAAAATGTGTTTAGTATCTGCAGTTTTACAGATATAGATATAGGGGGTGTACCGCTTGAAATCATACTATATATATATATATATATATATATATATATATATATATATATATATATATATATATATATATATATATATATATATTGCTAACTTTAATACAAAATCAAGAATCAATTATGTGTAACGAAAAACACGCACGAAATAGTTTTTCATTTCATATACCGCTTCTTAAGGTTTACTTTATACATTCATGTTCAATATTCTGAATATTATCTCCAAGCATCGCTTAGAATCTCATCTTACCGAGTTCCGGATCAAATGGAATGGTTTGTGAGACCTAAATGCTGCATGGGAACATGCAACGGAATTTTGTGCTACAGAGGTGCCTAGGTTCAGTGCAGAGGTTGATTTTGGATCAATACTGCTATATTCTGAGTAAAGACAAATGGTTCTGAACAATAAAAGATAATGGATTTGCTTCACTGTTTTGTTCATGCATTCTATCAGAAACTGAAAATACCATTGTAATTCAACTAAAACATTAAACACGTGGTGAATTTTCCTTTTACATAGAGCAGCGTGATCGACATTTTCAAGACTTCTGTACCCCTTTTTAAATCTTGTTCTTATCTGGGAAAATCTTTTACATATTAATATTTACGAAGTGATCTCTGTTTAACATTGATCCGTATAGTGTATCCCCTAAATAACTTATGCTAGTTTCTTTTAAGGGTTAGTCAACTTCGGTGACAACGTTATACATATTTTCATTTAATATGCAGCATTTATAATAAATGTGTTTAATAGAACAAAGTAGAACACAGATATTTATTTTTGCGAGAGCATTTATGTAATTCTAAGTCGAGAACAGAGAACTCAGCCGAATGACGCCAAGGTTGACAGTTTTGCTCAGAGAAGTTTACGACTTGAAAATCCTTGACATTAGCAGCTGGAAAAAATTACGATGACGATATTGGGTTTCCGAGCAAAGCTTTCGAGCAAGATTAGCACAAGCTACATAGGATTCAATCAGGATGCACCCCGACATTACACAAAGGCTAAGCCAATGAAAGTCAAGGAAAAGCAATGCAAATGAAAGTCGAGATAGGCGTGTTTTTCCGGAGCAAGAGATATATGTGATTACCTAGTAAGAAGAGTAGACAATAGCAGAAAAAGAACGAAGTAAGAGATGAGATGGGGATTAGAGTGTGAGTGATGCAGTCGCTCCACAAAATCGACGTTAAAGTGTGTTACATGTATTAAAATGTTGGTGTGTAATTATTAAAACGTTGGTTTGTTGCTGATATTTCAGCGTAAGAGTTGTGTCGAATCTCCGCGCCAAGCCACCTATGAATGTAGTGCAACTGAGCAATTTTATGGGCGAACCACTAATTTGCACATAATCGAGTGTAATTTCTCGCAATATTTCGATCAGAGTTCAGGTTTCACATTTTAACTGTCTGGGTCACTTGTATAAAAAATCTGATGTGGGCAAAACATGATTTTCCTTATATAATGTAATTGAATTTACTACTTTTACAGTAAAAAAATATGTTTTGCTTATAGTAGATACTAATATTCTTTCCAAGATATTGAATTTTCGGCAATTAGTCGTCATTTTCAGTGATTTAGCGTAATTTTTACCCATTTAGCGAGATTTTCGTTAATTTGGCAACATTTCAAAAACTCGTTGGCGACATTCCGCCAAATTCGTCGCCAAAATCTCGCCAAGCGTTATGGACGAAGAAATAAGTTATTTTTACAGCAGATAAATGACTATTGGCGTTTAAATACAAAAGTATTACTCAAAAAATATTTTTTCATGAATGAAACGAGCTAGATCCACGAGAATGATGTCACCCTATTTATCGCATGATATTACATATGAAAAGTGAGCATGTTTCTCAATATGAATTTTCTTTTTATTTTATAAGACTTTTTGATAATTTTTTTGTTTTAAATGTGCAATATCTCGAGAATGGATATGTTAGCGTTCGAAAAATTATGTCAATCGTTTTCTAATGAAAAATTACATAAGAAATGTCTATTTGCGTAACTTTATTAGTGGTTTTGATTTTTTGACGATTTTTCAAAATTTCATTCGAATATTTAGTGGGGTTCTGAACATTCGGTTGCGTATAAAAACAATAGGCTTCCAGTGTTTATGGAGTGTGATTTTTGTACCAAATTTGGTTCGAATCGGTCCATTCGCTCGTCAGTTATCGTCTCCACAGACTCACTGACACACACACACACACACACACTTTTACACACACACACACTTTCACACACACACACACACACACACACACACACACACACGCGCGCGCGCGCACACACACACACACACACACACACACGCGCACGCACACACACACACACAGACATCACTTCAAAAATGTTTGATTCGTGATCAGGGATGCTTGAAACGTGCTCTCCCGTCGAAAACTCGAATTCGAATATTCGATCCCATCACGATACTTTCCTTATACATTATGTATATAAGGAAAATAATAATTCAATCAACGAGTATCTTGGGAAAATTAATTAGTAAGTGTTTTTGTATCTATAATAATAAGAGAGTGTAAAATAAATATAATTTTAAAGATAAATTATGTAATGTATTAATTTTTAGGTAAGGCAATTGAGCTCGCACTTGAGCAAATTTGGTGATTTATTGCAACACAACAATTAAGTATTTTACACGTGATATTTTCTGTAATTATATCACGATTTTCAAAGAATATATCAATTATGCGATAGATAGAAACAATTCTTACAAATATTCGGATAATTGGATCTCATTTTGCTAATAGAATGCTTGATTTCCATATCCCTGAATATATTCCATATTTCACAGCAACATCAAAAATCTGATGTGAGCAGCTCATGCCTTTCCTTATATAATGCAATGGATTTACTACTCTTACATTAAAATAAAATAGGTTATTCTTATAGTAGATACTTATATTTCCAAGATGTTAAATTTCCGTGAATTAGTCGTTATTTCATTGATTTAGCGCCATTTTTATCCATTTGGCGAGATTTTCTTTAATTTGGCTAAGTTTAAAAAAGTCGCCAAGTTGGCAACATTCCGCCAAATTCGTCTCCAAAATATCTCCAAGCGTTATGGATAATAAATTATTCTTATAGCTAATCAATGGCTTTTGGCGTTCAAATTCAAAAGTATTATTCAAAGTATATTTTCTCAATGGAATGAGCTAGATCCACGAGAATGCTATCACCCAATTTATCGCATGATATTACATATGAAAGGTGAATATTTTTTTAATTTATTGCATTTTTTGACAAATTTATTTAAAAAAAGTGGAATATATCAAGAACGGTTCATGCTAGCGCTCTAAAGTTTAGGTCAATCATTTTCTAATGAAAAATTGCATAAGAAATGTCTGTTTGCGTAACTTTTTTAAAGGTATTGATTTTTTGATGATTTTTTCAAAATTTCACTCGAAAAATTAAGGGGTTCTGTACATTCGATTGTGTTTCAAAACAATAGGCTTGCAGTATTCATGGATTGTAAGTTTTTTACAGAACTTCATTCGAATCGCTCCATTCGTTCATGAGATATCGTCTCCACAGACTCACGGACACGCACACAAACAGGCACATGCACACACACACACAGAGAAACACACACACACACACACACACACACACAGATCACCACAAAAATGTTTGATTCGTGATCAGGCATGAAACGTGCTCTCCCGTCGAAAACTCGAATTCGAATTTTCGACCCCGTCACAATACTTTCCTTAAACATTATACTACGTATATAAGGAAATATAAATATATGATTATCAGGTTCTTAAACCGGACACCTTCTCAAGTGATATACCTTCACCCGTATGGACTACCCTGGACTGCATAGAATATAATAGATCGTAATTATTTTCGTACTATTCTGTGAGTTTTCCGTTAAAGTTATCCATTGTAGAAATTAAATATTTTGTACAGTTATGCTTGGATTTCATTTGTTTTTCTTTTATCGATTCCATAACATCGACTTTTGTAGATTTTCTTTAACTTGATGATTCGAATTTTGTATTTTTATTCATATGATTGAATATTTGCTGATTTATATGATTTATACTTTTATTTTGTAGGCTTGTTAGAAAGTTAGGTTTTTCGAGTTACAGCTTCTCACTTTTCTTTCATTGGACTTTCAAGCTATTATATTATATTCCGATAATAGAAATCCGATAATAGAATATTCCGATAATAGAAAAGGACAGCACTGGCTCAAATTCGAAGATTAATCAGAATTAAATTCATAGTCAGGTCTGAGTATTTAATTCTAATTAACCCACACAAATGCTTGTTTCAGATTTAACAATAGTGCATTACTATAAATGTTCAAATTCAGACAAAAGGATCCAAAACATGAAAAATTGAAGATATGAAACATTAGGAAAATTTGTATTACCATACGGCAAGAACCCTTCTTCATTCACCACGTGTATATGCGATCAACCGCAAGAGTATGATAAATATCAAGAATCACCGGAATGAACATGACGAAATACAACCTAAGAGGCGGAACGAACGTCCTCAGCGACCCTCCCAGACCCGTCCAGTGAGTCCGAGCTGGAGACAGGACAATTACATGTATAAGTAAAACATAATATGAACATGAAGCATAGATGAAAATTCCTAGTAAACAAGTGATTCTTAAGAAAAATGGATAAAATGGAATACCACTATACACCAATTGTAAGGACGCTCAACGTATATATATATATATATATATATATATATATATATATATACCGCGTGCAGTTTTCTTTTCTTGCATATTCATATAGCATGACTGATCTATACCACATCTCTATACAGTATTCAGAGATGCAATGTAACGTTAATTGTTTACCAATTTCATTCTTCAACTCAAAGGCATTTAGAATTTCAAGATACCGAAGCCGCAGAGGAATTTGAAGTAATTAATGATCTCTTAAATTTCCAATTTACAGAGAACGGATTATGAATTAATGATAAGCAATCGCAGTTAACTGTCTACATTTCCCTGTATCTGTTGAAATGCATGTAATAACTTGGTATCCATATATTCAAACATATGTGTAAAGATTTTGTAGATTTTCATGTATCATGTTGATAATTTCGTGGTACGTCAAATCTGAAGAACTATGGACGATCGTTAAACTAGTGAAAATTGATTTATAAATTGCTTGCTGTAGTATTTTATACAAATCTGTATAAATAAAATTTAAAATCTGCCTGTCTATCTGTCTGATTGTCCCATCATCACGGAAGAGCGACTGAACCGAATTTGATGAAATTTTGTTGTTGATGTTGAAACCCAGACCGTCCGATCTACCTGGAAGGTGTAAGGTAGCCGTTTGGACGACAGGGAAGTGCCACCCAATTTAGACCGGAACCCAGTGGGGGAGGCATCCACAAATGCCGTACCCTCCTTCCCCAACCTACAACTTCTCGGACCCACGTGTTTAACGTGATCGTACTCCGCATGAACACGGCGGCAGTTCTGGCAGCGTGCAAATCCAGCGCGCAAACCACTGGGCTACCGCGCGCAAACCACTGGGCTACCGCGCCCGAAATGTGCCAACAACACTGATGAAAGTTTGTGGATAGCCTTAAAATAGCCCTCCATAAATTTAGCCCAAATTTCGAGTATCTAGGACCAGGGGTTGTCGAGATATTAATCTAAAATGAAACTTTTCCCTAAGAGTTCTACTCTCTAACTCCGTTGTTTATCCAAACGAAAAGCTTGAAAATCGTTTGAAAATGAATTAAAATTTTATCTCTGTGTTTGATGGGAGATCTTTTGCGCTAATTAGTCACTTTCTGAAAACATGAATTGTTTGAAACATGGTTTAAATGGGAATTCTATCTCCATGGTGTATTTTCACAAGCTTTTACTGAACAATGAAAAGTATAAAGAAATCAAAATGGCTATTTAATTTCGTAGTTTATGAGGAAGATTCTATCTTATATCATGTTGCTCAGAAACGTAATTAAATTAAATCCGGCTGTTATATGTAATTATTATTTTTTCGATTTGAGTAATAAATAAATGGATATAAAAATATATTTTAGAAAAGAACGATTTGAATTTTCTTATAGCATTTTTGACTGGATAATATCAATTCCTGTCTTCAGGTTTAAACGTTAGTATTATTGATATTTTCCGGGATTATTGATCCGGGGATTATTGATATTTTCATGTTATTATTCAATTGTTTTATTATGACAAAAATTGTTTAAACTCATATATTATACGTTGTACGAGTAATCTTCCACAAATACACGGGTACATCTTCTAATCAACGAGAATATAAGTTGTACAGGTATATTGGCATATGTTTTGATATATATTGGCATAGATTGGAATCAATTACGACCTTCTGGTATAAAGAGTACGGGGATTATTGAAATTTTCTATTTATAACGTCATTTCTTTTATTTTGGCAAAGATTTTTGAGACTCATATTGTAATACTGATAATCTTCGACTAACACACTGGCATATTTTATAATCTGCGACAATATAAGTAGTACAGGGTTGCATATATTGATTCAATTCCTTTTTTTTTAGTAAATTTGCTTACAAAAGGGGCCAGGATGTTTTATTCTTCAGATTTGCCCGTGAAGATAATTTTGCATAGTGTGAGAACATATATTCTTAAACTTCTCTTTAGAAGCAATAAATTTAATATTTTAACAGAATTTGCACATGATTGCGAATTATAAGTTTCTTTATATACTCCGTACGAAGAACGGGTATGCTGCTAGTTAATAATATAATATAATCGTGCATGTACAAATACTGTTATTTGAGGAACAATTTACATTTCGACCACTACAAAGTACATAAAGAAGATAGATCAAGCATGCATAAAGGATTGATTATGAAACACTTTCCAACTTCAATGCACTTATATTTAAACATCTCTAAAATGCGATGCATTCTTCGATAATATTTTTAAAATTATCGCAATACAGGAAGTATTAATTTATTATATTTGAAAGCTTAAAACTTCATCGAAAAAAATGAACTTCATTCAAATGACGGCATAGAAATATAAATTGCCTGGTTTAAACATCTCTAAAATGCGATACATTTCTCGGTAATATTTTTAAAATTATCGTAATAATGCAATAATTTATTATATTTTAAAACTTCATCGAAAACAAATGAATTTTATTCAAATGACGTCATCGAGTTATAAATCGCTTCTATATAAAAGCAGCATTTCATTCATAAACTTTTTCCATTCTTTTCATTCATCACAATGCTATACTAATTTATTTTATTTAAAAACTTAAAACCATGGAGGTACAAGTAATTTAACTCTATGCTTAAAACTTCATCGAAAAAGTCGTATGGTTCTCTGTGTAAAATCAATGAATGTTTTATTCATATCAGCTATATTGCAGACTCTATGAGCTAAATAATTTTGCGTTAAAGAAGTGCAGGAATTCTTAAAGAGCTCATTTTACATTTCTTAATGTTTACATTCTCTATAAGTAAAAATTAGGCTTCGTTGGAGAAATAATCAAAGTTTGATGATCAATTAAACTCAAATATATTGTAATTGAGTTGTTTCAGTAGAAAGATGCCCAGAATTTAAGCAAAAATAAAGCGGTTCTAGGACGGATACAACACTAAATGTGAATTAAAAAGAACTTTAAAAATCACGATTTTGACACAAGATGGATGCCATATTATATTTTCAACTGGATAACGTGATCTCTTCCTATAATGGTCACGTGATCCATCCATATAAATGGTGCAATTATTATTTTAATTTTTATTTAAAAAACTACTAAATATATTTTGCTGAATTTTTTTTATATATATTTTATGGGATAATTTTTATATTTTCTAAAACTTTCGAAGCAATTTGTGAATTTTAAATTCCCTTAAAATTTTTTGAAAAATTAGGTCCCATAATGTTCAATGTATTTCATTTTTTCAACCCGGGTTCAATCCAAAATTAATTGGGTGACATTATTCATTTATATTCCCATAGGTCCCTGCCTCAGCCCGTATGAACAACGTACTAAAATTCCATTTTGATAAAGTCATTTTTACGGCAATTATCGTGCTAATGGATAGACAGACAGACAGACAGTATGAACAAAGTCATAAACACTTTTCAGCTAAATTGTAAAGTGTTAATACAAACTGGTGTGAAGATCAAGGATCATTTAACACAGTTCCGTTTCCGGTTAAACAATCTGTATGTAATCGATAATATACATGGAATTATTTACCCCATTACTTTTATACATATACTAGTACTTTAACCCTTAGCATATTGGGAGTTGCACAGTGATGAGAAATAAATCTAATATCGAGATAAGTTCTAAAGAAAGCTAACACAATTATATTATTTTGTCAATAAAACAATAATAAGTCAATAAAAATAGTAAGTCAGAAAAATCCTGGAATTATTCACTTTGGGCATAAAGTTAATTTAATTAGTCTGGATTGATGATAGCTTATGTTTACCTAAATATATTCTATGCTAAATTGTAATTTGCTCACCGCACCCTTGTTGGTTTTGGAGTTATCCTCGTTGTTCCATTTACGCATCATTGAATGACATTTTTGATTTCAGAGAACACTGGCAATGAGTTGTCGCTTATTTCGCTGCTGTTGTTGTCTTTCATATGATGAGATATAATATTTCGATCCAGCATAGAGTGAATATACTGATTCTCGTAATTGTGGAACAAAGATTGGAGGGGATTTTGCGCAATCTGGCCCTTGACTTGTTATTGGTGGATATTGACATGCTATTTGGATTGGATTGCGATTAGTGTACTACTGCATTGCTATAGGTGGATTGACTATTGGTGGATTGTTGCAATTGGATGGCCATGTCTTGATATACTAGATGTCTATGCTGGACACCTCCTCTGTATATTTATGGCATTACTTGTGCGATGCGTTTGGTTCTCTGAGTTCCTTAAGAGCGTAATAAATATTTCGAAATATAACTGCTGGATTGAATTGACGAAGTTTTTTTAAATTCCAGAAATACTGGTGTAATATATATTCACCAATTTTAGCTGTTTGTCCATTAACTACAAATTGTCTATCTTCATATAACAACTATACAGTATAGTTATAAAGTATTGAGTAAAAGAAATTAAGTTATACTATAACATTTCACACGACTATATGAAAAATATTTATTTTAAATTCATTTTCACTGAATCCATATAAAATGGAGTTTTTCAAAGATAGATTTGTGCTTTCATTGAATATAACAGCATCCATGAACCGGTTTACACTTTCACACTTTTTATGTTACCTTCAGCAATTAATTGCCAACGTAGGAGATATCAGTAAGAAAACTTGGAATGTACCGTATAACCTCTTTAGTCTGCATTCAGCTTTACAAAATTGTGGCACATATTAAGCTTTCCTGCTTCCATTAGAGATATCACCTGTTTCATGAAGAGTATATGGCACAACATTAGACCGTTGATGTTGCTATATTTCTATACTATGTTGCCATTAACTCCTCCGAAGTGTTGAATACTGGTAGTGATGGATGATCAATTAATCACTGCAACATGAACATACGCACATTTTAACATATCTTAGATAACATTTGTTCGCATTTAGATTGGTCATTAACATACTAATCTAAAGATATATCATTCACTATTTCCAAAACAGCATACCTGTATTAATATAAGAACCATCCATTTCACATAAACACAACATATCTCCAGACGTAATGAAAATTTAATTGTTTACTTATCCAATACAGAATCTTCTATGATTTCAAATTATATCCAAAGCGGAGAAACCGAAAATAATTAATGGTCTTTTAAAATTCCAATTTGCAGTAAGAGGATTATGGAAAATTGATAAGCAACTGCGGTAAACTGCGTACATTCCTCGGTCTTCCTTAAACTGTACGTACTAATTTGTTATCCAAATATTCAAGCAAATGAATGGACGCTTAGAAAATGTTCCCCATTTCGTTCGCAGATAATTGTGTTATGTTATTTTATACTATGGGTAATCTATAAATAATAAATAGTGGAGGATAATTGGTAAACTGCTTTGTTGATAAAGTATGTAACAGTTACGAATTAATTCATAAACAAGAAAGTTATGAATCTCAGTTTGAATTTATATTTCAATCCCTATTTTAAGGATATTCAGAGTGTTTTGTAGATGAATTAATTTAAATTTTTCATGAATTATTTATGTATTTTGGTTTATAAATTTATCTCCATTGTCACATTGGACTATTTTTGTGCACATCTATATACGTTATCCATTCCTGAAATTTGTTGTAATTAATTTTAGTAATTATTACTTTCCCTGCAATACATGGTAATGTGGTAATGTATATGGAAAGCACTAGAATCGTGTCGAAAATCGCAACTCTAGTTTTCAACGGAACTTCACAATTCGGGATCTCTAGAATACGAAAAACTATTTTTAGTGTGGCGTCTATGTGTGTGTCTGTGTGTATATGTGTGTGTCTGTCTGTGCAATGTATGTATCCACTCTAACTCAAAAACTAATAAACCAAATTTCAAGGGAAATCACGTATTGGTTACGTGAGGGAAGTCACGTATTGGTGCCGAATTGGGTTTGATACGATTCCGAATAGAAGAAAATGCATATATTACGACCTACAGGCAAAACGTTTAGCATATCATATAGGCAAACGATGATATATCCTATAAACGAAATGTCCGAGCTATAGGCAAAACGTTTAGCCTTATAGGTCGTAGTTACCCTAGTAGAATTCTTTGATATCTACGTTCTAGGCCAAATGAGGAATCTCTTTGGGTCTCTTAAGACTTTTTGAAAGAAAAAAAAAATGATGTTCTTCTGCACACTGGGGTGGGGCAATCGAAATTCCTGTTCCGATAGACCACATGGTCAATACTAATGTGTAAGCTAAAAATTTCGTCTTCTATGTCACCAGGGGGCGTATAGACCAGTGTTTCTCAGTATTATTCAGTATAAAATTTATTATTGTATTTTACATACTATATTTCACTGAAGTTGGTTTGAAAACAAAACGGTATTGAGAAAACTATTTATCCATTATAATTCACCATAGAGGTCAGCTCAGTAGTTTCTTATTCATATTAAAATTTAAATGCGGCTTAGTCACTACACTTAGTTGCTACACAGCGTTATGGTATTACCATAAACCCCTGGGTTGGTCGTGTGGTCTGGGCTTTCGACAGCGTTATGGTTCTGAGACGGGATAGTCCAGTGGTTAGTGAGCAGGAATTGCACTCGGTAAGCCCGGGTTCAATTCCCGCCATTGCCAAAACTGCCGTCGTGTTCACGCGGAGAACGATCGCGTTAAACATGTGGATCCGTATGTCCTTCCGATAGGTTGGTTGTAGGGGAAGGAGGGTATGCTTCCTGTGTATGCCTCCCTGACTGGGTTCCGGTCTAAATTGAATGGCGCTTCGCGTCCGTCCTTACCCCTTTCTGGTAGGTCGGACTGTCTGGGTCTCAACAACAACAACAGCGTTCTGGTTCTGAGCTTTTCGACATATTCACGAATATTATTATCCTTAGAATACTTCCATTATGAAATATTTATTCATAAAACATACTTAGAAATATAAAACGGCAAACTTCAAGAGAATTTCTCGTGGCCCGGAATAATGGATACCAGGGCCCGGCGGCGGCGGCCCGGTGGTTGAGAAACAGTGGTCTAGAGAATCTTAGAAGACACAAACAGAGAATTAATTTACAGATTCACGTTGATTTGCTTGATTATCAGACAGAAAAAATGAACATTATATAGGATCTCGCGAATATTGAATATAACAGCATTCATCAGCTGGTTTCGCACTTGTTCTGCACTTGTCAGACATCGGCGATGACAACCAGAAAACTTGCTGCATTTCGTAAATTTGGGTACCTCTACAGGGACGAATAAATTCTATTCCACCATCTAACCGGTTTCAAATTTCCAAAAATATGTTACTTTATGAATCCTTGATCAATTATCTTTACCGAGTTTTACTTGCAATTTTGACCTTGTACAAAATTGTTGTTTTGCCTTATCCTAGATTCCATAAACGTTTAACCGCTATCTATGTACTCAATTACTTCTATCTTTATATATTACATTCTTGACATGTCTGCCTACTTGCTAATTTTCTTTTATTTGTAAATATATGTTTTTGTGTTTTTTTTTATTTTTACTTGTTGATGCATGACAATTGATTTTATACACATTATAAAATTGAGAGTTGGACTTTATTTACTGCTTTATCGTGCCTTTGCGTTCTTAATACCTCTGATGAAGGTACATGTGCCAGAACGCGGTAAGACAATTTTTGCTTTATGTTATAACATCCGAACAAACGGGGCCTACACGTGCTTTGAATATCCAAACCAATGTGACCTAATCATTTTTGTTGAGCATTATAACAATAAATGCAATTAAAAATCCGATAACTTAACGCGATGGTTGTTTTTATGTGTGATTATTTCTTTTTATATTACAAAATCATAACTGCAGCCTACGCTGCTACTAACAAAAGCTTTTAAAAATTTAATTCAAAGCTAGCTCGGGTATCATGACATCAACTTATTTGTAATTTTTATAGATAGTTTAAAATACTGTCCTATGAATCTTCACCAATATTGGTTAAACCCTGATTAAAATTATTATTTCTTTTAATCGGCTGAAATGGAAATTTTAATTAGTTTTTGTTATAGCAAATCATCTTATATTCGTTATCCTAAAATGTCAGTATCTGCATCGTCAGAAAGCCTTCTTAATTATTCTTTAAATACAGGCAGTTTGGTATCTGTAAACTTGCTTTTACAACTTGCCTTTACATGACTTGCATTTAAATTAATTTAAAATTACAGCACGGTTCATATAAAAAAGGGAACGAATGATTCTATATTAAACAATTATTCTTATACTATTCAATATTTTTCTTTGAAAAAGAAAAACAATTCTAAATACTATGATCTTTACAGATTTGAATACGCTATATTTCGTGCTTTAAGTTTAATATGGCTTTTTAATTAAATATTAAAGATTAATTCGTTGCTGAAAAATAAGTTCATCCGCAAATAGATAAACCGAAGGAAAAATCACCTTTTCTACCATGGACGTAACTTTGTTGTGACATCAAATTCCTATGGAAGATGGGACGTGATATAAAAGCTATGGAGCACATTATGTGTTAAAGTATAGGGTATTAAAATACTATTTGTGATTCAAATCTTTAAAGCCCTGAATAATTAGATGCATTTATCATAGTAACATAAAATGTGGTGTGCCGCTGTCTTTTACAGTACATTTTACTTGTTGTTATTGCGAACCTTATCACACTAGTCCGTCCCTGGACCTCTATATGAATAATCTCGCGGCGATGAGCAAACAGCAGTGAACAGGCGCAAAAATCCGTAATTAGTGAACGGCAGCGAACAATGAGAGTAATTCCAAAATGGGTATGAAACCTGTTTAGCATGCCACGAACTCCGGTGGTGGGCAAACCGGTGGCGGAGCTCCATATTCTTGAAAATATATGGAACCTTATAATCAAGGGCATACATTTAACACGGTGGACATAGACCTATATACTCGCTGCTTTTTGGATGATCAACTAATTGTGTATTGCCTGCTTAAAGATTATTAATAAAATATATTTTCTTATTTATGACGCTAATAAGAAGACCAGAAATGCATCCTCCTACAAAGAACCCTTTCTCCACGATTGGCACGCCCACGTGCCAGCTGCGAACTTGCATTCAAGGACTCACACGCACTCGTGACGGAGGAAACTTTACCGTATGCGGAGAGTGGCACTTATACGTGCCTCCACGTGGAACGTTTTAATTTGTCTACTAGATGGCGTTACATGTCCCTGGAACTAACTTCAATGTATTTTGCAGAGGCATGACCTTGGCAGAAGAGCATCGAATGAATTATTTCTCCATTTGGAGCGGGAAACATCATTTTATAATATAAACAGACAGAGCAATTCTCGTAGCATCAACAATTTTATAATTGAGTTTCGTTTTTTATTTTTATTTCAGACTTATGGTTTCGTTGGTGAATCATAGGAATATAAGAGAGGTTTTTTTTTGTTTGGGTTTTAGAGGCAGTGAAATTATTCGTTTATTTCGGATAAAAGAATGGGAGCAACTAACAAGTATTTTGTATTCAGATTTGTATGAAAAATATACATCAAATAGAAAATACATATTTCTTTTATTTCTGAAAAAAGTAGATTTCTGTGTTGAATAGGCGATTTTTAGTGAATTTTTTTCGAGAGTTAGGCTTAGCGCAAAAAATGTGCCGTCCTTTGGGACCAGTTCGGAGGCGAAGCGCTCCGTCCTTTGGGCCGCGACAGCTCCGGAATGCCGCCATCGTGAAAGGGTTAAATGGCTATTATGTATCCAAATAAAAGTTTTTATTTTTCTTTGACCGTTTACTATCTCATCACGAGGTGGCATATGTATTTCCGTCTTGTGAGGATTATTATAAAATTACAAAAAATAAAGACTCCAAATATTAGAAGTTAAGTGAAATATGGAAAATAATTAGTAAACAAGGGAATATGCAGTATGATAGTTGCACCACCAGAACTAATAATGTCATAAAAAATGCGAAATTTATTTTTTATTTCCTCAGAATAAGAAAATGTCAATTAGTAAATTTTGCCAATTTTATTTAGGGCGTAAGAAATGCCCCCGTCTACCTTTTGGAGAAGCAATCACTAAGATATTCCAATTGTCATGAAGAACCCTGCAACAAAAAATCTGATGTGGGCAACACATGACTTTCCTTATATAATGCAATGAATGTACAACTTTTACAGTTAAAAAATAAGTTTTTCTTATAGTAGATACTTATATTCTTTTCCAGATATTGAATTTTCGACAATTACTCGTCATTTTCATTGATTTAGCGTCATTTTAATCCATTTGGTGAGATTTTGGTTAATTTGACAACATTTTATCTGGCGGAAAGTCGCCAAGTTCCCGACATTCCGCCAAATTCGTCGCCAAAATCACCCCAAGCTTTACTGATGGAGAAATAAGTTATTCTTATAGCAGATAAATGCCTATTTGCGTTCAAATTCAAAAGTATTACTCGAAGTATCTTTTCTCATAAATAGAACGTGCAAGATCCACGAGAATGATGTCACCAAATTTACAGTATGGTATTACATATGTAAAGTGAACATGTTTCTCAATAGGAAATATATTTTTTTTATTTTATATGACTTTTTGATCATTTTTTTGAAAAATGTGCAATATCTCGAGAACGGTTCATGTTAGCGTTCTAAAATTCATGTTAATCGTTTTTTAATGAAAAATTATATAAGAAATGTCTATTTGCGTAACTTTATTAGCGGTTTTGATTTTTTGAAGATTTTAAAATTTTACTCTAAATCTTAGGGGGGTTCTGAACATTCGATTGCGTATAAAAACAATAGACTTCCAGTGTTTACAGATTGTTATTTTTGTACCAAATTTCGTTCGAATCGGTCCATTCGTTCGTCAGTTATCGTCCCCACAGACTCACTGACACACACACATACATACTTTCACACACGCACACACAGCCATCACTTCAAAAATGTTTTATTCGTGATCAGGGATGCTTGAAACATGCTCTAACGTCGAAAACTCGAATTCGAAATATATCGACTCCATCACAATACTTTCCTTATACATTATGTATATAAGGAAAGTAATAAATTATTCAAAGTTAAATAGTAGCAGATTTCAATTTTGAGATAACTGTAGTAAAAATGACTTTGTCAAAATGAAAGTTTAGTGTGTTGTTAAGACTGTCTATGGGACATATGGAAATGTAAATGAATAATGCCATCCAATTAACTTCACATTGAATCCGAGTTGAAAAAGTGAAATATAATGAACATTATGGGAACTAATTATTCAAACTTTTTTTAAGCGAAGATAAAATTCATAAATTCCTTAGAAAATTTTAAGAAATATTCAAATTATCCCACAAAATTATATATACAAAAAATTCAGCAAAATATGTTCGGTAGTTTTTTAAATATAAATTAAAAATATCTATAACGAAGCTAAATTTTAGTGGATGCTAAATGTAAAAAAATCAAGTGATTGCAAGTTCAGTTGTATAAAAATTGTAAATTTGTGTAAGAATTAGTTCAATAAGAATTGCTAACGTTGTGTAAGAATGAATTGTATAAGAATTGCCAAATTATTTAGCTCTGGAATTTGGAATGTATGTGATATTGATGAAATATTCATTGATTTTACATAGAGAAGCAGACGATTTTATAGTAGTGAATTTTTTATAAAGTTTTAAGTTTGCAAGTAAAATAAATTATTGTAGTATTGTGATAATTACAACAAAATCACTGCTGAGTGTATCACGTTACAGAGATGTTTAAATAAAACTGCATTTAATTTGGAAAATGTTTCATAATCAACGCGTTGTACATGATTAATCTTTCTTGTCCATATTTCACTTTATTTCTACAACCAAATCCCATTCTTACAGCCTGTGTGAAACACACACTGTACATTCCGCACGAGTATACAACCAGCTCGCAAATATCTACAATTCCAAATTATCACAATATCCGGGAATCTGAATAAATAATTAATGGTATCTTAAAATTCCAATTTGCAGAAAGATGATTATGGAGGAATGATGATCGACTGTGGTATAGTGTCTATATTCTCTACTGGAAATGAATCTATGCAGTAATTCATTCAGATATTTAAGCAGATGGGAGGACATTTAGAAGCTCTCCCTGCACTAATTTTTCGATAATTGCTTTGAACTCCCTTACTAGAAGTGCCATGAAAGATCTATTATTTAAGAATGATGGACTGATAAATGGCGTACGGTGATAAACTGTATATTCCAATGATTATGCGTGCTTTCAGTTCTATGTTTTCCAAAATATTTTTATTTTCAACATATACCTTGTATATTCTCTTTACACATTAAGTACAACACTTATTAAGTACAGCACTTGTATAGAATGTTCTTAGAAATTATATATAGTAAACAATTTCATAGAAGTACGTATTGTTTTGTAGAAAATTTAATATTTTATATCATTTAATTACAATGCTTCTACGTCAAAACTGCCATATTGAAATATTTGGTAAATTGTAATTATATTATCATCAAAAGACTAAGATTTATATTACATACTAGAGCGAATTAGTCGCGGTTACATGTGCATGGGTGCTAAGTAAGCTCTTACTAATAAATATCACGAACAATAAATCTCATAAAAACGCTAAGAAAAAAGCAAAGCGCATGACACGAAAAGCATATCTAAATGTACGCCTAATCTAAATCTTAGAAAGGACTGCACAGGAATGAATAAATACATGTTTTAATAGTATGCGCGGTGGTGTTTTAAAGCAATCCTGACCTCTGGACTTCAATAAGTTCGAATCGCATCGGATAGATTTAAAGCGTACGAAAAGTTTTCCATTCATGGAAGTTTGCTTCAATAAATATAACAGCTCCAGGAAAAGAGCATAAGTCCCCAGTCGCGTGGTAAATGGCTTCGATTTGCTCCGGCAATAGCGGGGTAATAAGAGAAAGTCATGCCTTGGATAAAAAATGCCTAAGAGATGAACACGAAAAGCAATGAAAACAAAGAATGAAATAAAACAAAATTAAACATAGTCATACCATAACTCCTAGAAATAGTGTGTCATATACAAGTTAATAATAAGACAGTTCAGAATTGTATTGATATGAAAAGATTAAAAGAAATATAAATCGAAAACTGGAGAAACTTTAAAAGAGCTGTTGATTAACAGAGGCAGAGGATAAGATAAACCGATGACTAACAAACCAGCAATGACAAGCGATTGGAGAAACTAATTGCACAGTAGTTTACATTGTTTTCTCTCCATGTATTACTTGTGTAAAAAGTCATGTACTCTATTTCGTATTGAAGCATTTTTCAGTTTTATTGAGCAGCACATATCTAAAAATGTAATGGGGATTTCTGCTAGTTCACTATATAAGAAATATATTCGTAATATGTATACGAAGCATCTAAGTTGCAGATATATCTTATTTGCGACTAGTAATAAGAATGAAAATATGCACTTCTGTATAGTCCATTTTAACAACAAGGGATTGATTGCAATTCCGTGCCAATAGATCAATTGGGAGAAATTAAGTTGACCAGTAAGAAGCTCCGCGGTTCAAATACCGGCAGGAGCAGAAAGGTTCTTTACAATGGCGGACGTACGAATTAGCCCTGTAGGTTGCAGAGCTTGCAATTTCGTCCCAGTAGCTGAGCGGTAGAGCGTCGGTTGGCCAGTTCGGAGATCCAGGGTTCGATCCCCGGTTGAGTCAGCAAAGGATCTTTACAATGATTGGCGAACAAATTTATCCTGCAGGTTAATGCAAAGATGTCGGAGGTCTGAAGACCCCAGACCGTGCGACTCACATATTGGGTTTAGAGTAGCTATCTGCACGGCCGGGAAAGGATACCTCCTGCATTCAAGAGGCACCCAAGGTCTACCAAGATGTCGGAGGTCTGAATGTGGCCACAGTACGACTAGCACGGATTCAGAGGACTTTGGAAGATTGAGAGCCTATTTCAAATTGAGAGGATAAAGACCACGCATTATACTAACCTGGGTAAACATAGTAGTATCAGGGAGCTAACCTGAGGTAAAAATAGCAGAAGGTGGTCATTATGATTGTCAGTTGACCGCCAATTTGACAATATAGGGTGAATAAGAGCTTGTAATTTCGTCCCAGGAGCTCAACGGTAGAGCGTCGACTGACCGATTCGGATATCCAGGGTTCGATTCCTGGTTGGGGCAGCAAGGCTTTTTACAAGGTTAATGCAAGGCTGTTAGTGGTGTGACAATGAATCTAGTACGATCAGCACGGATGTAGTTGACTTTGGTATAGTAGACGGCGATTTCAAGAAGAGATACCAATGACCATGTGTATCATACTGACCTGGATAAATATAGTATAAAAAGACTAGCCTGGAGAAAATATACCAGGAAGTGACTGGTTAGTTTGTGGCTGGTTAGAAGGTGACTAGTTAGATTGTCAAGTTGCACGTTTATCTGACATTACAGGGAGCAGAATGCAGAATTCCTGTAACGGTAAAAGCTTGCAATTTCATCCCGATAGCTCAATTGGGAGAGCGGCTGCTGGCCAGTGCAGAAAACAGTGGTCGAGTCCGGACTAAAGAAACGAGGTTCTTTCCACTTCCATCATAACTTCTATAACTTAACTTCTATAACTTACTATCTATAACTTAAAAGTAGCGCAAAAGTAGAAAAAATAAAAATTATTAATATTTTAAATTTTCTATATACTGAAAGATAATTATGGATGCATTTAATAAAGAGGTAGACTTCTACATATAATAGAATCTAGTTTAATCTATTAGACCAATTCAGTATCCGAATATTAGAATGTGTAAGTAACCGTATACGATATTTCACTATACTCTGTTGTTGAATTTCCTTTAGATCTGAAATTCACTATTGTTATATGTAGTAAGTCGGCTCTAATGTATTTTCATCTTTTTAGAATCATGGAACCTAATTTACGTCATTTAATTGTATTTCTGCAAAATTTTTCATGTTACATGAATCACTATTTTGAAATATTATTTTACTTGCTTTTATTTATATATTATTATTTATTTATTTAGATTCATTCATTCCTATATCTTTGTAACAATTTATTATTTAAATTATTCATTAATTTATTATATTTTATTTCTTTCATTTACTTTGAAACTTTATAATTTTATTTATTAACTTTATTACTTTATTTTATTTATTTATTTTCTTTTTATTTCAATGTTTGCTAGTTCAGAGAAGAGAGAAGCAGCCGTTCATAGTTGATAAAAGCTCTTGTAGATGAAGGATATATCACCATTCCATAGTCGATGGCGACAAAGAAGATTTTGCCTGAAAAAAAATATGGCCCAATAATCGTGAAATAATAAAAAACTGGAATTGTGTGGCTTGTTAATGTTAATTGTGTAGCTAACTTAAAGTAGACGATGATCGTTACAGATCGGAGAACATTGTGAAATTAATACCCGTACAACATAAATCATTATTACTTTCCTTATATACATAATGTATAAGGAAAGTATTGTGACGGAGTCGAAAATTCGAATTTCAGTTTTCGACGGGAGAGTACGTTTCAAACACCCATGATCACGAATCGAACATTTTTGAAGTGATGTCTGTTTTTGTGTGTGTGTGTGTTTGTGTGAAAGTGTGTGTGTGTGTGTGTGTGTGTGTGTGTGTGTGTGTGTGTGTGTGTGTGTGTGTGTGTGTGTGTGTGTGTGTGTGTGGGTCAGTGAGGATTTGGAGACGATATGACACGAACGAATGGAGCGATTCGAATGACATTTGGTACAGAAATCACAATCCGTGAATACTGGAAGCCTATTGTTTTAAAACACAATCGAATGTTTACAACTCCACTACATTTTCGAGTGAAATTTTGAAAAAATCATCAAAAAATCAAAACCTTTAATAAAGTTACGCAAATAGACATTTCTTATGTAATTTCTCCTTAGAAAACGATTGACATAAACTCTAGCATGAACAGTTCTCGAGATATTACACGTTTTTCAAATAAAGTTATCAAAAAATTCCAAAAATTATAAGAAAATATTAACTGTTAAGAAACATGTTCACCTTTCATATGTAATATTATGCGATAAATTGGGTGACATCATTCTCATGGATCTAACGCGTTCCATTCACGAGAAAATATACTTTGATTAATACTTTTGTATTTTAACGCCTATAGTCATTTATCCTCTGTAAGAATAACTTATTTCTCCGTCCATAACGCTTGGCGAGATTTTGGCGCCGAATGTAGCGGAATGTCGCCAACTTAGCGACATTTTTAAATGTTGATAAATTGACGAAAATCTCGCTAAATGGATAAAAATGACGCTAAATCAATGAAAATGACGAATAATTGAAGAAAATTCAATATCTTGGAAATAATATAAGTATCTACTATAAGAATAACATTTTTTTAACTGTAAAAGTAGTAAATTCCTTGCATGATATAAGGTAGTCATGTGCTGCCCACATCAGATTTTTTTAAGGTTCTTTTACTGACAACACAGAGTTCATAAAAGCCATGCGCTTTCTTTTTGGAAAAGCAATAATTTCCTATAGAAGAAAATTCTTTGCAAAATCTTTCTGAAAGAGCCAAACAGAAACATCTTACATATTTTCCGTGAGCTGTATGATCCAGCTGTCCTCAAACGGTTCACTCTCTACATTTACTACATTCTACAGTTCTACAATTCAATATACTTTATATCAGTGTGGTCTAGCAGATCAAACACATTATTCAGAAAATTTTTGAAAACCTTTTTCTACAGTAGATCGAGGTTAAATCCGCTGGTGCAGTGAAAATAATGTTTGCTCAAGAAATCTTCTTAAAGCTTCGAACCAGGATTTCTTAATTCCATCCAAAAAACAAACGATAAATTAATCTTAAAATGGGCTAAAAATTTAGCAGGCAATAATATCCTCTTTTCAATTTAGTAACAGTTGGTTTCAAATTATGAAATGTGGTGTGAAATACCAATTTTATCTGCTATGAATATTTTAAGATCATGATGTTTATTTCCCCTTCTTTTGACGTGATGCTAGTCAGGGTCGCTTATTTACCATATACGTGCTTGGCTCACAATTATACAGGGATTCACTTACATTACCTCAGCAATATGGATACTTGATTTTCATCTAACATGAAGTGGGTTTTAAATATTTACCATGCTCTAATCTACAAATGCTCTAACCAGCATGTTGTATTATCTTAAATGTCTTCGTAAATTTTACAGATCTGTAAATTTTAATCTTCAAGTTTCGCATTCTATCAGTTTCTTGATTTTAACCTACTTTGTTTTTACTTTCCTTATATACATAATGTATAAGGAAAGTATTGTGATGGGGTCGAAAATTCGAATTCGAGTTTTCGACAGGAGAGCACGTTTCAAGCATCCCTGATCACGAATCAAACATTTTTGAAGTGATGTCTGTGTGTGTGTGTGTGTGTGTGTGTGTGTGTGTGTGTGTGTGTGTGTGTGTGTGTGTCTGTCTGTGTGTGTGTGTGTGTGTGTGAAAGTATGTGTGTGTGTGTGTGTGTGTGTGTGTGTGTGTGTGTGTGTGTGTGTGTGTGTGTGTGTGTGTCAGTGAGTCAGTGGAGACGATAACTGACAATCCGTAAACACTGGAAGCCTATTGTTTTTATACGAAATCAAATGTTCAGAACCCCCTAAATTTTCGAATGAAATTTTGAAAAAATCGTCAAAAAATCAAAACCACCAATAAAGTTACACAAATAGACATTTTTTATGTAATTTTTCATTAGAAAACGATTGACATAAATTTTAGAATGCTAGCATGAACCGTCCTCAAGATATTGCACATTTTTCAAAAAAATTATCAAAAAGTCATATAAAATAAAAAAAAAATATTTCCTATTGAGAAACATGTTCACTTTTCATATGTAATACCATGCGATAAATTGGATGACATCATTCTCGTGGATCTAGCTCGTTTCATTCATGAAAAAAGATCCTTTGAGTAATACTTTTGTATTTGAACGCCAATAGTCATTTATCTGCTGTAAGAATAACTTATTTCTTCGTCCACAACGCTTGGCGAGATTTTGGCGACGAATATGGCGGAATGTCGCCAACTTGGCGACTATTTGAAATGTTGCCAAATTAACGAAAATCTCGCCAAATGGATAAAAATGACGCTAAATAAATGAAATTGGCGACTAATTGTCGAAAATTCAATATCTTGAAAAGAATATTAGTATCTACTATAAGAAAAACCTATTTATTTTACTGTAAAAGTAGTAAATTCATTACATTATATAAGGAAAGTCATGTGTTGCCCACATCAGATTTTTTTTAAATGTGGGCGTTTGACTTTTGTAACCTCTAAGTATAGTTTTGTAATAAGGAACATTTTACATTGAATGTAATTTGGCAAGTGTTGCATTTTATAAATTATCCCATAGCTTTTGAATCTCTCTCTGCCTATATTACAGGAATCTGCCTCTATTACAGGCATTACTTGAGTAATTAAATAAATAGGGTTTTTAAGTAGATATATAGGGTTTGGAGGGGAAGAGCAATGGAGAATGGCTGTTCGGCTATGTTGATTGACCTTTCAGCTATGGGGAATGACCTTTCGGCTATGGGGACTGGCAGTGCGACTATGTAGACCATAGGTTCTCAACCTTTTTTTGCCCACTGCACGCTTTGAGAATATTTTTTTTCCTAATGCACCCCCAATTTTTTTTACTTGCGAATCTAACAGCTATTGCCACGATTATATTTAAACGTGTAATATTATATACTATAGTCGTAAGAAAGGATATGGCCCTATCCTATTTCTGAGTTTAAAGAAGACTGTTTCAATGAGAACAATTAAAACACATATTTAATTATATTGAAAAGTATTTTTATTAACATTCAAAAGACATTGTATTTATAACTTATCTAATGAGAAGGTTGAATTTGATGCATTTTAAGGAGTTTGTTAATATCAGGCTCGATTTTACTTAAAAACAACCGTAAGTCGCCGCGTTCAATAACATGGAGCCGATTTTTCTTTTTAGTTACCAATGTTGCTACAGCACTAAATCCACGTTCAGCTAAATAGGAGGATGGGAATGCTATCAGAAATCGTTGAACAATTAGTTAACCATAATCTTGGGTACAGTTGCAAAATCGGCTTCTGCAGCCAATATGCTTGGTAGCCATTCTTGAATTTAATTTTTAATTCCTCATTTGTCGTCAGTTCTATTAGTTCTTCTTCTAACTGGGATGATCCTGCTGGGTTGACATTTTAAAAAGGATCCAAAACCCAGTTTAGTATGTCCATGTTTAAAATGTCTTGGAATCGTTCCTTGAAATCATTGTGGAGGTTTTCCAAGTGTTGACAGTAAACAAGCAAGTCGTCGTGCTTGAATGATACTGCTGATATATTTGGGAAGTTATTGAATTCGCGTCTGCCGATATTTCTTTTGTATAATAGCAGTTTGGACACGAAAGCAGCAACGCTATTTTTTGTCTTAATCAAGTTTAAGTCGTCGCCTTGAAGTTGGAGATTTACATCATTAAACAATTTATACAGGTCTGTCAAGTACGCAATATCGTTCTTTGATGATTTAAGGTTGTCGCGCAATTCCGTGTCTTTGTTTCTTAGGAACTCTATCACAGACCCAAACAGATTGTAAAATCGAGTGAAACAAGCACCTTTTGACAGCAAGTGCACCTCTCTGTGAAGCAGCAATCAGTTGAAAACTTCATCATTGGCAATGCAAAGCTGACTAAATAATCTGTCATTCAACGAGTTACATCTGCTTTTATTAACTGCTCTGATAACATATTGCAGTGATGTATGGAGGCGTTCACTCAATTTTTTCGCAACCAAATGCTGGCGATGAATTACGCTATGCCCAGCAGGCACGTCAGAAACTTTATTTTTTAAGCACGCTATGAAGCCTCTGTGACGCCCTGTCATAGCCGGTGCGCCATCCGTAGCAACTGACAAAATATTATTAAAAGGAATTTCCTTTTCGTCACAGAACTTTTCCAGTGTATTAAATATGTTTTCTCCTTTTGTATCTGTTTCCAAATTCATAGCTAACAATAGTTCTTGACATATTTTCTCATCTTTGAAAAACCTCACGTATGCCAATAACAATGATTCATTGGTTGGTAAAGTGTACTCATCCAGCTGAATTGAAAATTGACAAGTCTGCACAATGATTCCTAAATGTTTTCAGCCATCTCATCAATTCGTCTTTGCACAGAACTGTTGCTCAAAGGAATTTTTCGGATAATATCTGCAGCTGGTTTATAGAGCACAGTGGTTATTACTTCATTTACTACTGGTAAAATTAAATTTTCCCCAAAAGTATGTGGTTTGCATGTTTTAGCTATCAACAATGAGATATTGTACGAAGCTCGAAGTCCGTCATCGTCTTGCTTAGAAGCTGATGAAAAAAGTTTTGATACAGTTGGCTGAATTTCGTGCTTCTTTTTCATGTCTTGAAAATAGGTCACATCTTTGTCTTTCTTATCTGGGTGTATTTTATTAAAATAATCTTGAAACCTAGAAGGCTTCATCGCTTCATTTGAAAATGTTTTTTTGACAAATAAGGCACATTGGCGATGATGGATTTGTGGGATTTTCGATAAATCCGTACTTAATATAATCCACACTATACTGCCGCCTCTTCTTTTTTGCTTCCGACATGGTTTTTACTTTACAGATACATGAGTAGTATTAGTGTACTTTTAAAACCCTGTCATCAATTGCGCGCGATAATGCTAATGAAAATAAAATGAACAATCACTGCCTTTATATAGGTTGGAGACATATAACACGCATCGACAGGAATAAGATAAACATGCAGTGACTCGTTTATAACACCCGGCGCCGAAGTAAAGCGCGGGGGCAAGGGTAATGCGGGAGCAGAGTGCGGGTTAGAACAAGCACAGATAATACTGTCAATTCTTGCAGGATTGCAAAAATCACGTTATTTAGCAAACACTTGTTATAACTGAATTGCTACAAGCATATATTTTGCTATTTTTTATTAACAGACTTTTGTTAACTTTATCTATATTTATATATGAGATATTTCACGTGAAATTGGAAGATTTGAAAATTTTTAATTCAAATCTAAAATTAAAAATTTTTATATCATCCAATTTAATGTAGATCTGAATGTAATGGAACCTTTAGGTTCAATTTTCATCCACTTCCCGAACTACCGAAATATGTGAATTTTCGCACAGGTGATAAAAATGATTAAAATACATACAATAACAAAAATTAACCAATATTAAAAGTTTACTTTAGTTAGTGCGTGATTAGCGTGTTTTTGTCTTTGTTAAACTATATTTTTTTAATCAGCCCACCGCCCCTCCGTACCATCTCAACGCCCCCTAATTTTCTCTGGTTCTTCTGCCCCGCTGAAAGTCTCAAACGCCCACAAGGGGGCGTTATCGCCCACGTTGAGAATCTATGATGTAGACTGATTGACGGCTTTGAGCATCGACTTCCTATTTACTCATCCCTAATGGAAGGATACGCAAACTGTCAGTTCGTCTCATCAATGCCTTTTATAAGAAGCTCTTGGGTCTTCTGGAATGTGTAGAAACTTTTGTTGGCTTTGTGAATACATACTTTTTGTGGATATGTTAGCGTTTTGTATCTTGTTGGAATAAAGTTTTCTGTAATCGGAGGGGAACTCTCTGAAGGTCAAGATGTGGGCTCGCTTCCCTACAGTGTTGTGAATCTATTTAAAGTGTGTGGGCGCAGATGGTGTCGACACGACGACCGGTGGAATCGTCGTGTGGTTGTTGGACCGTGGTCCACCCGGATGGAGCTGGCCATTAGTATCTAGATCGGGCGTCGCACTGGTGTCCGGCTTTTCTATCGTAACGATGACACGTTCTTTTACCGTTTTCCTTCAGGATTCCGAGCAGGATTCCTTGTTGATTAATATTTCAATATTTCATTTCATTTTTTGAAACAGATTTTAATACTTTTTACCGCCAATTTTAATCAAATCACCGCTTATATATATGATCAAATATATATGATCAAATATATTTGGACAAATATATGTGTGAGCAGAAAAGTGTATTATCAATTTAAATGCGTTTCGAATATTTTAGGATCCTATGCAAAATTAAGCACATTGAAAATCCTGAGAATTTTATTCAATTATAAAAAGAGCATTACAAAAATTAGAGATGTGAAAATCTGGGCCAACATATATCAATAATTTATTTGGTCACGCCCATTATTTTGTATTCGGAGTATTGAAGTAATGTTTATTTTCAATAAATATGAAAGCTGTGAGTTTGTGAAATTTTATATAAATGATATAATTCCAATTCATTATTTCAGCAAATAACAAAGTGAACAGGAACATTTTCAGATTTTGAAATAACTTTTCGGTGGAGATTTTATACGGGCACCAATTCTGCGATATGAAATGTAGATATTCAATTTATTTAATTTATGTCCCGACGAGTCATTGATCAATTTTTTAGGGCTGGCATTTAGAAAGTCATTTATCAATCCTTAATTAGTTTACAGTTATCGCTGTACATATCATGAAATTACAAATATAAAAAATAAAATATTTATAAAGACCGTTAATATGTGCCGAAAATATTCTACAGATATATTTTATATAAAAATGTTTTCGTTTAATTTGCGTTATCTCAATTTGATGGCTTTTGATTCAACAACGCTGCACCAAACACAATACGCAGCTAAATAAAATAAAGCAAAATGACCCTCGATCTCAATGAATAAAATATTAAAATACGTACTTAAACACAAATAAATAAGCAAGCGTCTCCGAGGCTACGTTGAATCGCGATTTTGGGGCACAAGTATACTTTTTTTTCTTTACAATGGTATGTGCTTTTGCATATGTAGCTCGCGATACTTACTGACTTAAATGTGGCCGGTGGTTCAAATACCAGGGACGGGGTCTCTCTGCTGGAGAGGTCCGAGTAGTTTTGAACGTAGAATTTACTTGGTGACTTTCGTGATGTTGGTTATGCTAGTTTATTTTTTTTAAATATTTGATAAAAAAGAATGAGCTAGTTTAAAGATTTTTTTTAATTTTCTAAACACATTTGCACAAGGAAATAAACTTCACACAACTTCTTGCAGTTTAGGTCAAAGGCGCTTGTTGATCGACGTTACCGGTGTCCTCTCAATTGCGATCTAGTTGAGCGATCAGATGCGGATGATGGAAGACTAAGTTACGTAGTTGAGAAGAACATTGATAGACAAGTGCATGGTGAAAACCATGTCGATAGTAATTATGTCGAAGGTAATTGGGTTCGTGCGTGTTTGAGAGCGATGGCTAGACATTACTGGAAAAACTGTAGACGCACAAGTTTGCTCTACATATATCTTGATATCTTGACTCTAAATTTTCTGACAAACTCTTTTGGCGACTTTAGGGGGACAAAGGTATTTCGTCCCCATGTTCAAAAGTCTCCCGTTTGAAATATTGTCTCAGGAGCATTCAGCAACATTTTACTTAGCCATGGAAAAGTTCGAAGATATGTATCCTTCCGAGAGGTTGGTGGTAGGAAAGGGAGGGTGCGGTCCCTGAGGATGCCTCCCCCACTAGCTTCCGGTCTAATTTGGGTGGCACTCCCCGACCGTCCAAACAGTTACCTTACACCTTTCTGGTAGGTCGGACGGTCTGGGTCTCAACAACAACAACAACAGCTACGAGGATGAACAACTGGGAGTTTGCATGCGAATGGGAGAGGGAAGAGATTGAAGAGCTGCAGATTTCCGCACGGGTGACTGGCATCTATTTTTGGGGTCCGGCAAAATACAGTAGTGTTCATAGAGTATAAGTTTTCTGGAGCAAGTTGCTCAGGGCGGCCTAATTAGAAGCGGCCGTGGGAAAATGAAATTGTGTGTAATTAGAATGATTTTAAAGGTCGTCATTTCCACGAGAAACCGATATTTATCCAGTTTTTTAGGGCTGGGAAGGTAATATATTTTTTTAATAATATAAAATACTTTTGAAATCAAATTTAGAAAAAAATACATAATACATACCTTCCGTAGAAAAGAAAATTCTGAAAGTACATTTTATCTGCCTCGCCCCTTTCTTCAACTCGGGGGTAAATCTAAAATACTGCTCCGTTATTATATGTATAGATATGCATATTTTTAATATATATTTTAAACTACGCATTAAAATGTCAAGCTCAAGTTATATAATAGGCGTAGCCAAGAACTCGAAAAAAAAGAATGGTCGAGTGATAAATTTAAATTTCCAATAGGAGCCCATTTCAAGAATTATTGCAATCTCTTCACCATCGGGGTCGGTGGTAGAGTTATGATCCCAGTCCTGATTACGCCACTGAATATTATACATTCTTCGTAATTTAAAATATTCTAATAACATTTTTGGTTTCGTTTTAAATATTGAAATATTTATTTTACAATATTCTGAGTTTAAACATTCGAAAGTAACCTAAGTTATGATCCCTTCCATGTGTTAATAAAACTTGAATTCGCGATCTATTTGCATTATACCATTAAATAATTGTAAATGCGCATTAAACACTAATCTTCCGAAATTTCGAGCCAGCTGTAATTTATTTTTCTCGTTAAAATACCGTTGTAAAAACTATTCATTTTCATTAGAAAGGCTATGAGAGCTTTGCAACAAACGGGACCCCAAATATGGCCGCCGACCTTTGATCAGCAGCCGGTGCTCTCTTTCCACCCCTTTATCAGCAGTGTTTCAAGGCTTCGCCATACAATAAGAGGAACAGAGCCTCTCATACCATCATCCCTGGCTAATAGTAGCACGTGACCTTGACATGTACGTTGTGGTTTGAAGCCATTGTTGTATAAGTTTTTACGTAACCGTATATAATGTTTTCAAATTGAATATTGCTACGAGCGTCACGGCAAATCTTGCGGAATGCGAAAACGCTACAGGCAAATTCTTAAGTGTCAGCCACGTAAAAGATCTGAAATGCGTAAATTATCAGCCAAAAATTTGAAGACCATTATTCTATGGAAATTAAGAATTTTAATACTCCAGCGTGGATGGTATAAAATTCGTTTACAATTTAGCTCAGTCCATACGAAAGTTGGGCAGGTAAAGTACATAAAGCACAAAACTCTTTAAAGGCAGATTTTGGGCTTTATGGACGGACATACAGAGATAGCCTCATGCTTCTTACTAGTGTACTTCAATGTAGATACAGTGGTAGAAACATGAAACTGCTTAACATACATATTTAATTTCTCATGCTATGTAACATAGTATATGAAAAATAATGTTTTCCCGAAATTTTTCGAATACGAGATTTCGATCCCAATATATTAAAGACCTCCTGAACACGTTTTGACTATTTATGGAATGATGTCTGTCTGCCTGTATGTTTGTGTTCGATTTCTAGTGCTACCTATAGCTGCCACAATATTAGTGGATTTTCACGAAGCTTTCTATCCGACTTTGTTATCAAAAAATCTAGAGCTAGGTAGATTTTTTTTAATTCGACTGAAAACTTCGAAATTAATTCGAAATTTGATATGCTTTTAACATGGCAGCATAGGACAAAATTTGACAAAGCCATGCATAAAAGAGTTTATTTATCGCTCAATGATCACGATACTTAATAGTTTCAATCACTGTAGTGAAAATAGCCACTATACAATTGCTGTGTTCGTATAACGCCATTATCCATCTACTCGGGAAGGGTAGTTACCCCGCCCTGGGGTGTATGTTGTCAACATTTATATCAATCGAAGGATTTTTTTCAAGCCCTTTGAAATGAAGGTGAAAATAGCCACGATACATTTTTTTTCGTGAAGTCTTTAACCCACCTTTGTGTGGGGGGGGGGGGGGAGTTAAATCCTCCGCGTGGTACATTACCAAATATTACATCGATATTTCCAAGGCCTCTAAGGTGAAGAATAACAATGGAAGTTGTAATCATTTAGTTCCACACAACCGATTTTTCAAATTGTTTCTTGTAAAATTTGAGAAAAAAATAAAGTATGGTATGAGAAAGTCTAGTTGGGCCACAATTCAGTTTATGTTTTTATAAAAAAAACCTTAACTGAATAATCGTGATTAACTTTTCGATATCGATTACAAACTCTTTCGCGGGCAATCGATTATAGCCAACATGTTATCAGCGCGAATGCCCAGAAAAGGAATAATTTATGACGTGATATATTAGTTTAAATTGATTTTCTATCTACTGCTAAATTAACTGAATAATTAATGTAGTTGCTACCTGTAGTTTCATCTGAGCTAAATGAATTCTGGTCATTGTTTACGGTCAAATATCGATCATGCGTTTTCATAGAGAGTAACATTGGGGAGCATAATAAATTGAATTGCAAATCAAGCGGGTGCAGATTAATTTAGAAAACTCGATTTACAATTCATTTACATTCGTACTATAATTTGGAATGTTTCATAAATATTCATTTATTTTTAGCATCCAATTTTAGTTTCGGTTGATTTAATAAATGTACACCATTTAGTACAATATATAAAATAATTGATATGCTGATATTTATTATGTTCTGACTGAATACCGCGATGATTTAACAGAAGGTATTTTAAATAATTGCATAAAGGATAACCGATATTATTTAATGATATGCATTGAGAAAAGGGAAGATAATGTAATTCACACAAAAGTATGTATAAAGATGTGTATAAACTATCCGAGGTATCTATACAATTATTTTGGCATTCTAGTGAGGATAGTGTGATAATTATAATTACTACTTGCTATAACCGCAGCTAGTGGTCACTAAAGAACCCAGGCAGGGTGACTCATCCGATAGTTTAGAGTTACTAATTACAATGACGGAAATTAGAGGTCACTGAAACTTTATTTTGTCACGTTGGGAATTTCTTAGAAGGTACTGTTTTTAGTAGTTACTATAAATATTTCAGTTGATGGGACACGTCTTTGACTAGATGCGGTGTTGCATGCAATCCGCCTACGGTTATGCATATTTCAGTTGATGGGATACGTCTTTGACTAGATGCGGTATTGCATGCTAACCACCTACAGTTATGCAAAAAAAGATAACACCACTATATGCAATAACGAAATGACGAAACGGTAGCTATGACAACAAAATTTACGATTTAGACAAAAATTACGGCCCTTTTATTCGGCGATCTTCATTATTAACTAGTATAAGAACTCGTCATAAGACGTTGATAAAATGTTAAACAAGAATTTAAAGAGTACTACTTATTTGAACTCGTCTATCTGGAATGGGAGTTTTATTGATGTATAATTTCTATAAATTAAAT
The DNA here is from genome assembly GCA_951213105.1 of Amaurobius ferox. Taxonomy (NCBI): domain Eukaryota; kingdom Metazoa; phylum Arthropoda; class Arachnida; order Araneae; family Amaurobiidae; genus Amaurobius; species Amaurobius ferox. The sequence continues at coordinate 42,041,471 of OX578146.1, forward strand.
TATTTTTGTTTGAATATTTATATAAGTATTTGTAAATTATGATAATTTTGGTATCGTTTTATCCTATTTACCTTGCACAAATTTTGTACTCGCGATTTCGAGTAGTATAAAGTTTATGTCTGTTAATTCCTTGACGTTGCCACTGCTGATGGACATCATGATGTCTGAAAGCACTATGGCACTTTAATATGTAAAACTTTTCCTGTATGTCACTATGGTGTTTTTAAATAAAGGCAGTTTATAGATCTTGTAGTCATTGATAAAGGTATTTGAAATACTTTAGACGTGTTTACCATATTTATAAAAATGTTTACCTTCAGTAGTTTGAGCTGTGAAACTACTCTTTTGCAAAATCAGTCTTATTCAGATGTATGTATATGATATGAAATACCGGTAATTGCCAAATACATTTATTCTTACATTAATAGTATTAAAAATGTTACAGAATTTTATTGGAATACCACTTTCAGGGATTCTGGATTTCTCAGTATTTTCTTGCTTAAAGTAATTCGTTTGACACATAAGATTTATATCCAGACGTAAAATTCAAATGAGTCTCGTAAAATAAAGCAGCTCTGCCTTTAACATATTATTCTGAAACGTTCTCTAAGCGTTTTGCAGTTAGAATCATATTTCAGCAGAGGGCGTGATAAAATAATAAAACATGATTACAGTCATCATAAAAAAGGCGTATTTAATAAAATATGTCAATGAAAATGTAACCCTCTTGAAGCCTTGGAATACATTATGCCCTCCAAATAATACATCTCAACACTCCAAATCCATAAAACAGAAAAGGAATAAAAACAAAAACTTCTGCAGATCTTCTGAAATATTTCTCCAATATCTTTCACTGAGTACAGCCCCGTAAAGAATCCTTGGGGCGATAGAGGAAAAATTTCTCGCACCGCGAACTTTTCACTTCAACTATCTTTAAGAGCTCCCTTATTTTAACTGAGTCCAATTTTTGATTCTTCAGATAGAAGCAGGGTAAAATGGCGCAAGTCGTCAAATATAAACTAATGATATGCTCTGTGCTGGAAAATGCTGGGAAAAAAATGAATAGACTGAAAAATTTCCGTTGCCATCGGGGGGAAGTGGAAAATAATTCTATCGAAATCTTTCGCGTCGATTTATCAGTACGGAACTCTAAGTATTATTTTCTCTTAAAAAAATACCAGATTCCTTTCCAATAAAACGTCCCTTTTAATAAACTTGAAAGTTTCTTTGCGGGTTGTGCCATTCTGCAATTCTCGGGTTTTTTGGCGTGTGGAGTTCCGTGATGCATGGAGGAATGTATTAAATTATATTTCTGTACTTCGTTATATCTGGAAAGGTGAGAATTGAACTCAGTATTATTTGAAACATTTGAACTTCGAATATGGAATGAAGAGTGGCATAGATAAATGGTGAGTGAGAATTTGGCAATAGCCTGTATATTTCACTTTCAACGTACAACATATTTTTTTTTTTAACTTTTGTAAGAGTAAGCAGGAAATGTGTACTAAGTGGCTGCTGTTGTAAATAGATGATGGTTTATAATGTACTATTGTTTTTTTTAAATGATATTACACTAGAAGTCATGTATATATATTGTGCTTTGTACATCTATAGAACGCACTGAAATATTTTAAATCCCCATTAAAATACGTTAATTTTAAGATTGGGAAAGAGCAGAGGCAAGATATACTTAAGCAGTTTTTGAAGCGATTTTGGAGTAAACTTAACACATATGAGCATATACCGGGTGATTCAAAAGTTCGGAGCGAAAGTAAAACGTTATAAAAAATATCTATGAGTCGGAGACACATGCGGTTTGCAGATTAATATTCAGAGTGGTGGGGGATTTTATGTGGCATGACAAAAAAATAGTTCAAACTCTCGACACTCGGGGGGCTGCGGCAGATAAAGCCATGGAGATGACATATGCATGGAGGTTATTGCATACATGACTGGCCTGCGAGATCCCCAGATCTCACAGCCGGGATTTTAGGTATCCCAACGACGAGAAATCACAGGGTAAATCACACGACGAGAAATCACACCCTGTGATTTCTCGTCGTGTGATTTACCCGTGTCAATCACACCCTGTGATTTCTCATCGTAGGGATACTTAAAATCCCGGCTGTGAGATCTGGGGATCTCGCAGGCCAGTCGTGTGTGCAATCACCTCCATGCCTAAGTCATTTCCATGGCTTTATCTGCCGCATCTCCCCGAGTATCGAGAGTTTGAAGCATTTTTTTTTTCATGCTACACAAAATCCCCCACCACGGTGAATATTAATCTGCAAACCGCATGTGTCTCCAACCCATAGATATTTATTATAGCGTTTTACTTTTGCTCCGAACTTTTGAATCACCCGGTGCATATATTGAACATTTTAAATGCGATATAATACATCTTTTTTTAATTAATCTTTTAATTAATCTTTTTTAATATGGTCTAATATTTGGTGTTGCATTGCTGCAAATAGTTATTATTTTTTTAATTAATTAGATTAGATTTAGACAATTATTAGTAATCATTTTTAACTGAAGAAAAAGATAACTCTTTTAATAGTAATATAAGGTGATTTGATTCATCAAACTGATAGAAGATTGTTATTTTACCCCAAATCTTGTTTTAAAACAACTATGTGATACTGTAGATTTAAATAAATGTAGAAATTCCTTCAAATATTTGCGCTTTTTTTAAATATTGCAATATTCAACTTTTTTAACTAATTTTTATGATGGCATTTTTAAAATACTGATTGCAATGATTGCACCGCTGTAAAAATAAATAAATATTTGTATTGTCAAAATTTATGATTTAATAGCAGAGCAAAATATTATAAAGCAAATAACTTGCTTTTTAAATTGCTATATACACTTACACAAAGAAAAAATACACTAATAACAATTTTGAAACTTCTGCTCAATATATATATATATATATATATATATATATATATATATATATATATATATATATATATATATATATATATATATATATATATATATATATATATATATATATATATATATATATATATATGTGTGTGTGTGTGTGTGTGTGTGTGTTTTACTGTTCCACTTCTAATTGAAAATTTCCAATGAAGCTTTATTTAAGCCGAGACACCGTTTGAAGAAATCTAATTTATTACAACTTTTGATTTATTACGGTCTTCATCAATCATAAATACGCACTGTCATGGTTTCTATAACTGAATTATTTTCAAGTATTTAGCTTTCCTTGAATATCGTATTGATCACAGTAATAAAATAAATTCTAATGATTCTTTTGTAATCTGAAAATTTTTATCTTTTCAGTGCATAGCAATTTGAAATTAACCTCCTCGCAATTTGAGTCCTCGCAATTTGGAATGAACCTTCAGGCAATTTGAGTCCACGCAGTTTGATATGAAACTTCTCTCACCTTAGGAGGTTCACTCCAAATTACGGGGAAGCTCATTTGCAGTTGCGAGGAGGTTTATTTCAAGTTGCGAGGAGGATCATTTTAAGCTGAGGAGGATGATTTGTAGGAGGAGGAAAATAATAAAAATATCATTATGAATATTAATATATTCCACATGAATAATTTATAATATATATACATTTAAATGTAAAGTGTGCTGCGTTATTCTTTTATAATTTCAGAATTATTTTATTGAAAAATGAAAAAAATGTTTCATTTAAAAAATTAATGATGAAAAATCAGTGGATTTTTCAATGGGATTATTTTTTTTTTTGGGGGGGGGGGGGTTACCGATTATATTCCTTGTCTCTTTAAATGTTTGAAATGTGTGATTTTTTAAAACATAGTAATACATAAAATTTTTAATTTGTTGTTAACAAATGTAATTTTTACATTTCAATTTAAATACGAGCAATACTTCAGTTGTTATATCTAATTGCAAATGCTATTAATACATTGCCTCCCCCCAATAAAATCTATTAATTCGTAAATTTTCACCAGGTTTAATTAAGAAAAAGTGCATTTACCGGTACCTTTTGATAAAAATTTGTTTGAGATATCGATAATTGAAATCCTTGATTTATTACTGTCGCGAACGCACAATGTTATATTTGGCGCTTCCTCCACCGTCTGGCTCGAATGCGAAATAAATGCAGACATAACGTCCCCATGACGTAACGCTTGGCGAGGTTTTGACGACGAATTTGTCGGAATGTCGCCAACTTGGCGACTTTTTGAAATGTTGCCAAATTAACGAAAATCTCGCCAAATGGATGAAAATGACGCTAAATCAATGAAAATGACGACTAATTGTCGAAAATTCAATATCTTGGAAAGAATATTAGTATCTACTATAAGAAAAACCTTTTTTTTTACTGTAAAAGTAGTAAATTCATTACATTATATAAGGAAAGTCATGTGTTGCCCACATCAGATTTCTTTATAACAGAACTGGAAATGTGAAAAGTTTATTTCCCTAGAAAGTATATATGGAGGAACAAACACATCGATTAAAAGAAGAAAAAAGAAACCGTTAAATGAAATTTTTAACATTTAATGTTGAATAATATATTTTTTGCTAATATCGTCCAATCGAACGAAAACTACCTAATAAAAATATGATGTCAGCAGCATGTAGCTTTCCCTACAGGCTAAATTAAATCCATTTTCTTCAATTCTTTCATAATGCATTGAACTCAGTTTAATTGCCCAAAATGACACGTATATTTATTTGTAATTATAGTCAATTATATATACAGTTTTAAACCATTTGAACTTATATCACATGGTAAGGCACAAGGAAAGTACTAATTGGATCGAATATCGAACTTCGAGTTTTAGACGGATCTCTTCACGTTTCCAACACTCTAAAAAACATTAAAAATATTTTTATTGTGTTTGTGCGCTTTTGTGTCTCTCGATATGTCGCCTGTCAATGTATATATCCGGTGCAGCTCAAAGACTAATTGGCCCAATTTCATAAAATTTTTCATATAAGTCACTCGTGGGTTACCCTGGTTCTGATTAGATTTTAATACGATTCGAAATAAAAGAATCTAAATTTTATTACGAAATGATAGGCACAGATCATCGAAATCTCAAGTAAAAATCTACATATGCTCACATGTATGAGTTTCATATGTAATTCTTAATGATGAATATAATAAATCTAACCTCATAACTCTATAACTAACCGTACTCGAGACATTTTAGTATTTCATACTTTTGAAAACGAATCCAATCCTCAAATAAAAACGAAAGTTGAATAAAATCTTCAAATTCAGTGTAATGTCATTATAATTATCTGTGTTATTTTGTGCAATTGTAAGGACCACGGTACTACGGGCATTCTGCTACCTCGCTTCATATTGCGGAACACCCCGAATCATTTTCGAGAATGGATCTTCGATATGTCCGAAGTGACCTAACTCTAACTTAAAGTACTCGATATTCAGACATTTCGGTCTAAGGGCAATTACACTGGAACGCATTGTTTTAAATCAAACTAAGTTTATTGTGAACTTTCCAGGAATAACAACTGCTGGCTGTTGAAAATAAATGATGACATAGACAGCTTATATACGTCTAGAATGAATTGGAAATACACAAGATACTACTGTTTACTGGCCTGGTGATAATTCTTAAAGGAAGGGGAGTTCAAAAGTGCGTATGATTACCACGGGCATTCTGCTACCTCGCTTCATATTGCGGAACACCCCGAATACTAGACTCGTCCTAGTCATCGTTGTATCGAATTGGGTTCTTTCCACTAGGCTGCCGCCCACATTCCGAACTCATCCAATTTCACTCCAGCTCACTCACGTCCAAACTCTTACTATCATCCTTGATCTTACTACTGAATCTCTCACGATCCGAAACGTATTCCTATTTCAACTTAAGAACGCAGATAATGCTGATTAGCTCGGTGATTGGTCTAACAACCGAACAAGTTAGAATAATTCGTTTAAAGAAACAAACATTATAATGCAAACTGAGGGAAATAATAATCGAAAGTTTATTTACACCTCACACAATTAAAATCACTTTAATGAATTATGAAAGAAAGAGAAAATTAATTTCAGTCTGTAGGATAACTCATATGCTACCCACATGATATTTTTTACTCGCTGACTTATTTCGTTATGAAACGTCGCCCAGCTTACAACAATTACCAAAAAAGTAAAATAAATAAAATATACCGAAAACGGTTTACCTTAGCGTAATGCGGTTGGTGTCATTCTTTTTGTCATCAAAAATTACGTACAAAACAACCATTAAATCAAGCATATTCAGTTTCTTATTACAAAATCTGAGCATTTTTGAGAAGTTTGCCACAAAAGAAGGCATGTTATTATTTTCAGAATCGTACTAAAATCTACTCAGCACTAGGGTAATTTTCACACCTACAAAATTTTGTGATTTTTTTCTCATCATTTTTGAGCTAGTTTGGGTACATGCATTGCAAAGACACCTGGACATACAGATAGACAGACAGATAGACGCACGCACCACACAGATGCCACGCTAAAAATGATCTTTTCTTGGTCTGGAAACTCGAAATGTGTAGATCCATAGACAACTCGTATTCCAATTTTCGATACTATTCTAATATTTTCCCTATACATCACTTTGTATTGCAGGGAAAGTAAGAATAATTGGAATATCCAGAAAGATTTTCATCAAAATGTACTGGGGAAATGCCTATCGCCCTAATTAAGCACGACGCAATTTTGCACTTTTTGATTGGGGGCCTAAAAAATATAATCTTTTATTTGTCTGAAATTCTGTTTCATGTGGGTGTAACTATTACAATTGAATGCTCCTCTATTTGCTGATTAATTTTCATATTTAACTTCTACGACCGAACGTTAATTTTATATTCCTCTCGAACACTCTTCTTGTATATTTCTGAATATAAAATTTGCAATGTTAGCAGTTTTTCAGTTCGAATATTTTTATTGAAAAACGAAAATAAAAATAAAATTCAGTCCCGATTCAATAGAAATGGAAAATAATGCTATTCCAAATCTTTCGCGTTGATTTTTCAGAGAAAAACTCAAAGCGCTGTTTTTCCTGTAAATAGGGTTCGCAATTGTTTTCAATGTAACGCCTTGTTTTGAACTTTGTGCTGGTTCAATGCATTCATAGACTGAAGTATTGAATTTTCTGATGTATTGAATACCGAAGTAAAAACTGAATCAAATTTTAGGGTCTTAACCTAATAATTGAAATAAATTACATATTTTTCGAAAATTAATTTTCTTAATACAAATTACAGTTTGCCACTTTGAAAATTTCTGGAAATTTCCATAATTATCATCACACATGCACACTAATTTGGCAATTTCGCTGGTGGTACCTAGGGAATACTTGTTACCTAAGTCAGCTACTTACATTATGTCGGTAAAATAATATATAACTGAATATATATAATAAAATAATATAAAACTAAAACAAATTTTAGGTTCTTAACCTAATATTTGAAATAAAATACATATTTTTCGAAAATTAATTTTCTTAATACAAATTACACTCTGCCACTTTGAAAATTTCTGGAAATTTCCATAATAATCAGCACACATGCACACTAATTTGGTAATTTCGCTGGTGGTACCTAGGGAATGCTTGTTACCTAAGTCAGCTACTTGCATTATGTCGGTAGAATAATATATATTTCTAAAGTCAACAGTCATAAATTTGAGAACACAATATCAATAATATAAACAATATGAATCTTGTTAGCATTTTACAATATAGTAGAAAAATGTTTATGACTTTGGTCATTCTGTCTGTCTGTCTGTCTGTTTTTCCCTCCATTCGCACGATAACTGCCTTAAAAATAAAATTCTGTATAACATATGGGGATGTAAATGAGTAATATAGCCTAATTAGTTTTGGATTGAACTCGGATTGAAAATGTGAAATAAATTGTACCCTATGGGGCCTAATTTTTCAAACATTTTTAAGCGAAGCTAAAATTAACAAATTGCTTCAAAAATATTAGAAAATATGTAAATTATTTCATAAAATATATACAAAAAATTCAGCAAAATATGTTCGGTAGTTTTTTAAATAAAATTTGAATTAAAAATTACACCCATATTATATGAAGAGATCACGTGATCCAATTCAACATAAAATATGGCATCCATCTTTTTTCCCAGTGTCAAAATAGTGATTTTTAAATCTCTGTATACTTAGTGTTCCATCCGTCCTAAAACCGCGTTGTTTTTGCCTAATGTCCTTGCATCTATTTTCTGTGCCAACGCAATTACAATATTTTTGAACTTAAATGATCATCAAATTTTGATTATTTCTACAACGAAGTCTAATTTTAATGGGTACAGAATGTATGCAGATTATAAATGTATGCAGATGGGATGCAGATTATAAAGTGATTGTAAAGATGAGCTGTATAAGATTTGCTGAATTTTTTTCACTCAAAATTATTTCACTCTGGAGTCTGGAATAAAAGTAATATGCATGAAATATTCATTGCTTTTACATAGAGAGCCATACGATTTATATATATTTCGATGACGTCATTTGAATAAAATTCATATTTTTGTCGATGAAGTTTTAAATTTTCAAATATAATAAATTATTGTAGTATAGCGATAGTTTGAAATATATCAGCACTGAATGTATCGCTTTTTAGAACTGTTTAAATAAAATTGAATTTCAGTTGGAAAGTGTTTCATAATCAATGTTTTATGCATGATTGATCTTTCCTTGTTCCATTTTGTTGTCATAAGGACGATTCAGTCTTTGATACAATCTTGACAAAATACCATTTGTTCAAGATGTATCCATACGCAAAACCTTATTTATACACTATTGAAAAGAAATGAATTCTGGACAAAAATGCAATTTAAAATGTGTAAACAGATATTGTCTTTTAAATCACTTGCCTTTTAAACACTTAAATATTACAGTATTTTTTGCAGCTAGATATTACAGTATTTTTTTTTAAATGTGAATGCCATGATATTTAACTTGCAATATTTATATTCAGTTATTCCATTGTATTTTATGTTTTAATACATTCAACATATTGACTACATGAACTTAGCTGACTACATGAAAATAAAGTTAATATAGTAAAATTAAAGAAGTATTCACCTATTGATGTATAAATGAAAATAAAGTTAATATAGTAAAATTAAAGTAGTATTCACCTATTGATGTATAAATGAAAATAATGTTAATATAATAAAATTAAAGTAGTATTCACCTTTTGATGTATAAATGAAAATAAAGTTAATATAGTAAAATTAAAGTAGTATTCACCTATTGATGTATAAATGAAAATGCAGTTAATAGTATAAATAAAATAAAGTCTCAGTGGCGGTGTTAATAATAGCATTTAAACGTTAAGGAAATACGATAAATCAATCGCTTTATATACGATAAATTAATCACATGTATGCAATTATTTTATATCGAATTAAACAATTATGTTTAATATAAATAATAAATATAATTTGTACTTTCTTGTACTTGAATATTATGTACCAACAAGTTACACATCTATTAAAAATGTATGCATTTCTATGTGTCAGCAATTCATAAACAATATTAAATTTTATCAAATGAAGTGCTTTAACAGTTTTTAAATACCGCATTTTACTTTTAAATAAATAAATAAAAATTGTGCACTATAATTGAGGTTTTTTTTCGCAATTTATTGTTAAATAAAAGCCTAGCTTATAAATAAATTATGGAACTTTGGGAACAATTAACACTATCTTACACTAATGAGAAGAAAATGAACCTCCTTCCGAAGACGGTAAGCATCAAATTAATATCGTAAATAAGTACTTCAACTTTCACTTCATTTATTTATAAGCCCTCTAGAAGAATTGAGAGCTCTACCACGTAATTGTTCTTTCCCCCTTTTTTTGCACATTTTTTCCCGGCGCCATGTTTCTCCAATACCCATTTGCAAAAATAATTAACTCCTTCGTACTTTACTTTGATAAAATATTAGTGTATGTGTTAATTGCCTCTTATGCTGGGGGAATTGCGGCTTTTCTATGAGAAGCATTCACTTTGAATGTCGATGTCTGGGCCGAAAAATAATCCGACAGTGACGTTATTTTTTCAGCAATTACAGTGAATGCTGTAGAAGCTATTAAAAATTTAAGTGCCTTTAGGGTTAAAGCGATAAGTCAATAACAAAATTTATAAGTATGGCTTTATGTATTTACATTTATTTTTTCATTTGTAGTCTATATGGATCAAGATTAGAACGAGTATCCCATGTGTTGTTATCTTATATTACTCTCAACAGATGGCGCTTTTCCCCTATCGTTATATATTATTTTACTAAATGCATTATATATTATTTTACTAAATGCATATATTTTACCAAATGCAATATATATCTATTTTACTAAATGCACGGTTTTCAATTCTTCACGTCATCCACGTAGTAAGATACGTCTGGATTAATATGATTTCTCACATTTTATTCTTTTCCTTTATGTTTAATTTGGTAATAAATTTGACATGGACTTTTATTATTTCCTTCCTGACCTTTCTATTTATCCTTTTTGCATTAGTTGGTTTTATAATGTGTTGGATCTTTGTATAATGTTTCAACCACGTGGGTTGCTTTATGCTGCGAAACACAGTATGATAGTTTATCCATAGTGCAATGTTCCAATTCAATCTATTGTTTACTTCTTTTAATCATTTTATTATTTGATTTTTTAATTTTCTCTTTGAGCTTCTGAAAAATGCATTATTTATTTGATGTGTATGAGTGTGTTTAGGACTAGCTATGTAATAGCCATTACTTATTGACTTTGTAATCTATTATTTAATGCCCGTTATTCAGTTCCTAGCTTTCATTTTCTACTTTATTTTAAGCTATTTATTAATCAGTATTTATTATTATCTTCCACCATAGTTGCACTATTATAGAAATTAAATTTTATAGTTTGAAATCGTTTTTTTCGATAATTTTTATATAGTAATAATCTTAGGATGCAAGTTCTGTATATGTAAAGATCCTTAAAAAGTTGCATCTAGAGAGGGTCCATCCAATTTCATATATTCAATGTGCATCTTATCTTTGCAATTTTTTTTCTTCTTGTCATTTTAATGTTTTGAGCCTCCAGCTTTTGAAAATCCTTTGACACTCCTGCTTAGTTCGTGTGTATCACTCTTGGGTGTTAATTTATCCACACGTATTATTAATTATATTACCTTATAGTTTAAAATTAATATCATTTAGAATTATATGGTATCATTGGTTCTTTTTTGTTAGATATCTTATTTCAACTCCTCTTTTACATTATTAACCTCCTTAATGTTATTGAACCGGGGTATGCCACTGTTCATGTTTTAAATTACCTTTTTTATATTTATTTTTATTATATATATATATATATAGACACACACACACACACACATATATATATATATATATATATATATATATATATAAAGATATATTTATATACTAGCCGCCTTTGGCGACCAGCCTGTTCGCTACCCTTGAAAATTCTGACCGTGGCAAACTCGTTGGCGCGACCTACCAGAAAGGTGTAAGGTAACTGCTTGGAAGGCCAGGAAGTGCCACACAATTTAGACCGGAACCCAATGGGGGAGGCATCCAAAGAGACCGTACCCTCCTTCCCCTACCACAAACCTCTCGGAAGGACTTGCAGTCCCACACGTTTAACGTGATCGTACTCCGCGTGAACACGGCTGCAGTTTTGGCAATGGCGGGAATCGAACCCGGGCCTACCGAGTGAAATTCCCGCGCGCTAACCACTGGGCTACCGTGCCATCCGCGACAATCTCCATAACTTTATTTTTATTCGGCAATTTTGGGAATCGAACCCGGGCCTACCAAGTGCAAATCCCGCGCACTAACCACTGGGGTACTTCACCCTCCGCGATATTCTTCATAACTTTCTTTTTATTCACCCAATTTAGACCGGAACCAAGTGGGAGAAGCATCCACAGGGACCGTACCCTTCTTCCCCTACCACCAACCTCTCGGAAGGACTTACAGACCCACATGTTTAACGTGATCGTACTCCGCGTAAACACGGCGGCAATTTTGGGAATCGAACCCGGGCCTACCGAGTGCAATTTCCGCGCGCTAACCATTGGGCTACTTTGCCCTACGCGACAATCTCCATAACTTTCTTTTTATTCATCCAATTTAGACCGTACCCTCCTTCCCCTACCACCAACTTCTCGGAAGGACTCACGGACCCACATGTTTAACGTGATCGTACTCCGCGTAAGCACGGCGGCAATTTTGGGAATCGAACCCGGGCCTACTGAGTGCAATTCCCGCGCGCTAACCACTGGGCTTCTTCGCCCCCAGCGACTATCTCCATAACATTCTTTTTATTTACCCAATTTAGAACGGAACCCAGTGGGAGAGGCATCCACAGGGACCGTACCCTCCTTCCCCTACCACCAACCTCTCGGAAGGACTTCCGGACCCACATGTTTATCGTGATCGTACTCCGTGTGAACACGGCGGCAGTTTTGGAAGTGGCGGGAATCGAACCCGGGCCTACCGAGTGCAATTCCTGAGCGCTAACCACTGGGCTGCCTCGCCCTCCGCAACTTTCTTTATATTCACCCAATTTAGTCGGGAACCCTGTGAGGGAGGCATCCACAGGGACCGTACCCTCCTTCCCCTACCACCAACCTCTCGGAAGGACTTCCGGACCCACATGTTTATCGTGATCGTACTCCGCGTGAACACGGCGGCAGTTTTGGAAGTGGCGGGAATCGAACCCGGGCCTACCGAGTGCAATTCCTGAGCGCTAACCACTGGGCTGCCTCGCCCTCCGCAACTTTCTTTATATTCACCCAATTTAGACGGGAACCCTGTGAAGGAGGCATCCACAGGGACCGTACCCTCCTTCCCCTACCACCAACCTCTCGGAAGGACTTACGGGCCCACATGTTTAACGTGATCGTATTCCGCGTGAACACTTCGGCAGTTTTGGCAGTGGCGGGAATCGTACCCGGGCCTACCGCTAACTTCCCGCGCGCTAATTTACAATTTAAAATGACCATATGCTCTCTAAGCTCTTAATTCCATCATCCTCATTCCATTGTTCCATCATTTAAAATATCCATAAAATTTAAATATCCATCGTTCCATCATTTAAAATATCCATAAAATTAAAATATCCATCGTTCCATCATTTAAAATATCCATAAAATTAAAATATCCATTTAAAAAATCCATATCGTTCCATCATTTAAAATATAAATATAATAATTTCTACAGTGCATATGTTAAGCTCTTATTTCATTTAAAATCGGAAGCGCGGGAAACGGAAAGTAAAAACTAATTCGGTTTCTTATTGTCCCACCCATCGCTATCCATATACAGAACTAGAGCTCCTCTACTACAGGCTGACTTATCAAGCATATTGAAGCCCACCCTAGCTGGAAGAGCCACCCATTAGCATTAGCTCTATTCGCATTTTCACTTTATTAAATATTATTGAAGTAATTATGGGTGGTTGTTCTGTACCGAACTGCTCTAGTCATTCTAGAAAGGGTTTTGGGCTATTTCGCTTTCATAGAAACGAAAAAAGAAGAAAACAATGGCTAATAAATAGTCGGGGCGATAATTGGATACCCGGTACTGGAGCATACTCGTGCGAGGCTACAATATTCTAATTGAAACTTCTTTTTTTATATAAAGTATTTATTTTAAACACTTATTTTATAATTTTTGTAACTGTGATATGTATTATTAATAATTTTTAGTTGTTTTAGTCTTATCTTAGGACACTTAGTTTGTAATGTAAACATCACCTTGAATGCATTATACTGTCTTCAAAACCTAAAAGTAATTAGCTTCAAATTATACATATATATATTAAAGATTTATTCCTGTTACAACAATATCTTTCAAGTTTTATACACTTTGTTGTATTTTTAGATCATAATGAATCACAGAATTGGTGAATTCTACTATCAACAAACTGTCGCCAAGTGAAAAACTTGCCATGTTATAGTAATTATGCAAACATAAGCTAAAATGGTAAATAAATCGAAATACGTTTATCATAAAAGGTTTTTTTAATAGCATGTGTGAATGTTTGCCTCACATATTTGAAAGTTTGTTAACTACTTTGTATTTAAAGAGGAAAATACTAATAATAACCCTACTGAGCTCGGCTTTTTTCATCAAAGATTTTCAAACAATAGTTGTTTATTAAGTAGCTATTATGATAAACGTATTTCGATTTATTTACCATTTTAGCTTATGTTTGCATAATTACTATAACATGTCAAGTTTTCCACTTGGCGACAGTTTGTTGATAGTAGGATTCACCAATTCTGTGATTCATTGTGATCTAAACATACAACAAAGTGTATAAAACTTGAAATATATTGGTGTAACAGCAATAAATCTTTAATATATATATATAGCTTCAAATTATATATATATGTATAATTTGAAGCTATTTTCTTCTAGGTTTGGAAAACAGTATAATGCATTCAAGGTGATGTTTACATTACAAACCAAGTGTCCTAAGATAAAACTATAACAACTAAAAATTATTAATAATTCATATTACAGTTACAGAAATGATAAAATAAGTGTTTAAAATAAATAATTTATTTAAAAAAAGAAGTTTCAATTAGAATATTGTAGAACTTACCTCACATAAGTATGCTCCAGTACCGGGTATCCAATTATCGCACCGATTATTTATTAGCCATTGTTTTCTTCTTTCTTCGTTTCTAGAAAATCGAAATAGCCTAAAATCATTTCCAGAATGATTAGAGCAGTTCAGTGCAGAACAACCATCCATAATTATTGCAATAATACTTCCTAAAGTGGAAATACGAATAGAGCTAATGCGAATGGGTTGCGTTTCCAGCTACGGTGGGCTTCAATATGCTTGATGAGTCAGCTCGTATATAGAGGAGCCTTATACAGAACCGTGACGTCACCTCCACCTTGACGTCCCCACCCACCACCTTCCCTGCTTCAGCGGGGGAGATTACGAAGCGTCACGCCGAGCGGAACGGCGAGAAATTTAAAATCATGACGTCTTTAAAATTGCGATCCTGAAGGCAATTTTCATTATTTCTGGACCAGATTAGACTTGTAAGAATGCCAGATGTTTGACCTTTCTGAAAATGTAAATTATTAGTCGAAATTATGAGTACTTTTCACGATG
Source organism: Amaurobius ferox (assembly GCA_951213105.1). NCBI lineage: Eukaryota > Metazoa > Arthropoda > Arachnida > Araneae > Amaurobiidae > Amaurobius > Amaurobius ferox. Next base: position 42,056,618 of record OX578146.1, read on the forward strand.
CGAGAATTTAAAAACCAAAAATCGTTTTCTTGAGCAAAAAGTGACTTTTGTTTTAAAATCTTTAAAAAATATTAGAAAATCAAAATTCAGATTTGAAATTGATATATTTTTACTCCAAATTCTCTGCTCTTTCCGATGGTGTAATTTGTTTTTTTCTACGATGTCTGGATCGTGGAGAAAAAAGGGCAAAAAGGGCAAAAAACGGTCGAAATCGCATAAAACATTAAATAAATAAAAAAATAATTAAAATTTTAAAAATCGGTTTTCACGTGTCCCCTTCCCTCCCCCCCGGGTCTCCGATTGCCAAATTTCGTAGCTCTCCGACGCGCGGTCGCGAAACGTATAGTGTATAAGACAGACACACACACAGACAGACACACACACAGACATTGCCTTTTATTATTTAAGATATATATATATTTATATATATATATATATATTATATTATAGTCGCGCTATCATAGTATTTGACTATGATATATATATATATATATATATTTTTTTTAATATTTTTTATTTTTTAATTGAAACTATGCATAAACTATGTTAAGTATAAAATAACCCATCTCTAGAATGTCTGTTACAAATAAGTAACTATAGACCAAGACCAAAAAATATTAGGTAACTTATCACTATAATGGCATGGGGATGAGGGGAATATTAGTATACATAAATCATAATTAAATAAGTGTATATATATATATATATATATATATATATATATATATATATACAAATATATATATATAAAGAAAAATCAAACACTGCTAAAATGAGAAAAGGCAATAAAAATTAGCTCAAGATTAAAAATCAAGATATTGAGATTAATCAAATGAAACTACATAAAACTGGCGGTTAGTTCGAAATTGTATTTTCGCCAGGACAGCCATAAAATTCGAATTAAAACCAATACAATAGCCAGTTTCTTACAATGACGATTGTATTTGAATATGGACACCATTGGAACTGTCTAGTGGAAGGAGAAATAATAAAAAACAAATGTATTAAATACCAGAAATATAAACTTATAGGTACAGTCACCACGTGTGAGTCGAAATGTTTGCAGTGGAACATACAGCAGATATCGAGTTAACGTCTCGACAAGCGTTTTTCACGCTTCATAATAAGTGAATAAGCTTGATAACTTAGGTCATGCGCATTTTTACGAATCGATCTTGCAGACATAAACATATTTTTTTAGGGCAACTGTACATTTGTTGAAAATTACTCCTCTGGAAAGCAAAATACTCCTTCAAATCAAGTCAGGGAGTATTTTTGCTCTTCTGGAAAAATTCTCGATATTTGCAACAGAGCATTTTACATCTATTCGTTAACGCGAGCGGATACCGGAATGAATATATTAAACGTGGACGAAAGTTTTTTTAAATGATGACTTTCAAAAATAGTAATAAGTATAGGACTCAGGACAAGTGGAAAGCAGACTTTCAAAAATAGTAAACAGTATCAGAGTCAGGTCTAATGGAAAGTTATGTGATAAGAATGGCTGAAATTCACAAAAATTAGTTATCCAATCAAGGAAAATAATGCAATTGTAAAATTACTACGTGCTATATTTGAAATTATTAATAATATTATTTACAAATACTTCTGGATAGTGGGAATTTTGACAAATGCGTTTAAGAATATTGATGTAGAGATAGTGAAACTGAGGATGAGGCAGTCGATGTATTCGAAATAGCTGGTTTAAAATGATGTTTCTAAACAATTGAACAGAATTACAAGATCGATATAATAGCAGCTTACTGATAGTGAAGTTATAAGAATATTTTTCATCATATAGATTGGTAATAACATGATTATGGAGGGTAAAAACATTTAGGTGTAAATAATTTGCAGTTTTACTAACAACAGGTTCATTGGATAGGAATCAACAATGGTAATAAAAGTTAAGTACTCAACACACACACACACACACACACATATATATATATATATATATATATATATGAATTTGCTTCTGTGGTGATGTTAATATTACTTGAATTGTATTTTTTTATTTTTACATAATTCTTATTATTACATTTCAAATATATATATATATATATATATATATATATATATATATTCGTCAAGATGGATTCGTCAAGATGGTGCATTTGGGTTGTGGTGCGGTGTCTGCTTCGATAATTGGAATCTATATGTTTGGATTCTTATCGACATATGTTTTGTGTTAGTGTTAGACAATAGTACAGTTTAGTATACGAGTCTTCTGAGTACTCCACACATTTTTATGTTCTGCAACCTCCATCTTAAAATCCTTTTTAAATCCTTTTTAAATTTTTGATACTTCGGTATTCATTTTTGTGCAATATATCGGCTACCGGGAGTGTTGTCTAGACGCAAAGCAAGCTTAACCGGGGAGTGGGGGTCACAACCCCACCCCGGCCATTCTTTGATATATTGCTTTCTTTCATTTTTATACTTTTCTAGTTAAATATATATATATATATATGTGTGTGTGTGTGTGTGTGTTATTTATACGCCTTATTTATTATTTATGTGCCTTATTTATTGCAACATTAAAAGTTATTTATAACAACATTCAAAATAAGAAGCACGTAATAAGTACTTTTAAGCATGCTCAGCGTTTCATTTCAGATTTTGGCTGTTCTGCGGTCCATTTCGCAGGAAAAATCTAGTTTTATTTTTTTAATCGTATGAATATCTCATTAGTACCACAATATTCTACTAGTGACTTACCTAAGATATTTAAAGAAGTTTCATTGAATAGATATATAACTATAATGAAAACCATCGTTAGCTCTCCAAAATTTCAAAAAACTCAATTTACCGAGAATGGTCTATCCTGGAGCTATGGGATTGGTCTTATCCCTTTCGTCGTTCAAATTTATGTATGAAACAAGAAATATCAATCATGCTTAAAGCATTGATTATGAAACACTTTCCAACTGAATGTAAATTTATTTAAACATCTCTAAAATGTGATACATTCAGCGCTCATATTTTTAAATGATAACAGCGCTACAGTAATCTGTGATACTTGCAAATTTTAAACTGCATCGAAAAAGAAAATGCAAGTTAAACAAATTACATTTTATTCACATGACGTTATCAAATTACGAATCCTCTGCTTTTGCATGCAAAATCAATAAATATTTCATTCATATCACTTATATTCCAGGACTCTAGAGTGAAACAATTTTGCATGAAAAAGTAGACTTTGTTGTGGGAATATTGAAAGTTTAGTGATCATTTAAAATAAAAAAAAATGTAATTGCTGTCGCACAGAATTCAGATACATAAATAATTGGCATAAATAAAGCGGTTTTATGACGGATGCAACACTGAATATAAATTGAAACAATCTTCAAACATCACGATGTAGTTTCTATACAACGGAAAAAAATGGATGCCATATTTATGCAATAAGTCACACTATCTCTTCATATATCATAGGTTTAATTATCATCTCAATTTTTATTTAAAAGACTATTAAACATATTTCGCTGAAATATATTGCACATTTTATATGATAATTAGAATATTTCCTAAAATTTTAAAAGTAATTTGTGAATTTTAACTTCGCTTAAAAAATGTTTGAAGAATTAAGTCTCATATAGGGTTCAATGTATTTCATTTTTTCAACCCGGGTTAAATCATAATCTAATTGGATGATATTTTTCATTTTCATTCCCATATGTCCCACAAACCGTCTCATTAACATATTAAAATCATTTCGATAACATCATATGTGTCACTTATACAGTAGTTATCATGCGAAGGGACAGACAGACAGAATGAACAAAGTCATAAACACTTTCCAACTATATTGGAAAGTGTTAACAAGCATTCCATTGATACATTTGAGCCTATGTAGTATTTTATTTCAGATTTTGCTGAATTTTGCTGACGATTTTGAAAGAAAAAATAATTTTGCATATTTTAAAATTGTCCTATAATTTAATCTCCAACAAAGTAATAATTCACTTATGACATATCGATTTTCCCCGCCATCATGCAGGTTAATACTGGCAAGGAAATTTTATTTTAATATCAAAACACAGTAAACAGTGTTTTATGAAGTGCATATAGTTTATTTACAGTGCTAATAATTTGTAAGATTTCATCCAAGATTTTTTGAGCTAGAGTGGATATATACATTTGACAGACACACAGACAAACGTCAGTCTCAATAGCGTATACTTGGAATTCCAAATTTCCATACGATTGCAGTACTTTCTTAATACAGTACCACGTATTGCATGAAAATTAATATATATAACAGTAAAATGGTTATAAATGTTTCATCTTTATCGTACTTAATTTTCAATGTTTCTGCCTGGTTTGTCTGTAAAATTTTGTGAGGTCAATTTCGATCATTGTCTTGTGAACAAAGAAAAATAATAAATTAAATGCAATCGAGTTAAGTGACTGCACAACCGGCATGTTCTTTATTTAAAAAAAAAAATCAACTTTCCCCACAAATATGGCTTTACATTTGAAACATTATATGTAGATAAAGTGCAAAGAAATAGATGAAATTACAAACAAAATAATCTTACTATATAGTACCCAAATACGCCATTAATCATAAGTCCACAAAAGTTCATCAAAATTACTCAGAAGACAGCAAAAGTATCTATCTCAGTTTTGGTTGGATGATGGTTTTTGTTTATTTGAAATCAAAGCGTGTAACACTAGCCCATACTGATAGTATAAATTATTTTTTTTCCGCTTCCAAAGAGGCAAACTTTTAAATCCACTTTGTTTTACAGTTTCTAATGTATCAATTCATTTGTAAGTTCGTGGAATCTGATCATAAACCTGGTGGTTTAAAAACCATTTTTAGTCGTATTTTATGTACTTTTGTGCTTTTGCATTCCTGAATATAAATTAATCACATTTTGAATTATATGCGCTCGGGTGTATGTATTTTTTTTTTTTTTTTTATCAAATGGCCAGGCACTTGACTTTCATCATTCGTCTTTGTCAGCGGCCAGAACGTGAACCATTTAGCCGTCGTAGGACGTTGCCCAGGCTCACCAGAGGGAGGCGAACACACTGCGCTCCACAACACAAACATCCACGCCTTACGTGGGACTCGAACCCACAACGCGGCGGCCGAGCGATTGCTGTGGAAACGCTCGCCTTGACCACTCGACCACCACGTCGGCTCGCGTGTGTGTATGATTATGTGTACGCATAGTATAACAAAAATAGGGATTAAATAACATTTAGTTTTATTTATTGAATCATGGACCATAACAAACTTGACATTTAGTGGGTTTAAAGTAACTACATAGTATTAGACAGTAAATTAGTACATTTAACAAAATATTACGAATGCGCAACATTTAGACCAGGGGTCTCCAAACTACGGCCCGCGGGCCAACACCGGCCCGCGAGCACCACCAATCCGGCCCGCGGTAGCGTGCCGGACATGCCCGGTATCCGGCCCGTCATAGTTTATTTTGATTACATTGTAAAATTTATAATGCATGTTTTTATTTAACGACCAATTAAAAAACACAATAACTGACATACATAATTAAATTGAACATTTTAGCTGTAATTAATGGTTTCTCATGTTTCGCTATTGAATGAGCTACGCGGAAACTAGCACGAGTTGCTGCTTCATGTTCAGCATTTACTTTCTTAAACAACAATTGCTGAGATTTCAACCCGCTTTTCAACGATTCATATTTTTCTAACCGTAGGCTTCCTGTAAATTTGGAGTAATTCTGAGAATGTTTAGTCTCATAATGACGTTTTATATTGCATTATTTGGGGACTGATATTGTTTCATTGCAAATTATACACATTGCCTTATTACTTGACTAAATCAGGAAATATTGATATCCCCATTGCTCTTTAAATGTTCTGCACTCTTGGCCCTTGGGACTTAGTGGAGGAGTCAGTGCGGCCCTTATGCTAAAAATTTTGGAGACCCCTGATTTAGACGATAAAAAAAAATATGTAGTTTAGGAAAAAAATTTAAATTTATGTATAATCATCAGCTTAGCGTTTCAGAATAAAATGTTCTTCAAATTAAAATATTTTTTACTTGAACGAAATTACTGGTAGATATTTTAGAAGTGGCAATAGCACATATTTTCCTGTTGCAATGAATTTTGGTAATGCTAGAAAAAATATTTCATGAGAAAAATAAAATTTAAACCAAACTGAGAAAGAAACGCTTCCTGAGAATGAGATCGATTTACTTAATTAGATATAAATAATTGACTGAATAAATGAATGAATCAATGCGAACGTCATTTACGACTTTGTATAATATTTTATCAGCAGAAATGCCATGATTTATCAAACGAGATATTTTTTTGCAATGCCAATATGTTACCGACTCTTAAGAATTCTTTCACTTTTATTACAAATTCTTAATCATTTAATTTTTTTTTTCATTAAATGGTGTTTTTTTAAGTCATTTGTTATGAATTTATTGAGTCGATGAAATTCAAAGAATTTTCTGAATTACAGTTTGATGTACGAGTTCATTTTATCTTTTTTTGCGCCTCTGATATCGAATGTCTTAGAATTTGAGATTTTGCAGTTTCTGCCCTTTAGGTATGCTAACATTATTGAGAAATTTCTCAGAAAAACTGGGTAAGTTTCTGCATCACTAGGCATTTTGTACTTTTATGTTATTCCGAGTATCTCCAATAAGTTAATGAGACTCTTTTGTTAAAAGCATAAGAAAGAAGATATTTTTTCTGAAGGCAATTTGTTATTTGACTTTTATTTGTACCACCATTAATTCTCCGTATGTATATGTATTTTGTAATTGCAAAGAACATATCATTAAGTACTAATTAAATACATATGTGTTACAAAGTATTGATAGTAATGCTTTCCATGTATAGAATAAAATTTAACTCTTATAAAAGTTTGCTCAAAGGAGAGTACATGTAGTTTATATAGTCAAGAATATATGGAATATGAGTACTTTGATTGAACTGTAGTTTGCATACACACATATATATATGTATATATATATATATATATATATATGTATATATATATATATATATATATATATATATATATTCATATATATATATATGTATATATATATATATATATATATGAATATATATATATATATATATATATATATAATACAAAGGTAATCAGATGAAGAAAACGAAAGCATACAAAAGTATGAAAAAAGATGTAATCAAAGAATCCATATCTTTAGAAAAGATCGAACTACCAATGACAAAAGGATAATGCAAGAGGCGATTAAGAAACATTAATCCGCACATTTCCTTAGACATTATTATAATACTGTATACAGCGATGTAAAAAACGCTTATTTTAAGGATACAACATGTACACACATGTGATGGAAATGGTAACTGTGTGGTTCACCTACACTTCGAACTTACTGATAGCGCACCCTAGTGGTAGTATAATGCTATATATGGACGACACTTTATCAACGTCATCCTTTATCAACGTATTTTTGCCTTTATTCATTATGGTTTTTTAATTCGACTTTGTACTTCGGATTTTTCTTCGATACTTGAGATTCGTACTCTCTTCAAAGCTTTCAGAAATCAAGCTTTCAGAAGAAGCTCTCTTCAAAGCTTCGAAGCTTTCAGAAGTCAAGCTTCGGCAAATTATTTGGTACAGGGAGTGTTACCTGGGTGTAATAGCATGCTATAACCGGGAGCGATGGGGTCACAATCCCCCTTGGCCACGTATGCTTTCCCGTTGGCTTCATTCCCATTTTTTCCTTAGTACTTTTATTTGCTATATATATATATATATATATATATATATATATATATATATATATATATATATATATATATATATATATATATATATATATATATATATATATATATATATATATATATATATATAGCGTGTTCTGAATCATTTTATTAACCCTACATAGATCAACATCATGGACATGTAATCACAGGAAAACTTAATTTAACAAAGGAACAAACTCTGAAACAGTTTTAAACAGTTACAGATAAATATATTTATAAACGTTCAGGTTCACCACTGCCCTATTGAAACATTTAGGAGCTGGCAAGTACATGTCACCGGGCATGTAAAACAATTGCTTCATCAATTACCTACACATAAATGTACTTAGAATTACAAAGACATCTTAAAAGAGATCAAATTACTATAAGACAAATTTTTAATCACTTATGGTGATAAACGATTCTAGTAATTTAGTGTTCATTTGCAAAAATATTATTTGACCGAACTCAAACTACAACTCAATACTTCAATATATTTAACCCCAATACACACTAATATTTCTATTACCAGTAAACATGTCCTTGCTTACTGTAAACTTCTTAAACGAAAACACAATCTTAATTTCCCTTACTTGATACTCATACCCAAATTCCATACATCACCAATTACTTTTAGAACAGTTACATTAGGGTTTAATTCATACTCCAATGCATCGGACAAACAACTTCTATATTTTCTAAATCAAATGTATGATCAATTCACTACACAGCGAATACATATTATTAAAATAGTTTAGATCTGATTAAAAATTTAAAACAATAACCTTTCAAACATGATGTAAAAACTTTAGATTTTAAATTCCGCTTTAATAACATTGACATTCATGATTTATCTAAAGTCATACAAAATTTATATAAACAATTTACTCATTCTAAAAACATCACTATACCAAAATCCAAAACATTAATAAAATTCATTCTGTTCAACCAGTATATCTCTCAGGGTAATTGAATTTATAAATTAAATATGGGAATTCCGCAAGGAGGAATCTCATCCACAATTATGGTTAACCTTTATTCACACTATTACGAAATTCAGAACCAATTCAACAATCATATCATGTATAGATTCATTGATGATATAATTATTATTAAAATTAATAAAGATGCACCAATGTTAAACTTTCAATTTCATCCTTCTAATCTACAACAAACTGAAAATGTTTATTTATCACCTTGGATCAATTATATTGACGTTAGTTTAACAATTCAAAATATTGATAATTTAAAATTTAAAATTTAGCACAAAACTGCATCATATAATTTTAAAAGTCAACAAAGTTCAACATTATTCAACCAATCCTTCAAAATCAGTATTCAAAAATATCATTAATAATCAGTAAATAAGAATAAAACAGTTAAGTACACCATGTTACTACAAAGAAATTATTACTAAATTAATAAACACCACTATCCGAAATAAATACCCTCCAAAACTTATTTTTTTAACACTTTACAACAAAGTTGAAAAGTGTTTATGACTTTGTTCATGATGTCTGTCTGTCTGTCTGCACGATAACTGCCGTAAAAATGACTTAATCAAAATGACATTTTAGTATGTTATTCAGACGGTCTGTAGGACATATGGGAATATACATGAAGAATATCACTCAATTAGTTTAGGATTGAATCCGGGTTGAAGAAATGAAATACATTGAGCGTATGGGACCTAATTTTTCAAACATTTTTTAAGCGGATTTGAAATTCACAAATTGCTTCGAAAATTTTAGGTAATATTTAAGTTGCTCCATGAAATATATAAAAAAAAATTCAGCGAAATATAATCATTAGTTTTTAAAATAAAAATTAAATAATAATTACACCTCTTATATGAAGTGATCACGTGACCATGATATGAAAAGATCACGTGTTCCACTTCAAAATGAAATATGGCATTCATCTTGTCTCAAAATCGGGATTTTTAATGTTTTTTTAATTGATATTTAGTGTTGTATCCGTCCTAAAACCGCTTTATTTTTGCTTAAATTCTGCGCATCTACATACTGAAACAACGCAATTACAATATATTTGAGTTCAAATGATCATCCAAATTTGATTATTTCTACAACGAAGCCTATTTTTCACTTATGTAAAATGTAAACAGCAAAATATGTAGAATGAGTTGTATTAGAATTGCTGTATTTCTTTAACAAAAAATTATTTAGCTCATGGAGTCTGCATAGCTGATATGAATGAAATATTCATTGATTATACAGAGAGAAGTTTTAAGCATAGAGTTCAATTACTTGTAGCTCCATGGTCTTTATTTTTAAATAAAATAAATTATTATAGTATTGTGATAAATGAAATGAATGGGAAATTGGTAATGAATGAAATGCTGCTTTTATAGAGAGAGCCAGGCGTGTTATTTTTTCTATGACGTCATTTGAATGGATTTCAGTTGTTTTCGATGAAGTTTTCAAATACAATGAATTATCGTACTATTATGATAATTCTAAAGTTATTACCAAGGAATGTTTCGCATTTTAGAGATGTTTAAACCAGGCATATTGTAGTTCAATGCCGTCATTTGAATGAAGTTCTTTTTTTTCGATGAAGGTTTAAGTTTTCAAATTTAATAAATTAATGTAGTATTGTGATAAGTTTTAAAATATTACCGAGGTATGTACTGCATTTTAGAGATGTTTAAATAAAATTACATTGATGTCGGAAAGTGTTTCATAATCAATGCTTTAAGCATGATTGATCTTTCTTGTTCATTATTAAAACACATTTTAAATTTAAATTAAACATCATGTTTCATTTACAGAAACTTATAGGCAGGTCAGTATCAACCACTATTACATAAACAAAACTTTAATCAAATTATCATCGAAGTGATCAGTAAGAATCCATATATAAAACCACAAGTATAACTTCAAAATAGGAATAGTTATCAATTATTTGATTAAAAAAATATTACTATACTTCATGCTTCTTTTTAACCAGTTACACACTCAGACTATAACCTTAACTGTAAACATTTTTGAGTTGGCGCAAACCTAAGTCAATTTCAAATATGCTTTCAAATATGCTAATTTAAAATATGCTGTTTAGACTTTTTTTTCACATTAGTACTACAGACCATTTTCAATAAACTATACGTCACTGGTAATTATAATACAATTACAATTCTTAATATAAATAAATAAATATACACACACATGCGCGCACACACACACACACATATATATATATATATATATATATGTGTGTGTGTGTGTGTGTGTGTGTGTGCGTGTGTGTGCGTGCGTGTGTATGTGTGTGTGTTTAGTTAACATTCCACCCAATAATATGCCATTTATTTATTATATACAGTAATACAGTAACTTATTTTTTATATACCATCACTTATTTATTTATATAAAAAAAACCTTTCTTTCCGTCTGTCTGTAATAATTGGCGATAAATTTAGAACCTTGGCGACTATTTTTATAATGGTGTAAAATTGAAGAAAATATTGTCAACATTACAAACATGACGCACAATTAATGATTTAATTGTTAAAATAAAGTGTGGAGGCAATTGCTTATTGCGGTAACAATTAATATTGATAATTGCCAAGTTAGAATTGTGGGAAATGTAAGATAGTTGGGTACTTCGAAAATTGTTTGCATTCTATTATCAAAAACAGTGCCGAATATACAATTAAACGTTAAAAACATTTTACTCTTTAACGTATACATCATTTTTTCCACTGTGAAAGAAGTTAATTCATTGCAGTGTGTAAGAAAAGTCATATGCTGCCCACATCAGTTTTTTTTCTTATATAAGTGCTGATTTTTTCTTGGAAATTTTTATGCTCTCATTTAAGGCAATATTATATTTTAATTAGTACTTTTGACCCATCGTCAGCCTTAGATGTTTTCATGTTTTCGCACTATAAAGCAGGCAAACACATGTAGTAAAATGGTTGTAAATTTATTTCCATTTTAATTCAGTTATTACAGTAAAATTACGGGATAAACAGTGGGTTATTTTGCATCTACTACGTTCCGGTTGTCTGGCACGTCTTTTAAACCACATTTGGTTCCAGAGTCATCGACAGGTAAAGGCAAAAGTATGCTTTTCATAGAAGACATTGAGGCTTGGGTCACCGTAGCATAAACAATTTACGAACACGAAAGATAAATCATGTTTAAAGCATTGATTATGAAACACTTTCTAACTTCAATGCAATTTTATTTAACAAACAAGTCTAAAATGCAATACATTCTTCGGTAATATTTTAAAACTTGTCACAATACTACATTAATTTATTATATTTGAAAACTTAAACATTCATTGAAAAAAATGAACTTCATTCAAATGACGGCATTGAAATATAAATTGCCTGATTTAAACATCTCTAAAATGAGATACATTCCTCGGTAATATTTTTAAAACTATCATAATACTATGATAATTTATTATATTTGATAACTTCTTCGAAAACAACTGAAATTCATTTAAATGACGTCATAGAAAAAATAACACGCCTGGATCTTCGCCAGCTTTTCATTCATAACATTTTCCCATTCATTTCATTCATCACAATACTATAAAAATATATTTTATTTAAAAATTAAGACCATGGAGCTACAAGTAATTAAACTCTATGTTCAAAACTTCATCGAAAAACATCGTCCTTCTCTTTATAAAATCAATGACTATTTCACTCATATCAGCTATGCAGACTCCATGGACTAAATGATTTTGTGTTAAAGAAATACAGCAATTCTAATACAACTCATTCTACATATTTCGTTGTTTTTACATACACATTTTGCATAAGTGAAAAATAGGCTTCGGTGAAGAAATAATCAAATTTGGATGATCATTTAAACTCAAATATATTGTAATTGCGTTGTTTCCGTATGTAGATGCACATAATTTAAGCAAAAATAAAGTGGTTTTAGGACGGATACAACACTCATAATGCATTAAAAAGAACTTGAAAAATCACGATTTTGAGACAAGATGGATGCCATATATCATTTTGAAGTGGGTCATGTGATCTTTTCATATCATGGTCACGTGATCGCTTCATATAAAGGGTGTAATTATTATTTTAATTTTTATTTAAAAACTACTGAATATATTTCGCTGAATTTTTTTTTATATGTTTTATGGAATAATTTGAATATTACCTAAAAATTTCGAAGCAATTTGTGAATTTTAAGTCCGCTTGAAAAATGTTTGAACAATTAGGTCCCACAGGGCTAAATGTATTTCATTTCTTCAACCCGGGTTCAATCCAAAACTAATTGGGTGATATTATTCATTTATATTCCCATAGGTCCTACAGAGCGTCTGAACAACATACTAAAATTTCATTTTGATTAAGTCATTTTTACGGCAGTTATCGTGCTAACGGACAGACAGACAGACAGATGGACAGAATGAACAAAGTCATAAACACTTTTCAACTTACTTGTAAAGTGTTAAAAAGGTCAATAATTTGTAAATTAGGGGGAGGTAGGGGAAGGAATTTGTGGGATAGGGGCCCAAAAATTGTGTAGGCGACACGGGTCCAATCGGCTGTATTGAGGTACATCTGCTGTAACAGACTAAATGCTTTATATGCATATTTCTGTTCATTGAAATTTACATTGTAATTTAAAAATTAATTTAAATGTTTTTCACGTACTGCACAGTGTAATTATGTATGTGCAACGCTTTATGCAAAAAATATCAAGTTTATTGTGCATTATTTTGTTTTAAATTAATTTTTCTCATTTTATATCACGTCTGAGTTCGATATCCAATAATCTGGCACCGATGAAGTTTAGCACATGCGGAATTATTGGAATTCTACTGTATATTTAATTTCATTTGCAACGTCGCAGATATAGAGCCAAAAACTTTATTCGAAAATGTTGGTTCCCGATTCTTTGTCCTTGTAAATTAGTTTATCACGCGCCTCTCCAATTACATAAAATTATTTTAGTCGGTCGATTCTTTTAGGTTATTGGCAGTGGAAACTGACTTACTGACTTATAAAGGGAGTTTGAGGGGCGATTTAAATATCCAAAGAATTTAGTTATATTTGTGTCCAATGATGCCTCTTCAATGTGTTTAAAATAACATCATTAGAATATAAGTAATTTTACAAAACTTCACAAAACGTGATAAATAAGAAAATTTTTAAAGTTCAAAAAATAATTTATATTTCTGGAAGAAACTCATTTAAATATAAATGATATTCCCTTCAGGGTATGTGGACATTATCGACGAAAAGATGGTTTGTTATGGAAGCTAGAATATTTTTTCGACAATTATTCTCTACATTTCTCCTCCTGCTTAAAATATTCGAAATAAAATGAAGAAGACATTATTATTAGAGGAGAAAAGATGATTATTTGTTTTTAACTGTCGCAGTTGTTCATTTATCATTTTTATTAAAATTTTTGTTTATATTTCATTTCTCTTGAAGACTTGGAGAGGAGTGAATGTTTTTCAACGATATTTATTCTCTATACATACAATTATTTTTTGCAAGAGGCTAAACGTTTATATTACGAATTCCTAGAAATATAATTTTTATGTGTATATTACTTTACTATTTTCTTTTTAAAAAAATAAAGTATCTTGAAAAAATAAAGTATATTCAGCGACTACCTGTGATAAAGACTAGTACTTTTACGTTCATAAAACAAATATTATACATAATTTGTATTCGGTTAACCCATAAGGTGGAGGTTTTTTTTTTTCATTTTTTTTAAACAAATGGTCAAGCATTTGACTTTCATTATTCGCCTATACATTGGGCAGAAACGTGACCATTTAGCCTTGCTGGGACGTTGCCCCAGGTGCACCAGAGAGGGGCGGAACACACTGCACCCAACAACACAACATCCATGCCTTACGTGGGACTCGAACCCATAACGCGGCGACCGAACGATCGCTTGGAAACGTTCGCCTTGTCCGTTCGATCACCGAGTCGACCCCATAAGGTGGTGTTTCGAATTTCAATTAAAATCTCAGTCTTCTTCAAATCACTTAGCAGTCGCTCTCTTAATTCAGATAACTGGCTTAATGGACCAGTTTCGAGCTTTAATATATATATATATATATTAATATATATATATATATATATATATATATATATATATATATATATATATATATATATATATATATATATATATAAGATTCATATGAAAAAATAAGGGAAATGACCAAATGCAAGGCATAAAATGGTAGAGGGGGATGGCGACCCCTCTTTCCCGTTTAAAAGACTGCTTTTATGCCCGGGCAACACTCACGGTACCAATGCCATGCAGAAGTCATACTTCCGTATATGTGTCAAGTCAAAAACACTCGAAAAAGTGCAGAGTAACAAATAGGAATCAACCAGGATTGCAAGGGAAGGAAAAGAATGAAAATGCAGCAAATGCCAGAGTGCCTTATATATAAAAGCAGTTTACGCATGCGTAATACGTTATTTTTACTTTCATCGTTCTATACCTCTGCCATATCCTTTAAGTAAGCATTTTCTCCCTTTTTTGTATTAAATAGGGAATTATAATAACATGTCAGGAAGCCAATTGGATAATTCCGTTTTATTGCCTCCTTCATAATATTCCTATTATGCATGATGCAATCTGACTTGAAAGTATTAATGCGTTGATTTCGTTTGAGGTGACCTATGACGACATTTCTGAAGATGTTTTTGGTCAAATTGGGACTCCAGTCTATAATATGATTGATTTCCATATTGAAATTGTTTCTCTTGTCATATAAGACGGTATAAGTACCATATCTACTGTCATGTTTTAGTGTGATATCTAGAAAATCAACACTATCATCCTCCTTACTTTTATTCTCAATCAATTCCAGTTCTTTTGGATAAAAAGTAAAATCAAATTGGGGTGTATTCTTATATTGCCCAACAAGGACATCGTCAACATAACGAAAGTATGGCATTTCATGTAGTATATGAGTGCCATTTTCAAATTTACTCAAGTATAGATCGGCGAGCAGGGATGAACAACCCCCTCCCATGGGAATACCTTTAACCTGTTGAAAATAGCTGGTGCCATCAAATAAGATATTTTCAAATAACACAATGCGAATCAAGTCCTTGTATTTTCTGAAGGTAATATGCTCTTTTAAGTCATATATTTCATGTAGTTCCTTCAAAATTTCATATAGATTTTCCAGATTGATGTTGTTGAATAAATCACGGAAATCGTAACTTTTGAAACGTATATCCTTGTTATAAAATGGAAGTCGGTTGATGACATCGTAACTATTGTTTATCATTACTGTTCCTTGTTTCTTGAGTATAATCAGAACATTTTTAAGTATAGTTAAAAGTTTTTCATTTGCAATTGTCAAATAGGATCCACATCCCACTGTTTCATCCATTTTTTCATATGAATCTTGTATGTTACTTTAGGAGAGTGTGCTGCTTTGCGCCAACTTCTGGAGAATAATTGGATAGCTGTGGAATTAATTTTAATTTTATATGTTTACTATGCTATATATATATATATATATATATATATATATATATATATATATATATATATTAATATATATATATATATATATATATTAATATATATATATATATATATATATATATGCTCTCCAAAATAAGTGAAATAACAATCAATGAATGTATCTATCTACAATGGGAGCGCGATCCTCATTTTAGAAATGCGCTACACAGGCAGGTTCTGTGAGTATGACAAACAATGCATCTTTTAATTTTTTTTACTACACATTGCAAAATTAAAGAATTGTAATATAGTTAGATAACCGTCAGATTTTGATAAATTAACACGTTTTGATACGCATTATTACGAATCAACCATTTATTTTAAAGTTGTTTGCGTATCTGATTATGAGGCTGTGGACACAATATCTAATGAACAAATTAATAAAAATTTGGTATAACTATTTAAACCGGGGCACATCCGAATGTTGAATTCTTGCTTATTACACTGTAAAACATATTGCCACCTATGCTCATGTTTCCGGCTACTTTGTTGATAATTTCCGAAGACTGATAAGAAAAACCACAGTTACACGTGTTCATGATAATTCCATCTCCGATTCCGAAATATTAAGCTAATTATACCTTATCGTATAATAGCTTATCGTCTGCCAGACAGATTTTTTTTTAATATACGTAAACACACACACACACATATATATATATATATATATAAATATATACATATATAATTTTTATAAATACACTCTAAGACAAAAAAATCGACGCAGCCACCAAAATAATCCGATAGTAATGAATCTGAACATTCAAACACCTGTCGACCGATAATGAAAATGATCAAAAATTCGCAGACAATGAATGAATAGTCGGAACTACAGAGCATTGAAACTGAGCACCATGACGGTGTATGTAAGGAGCAGGCCTCGCTATCAGGAACAAAAACCTCAGTAGATTTCGATTGCATTTACGTACCTTGATTTTAACAATGCCTCGTCGGCAAATTTGCGGCCACTAAGAGCATACGGAGTTTGGAAGAGAGCGTTTGGTTTGACTGCATGAGGCTGGATGGACACACCGTGGAATTGCTCGGCATTTCGGTAGGAGCGATGCAGCAATTAGTCGAAGTTGGCAGGAATGGTGGATTTCAGCGGCAAGCGGACAGCAGACAGCCTAGTGCAACGACAGAAGGGCAATATAGAGCAATTGTCTGAGAAGCTGTGACAGTACGAGATTCCCGTTTTCAACCATCCAAAGTGTGATAAACACGGAAGTGACCACCCGGACCATTAATAGAAGACTACGGGATCGGAATATATACTCGCGGAGTCCATTACGTCGCCTAACACTGACCAGTATGCACCGTTAACAGAGATTGCAATGGTGCCGGCCCCGACCAGCATAGAATTGTTCTGAATAGAAACGAATTGTCTTCAGTAATGAGTCCCGATGACCAGCGCAGACGTGTCTGGAGAGAGTCAGGACATCGTCATGATCTTACTGTTACTGTCACACGCCACACGACCCTACAACATGAAGTTATGGTTCGGGGTGTCATTTCGTTTGATAGCGGGACCCCTTTGATATTCCACCGTGGCATCATCACAGCACAGCGATACGTTGCTGACATTCTACGACACGCTGTATTGCCATTCCTTTCGCGACACCCCGAGCTAATTTTCAGCAAGATAATGCCAGGCCACACATGATACACCTCTCTACGGAGTGTCTGCGTGCTGATTGTCTGCGTTACCTGCAATATAATTATCTGCCACTAGAAAACTTGTAACATGCCACAACTTTATAACTTTGGTCTCTGCCTTGTATAATCTGAGCTATATTTTCAAGAAATTTGAAGTCGGTTACATGGTAGAACTAAATTTGGTAATTCCCATTAAAGCTCATAAACTTGTGTCATGGCAATTTTATTTTTTACTTCTATTGAAAATAACGGCTTTTGCGTATGCAAACGCGTATAAAGCGTGAAATTGCTCCATAAATTGTGTTATGTGGCATGCAAACACAATCATTATAATTATGTTTAGTGTGTGTATATATATATATATATATATATATATATATATATATATATATATATATATGTATATAATATATGTGTGTGTGTGTATGTGTGTGTATGTAAACTACAGTTCAAACAAAGCGCTCATATTCCATATATTCCTGACTATATAAACCACATGTATTCTCCTATGAGCCAAATTTTAAAAATAATTAAATTGTATTCTATACATAGAAAGCATTATTATCAATACTTTGTATTCAAAAATAATTCACATAACAAGTGGAATTATTTTCAAGCTCTTTATTGGTAATTATTGTTTGGGTTGCATCATTTTGTTAGGAGATTAGCATAATGAATTTTTCGTTCAAATGTACATTGTTACTTTCCCTAATGTATTCATAAAACTCGCTTTTTTAACGAAATGAACAAATAAGAGTTCGAAATGTGCCATTTTGCATTAGAAAGATAGGTCATTTTCATGGGAGTTTTCAATTGACAACCGCATTAACTATGTTTCTCTATGACGTAGATGAGGAATATATCCCCTTTTCGCCTGAAGTCAATTTAGCTGATTTTTCATTAAAACTATATCATCACAAGTAAAACAATTTTGTATTTTTGTTAGTGTGTGTGTATGCAATCTTTTTCAGACTTTGTTACTTAATTTGAAGTACATGTAATAAAATAGTTTTTTCTTATTTATGAATATATCCTGTTTTACATTTATATGCGTGTTTAATTATCCTGTTTTACATTTATATGCGTGATTTACTTTAAACTACGATCCGTGAAACTAGGATTAGAGGAACTAAGATTAATGGAACTCCGATTAGTGAAACCTAGTTGGTTAAGGTTTCAAAGATATGAAACGCGAAATATATATATATGTATATATATATAATAATAGAAGTTTGAAAATCCAATGAACGAAAAGTAAGAAGATGTAACACGATAAACCTAACTTTTTAAAAACACCCACAGAATAAAATATAATACAGCAAATCATCAATCAAATGGATAAAAAATACAAAACACAAGCTATCAAGTTACAGAAAATCAACCAAATTTAAAGGTATGGAAACAAAAAAAGAAAAACTTAAACTAAATTCAACTATCTAACTGGCTTACAAAACAAAAGTAAAAATCAACTAATCCTCAAGCAAATGGAAAAAAAAAAATAAAATAAATATCGTATAAACAAGTCAATGAAAAATATATAATACAAAGGTATGGAATCGAAATAAGTATAACAAACTAAATCAAGCACAAACGCCATACACGTGGACGAGGATCTAAGCCTAAATCATGAATTGTTAACCTCTACAAAAATCTAATCATGTCCAAGTTTTTTGTAGAAGCAAACACAAAAATGTATATATATATATAGCTGCCAATTCACATGCGCATAGCGCGATCCCAATGGCTAGTTGTTATTAAATGTGAGATGTACACATTTAAATAAAGTTTTTGATAACCAGTTTCAGTAGTTACCAACGAAAGGATTTCCAATTACGTAATTCTTTACCTTGAGAGATACAGTTGTATAAGTTGTTTTTAATTCCTTTGCTTCGTTCCCTTTGATTCGAATTCCTACAATTTTTTATTTTCCCTTTGAACTGGAAGCTGAATAGGATAGAATGCCAATAAAACCGATATTGTGGTTAATGTGGAATTACTTAATCAAATTGGAAAGTGGTCTTCATATTTTTTTTTTATTTTATTTTTTTTTTTTTTTTTGCATTTTCACCCCTATTTTTGAATTTTGAAACAGTAATATTTTCCTTTGACTTGGAAACTGAGACGGGCAGAAAAGGACAAATATAGATTCTAGCTGGAGAGGAATTGCTCAATAATTTTGATACTTCACTCCCTCAACCTTTCTGGTAGGTCGGACGGTCTGGGTTTCAACAACAACAACAACAACTTCACTCCCTCAGTATTTGAATAAATCTACGCACCATCACCTCTAATTTAAAGTTTCAAAACTTAAGTGTGGTGATAAAACATTAAGTCGAGGTTGTTTACTTCTATAATAAATTATATTTGTGGATGAATTCATTAATCTTAATTAAAGTGGTCGTGAGTGTGTGTGTGTGTGTGTCGTAACATTTGTACATTGCTATCGTGGCCGCAAAACCCCCCATTACTTCCTTGCACGAGTTCCTTAATGCAATCATTAAACCAAAACATCACGCATTAAAATCCGCATTTTAAACATTTAAAATAAATTTTCATATATTTACACCTTTATTATTGTTATAATTAAAATTTCATCAATTTTAACAAACGTTGAAGGAGGAGAAAAGCGCAGTGTTAGACGAGGTCACTTGAACCGTATTCCAAAGATGAATATTTGACCTAACATACATAAAGACTGGCACATTCCTCTATATTTCGGGTCTGTAGCTCAGCATGGCTGTCACCTGTTGCAATTATTTTTCTGATATTTAGAGCCAGACTTCGTCTTTTTTATAACATTCTAACTACTCTTTCTGAATAATACTGCTTGATATTCACGACTTTCTCAACAATACTTTCTTTCTAAGCAATAATTACAGAAATGGCTCAAAAGAGCGACCGCCAACTTGAATGCACGGCTCACAGCGGACAGGGGGGGGGGGGGGGATTGGCGAACTCATGTAGAACTCGTCATACCGTGGATTGTGGAACTCCAACAGTATTCCCCATTGCCCTGTCCAAACTGATACTGTGTACAGAATCGCCTTGTTCCACACTTGGCGTTCTAGCACTCCTTGCACGACCTGCATCATACCTGGTAGCGAGAAAGGATTCTGATTCACAGAGCTGCCTATGCAAGCGCTCGAATGCTTGACGATTGAAAAATCGCATATAGGAGGAGCGTTCTCGGTACAGTCGTTGTGCCTCTCTGCCATTCACATTTGCAACTCCGTAGATGAAATACGTATCGGTTTTTTCCCTATTTGTAAATTTCATTATCCTCTCAACAGTTAGAGCTGCGAATAACTGCTGATAAGGCATGATAAGGCAAACTGATAAGGCATTACATTCGGTCTACAAAAACTTGCGTAAAGGTCCTTCTTCTTCCCCAGATGAAATTTGCATACGTAGTTTTCATCTTCAACCAGAAAATAACAACTAGAATGGCGCTTTTAAGTTTGCGAAGCCGCCGCCTCTTCCCAACGAATAAACGCCCCGTAACGCCTTTATCTTTCATTTCGGATCCCGTAACCTCTGAAGAAATATTCTTGGTTTGGTGTATACTACCACTTCGTGAAGTTTCACATATATTACTTTCCTTATACACATATAATATATGAGGAAAGTGTTATGACGGGATCGAAAATTCGATTTCGAGTTTTCGACGGGAGAACAGGTTTCAAGCATCTCTGAATGCGAATCAGACGTTTTGAGGTGATGTCTGTGTGTGTGTGTGTGTGTGGTGTGTGTCAGTTGGCCTGTGGAGACGATCACTCACGAACGAATGAAGCGATTCGTACAAAATTTAGTGCAAAAATGACAATCAGTGAATACTGCAAGCCTATTGTTTTCACATGCAATCGAATGTTCAGAACTCCCGTATATTTTGAAATGGAATATTGGAAAAATCATTAAAAAATTAAAACTTCCAATAAAGTTACGTAATTAATTATTTCTTATGCAATTTTTGATTAGAAAACGATTGACACAAACTTTAATCTTTTTTTTTTTTAAATTCTATTAACGTAGCAACAACAGATCGAAATTCAGTTACAGTAGCCACACAAACTTCCATGCCTTATTCGAACCCAAGCCCTCTAGACAATAGCCGTGCACTTTATTCACTACACCACCTGGGCGGCACATTTAGAACGATATCGTGAACCGAGACATTGCACATTTTTCAAATAAATATATGAAAAATCATATAAAAATTATTAACTATTGGGATATTTGTTCACTTTTCATATGTAATATTATCGATAAATTTATTATCATCTTTCTCGTAGATCTAGCTCGTTCCATTCATGAGAGAATATCCTTTGGGTAATAGCATTATAATTTGACGGCATTAGTCGTTTATCTACGATAAGAATAACCTATTTCTGCGTCCACAATGTTTGGCGAAACTTTGGCGACGAATTTGGCCAAATATCGTCAACTTGGCGCATTTGTTAAATGTCGCCAAATTGATGAAACTGTCGCCAAATAAATAAAAAATGTCGCCAAATTGATAAGAATGACACTAAATAAGGAAAATGACAACTAATTGGTGAAAATAAAATATTTTGGAAGAACATAAGAATAATCTAATTCTCCGTCTGTAACGCTTGGCGGAATTTTGGCGACAAATTTTGGCGGCATATCGCCAACTTAGCGACTTACTAATCGGCGAAAATGTTGCCAAATTGAAAATTTTTTTTATCAAATTAATAAAAATGTCGCCAAATTAATAAAAATGATGGCAAATGGGATGCAATGTTTTGCAAAATTTTATTTTCGTCATATGATGGACATACATTTTATTATATAAGTAATGCTCTTATAAATATCGTCAACTTAGCGATATTTATCCTCACATTGACGAAGATATCGTCAACATTGTAAAAATGACGCCAAGTTAATGAAAACGACGTCTAATTAATGAATTTATTATTAAAATATTTAAATGCAAGGTGAGTTTTAATTAACCTACAAGTTTTAACTGAAATAACTCTTGAGTCGTTGTAGATAGCACTATAAACATTTTTTATTGAAAAGAACGTGGAAAAGGATTTTAATGGATAAGGTTTTCAAAGTGAATACCTCCAGAGGTGACGCAATAGCGCAACTTAGTCACAAAGTTGTCAAATACGAATTCAAGTGTTTCTTTTTCCATGCTAGAAAAAAAGTCAGTTATGGAACTTTTGAGGCTAATAAGGTCTGTCGGCTTCTTCTTGCAAATTAAATCTTGCGTATGACCTCAAAGATAGAAATCACATGGATTAATATCTGGTGAATTAGGTGGTCAATGCAATGCATCAGGACAACTATTTGGGCATTGATAGGCGATAACTCGGATTCCAAATTCACTGTTAATGGTAACAAAAACCCTGCATGTTCTATGAGGAGTGGCACTGTCCTGCACGAACCAATATTCACCGATGTCCATACCCAGATTACGAATTTGGGGGAAACATGACTATCTCAGCATTACCTCATAGGCGTAAGCTTTAACTGTTGACTCAAAGAAGATTGGTCCATGAATTTCTGATCCACAAAGAACAGCCCAAACTCTTACCTTTTTTGGATGCAACGGTCTTACGTTGACAAATTCAGGTTTGAAGGAACCCCAAAAGCGATAATTCTGTCTGTTCACCTGACCAGACAACCATAAATAGGCCTCATCAGAGAACCATATCTTCTTGTGATCCAATTCCCCAGTATCGATGAGAACCAACATTTCTTTAGCAAAGTCACATCGCTGAGCGATAGCAGTATCTGGGATGAATTGAAAAGTTTGGATCTTGTTCTTGGAAAAAGTCCGATATATTTTCTCATTATCTTGTCTGTGGTTTGACTGATATCCAATTGGCTTGCAAGTTGATGCGTGGATGTGCTTGACTCTTCTGCTATGATTGCTCTTGCTGTATCAATCACTTCCTCTGTTTTACCAGTTACCTTTTCGCCAGCTTTCCCCTTTAGATCATCTTTAACATAACCAAAACTTTCTTAGCAGATCTCTTACGATTGCTCTGGGCTGAAGGCTTAGATCGGTTTCTGAATGTTAAAGACCACTTCCGTAGAAATAGTGTTGCATTTTCACCACATAAATAACAATTTTTAACAATAAATAAATACGATTTTCGGTACAATATGACGCGTGGAACTGATGCTAAACAACTTCCTTTTATGCCCTCTCTCATTGCACGCATTCGTAACAACATCTAGTGAGGCTGTGAGAAGTTATTTCGGTTAAAAGTTGTAGGTTAATTAAAACTCATAGTGTATATGGAATATATTGCTTATTGCAGATGATATCAACATAGATAATTGTTAATTTAAAGTTGCGTAAAATATAAGTCAATTACGTATGAAATATTTTTACATGCTGTCATCCATGAAATGCACCAAATGCACCATTTAACGTTACAGACACTGTGCCGTGAATTTTTTCATCACTGTGTCATCTTTAAAAAAGTAAATTCATTGCATTATATAAGGAAAGTCATGTGCTGTCCACATCAGATTTTTTTTTAATCACCTGTATAGATAGATGGGACAGGAGATATCAATAGAGTATATGACCACGCCCATTCTACCACTCCCAGTTTTGGCATTTAAAGATTTATTGGGACTTTGAAATAGTATTGATTTGTAACAAATATAAAATAGGGGAATTTTTTTTGAGCATTCATTCCAAATAACTGTTTCTGTAGATACTAAAGAGAACAGTGGAAAACACGGAAATTGAAATATATTTTCTGCATGGACTATATATCTGTATTTGTACAAATTCTGTCATTACAAATATTAATACCATTTTATTATATTTCATTTATAGTCCAACAGATCATAGGTAAAATCTTTCGAAAGCAATCATTTGGAACGCCCTTAGTTAATCCCCCTCAAAAAAGGATAATAATTTTATATTGTCCTAAATAATGACATTGCTTATTTTTTCCCCAATGGCCAGGCACTAGACTCTAGCTCTGACTACTCTAGCACTAGACTCTACGTCGACTTACGTCGTTTGACCTACGTACGGCCGAAATCGTGAACCATTTGGCCGTCCTAGGACGTTGCCCCAGGCGCACTAGAAGGGGGTGGAACACACTGTGCCCACAACACACAACATCCATGTCTTACGTGGGACTCGAACCCACAACGTGGCGGCCGATCGATAGCTGGAAACGCACGCCTTGACCGTTCGGCCACCACGTCGACTTAAATGAGCCAACAGCATACGGCGTTCCCAGGTGGTCACCCACCCAAGAACTATCCGAGCCCGATGCTGCTTATCTTCGGTCATCTAACGGGAACCTGTGTTTTAAGCACGGTAGAGCTTTTGGCTTACATTGCTTAAAATTAAAACAATAATTTTTAGTTTACTGGCCATATGTGACGATAATATTTAAAAAGTATATATTACATATAAAATATTTCTTTTTCACATGTGTTTTGTAACAGCAATCTCTGGTCCAGAAAGTTGCGTTGATAATATCCGCAGCTAATCTAAATTGATAAAAAAAATAGAGAATGTTCATGTCATTTTAATAACATTAGATACCTGTTGTCCGGCATGAAAATTACCATTATATGTACATAGGGTGGCTGAAAATTTCACCAATGTTAATTTTGAATAATTGCATACTACTTTCGCATTTACAATACGTGTATATCATTTTTTTTTCTGCTCAATGTAGATAAGTTTTCGTTTATGGTCTATATTAAGTATGCTACTCAATTACGTTCTTATACATTGCATTCGTAAAACATTGGCCTATTTTTTTTTACTTTCAATATATACATAAATAGTATAATGCATGAGGAAAGTATTGCGACGAGGTCGAAAATTCGAATTCAATTTTTCGAACAGAAATCGAACGTCTTTGAAGTAACGTCCGTATGTGTCTGTGTATATATATATGTTTGTAAGTTTATTTTAGTGTGTTTGTTGATGCTAGTGTGTATGTATTCGTGAGTGTATGGATGCAATATCTAACAAACCGCTGGAGCGTTTCGAACGAAATTTAGTACAAACCTTGCAATCTGTGAATACTGAAAACTTGTTGATTTTCAATCATATTTTCGAAACATCCCCCCAAAATTTTAATGCCATTTTAAAAAATCATTAAAAAATCAGAACCTTTAATATTGTTGCATAAATAAAACTTTTAAAGTCATTTTCATTTAGAAAAGGAGTGAAACTCGCTTTAGAACTCTATCATGATCCGTTCTCGAGATGTTATACATTTATCAAATAAATGTATCAAAAATACATAAAATTAAGAAAAAAGTATTTGCTATAGTTAATAATCATAATAATCGCAATAATTGTAATATTAGTTCACTTTCCATATGAAATGTTATGAGCTAAATTCATGAACATCATTATCGTGTATTTAGTTCATTTTACTTAAGGAATAAGATTTGTAGTAGAATAAGATTTGTGAGATATGTATGTTTGCAGTAGTTTTTTTTAATTTTGAAGCCCATTGATTTACTAATTGTTATTTACTAACCAGCTTTGTTTGCTACGCCCGTCCATGTACACCAAGGTCATACATGTTAAACAAACCGGTGTAGACCAAGGCCATGCATGTAAAACAAACCAATGTACACCAACTCCCGTCGACCATACCTCCGTCGTGGTCGAATTTCGTGAAATATTTTAACTTCTAAGAGAAATAGCTCAAATTAGGGGAATTATTATTGTAAAAAACTGTTTTTTTCCTTGGATTCAGCACCACTGAGTTGACCGGCATGAATATTTTCAGCTCCTGAAATGATCCAATCACTTTCTAGAGCATTTTCTCACAAAAAGCTATAAAACAAATTATCTGTTTACGGACCATACCAAGGATGTTAATAACCTAATACTCTAACTTCATGAGTTATACCATTCAGCTCCAACTAATCTATCTGTAAATAACATTTGCATTAATTGCATTATTTGAAACATGAATTCCAAGATAAAGGAGGAAGCAAGTTTATCTAACTTCGGGGTCTAAATATTTATATTCTAAAATTTTAAATTGGGATGAACCAACGAGCTTATATACGTGGAGAAACTACTGCCACCGGTGCCATAAGTTATAGATATCCCTTGACATGACGTCACATACAGTTAACTATCAGCATTTGAAACTCAACTGTACGATCTTGCTATTTACTATTGAATGAATCTATTGATATTTTAATCTTATTTCGTATATCTTGTTTTAATATCACATATTTTGATTTCAATTTTCATAATAATAAATAAATTGAATGGTTGTGACGTCATCGGCAGCGCGAACGGCGGCTTATTGCAGATAATGTTGCTGGAATGCGAGTAGTGTCATCATGTATATAAGGTCTTTATGATGAACTCTCACTATTAACTCAGCTGAATCATGCAGATAAAGGGATGGTCTCGTCTTTAACTACATGTGCTGAATACAGATTTCCATTAAGATTTTTCAGTCATTTAAATATCATGACCGTGAAATTGGAACACATTCTGGCAGTGCTTTCGGTCTGATCATGAAAATGGCAAGAAATGGCCATACTTTGAGAGACTAAGAAGTAATTTGAAAGCTGATTTCAGATTTGGTTTTAGCCTATTTGGATTAGTATGTATGGGTTTTTCTAGCTCTCTGAATTGCAATACGGATTCTGACTGACACTATATAATTATAATTAAGTAATAAACATATTAATTATATTGATTTCACATGATCACCTCACACTAAATGCGCAGACGCAGTATGTCAAAGGACCTGATGTAACCTAGAAGAATGAAAGACCTCATGAATACTAATTTGGCCATGCTTAATCCAAATCGGATATAAATTTTTCAAATT
Organism: Amaurobius ferox; assembly: GCA_951213105.1. NCBI lineage: Eukaryota > Metazoa > Arthropoda > Arachnida > Araneae > Amaurobiidae > Amaurobius > Amaurobius ferox. Next base: position 42,084,371 of record OX578146.1, read on the forward strand.
AAGCATTCGATCTGGAGAAATAGCTTCTTAAAGTTTGATTTTTTTGCTATTCTTGTGTTTATAAATTCAGACCGAATGCATTGCACAATGTATTGCAACTGCATAATCATAAGACTTTAGTGCCAGAAAAAATAAAATGAAACTTAAATTAGCTCATATATTTAGAGATAAGACCACCTTCATGAATCAGTTGATTACGAAATTTAATATTTAGAGGTCATCCCAATTTAAGAATTCAAAATATAAATATTTAAACCATGCAGTTTACCACTCGCTTGCCAATGTATCTTCAAACTCACTTTTTAAACAGTGCAATTAATGAAAACTTTGTTTATAGATAGATTGGTGGAACTAAATTGTATGGCCCATGAATTTAAAGATAGTCCCATTTCTTGCATGGTATGACTAGAAGTTGAGAACTTGAAATACAAATGTTGAGGTAATAAACTTGATAAACTAGCCGAATATCCGTTGAAAATCAAAGGTCTCGCAATAAGCACCCCCTGAATATTGTCATTTTTTAGCAATTCGCCTTTCACATTTATTCGGCAAATCGAATATTTTAGTGTACAGAACCCCTTAAAGAAGAAAATATTGGGAAATTTAAATTGCGCACGTCTTCCTTTCTAACTATCTACCATTACACCATAATAAAATCTTTATCTCATCCCGAAGCATAATATTTTATCATCTCCCCTTTCGAACGTTTTTCTTTGAAACACACCCATAAATGAACATTTTTGAAAAACTCTGTTCGTATTGGGTTTTTTATCAGATGATTGGCCCATATATCAAATTTCAAGCCTCTATCACATTTAAAAGGAAGCGAGTCTCACTTATTCCGAAAATCGAACATATTGGCGCTCATCACCTTATAAAGTAGCAAATATTGGAAATATGAAATTTGCACACTTTCTTTCTTTCAAACTATATACCAGTACACCAAATTTGATGTCTCTATCCTATTGTGGAGCATGATTTTCTATCACTTCATATTTCGAACGTTTTTTTCTGTGTTGCACCCCCCCTAAATGATCATTTTTGAAAAACCGTAATAATCGTAGGTTTCTTAATCAAATGATTAGAACATATACTAAATTTCAAGCTTCTATCACACTCTAAAGGAGGCGTTTTTCAGTTGTTCGTGAAATCGAATATTTTAGTGTGCGGCACCCCCTACATTAGCAAATGTTGGAAAACTGAAAAGGCACACTTTCTTCCTTTCCAACTATCTATCCGTATACCAAATTTGAAGTCTCTAACTCATCGCGAAGCATGCTTTTTCTATCATTTTACCCTTCGGGTGTTTTTCTGTGGAGTAACCAGCTCCCTTAAGTATACATTTTTGAAAAACTCCATTCGTCTTGGGTTTTCTATTAAATGATTCGCCTATATACCAAATATCAAGCCTCTATCACGTTCTAAAAGGGGTATTTCTACTTCATTCCGAAAATCGAACATTTTTGTGTGCGACACCCCCTAAAATAGAAAATATTGGTAAACTGAAATTGAACACTTTCTTCCTTCTAAACTATCTACCCGTACACCAAATTTCTGTATCTCATACCGAAGTATGTTTTCTTATCAATTCACCTTTCGAACGTTTTCCTCTAGAGCACCCCCCCTTAAACGAACGTTTTTGAAAAACTATATTTGTCTGGGTGTTTTCTTCAAATGATTAGTCCATATACCTAATTTCCAGCCTCTATCAAATTTTAAAAGAGCCGTTTATCAATTATACGGTAAATCGAACATTTTGGTGTGAGGCACCCTCTTAAGTAGAAAATATTGGAAATCTGAAATTGCACACTTTCTTCCTTTCGAACCATTTACCCATATACCAAATTTGAAGTCTCTATTTCATGGCAAAATATGCTTTCCCGTCATTTCACTTTTCGAAAGTTTTGGGGTGGAGCACCCGCCTCTAGAGAGCATTTTCGGAAAACTCGATTGTTCCAGGATGTTTTATCGAATGATCGACCCGTGTACTAAATTGCAAGTCTCTATCTATTCGGGAAGTGCCTAAAAAAGAGTGACAGACGGACATACAGACAGACGGACGCTTGGCAATTAGTATATATAGATTGGTTTGTTGGAGGTTTAGGCGAGCGTAAAATAAGCGTAGTTATTGGTTCAGTATGTTTGTTTTGATAGTGGTTGTTATAAAATATAGTATCATTGAATGGGATGGGTTTATGGATCACATGAGTCATGGATATTAGGAGTAGATGGGGAAAAAGGCGCAAGTTGATATTCGCCTGTTTCTATTTCACATGCATAAGACATTTTTAGCATGTGGTATTTAGACATTTACGTGTACTTGGAAGGGGTGTAGAGCACAAAGCGCACGAATATTGCTAGTGATAATTAAATATTAATTGCATATTTTCATATTCTTATAGAAAATACAGTTTCCGAAAGCGCCAAATTTCATATAATGTGATGTTAATTAAATTTCAATAACATTTTGGTATGTGTTTATCATTTGCTCGATGTTTCTACTCCAATTCAAAATTGGCATACCGATGTGTTTCATGCATTTTACTAACCACATTTTAGACATTTATGATACATGCAAATATTACCTGGGTGTACTTAAAAATTATCCCAAATTGATTTTGCTTGTTATACTTAAGCAGCAAAGGACTTTCGATATTCAGAAATTTATCAACAACTTTTTTAACTGTGTTGGGGTCATATTACCACTTACCACTCGCAAGCACGAATAGCTGGTGGAACTAGAAAGTATTTTAAGAAAATCCTTGATCACATTCAATATTTTAATACGTTAAACATAGATTGGTGTTTATTAAACTGATATTTAACACTTTACAACATAGTTAAAAAGTGTTTATAACTTTGTTCATTCTGTCTGTCTGTCTGTCTGTTCGTTACCATGATAACTACCATAAAATGACTTTATCAAAATGAAATTTTAGTATGTTTTTGAGACGGTATGTGGAACCCATGGAAAAATAAATAAATAATATCACCCAATTAGTTTTGCATTGAACCCGGGTTGAAAAAATGAAATACATTGAACCCTATGGGACCTAATTCTTCAAACATTTTTTAAGCAAATTTAAAATTCACAAATTGCTTCGAAAGTTTTAGAAAGTATTCAAATTCTCCCATAAAATAAATACAAAAAAGTTCAGTAAAATATATTCAGTAGTTTTTAAATAAAATTTAAAATATTAATTGCACCCTTTATATGAAGAGATCATGTGACCATTATATGAAGAGATCACGTGATTCACTTCAAAATAAAGCATGACATCAATATTGTGTCAAAATCGTGATTTTTAAAGTTCTTTTTAATTTTTATTTAGTGTTTCATCCGTCCTAAAACTCATTTATTTCTGCTTAAATTCTGTGCGCCTTCATAATAAAACAACGCAATTGCAATATATGTGAGTTTAAATGATCATCAAACTTTGATTATTTCTACAACGAAGCTTAATTTTCACTTATGGAGAATGTAAACACCAAAATATATAGAATGGGTTGTATAAGAATTGCTGCATATATTTAACGAAAATTATTTAGCTCATGGAGTCTGCAATATAGTTGATATGAATGAAACAATCATTCATTTTACATAGAGAAGCATATGTTTTTTGATGAAGTTTTAAGCATAGAGTTACATAACTTGTACCAAAATGATTTTCAATTTTTAAATAAAATAAATTATTATAGTATTGTGATGAATGAAAGGATTGGAGAAATGTTTATGAATGAAATGCTGCTTTTCTATAGACGCGATTTAAATTTCGATGACGTCATTTGAATAAAGTTCATTTGTTTTCGATGAAGTTTTCAAATAAAATAAATTAATGTAGTATCATGATAATTTTTAAAATATTATTGAGGAATGTATCGCATTTTAGATATGTTTAAACCAGGCAATTTACATTTCAATGCCGTCATTTGAATAAAGTTAATATTTTTCGATGCAGATTTAAGTTTTTGACTATAATAAATTAATGTAGTATTTTGATAATTTCAAAAATATTACGGAATATATATCGCAATTTAGAAACGTTTAAATCAAATTGCCTTGAAGCTGGAAAGTGTTTCATAATCAATGCTTTATGCTTGATTGATCTTGTTAAATAATTTTGGCGTTGATGAATCCACTTACATATAAACCGTTAAATATTACACTCATTACTTCAAATAAAGAAGGTGTATAATTCCATCACACACACGAATAAATTGTTTCTCTGAGCTAAATAATAATTTTATTTACATTGAAATTATGTATAATTATATATACAGTTAATATATAAATAGGTATGTTAAATCGTCCTAATTATTATACTTTCTTACCTTTGAAAATTACGCTTTTTTCAGAATATTGTCAAAAGTCAAATGTTGCAATTTAATATTATTCAAATCGTCCATAAGTGATTGACAGGAAGCATTGCGAAGAATAAAAGCAGGGATATACAAGAAAGATCAATCATGCTTAAAGCATTGATTATGAACCACTTTCCAACTTCAATGCTATTTAAATTAAACAAGTCTAAAATGCAATACATTCCACGGTAATATTTTGAAACTTATCACAATACTGCATTAATTTATTATATTTGAAAATTTAAACCTTCATCGAAAAAAATGAACTTCATTCAAATGACGGCATTGAAATATAAATTGCCTGGTTTAAACATCTCTAAAATGTTATACATTCCTCGGTAATAGTTTTAGAATTATCATAATTCTACGATAATTTATTATATTTGAAAACTTCATCGAAAACAACTGAAATTAATCCAAATGACGTCATAGAAAAAATAACAGGCCTGGATCTCTCTATAAAAACAGGATTTTATTCATAACTTTCTCCCATTCCTTTCATTCATCACAATACTATAATAATTTATTTTATTTAAACATTTTGTTTAAGACCTTGGAGCTACAAAAAATTAATCTCTATGCTTGAAACTTCATCGAAAAAAATCATCCTTCTCTTTATGAAATCAATTAATATTTCATTCATATCAGCCATGCAGACTCCATGGACTAAATTATTTTGTGTTAAAAATATACAGGAATTCTAATACAACTCATTCTATATATTTTGCTGTTTACATTTTACATAGGTGAAAAATAGGCTTAGTTATAGAAATAATCAAATTTAGATGAGCATTTAAACTCAAATATATTGTCATTGCGTTGTTTCAGTATGTAGATGCACAGAATTTAAGCAAAAATAAAGTAGTTTTAGGACGGATACAACACTCAATATGAAATAAAAAGAACTTTAAAAATCACAATTTTGAGACAAGATGGATGCCATATATCATTTTGAAGTGGGTCATGTGATCGTTTCATATCATGGTCACGTGATCGTTTCATATAAGATGTGTAATTATTATTTTAATTTTTATTTAAAAAACTACTGAATATACTTCGCTGAATTTTTTTTTATATATTTTATTGAACAATTTGAATATTACCTAAAATTTTCGAAGCAATTTGTGAATTTTAAATCCGCTTAAAATATGTTTGAAAAATTAGGTCCCATAGGGCTCAATGTATTTCATTTTTTCGACCCGGGTTCAATCCAAAACTAATTGGGTAATATTATTCAGTTATATTCCCATAGGTTCTACAGACCGTCTGAACAACATACTAAAATTTCATTTTGATTAAGTCATTTTTACGGCAGTTGTCGTGCTAACGGACAGACAGACAGACAGACAGACAGAATGAACAAAGTCATAAACACTTTTCAACTTTGTTGTAAAGTGTTAATAACGAAGCGAGCTTAACAAAGACTTCCCAGGCACTCTGTGCTCTATGAAGATCAGTATTGTGTCTGTGAATGACACTGAGTGTGCGAATGTATCTTCTATTGACATTAGAATGCACTTTTTGTCCTTATTTTGGACAATCGAATTTATTCGTTCGCACACATCTCTAAAGCCATTTTGCAAGTGGAGTTGCTTTTGTTGAAAAAGTGTTCTGGCCCATGTTGGGGTGGGGTGACATCATACCTTGACTCCTAGTTGATTAGATCATTAGATTGCCTACTGCACAGCCTCAAGCACCGGTAGTAGATTGGCTTGGATCAGCTCTACCTTATTCGCTTGAGGTCTCGTTGTGGTGAGAAGTTCGGAGTTTCAGATCACATTACAAACAATACATTTTTTCATAAAATTATTTGTGTTTGAGATAGTGTTATGCAATTTCTTCCGATTGTCTCTGTGGTAATGGTCATAACCCATTGCTCACTAGGTACTGCTTTTACATAAATGACTACATTTTGTAGACCATTTTCGCGCACTTGGTTTTTGGATATCTTTGTCCTAAGAAAACGTTTAATATTAGTACGTATTCGCAAATGCGTACCATTAGTAAATTAAATCGATGGAAACCACTATCTGTAACAACGATGTCGTTAAAAAAAACTTAAACTTTTTAGTTTCATCCAAAATTTAAAAGAAAATGATATAACTATTTAAAATGCTAACCTCTCTTAGAAAGGCAGATAAATCATTGAAATAAATCTGCACATCAATTATTCAAAACGTACAATTAAAATCATTTATCAGTCATTTTAATTAATAGTATTGAAAGAAATTATTTTTGGCGCTGCTAATGTATTTATTCAAAACATTACTATATTGCAAATACATTTCGAGCGAGCTAATTACTTAATATTTTAAAAATTTAATGTGACTCTGTTATGTCAGATCCATTGCCATTTATCAAAATTTAATCATTATCGTATTTGCTATAACTTCAACTGACTACAACTATTTCCCTAAGGTTGAAAAATTAAACGATACGCCCTACACTTAGAAGATTGCTTTAAGCCTTTTGCGTCAATGTGCAATTCGATTTTTTTTTCTATTCTTCCAAATGATTTCGAATGAAATTAATGAGACACTTTTATTAAATAATAAAAGAAGTTCGAATTATTTACTTCTTACTACCTTCCTCGTAATTGTTCCATATTATTATTTTTATCGCTTTTTTATTGTATTTTCATTTCTTTGTTGTTTTTTTCTACCAGGATATAGCGAGGCAATTAAATTCCAGGGACAATCCCCTTCTTGGAATAAAGTATTTTTTATGTACTTAAAAAAAGGAAGTGCTGTTTGAAAATAAAACAATTGAAAACAAAGACGCCGTTGCCAAGTGTGTGTGCTAAGATGCAATTTAGCGTTTTAAGATGATCCTGTTGAAAAAGAACTTATTGTTTTGTAGAATGCATTGAGCATTATACGACATTTTCCAGGAAAATAACCCTTCTTAGAAATAAAAGTTTTCCTGAAAAATTAAACGAGCTTAAATTGCTTTTTCTTTTTTTTTTTTGCATCTTGAGTAAACTCCGTGATAAACTTTAAGTGTGATTATTATTTCCAATTTTGTATTCATTGCTGCATTGAAAAAAATTCTTTTAAAGAATAAAGTTATTTTTATTGGGTAAAAAATGATATTAACAATATAATTAGAACATATTAAAAATACAATTGTGAATTTATGTTTATTTCTCATTAGATATAGGATATAATTTCTTAAAAATTGAGATATAAAAGAAATATATATTAAATGTATAATTAAAATTCAGAGTAAAAAAAACATTAATAATAATTTTTCATACTCAGCTAAGTATAGTGCGCATAAAACATCAGTATTTTAATATATCTAAAAAAAATAGTGCATATTATATTTTAATTTAACCATTTAAATTTATAAATATATATTTATAAGGAGTTGTACATAAAATATGGAGAAAACGTATAATGCGGAGATTAATGATAGACCTAAGATTGTGAAATGCAAAGCCATCTTAATGGAAAATGAAGTGGAGGATTATACAGATTGTAATAAAGATGTATCGTATATGAACATATAAAAGATGAATATTGTATGAATATACACTGGCTTCCAAAAGTCAATCACGGACTGTTAAATTAACAAAAATAGAAAAGTAAAGTTTTGATTAACTCAAAATTGTACATGAAAGTAGCAAATGTATTTATGCATCAAAGAAAACAAGAATTATGAACAAAGATGAAAAGAAAAATTACTTCTCGTAAGTTAAACGATGATGTCACATTTGGGTCATTAACAAACTGATTTTTAAAGACAAACAAACCAAACAATAATTACATTAATATGGTATGTGACCATCACGGACCTTCACACAAGCTCTACAACGATTTTTAATTCTTTCAATGAGGTGATTAACCATCGCAGATGTGAGCAATGACCATTCCTCCAATAAGGCAGTTTCCAACATCCTAATACTGGCTGGAGTATGTAAAGGTGCAGGGAAGTTAAAGGTCGGGGGAATACACCGGTCACTCCATACAAAAAATGCCCTCACTTTTCAGATATTCGTCAATGATGTTAGTCAGATGGGGGCGGACATTATCGTCCATAAGGCGGAAATCAAGACCAAATACTGCTGCGTAGAGTCTCGCAGTAAGGTCTAGAGCTTCATCCTGATACCACGCAGCCGTCACAGGACCGCCTTTAACCTTTTTCTTACGGCGGTACAACAGTTGTGCCACTGAAAATCTCTTCTAATAGAACGGCGCTGGTTCAACTGCTATACCTGTCTTTATCACCCCCATTCTTCTGGGAAAGGAGGAAAGGGCCTATTGTACCCAGTTGAGTACCTTGAAGTATGACTGCAGCCCTTCCTTCAAGTTTCTCCTGATTGAAGGTGGAAAGAATGACGAACAAAAGACAAGGTCATTAAAGGTGTTTATTTAGAGGGGTGGAATTTTCAGTCAGTTTGCCATTCTGGAGTTGTAAAAATGGATTCTTGCGGTCGTAACGTAAAGAGTAAAGTGTAAAGCTCTGAGCGATATCCCATTGAAATTCCAGCCCATACCATGACTCTGCCACCTCTGAATGCGTGATGCTCGATGATGTACTTGGCCTGATTGCGAGTGCCTCTTTCTCTCCCGATCCTTACGCTCTTATCATCTGATTTCAGAGCAAATCTGGACTCGTCCATGAGCAGAACGTTGCACGAATCTGAGACAGTCCAATTGACATGTTGTCGACATCACTTTAATCTTGCCCCCCTGGCTTGGACGGTTAGTGGAACACAAAAACGTGATACTGGGGCATACAGTTCCTTCACGTGGAAATTCGGCGCACGATGCTGGCATATATTGTCTTACCAAGTGCCGCTGCGACCATGGATGTAACAGTTGCGGAGGTTGCTCGTCGATACCGATTGTCTACTATAGCAATATACCGATCAGTCAGTGGCGGCTCGTGAGCGAGGTGTAGAGGGAGGCGCTCATATATGTATTTATGTATAGATGGGGATATTTAAGTATAGAGGCATATGTATTTATGTATATTATAGTATCCCTCCTCAGTTTGTGCCAACTACGTCTTTTAGACTTCGAGTTCGTCGTTTGTCCGGCACTGATAAATTAGTTCCGGCGTTACCTCGAAATAACTGTATACCAAATTATTATTTTACTTGCGCTGATATGCATTTGCAAGTTTCCTTAAAATGAATAAGAGCCTATTGTTACCATGGAAATTATTTGAATGTATTTCTAAATAAATTTATATCAAATTTGTAAAAATTAAATACTCTCAGTCGTATGCATGTGCAGTATTTTATTATGATTAGCGCAATTGTTTGTACACCCAAAATGCACACAATTTCTCTCAGGTACACAATATGGCTAATAGTTTTGTACCTGATCATCCTTGTAACCCAAACAGTAACATAATTAGAGAGCGAAATTCAACTAAATCTACGGCCGTTTATATGTAGAAACGGAATAACTATTTTGATATAAGTTTAAGAATGAATTTGGAATTTACAGAAAGTTCTTATGCATTATGGTTTTCTCTATTCGTCTTTAAAATGATATGAGCGAGTTCTGCCTGCTAGTAATCACTATATATAGCAATCGGTTTCTATAGCAATAAGTAGTTAGCTCGCTGCACGGGTTCAACAAAAGTGGATCAAAGTTTAGAGTGAGCAGATCGAGTGGGTCCATTGTAGAGTAGAAAATACAGTGTGAAAATTGCATCAAAATCGGAGCAAGTGTCATTAAGATAGATAAAAATGTAAATATAAAAAAGAGGAGGGTCTCCCCTCTTCCACCACGGTTGTTTCATATTACATAATAACAGACGATGTTTGTGTGTCGACGTGTGTGTGTAAGGTCTGTAGCGGAAAATGTAAACATCGTACGGTCTTGAAATATCGTGCACGGATATTTCAGGAACCAAGGCGATGCATTTTTGTAAAACCGAAATATGAAATTGAGGCTACTTAAAGTAAAAGTTACGCCCAGAGGGTTGACATAATAAGGTTGTATATCTAAGTGATTGCCACCAGCAAACTCTAAATCGCTCAATTAGAAGGTGAAATAAGAAATTTGGCGGGGGGGTGCGTAAACGAACTGAAAGTTGCGACCAGGGAGCTGACACAATAAATATGTATATCCAGTTCACATGTACAAATGGTGCCGGGACTATAGCCACCAACGGAATCAAAATGGTTCAATTAAGAGCCGAGATGTGAAATTAGAAGGGAACTACTTAAAGTAAAAATTGCGCCCAGGGGATTGATATGAAAGATATGTATATTCAAATGGTACAAAGACTGTAGCTACCAGAAGATTCAAAATCGCTCAATTTAGGAACCGAGAAGTAAAACCGTGCGGGCTAGTTAAACTAAAAGTGACGCTCAGAGGGGTTTGAATAAAACAATATGCACGTCCAGACGATACGCGTATAGATAGTGCAGAGACTATAGCTGCCAGTAGATTCAAAATCGCTTAATTAGGAAACGAGATGAGAAATTTTAGGACTACCTCAAGTGAAATTTACGCCTAGGGAGTATCGGATCAATATTGGACTTCAATGAAATTAGAAGCAAAACCAGGGGGATTGAATAGTCGCCGGTGAAGAGGGGGGGGGGGAGATTTTAAGGAAAACAACGTCAGATTAAAGAATCATGTATCAGGTTGAAAATTAATTTTTAACATTCTTTAACAAATATTTATATTTTTTTTCAATCTTTAATGTTAAATAGCTGAAAAAGTAAGACGGCTGAGTAAATCAAGAGACCCACCCCCTCAGACAACACATTTCTGAAAGTGTCACTAAAAATATCCACGGGCATGCCACAAATACAATTCTCGTGACTTTTAAGCAATTAAGAAGTCAAACGCATTGAAAGTCATCACAAACAAAGCATGGAACTACCCCAAATCAGAAATAATCCCCTTTCTGAAGGACAGACAGAACCACACTACATCAGAAATGCCCCCCGTCCGGGCGCTTACGCAGCGAAATTAAACTGAGTGCTCCAAACAATGCATTTTTCTTCCAAAAACGAAGAACGGAACCCCCAAAATACCATCAATAACCCCCACTCATTCAATTAAGTAAAAAGCACAATATATATATCGAAACTTTTTTGAATTTCTATTTTCTATATCTAATACTACCAAACTATTTATTCATGAACCAAAACTGAAAAGCTAGGGGTCAATAGGATCAATAAAATAAATCAGAATTAGATAAATACAGTAATTTATTTTCAAATATTTATTTAAACATCCAAATTTATTATTTTAAAAAGAAGCGAGAGCGAGAACACTCATTTATCAAGAAAAATTCGAGGCCAAATTAGCGAAACTCAGCCAATTCGAGTCAGTCGTTCACGGTATTCGTGTCTTCTTGGCTTCTTTAGATGAGAGCCGCTATAAGCCGCGCGGCTCAGATCTGATTGGAATAATATTGCAATGTCTGTTTTTTTAACTGAAATTTCTATTGCCGTTGTATTCACATACCGTTCTTTCTATCATCAGAGAGTCGATAACGGGACGCGGCTCTTATTAAAATCCCTCGTCTTTCCCTATAATGCAGTATTTTTCCCTATAAATTTAATATAGTGTGAAAAGGGGATAAGAGATTTTTTTGAAAGTCAAAACTTTAGTGCTGCCATCTAGTGACAATTTTATCATTTATTTCCAATAATTAGACTTTTAGTTGAAAGAAATTTCAGATAATTTCCTTAAAAATTGTAATTAACCTATATAACTAAAGGAATTTGAAGTGCTTGATCAAGGGGGTCCGCGCGGCCACGCGGCGCCCCTGAATAACCGCCCCTGCGATCAGTAGAGGGGATGGTAACCCTTAGACGACCGGGAACAGGTCTTCGGACAACTGGTTGACTTGTTTGGAATTGTTTCCATAATTGGGAAATTACCGAATGATCATCAACGGCAAAGAAAATAGCGACATCTTTGATTGACTGTCCTGCTTCAATGCGTCCGACAGCACACCAACGCTCACTATCTACCATTTGTCTTCTTACAGTCATAGAAACATAAATATCATTAAAAATAATGCTACAAATGTTATAAACACTTCGTATCATTATTTAAATGCACTTTCTCAAACCCTTCAGAATATTGGCGTCTTTAACGACTACCTGATTAGCATATATCCAGACAGTCAATCATGATTGGCTGTAACATCCGATAATTGCCTACTGGCATCTACATCCGCAGCGATTTTCACCCACTCAAATTCAAATACGCTTTGGAAATTGAAAATTTGATTTGAGTGCTTAACTTTTAGAAGTCAGTGTATAATGAATGTCCATTATATGAATATATAAAAGATGAACCTTTTATGAATATATAAAAAATGAGCATTATATGAATATGTCTTTTTATATAATCATATAGTGTCCATTCTGAGAAATTTAGAAGACACTCCAGTTGCAGAATTCATGATCATTTTTGGATGCCACTTTTGGATCCAAAACTTCTCGTTATACCAATGATTTTCTAACAGATCAACTGTCCACCACTCGTAACGTATAAGTATTTATATAAAATATCAAGAATATGAAACTGTCTATAAAACAGCATAAAACACAAAGTAAGGGTGCCAACATGTTTCAAAGGTAAAGAATAAACTAAGGCCCTTCAGTCTGTTCTAGCAAGGTGCGTTACTAGAAACGCTCCCCCGAGCGAGATCTACAACTGTCGGCAGAATACCAAACATATTTGAAGTTAAAAAAGGATTTCCAGCATCGCGAAGAGAAAATAGGAAATAAAAACTATAGTGAAAGAAACGAGTAACAGGATACTATAAATGTAGGACGGAACCCAAGGTGATATGTTGTTGTTGTTGTTACCCAGACCGTCCGACCTACCAGAAAGTTGTAAGGTAACTGTTTGGACGGCCGGGAAGTGCCACCCAATCTAGACCGGAACCCAGTGGGGGAGGCATCCACAGGGACCGTACCCTCCCTCCCCTACCACCAACCTCTCGGAAGGACCCACGGACCCACATGTTCAACGTGTTCGTACTCCGCGTGAACACGGCGGCAGCTTTGGCAGTGGCTGGAATCGAACCCGGCCCACCGAGTGCAACCCCAGCGCGCCAACCAATGGGCCACCGCGCCCCAGGACAAATTAATGTAATAAATGTAGTTGGTATTATGATTAAGTGGTAAAATGGTTAACAACTATGTTCAGTAAAATACAAGTACAGCATATACAGAGATGTACAACCAATATGTACAACTAATATGTAAAAAAACAAGCAGCGGGAAACCCAGGGAGCATTAAACCTCACTGATCGAGAAGTTGAAAGCAGAGGGGTGCTCACGGGCAGGTTAAGTAATTTTATTAGAGATTTCTCTCGCAATGAGAACACAGTTTTTTAATTTATTTAAAAGAATGGGGTTTTTGCTAACACCGGAGAACCAGGTCGCACAATGAGCAGGAGAAGGTTTGACCAGATGAAAAGAGGAGGTGTGTGGACACGAAAAGACATAGTGGTCCACATCACCATAAGCACCACAAGTACAGCATGACGTTCTTTTATGTTTAAAATGGTGGAGGTAATCTAGGAATGGACCATGACCAGTAAGAAAATAAATGAGATATTTGTTATAAATTTGGATGTTTAAGTTAACTTTGGGGAGAAAGGTTAGGATCCTAGCAGGGTCATGGGTCCGGGGAGAAATATAATTGTTTAAGAGGGATTGCCAAATATTAAGAAGGTAATTTTTACAAAGGTTTTTCAAAAAGGAATAAGGGAAGGGAACTGCAATAGGGGAACCAGTAGAAGTGGCTAATTTAGCGTTAACATCGGCGACCTCGTTACCCCGGATGTTAGCGTGGGCCTTGACCCACGAAAGGTTAAAAAGGGATTTAAAGGGTAAAATTTTTGATTTAATATCGTTTAGGTATCTTGATTTAATATTGGGGGAATTAAGAGCCAGAATGGCTGAAAGGCTGTCAGAATAGATATTGACATTGATATTTTTAGATATGTGAAAGGGTGATATGTGAAATGATATGTGATCCAAGGTGATATGTGAAAGTGTAGCAGAAATATTCAAAACAACTGTCCAGAGAGAGAGAATCTACGGCTATAAGTGTTCTGCTATAAATTAAATTGGAAATCAACTGGTATCGGAAGTTAGACGAGCCATTCAAATCAATTGTAAAATTAAAAGTTTATAAATAACTACGAAATATAATCAAAACTAAACAGAAAAAGAAATACCTAAATGCTATTCATCGCTGTTCGCTAATTGCTAGTAATTAATGGTCGAAAGTTTTATAAACCTTCAAAGTTTTAGCAGCCATTTATTATATATATATATATATATATATATATATATATATATATATATATATATACATATATATATATTTGAAATGTAATAATAAGAATTATGTAAAAATAAAAAAATAAAAATACAATTCAAGTAATATTAACATCACCATAGAACCAAATTCACGCCATAATGCCGATAAGAGAAAAGAACAGAACCTTCCCAAATTCGATGATTAATCAGAATTAAATTCATCTTCAGGTCTGAGTATTTAATTCTAATTAACCCAAACAAATGCCTGTTTCAGATTAAGCAATAGTACATTACTATAAATGCTTAAACTCAGACTACAGGCATCAAAAAATGAAAAAATGAAAAAAGGATACATTAAGAAAATTGTATTACCATGCGGCATGAATCATTCCTCTTCTACCACGTGTATACACGATCAACCTCAACAACTTAATCTAGAAGCACCGGAATGAACAAGTCGAAATTCTACCAGGGAGCCAGTACGAACGTTCACGGAAATACTCTCAAACCCGTCCAGTGAGTCTAAGCTGGAGACTGGACAAGCAATTCAGAATACAACTTTCCAAACAAGCAGAACTGAATATGAATATGAATCATAGATGAAAATTCCTACTAAACAAGAATTCATAGGAAAACTGGATAATCGAGAATGCCACTATACACCATTATAAGGGCGCACAAAACGTAGTTTCAATACTGACAAAAGTTACATTTTTGGCGAAAATAAAATTCAAAACATTAATGTTAATGCATCTTATTTTCCGATTTTTTGATTTTTCTAATGTTTTGGACTTAGTTTATTATTTTTCATTTTTATTTATTTATATAATTAATAAATAATTATATATAACATACACACACACATATATATATATATATATATATATATTTTTTTTTTTTTCCTCTCTCTCTCTCCTGTATGTTAGTCACTATAATTGGGAATGTTTTCTAGGATGTTATCGAATGAAATTTGATACACTGAGTTGATAATTTTAATAACAAAATTGGGGGGATATGCATTATTAGTCGCTGTACTCAATAATTCCATAAAGTGCGCTAATTTATAATATTCATCACAAATTTTATTGATTCTAAGAGCCTGGTTTATTATAATATTTCTAAATACAGATATATGCAGACAAGAGTCAAAATGTTGAATTTTTGATGTATTAAATTTAAAATCCTGTCTTTTATCATACAAGTTTATAACCATATTACAATTTTGTAAATTTAAATTTAAATCTAAAAAGTTTGCAACATTTGTGTCATTATTACTTGCATTTAATTGTAAATTTTTTGGATAAAAGTTTAATACTATAGGGATATTATTATATGGGGATACACATAAAATATCATCTATATATCTAAACATGTGCATATTATGCAAGCTTGGATTAATGTTTTTTTCATAGAAGAATAAATACAGATTAGCTAACAATGATGAGGCACACCCCCCTTGTGGGATACCAACCTGTTGTTTAAAAATAGTACCACCATGTCGAATATAATTCTCATAAAGAGTGAAGTTAAGTAATTTTTTAAAAATAAAATTTGAATATTTTAGGTTGATATTATATTTTTCAAAAATTCCTAAAATAATTCTATACAAATCATCTATATTAATATTATTAAACAAATCTTTGAAATCAAAGGTATAAATACTACGAATATTAGTAAGAGTTTTCAATTTCTTAACTACTTCAAAACTGTTTTTTACAATATGACAATTATTTGAGATTTCATCTGACGAGGATACTTCATGTAATATCTTTAATAATAATTTTCCAGCATTAGTAATGTAAGAATTATGCCCACTGGTAATGGTTCGTAAAGCAACAGGGGATTTATGAAACTTGGGTACTAAAACAATATATGGAATGTTATTACAACTATTTTTTAGATGGATTTGCTTATATTTGGCTGATATTCTATTGTATAAGATTTTAAGGTTAGTTTTATGTAAATTATAGATATGATTATTAAGTAAGTGTGACTGAAGGGTATTTTTATAATAATATTTACATATAATTGAGTAATTTCCACTTGCCTTATCGACATATGTAATGACAAAATCATTTTGTATTTCTTTAATATCATTTTTAATTGAATTAAGTTTATATGAGTTATTAATTTTCTGATTATATATATAATGATTTAAGTATTGCTCTATTAAGACTCTCCAAGGTTTAAAGGCTTCTACAGGGATTTGATATTTATAACTGATTTTATAAATAAATTTATTTAAGTCAAGAAATAAACCTTTACATATTAATTTATGTTTAAATTTAGTAGGTATACGGTACTTAGTACCCAGTAACATCAGTGATCTTAGTGCATCATAATTAATAATATTTAGATTTCCCGTTATAACATGCCCATGGTGTTTATCTACGAAGTCTTTGTATTTTTCTAAATGACAGTGGCAATATGACTCTTTATCCAATTCATAGTTTTGATTAATATCTACTGATTTGGCAATTTGATTATAGTTGAAAATATAACGTCCTAGCGGTTTATCATATTTATATGCAATTTTAGGATTTACATGTTTGACTGGAAAGTAATTGGAAACCGATTTTAAAAAATTATTTTTCTTCAGATTATTTAATACAGAATTAGTAAAATTCAAGGTACAATATTCATTTATTTTAGTATTTTGTTTTGATTCGTCATTAAAGTTTAAGTCTGTGACATATAAATAACTATTAAGATTTTTACTTCTGGTAATGAGCAAATCATAGAATAAATGTTTAAAATGAACGTTATCAAATGCAGTACTTAGAAAAAGATTATATACCATATTTAATTGCTGTTTTTTAATTGCGAAAATCCAGTTTTTACATTGTTTCCAATCAAAAGTAATTTTAAAATTTGCATGTTGCTGAAGGATGGCATTTTTTAGTTCAGATAATGATGGCAATTTTTTATTATATTTACTTGCTCTTTTAGTTCTTTTTGATTTACTTTTATGATTGTTGAAGGAATTATAAATATTATGGTCTTCATTAGGAGAATTAAAGGACTTTTTAACTATATTATGATGGTTAAATATTTGATTGAGTCCATATGGAAAAATGGTTTTGTGTGCACAAATGAATTCATTTTCAAGAAACAATCTGTCATAGTAATTTTTTTGAATACACAGAATACTAGTTTCAATGTTGTCGAACCCATGTTTAGAAAAATGTTCGTATTCAAATTTTGATTCATTAAAGGAAGTTGCATTATTTGAAAAAATTTTTATGTGATTCCTGTGTACGTTAATTCGGAGATGCAGAGGGTTGCTGGTTTGACCTATATATGACATATTACATTTTTTACATTCAATTTGGTAGATACAATTATATGTTTTACAGAAGACAAGATTATTATTACAATTGATCTGATTACTATTAGCAAACGGACAAGTTTTACATCTATTAGAATTACAAGATTTAAATTTAAGTGTTATATATATATATATATATATATATCATATTATTTTGAATCAAAGCAGAATCCAGATGTATGTAAATGCTCAAAGTAGTATTTTTTATAAAATATTCTTCAATAAATTGTCTAAATAATTATAACATAAAGTAGAATATATATTGGTCTTGCATTAATATTATTTTTTATTATAGGTAAGACTTCTACTATATTTGATGTCTCATACCATAAACATATTTGCTATCATCAAAAAGAAAGAAATATATAAATGGAATGGGTAAAATTTCTCTTTAACTTCTGATTCATTTAAAATACTTTTTAGTATTTCAAAAGCTTGTACAATGCTTGATTTTATTTTTGATTGATATGTTAATTAAACTCTTTTAAAAAAATTTTAAGAGTTGAATAATACATAAATTGTTGAATATTTACAAGTGGACATAATTACGCTTCATAGAAGATAAATTGGTACCATGACAAGTTTATAAAAATGCATTGATTAGTTGATATTATTTTGATTTATGAATGACTACAGGAA
Organism: Amaurobius ferox; assembly: GCA_951213105.1. Classification (NCBI taxonomy): domain Eukaryota; kingdom Metazoa; phylum Arthropoda; class Arachnida; order Araneae; family Amaurobiidae; genus Amaurobius; species Amaurobius ferox. Next base: position 42,102,967 of record OX578146.1, read on the forward strand.
GTATTCAGACTGTGATTGTTTAGGATGTAAACAGTGATTTAGAATCTAAACAGTTATTTACAATCTAAACAGTAACTTAGAATCTAAACAGGGATTTACAATCTGAACTTTAGATCTGAAAATCTTCAAATATTTACAATGAATGACTGTATTTTATTCCATAAAGTATATCCATTCGTTTTATTATCTGCACCTTCAACTTTATTTAAATACGTAAATGATAATATTTTTAATCTATTATATTTACATATGATTTAATGGATATATTACTTAATTATTATTTAGAACTGATGTAAAGTGTGTATTAAAACTCATAACTGAAGTGAAAATATATATGTTTTATTATAAAATACACAACCGAAAAATAAAAAAAAATTCATATATCCTAAGTTCCGGAAAAAATCATATGAATATGTCTTTGAGAGATAAGTAATATTTTATATTTACAAAGATGTTATTACTACATATCAGATGTCACTCATAGTAACAAGAATTCCCCAAGAGTCGAAAACCGCAACAGAGTAGATACTTCAAAGTGATAATCATTTCTCTTGTCAACTTTGATGAAAAATATCACCACCAGGAATAAAAGAATAGTCAATCATTGAAAGACTGTTTCATTTATCACTGAAAAATCCAAGAAAAGCTGAAATGTTGATCAAATACGTCTTTTGAAGTTTAACTTTATTAGTGTTCTTGGTCTGAATACCACCATGCTGATTTGTGGAATGATAACATGATATTGGTGATATAAAAGTGGTGACTTGACATAATATTGGTGATATAAAAGTGGTGACGTGACATAAGATTGGTGACGTGGTGTTGTCGCATGGGATTGATGATAGAGGTGACATGAGATTGCTGACACTGATGACGTGTCGTTGAATTGTTGGCATGTTGACTGGGCATTGGGTATCTCATACATGAGCTAAGACTATATAAGTAGTTATTCTAAACATGATTGCAATGCTTAAATTACATACATTTATCATAAATATATTTCATAATATTTACGTCTGATTTATATTTCTATAACAAGTATTTGATTTCCTAAAAGCGTGTTCATAAGTAAGAAGATCAAATTACGATTTACTTGGTCTATTCACACTGAAAGTCAGTAAGTCTTTAACGTTTACAGAATGAAATATTCATAACGAATATATTCGATTTTATCAATTTCTTTAAAAGATATTGTGACCACTGAGATGCATACGGACACACAGGTATTATTGCAAAAATGCTCCATTCGGATACTCAAATCATGTAAAACTATCAAAATGATATAGAGCCAGATTTTTGACCTCACCATAAAACTTTTTTTTTTATTATTTACATTAAGGAAAGTAACATGGGTGCTGCATGATATTGTACATATGTCTATCTTATTAAAGCATTAAATTAATATTTAAATTAATATTTAATAATTTAAAAAGATAGCATTAAATGTATATTAAATAATTATTATTATTAAAAACATTAAATGTAATATTGAATTGAAAACATAATTTTCCCAAACGTAATATGCATATTTTATATCATTTATATGTGAGACCAAGAGACATTTAGACGGGGTTTATGTACAAAGATTCATGATATCTACCAACAGGCAAAGACCCAGACTCGTAGCACTAGTTTACAACAGCCCTGGATCGAGGGGTCATGAAAAGCAATACATAAAGACGCTTAAATTACAGGCGCGGATGGGTCAGAAAATCAAATGGAAGTCAAAGCCAAAACCAGACTGGTTAAAGATTAACCAATGAAGAAGGGTGTTGCATCGCCATGAGGACAACCAATGAGATACGGTGGGCGTTTCTGGACCTCATGCGAAACGATGTATCAACAGGCAGAATGTTCGACAGATAAGAGTCCTTATTCACATAGAGAAGATGAATTCATTAAATTACACATACATTGGAAGACATAAATGATATGTGAAGCAGTCGATATTAAGCAATTGTGCAAAGTGTCCACTTTAAGAATTGAGAGGCAATGCGGGCCAAGAGTGTCGAAAATGCAGACCACTTGACTGACCCGAGGGCTTCCAGTAGCAGTTTGAGTGGCCGGCTAAAAGTGTGGTTTAACAGTTGATATGCAGTTACTAGTATTCAGATCGATAAGTGGTGTGACCGCCAACAATGAATAATTCGCATTCGGTTCAATGTCTAATGACAATAACATAGGTATGTACCAGTCTGATGTTATAAAAGGTCATAATGATTTTAGGCAAACAAATGCTTGGTCTCAAACACCCAATCCCCTCCTTAAATATATATATATATATATATATATATATATATATATATATATATATATATATAAATATATATATATATATATATATATATATATATATATATATATATATATATATATATAAATATATATATATATATATATATATATATAATGTAAGTGAATCTTAGATGAATATGTTTAACAAATGCTGTTGATTTTAAAGCTTAAAATGGTGGATGCTTATTTTGTAGTATGTTAATATACTTAAATTTTAGTAACTTACACAAATAATTTATGGTGGGTTACAATGCGGCAACAATGCAATCAATGTACGACTATACGATTTAAGAGTAATTTAAAAATTGATAATTTAAGTCAACCCAAAGATTTAATTATTACTTATAAAAAATAAACAATGCACTATGATATTAAATGCTAATGAAAATGATGTATTTTATGAAATATCAAGGTTTAAGTGAATGAATACTGAATTATGTAAAAAAAATATAACATGGAAACAAGAATGTTAGTAATGTTGTTTAATTTGTTAAAAGTTGTTTATTATGTAAGAGGTGTCAATAAATTTATATAAATGTATAAATATTAGGTGTGTGAATGTGCATATATAAAATATAGTGAACTAGTCGAAATTTAAATTTTATTTTATTTTAAAGCTCGACCTAATATAATATTAATTAGTACATATAAATGATATATATGGTATAAAAAAACTTCTATATGTTTACAACAGGACTTTTTTAGACTTGTATCATCTATCCATAACAAACTTTCAGTGATAAAAAATGATAATTATAGAGTTGCCAAGGACACAAAATGCATGGTGTTTCCTTTTTGTTTAATTGTGTGAGGGGGAGTATATGTCATAGCAGGAGACATTTAGGCAGTGTTGATGCACAACGATTTATGATTATCTACCAAGCCATAAAAAGAGCAGATTAGCACCAGTTTACAACCAGTAGGCACCAGTTTAAAACAACCCTGGCCAGAGAGGTCAAGAAAGCAATAAATAAAAGAGCTTAAATTACAGGTGTAGTTGGGTCAGAAAATCTAATAGGAGCCAGAGATGAAATCATGCCGTTTGGTTAAAGAATTAACCAATGATGAAGCGTTCCTGCATCACCTTGAAGACAACCAATGAGATACGGTAGGCGTATCTGGATCTCATGCGAAACGATGTGGTAATAGGCTGGAAATTCAATATGTAAGAGTCATTATTCACACGGAGAAGATAAATTAAGTTACTCATGCACTGGCAGACAGAGTTGATATGTGAAGCAGTCGATATTATGAAATCGTGTGGAGTGTCCACATGAAGAATCGAGAGGCTATGCGGGCCAAGAGTGTGGTTTAACAGTCGATATCCAATTAACATTCAGATCGAGAAGTGGTGTGTTCGGCAATAATAAATGACCCACATTCCGTTCAACGTTTAAAGACAATAAAATAGGTATGTACTAGCCATCTGTTATAAAATATCATAATAATGTAAAGCAAATAAATGCCGGGTCTCACACACATAGTCTCCTACTTAAATATATATAGTTAATGTAAGTGAATCTTAAATGTATATGTTTAATAAATAATGTTGATTTTAAGGTTTAAAATGGTGGAAGTGAATTTTGTTTTTTGTTAATATACTTATATTTTAGAAACTAGCACAAATGATTTATGGTAGGTTATAATGCGGCAACAATGCAATGTAAGACTATACGATTTACGGGCAATTTAAGAAGTGATGATTTAAGTCAACCCAAAGATTTAATTATTACTTATATGGATATAAACTCCAACCAATATTTATTTTTAAATGTGTACCACAGTTTCCGTTTGCAATGCAATCGGTCATCCAAAACATAACCGTACTATCTAGTTACTTTCTCACATAGAATATAACCTAGTGAAAGTATTAATTTCACGAATTTTTTTATTTCGAGATTTTGCCAATACATATTTTAGAAACGCCTGAACACGTTTTGAATGTTTTTAGAGTGATACCCGTCTATCTGTATGTTTGTGGTCAATGTCTTTTGTAAACTATAGCTGTGCCACAAATATTAGTGCATTTTCACGAAAATTTATACACTCTCCGACGCAGAAAATGCAACACCATGAAAGGGCAAAAAGAGTATGATGATAACACATACATAGACGGAGATAAGATATATAAATAAGTGATGTTAATTCCAGAAGGATAATGCAATACATTTGTTGCATAAACAGGATCATCAGGAAGCAGTAGGACCACCTCTTGCGGGGATATAAGCTGAAAGTTTTCGAGGAACAGATGCTATGAGGGTGCGGACAGTTTTCTGAGGGAGGGATGACCATATGCCTTCAACCATCCTCCACAGGTCACCATGTGTGGGAGGTGGGACAGGGCAGTCAAAAAACGGCCAATAACGTCTAATGTATGTTCGATGGGGGAGATATCTCGAGACGGCGGAGGCCAAGGGAACATCTAAAAACATTGCAACTTTTGCCTTCTGACGATTACCGTATGTGGTTGCGCGTTAACTTGCCGGAAAACACCATTTTGCAACCGCTACAGGTAGGGCAGTGCAGCCGGCTACAGCACTTCATCCGCATATCTTAGTGCCGTCATTATGAATCTGATACAAACCAGAGATGACCGGCCATCAAAGCGGATTGCACCCCCAAACCATGCTGCCCCGTTGAGCAGTATAGAGTTCAACAGTCGCAGCAGAATTAGATCTGTTTCCACGTTGCATTCAGACTCTCACACGACGACTATCAATCGACAAAAACAACCGAGTCTCATCGCTGAACACTACCCTGCCCCATTCAGTCGTCCAAGAGACTCGGGACCGAGACCATTGCAATCTCTCACGTCGGTGTCTTGTCGTGACTGGTAGTCTTCTTAAAGGGCGGTTTGAGTGCAAGTCGCTTTCGGTAAATCGTCAAGAAGCTGTTCTCGGTGATATTTAAACACCCAATGTATCTTATAAAGTCTGCAGAATGCCGGTATTGGTCGTTTGTGGTGTCACCACCACCTTAGAATGCATCGATCAACGCATGCTGACGTACGTCTGAATGGATCTTTACCACTGCGATGATTCACATGCTCTCCTTCAATCAATCTCTTCCAAATCATTTGCACAGTGGATGCATCTGTATGTGTTACAGACGCGATAAGACGTACGTAGGACTACAATGAATCGCATCCCAAGATCGTCCAGATGCTGACACGGACTTTGGCAAATCTTCAATAACACGTGTCTTTTGAAACAAAAAACAATTCGGAAAACGGGTTTCCGAAGACGACAGACAGTAACAACTGTTGACTCATTTGCTTTTTTCATCCCTTTTATGACAAGCTCTGATCACGTGACCTACTTGCATTTCACATCATTGGCATACATCGTCAAGCTGAGTTTGTATAATTTTGTATAATTTTATTGTATAATTTTATGACCAAAATTTCTCGGTGTTGTATTTTCTATGTAAGGTAGCGCATACAACTTTATTAACAAACAAGAAAGATCAATCATGTTTAAAGCATTGATTATGAAGCACTTTCCAACTTCAATGCAATTTTATTTATAAAGTCTAAAATGCATTCCTCTGTAATATTTTAAAACTTATCACAATACTACATTAATTTATTATATTTGAAAACTCAAACCTTCATTGAAAAAAATTAACTTCATTCAAATGACGGCATTGAAGTATAAATTGACTGGTTTAAACATCTCTAAAATGTGATATATTACTCGTTAATAATTTTAGACATCTTTAACATGCGATACATTCCACGGTAAAATTTTTATAATTATCATACTACTACAATAATTTATTATATTTGAAAACTTCATGGACAACAAATGAACTTTATTCAAATGACGTCATAGAAAAAATAACACGTCTGGCTCTCTCTATAAAAGCAGCATTTCATTCATAAACAATTTCCCATTAATTTCATTCATCACAATACTATAATAATTTATTTTGTTTAAAAATTAAGACCATGGAGCTACAAGTAATTAAACTCATCGAAAAAATCACTTAAAACTTCATCGAAAAAAATCGTCCTTCTCTTTGTAGAATCAATGAATATTTCATTCATATCAGCTATGCAGACTCCATGAGCTAAATACTTTTGCGTTAAAGAAATACAGCATTTCTTATACAACTCATCCTACATATTTTGCTGTTTACATTTTACATAAGTGAAGAATAGGCTTCGATGCAGAAATAATCAAATTTGGATGATCCTTTAAACTCAAATATATTGTCATTGCGTTGTTTCAGTATGTAGATGCACAGAATTTAAGTAAAAATAAAGCAGTTTTAGGACGAATACAACACTCAATATGAATTAAAAAGAACTTTAAAAATCTCGATTTTGAGACAAGATGGATGGCATATTTTATTTTGAAGTGGGTCACGAGATCTTTTCATATCATGGTCATGTGATCGTTTCATATAAGAGGTGTAACTATTATTTTAATTTTTATTTAAAAAACTACTGAATATCTTTTGCTGAATTTTTTTTATATATTTTATGGAATAATTTGAATATTACTTAAAATGATCGAAGTAATTTGTGAATTTTAAATCCGCTAAAAAAATGTTTGAAAAATTAGGTTCCTTAGGGTTCAATGTATTTCATTTTTCCAACCCAAAACTAATTGGTTCAATCCAAAACTAATTGGGTGATATTATTCATTTATATTCCCATAGGTCCTACAGACCGTCTAAACAACATACTAAAATTTCATTTTGATTAAGTCATTTTTACGGCAGTTATCGTGCTAACGGACAGACAGACAGACAGACAGACTGACGGACGGACGGACAGACAGACATACAAACAGACAGACAGAATGAATGAGCAAAGTCATAAACACTTTTCAACTTTGTTGTAAAGTGTGAAAAAACTGCCAGAGCACTTTTGGACGTATATACGCCCTTCATCAGTGGCTACATGAATAGTAAAAACATGGAATGTTTATATATATAGAGACCAGTTTAAAGCAAATCTGTACAAAATATACAAGAAAGATCAATCATACTTAAAGCATTGATTATGAAACACTTTCCAACAGCAATGCAATTTTATTTAAACATGTCTAAAATGCATTCTTCGGTAATATTTTAAAACTTCTCACAATACTACATTGATTTATTATATTTGAAAACTTAAACATTCATCGAAAAAAATTGAACTTCATTCAAATGACGGCATTGAAATATAAATTACCTGGTTTAAACATCTTAAAAATGTGATATATTACTCGATAAAAATTTTAGAATTATCATAATACCACGATAATTTATTATATTTAAAAACTTCATCGAAAACAACAGAAATTCATTCAAATGACGACATAGAAAAAATAACACGCCTGGCTCTCTCTAAAAAAGCAGCATTTCATTCATAAATAATTTCCCATTCATGTCATTCATCACAATACTATAATAATTTATTTTTTTTTAAATTAAGACCATGGAGCTACAAGTAATTTAACTCTATGCTTAAAAATTCATCGCAAAAAATCGTCCTTCTCTCGGTAAAGTCAACAAGAAAGATCAATCATGCTTAAAGCATTGATTATGAAACACTTTCCAACTTCAATGCAATTTCATTTAAAAAAGTCGAAAATGCAATACATTCCTCGGTAATATTTTAAAACTTATCACAATACTACATTGATTTATTATATTTGAAAACTTAAACCTTCATTGAGAAAAATGAACTTCATTCAAATGACGGCATTGAAATATAAATTGCCTGGTTTAAATATCTCTAAAATGCAATACATTCCACGGTAATATTTTTAAAACTATCATAATACTACGATAATTTATTATATTTGAAAACTTCATCGAAAACAACTGAATTAATTTCAAATGACGTCATAAAAAAAATAACACGCCTGGATCCTTCTATAAAAGCAGGATTTCATTCATAACTTTCTCCATTGCATTCATCACAATACTATAATAATTTATTGTATTTAAAAATTAAGACCATGGAGCTACAATTCATAAACTTTATGCTTAAAACTTCATCGAAAAAAATCGTCCTTCTGTTCATAAAATCAATTAATATTTCATTCATATCAGCCATGCAGACTCCATGGACTGAATTATTTTGTGTTAAATATTTTGTAATAATTGTGTATTTTTTTGTGTTACAGTAATTCGAATACAACTCATTCTACATATTTTGCTGTTTACATTTTACATAGGTGAGAAATAGGCTTAGTTGTAAGAATAATCAAATTTGAATGAGAATTTAAACTCAAATATATTGTCATTGTGTTGTTTTAGTATGTAGATGCACAGAATTTAAGCAAAAATAAAGTAGTTTTAGGACGGATACAACACTCAATATGAATTAAAAAGAACTTTAAAAAATCACGATTTTGAAACAAGATGGATGCCATCTTTCATTTTGAAGTGGGTCGTGTGATCGTTTCATATCATGGCTACGTGGTCGTTTCATATAAGATGTGTAATTATTATTTTAATTTTTATTTAAAAAACTAATGAATATATTTCGCTGAATTTTTTTTTTATATATTTTATGGAACAATTTGACTATTACCTAAAATTTTCGAAGCAATTCGTGAATTTTAAATCCGCTTAAAAAATGTTTGAAGAATTAGGTCCCATAGGGCTCAATGTATTTCATTTTTTCAACCCGGGTTCAATCCAAAACTAATTGGGTGATATTATTCATTTATATTCCCATAGGTCCTACATACCGTCTGAACAACATACTAAAATTTCATTTTGATTTAGTCATTTTTACGGCAGTTATCGTGCTAAAGACAGACAGACAGACAGACAGAATGAACAAAGTCATAAACACTTTTCAACTTTGTTGTAAAGTGTTAATGAATATTTATTTTATATCAGCTATACAGACTCCATGAGCTAAATTCTTTTGCGTTCAAACAATACAGTAATTCCTATACAACTCATCCTACATATATTGCTGTTTACATTTTACATAAGTGAAAAATAGGCTTCGTTGTAGAAATAATCAAATTTGGATGAGCATTTAAACACATATATATTGCAATTGCGATGATTTAGTATGTAGATGCACAGAATTTAAACCAAAATAAAGTGGTTTTAGGACGGATACAACATTCAATATGAAATAAAAAGAACTTTAAAAATCACGATTTTGAGACAAGATGGATGTCATATATCATTTTGAAGTGGATCACGTGATACTTTCATATCATGGTCACGTGATCGTTTCATATAAGAGGTGTTATTATTATTATAATTTTTATTTGAAAAACTACTGAATATATTTCACTGAATTTTTTTTTTATATTTTATGGAACAATTTGAATATTACCTAAAAATTTCGAAGCAATTCGTGAATTTTAATTCCGCTTAAAAAATGTTTGAAAAATTAGGTCCTATAGGGCTCAATGTATTTCATTTTTTCAACCCGGGTTCAATCCAAAACTAATTGGGTGATATTATTCATTTATATTCCCATAGGTCCTACAGACCGTCTGAACAACATACTAAAATTTCATTTTGATTAAGTAAGTTTTACGGCAGTTATCGTGCTAACGGACAGACAGACAGAATGAACAAAGTGATAAACACTTTTCAACTTTGTTGTAAAGTGTTAAAAATATATAACTAGTTAGAATATTTTACAATTCAAGCAAAAACTTCGAAATTTATTGGAAATTTTATATTTTCTTAACATGGCAGAATAGGACAAACTTTGACATAATTATACATAAAATGATTATTTTATGCCTCAGTGATCACGAAACTTAACAGTTTTAGTCATTACAGTGAGAAATAATCGCGAAACTGGTTTAGTGTTCGTGACGTCAGTAGCCTCTTTGGAGTGGGGAAAATAACTCCAGAGGGAGTACATTGTCAACCTCGGTGTACATAAAAAAAAAACATTACAACCAATTTAAAATTGGATTCCGGTTTAAGAAAGTGAACCAAACTCCAGTTCACATTTATGTGCTAAATATAAAATTACAAATCATTACATTTTTCAAAATGTCAAATCGCAATTTAGAGAAAGTGCATTAAATCATATTATTAAATGTATCGATTTGGTTGACTGGAAATATGGCCTTATTTATCATACATGAATGGTAACCATATTACCACGTCTAGCAATTAAGGAGAAACTGCAAACGATAATCCCCTTATGCAGGTACTTTAATGAACTCATAATTTGTATCTATACTTTCGTCAAACTATATGCTGTGAGATTAGTACAGTCAAGCCTCAGAGGTAGGAGAACTAATGTTATTATCTCTGAAACTAATATCATTAATATACACAGCATTATTTTGCTCTTTACGAAATTTTGCTCTTTACGATATAAACCATCTTACTCTTTGAAATATAACTGGATCTTACAAGAGATACAGGATTCAGATAATGCTACGGCAATCTTTGGAACCGGGGAACGAAGTAGGGAGTTGTTGAATCATATTGATCCCTGTAATTTGACCATTATTGAGAGTAACTTTTTCAGACGAAAAGCAGGACATATATTTTAAAACAGTTATAAAATCAGCGACACAACATCATAGATAAATGGTCATTTAATAAAATTAACCTACAAGACGTGCATAGCTTTAAAAATCCAGAGCGCTTTAGGGCATTACCAAACCTTTAATCAGTGGCTATACTAAACAGTAAACGCGGAATGCTTATATGTGCACCAGATCAGCAGACAAATTTGCATAAATAAACACAAAATAATGGTAGTACAAGCATGCTATTAAAATTGACCTACTAAAAAAACAAATTTAGTAGTTATACCAAAAGATTTAATTTAAACAAGTGGTAAATATTTTCAAAGAAAAAACACAATCCAAGATACAATTTTATTATTATTATATTTTAATAGTATGTATATTAAAATAGAAAGAAAATAGCTACAGCATTAACTATTAAAATTGAAAGAAGATAGCTACAGCATTAGCTATTAAATTGGAAAGATAATAGTTACAGAATTTGTTGTCATAGACAAAAGCCTATACAAATTTTCTATAAGAGGTAGCTTTGTTTCTATGGACAAACATACGCATTTCGATCATTGTCTGGATTACAGCGTTATGTGTCCCCTATAATTCCATACAGTACATAGGAATTGCAGAGAAATTATTAGTTTCATGTTGAAAATCGCAACTCGAATCTTCGCCAAATCAACACGTTTTGAACGATGTAGAACACGAAAGCAATATTTTTAGCCTGACGTCTGGGTGAGGCTATGTGTCTGTGCAATGTATGTATAGACTATATAGCTGAAAAATAATTGACAAAATTTTACAAAATTTAGTAGTTATGCCACTTGTGGGTTACATTGGTGGTAAGTAGATTTTGATTTGATTTTAAAAAAAACATAAATCTAGGACTAACCGTTCTCGCGATATTTTAGTTTTTTCAAATTTTTGCTACGTCGCTTTTGAACAATCGTCCAGTCTCCAAATGAAAACGATAATTGAATTAAAACAGCAAATTCTGAGCAAAGTCAGTTCATGTTATTTTGTGAGATTCAACTGAATTAAATGAATTATGAAATATTAAAAATGAAACTGAATTTGAATTTGTAGTGAAAGTCGTGTACTACCCACGTCATATTTTTTGTAGTTACAACCGGATATACATTTCTATTTTTGTACAGCATTGAAGTTAAAATTTAATTTATGAGTGGTAAGGCACAACCGCTTTTCAATTATGAAAATGTAGTGTATATAAAACTCATATGGATGAAATAATTGAAAGTACCATAATGGATGAAATAATTGAAAATACCATAATGGTTTTAGAATTATATCTAGGCATTGCTACTGCTAGTAAAATGTCTCATCTGAAACAATAACTAAACGCAGGGTTCTGTAAATGTATTTACATTGATTTTCTAATTTAATATCCCTAATTGTGAATAGGATTAGTAAGTGTTTTTTTTTGTTGGTAATAGAATTGGTGTTTTATATTTAGAGACAAAGATAAATTGAAATGTAATATTAATTTGAATACGTAGGAATATTCTTTCTTGTTTGAGATCGAATTTTTATTTCATTGATAATTTATTTTTTTCAAAATTAAGAGTTTAAATAAATATTATTTAATTTAGTACGAACCATAATTTCACCTTATGATAAATCCCATTGTATTAATTTCGTCATAGAAATTCATTCAATGAGATAGGAAGTATCATACCCACTGCCACATGAATTATCTTCTCAATTGATTTTGAGGTTTTTTCAACATGGAGTTTTTACAACACGTCCATGATTCCAACAATGCATGGAGTTATAAAATTTTAATTTACCACCATGCAACAATGGTTTCAGAAATTGATTTTGTAAGAGTTGCCACTAAAATGAAATAAAACTTGAATGCATTTTAAAATGAATCATTGAAAACTATTAAACATTTACGTAAAATCATAAAGATAAGATGCTAATCGCGACGATCTTATTTATATACATGGAGACACTACTCACATTTTGGCAACATTATCCGCCATAAGCCACCGTTCACGCTGATGGTGACGTCACAACCAACTAATTTATTTGTTATTGTGAAAATTGAAATCGAAATATACGAAATCAAAAGAAAATATATCTATCTCTATCTCTACTTATAATAACATAGAGTGTGTGTTTCCACTCGGGAACGCTTCCGGGACAATCCACTCCTCAAAATGATAGACAAACCATGAATGTTTGAAACATGAATTTAAATAGAAATTATACAGGTATAACTCTAAATAGACTTTCAATAAATGTGCTTATTGTTTTGAAATATCGGTGTTTACGTATCGATAATGGTGGTTAATGAGCGAAAGGAATAGACACAGCTATATTGTTTTCAAAGAAATCAAAATAAGACCTTAAATTATATATGTAATTTGTCCGACTTCAAGAAATAAGGTGTGATGATGAAGGCGTTCGTTTGCGCATTGTGATTGGCTGCAGCCTGTAAAGCATTTTTGATCCCAAATAACGAATCCCAAATAATGAAAATAAACATTGTGGGCGTCAACAATGAACGCAAACAGACGGTCGCCAGTGAGTGACATTAACTGTAAATAAATTTATGTGGGGTTATAAAAAAGCCCATAAAAGTGCCCCATATACACCGTAAGGTCACGTGCTTTTGTGAATCTCGGAATGTTACGCCTACTGTTTTGGGCACCCATAACAACGTTCTAACACAAACGCACCAGCCAATGTGTCCAAGGGGTAGTAATAAAAGGGGATCCATCAAAGTAAGAAGTCTTCGAACATGAAATTAATAGGATTTAAATGGGACTTGAAGTATTATGCGAGTTGGAGAAGAGTTATGGAACTAGCAGTTGCAGGAATGATTCGACAAAAAGTGGTGGACCAAGTGGTAAAAAAATGTTGATATAATCGAAAAGATAAGTATTAACATTCACGGTGACGACAAGCCCTAATGATGATCATAGCCACGGTGATGCGAGCAACAAACCGTTCAACGAGAATGATACTCAATACACACCGATATATACCCTTATTTCCCTTAATGGATTCGAATTTAATAAAAATAAGTTTTTTTTATATAACTACTTCGTCATCACAATCGACTCCAAATTAAATTGAGAATGAATATAAATTATAAAATTATGAAAATGAAAACGATTGTATAGTTATTAATTGAAAATGTTAGTCAGATGTATACGTTTTGTTGAAACAAACAATTATGTGAGAAATACTAAGATATTGTTAATACGTAGTTTATTTAGTGATTTCCTTTTAGAATTAAGTTAATTTACAGGTTGACGCCAGACTGCACTAAAGGAGGGTTATATGTTGAACGCAGAGCTTTGTATTTACCATTACGATCTCGCGCCGTATTAACTTAATTATAAATTTCTACTACTTAAATAGTATTTCCACCCAATTTAATGCTCCTTGCTTCCCTCTAAATATATTTTCACCACATAAGGAATGGATGATTATTTTAAGTCATAACTATATTGCAATTCCAATGTTAAAATTATGTTAATTGTATTCGAAAACATGTATTAATGGCCATCAATTTAATTATGATAAGTAATGCTGCTAACTCAACGTCTTTTAGTATATTGTTGAAATAATTTATTTCACTTTATTATAATTATGATTTAGCATCAGTAGTATTAATTAGCAACGATACAGTGCTTTGCTTAATCAAATAATATATTTATGCTTCTAGTTTATTCCTTTTTTTGTTGCTAATTAATGCTTTTAAGTCTACGTCTTTTAGTACATTGTTGAAATAATTTATATCACTTTCTTTAATATAATTATGCTTTTGCATCAGTAGTATTAATTAGTTACGATACAGCGCTTTGCTTAATCAAATAATATATTGATGCTTTTAATTTATCACTTTTTACCCTGCAATGCCTCTTTTTACTCCCTGCAATGCATGGTAATGTATAGGGAAAGTATTGGAATCATGACGGAAATCGCAACTCGAGTTTTCGATGGATCTACACGTATCGAGACCTCTAGAATACGAAAAAACCATTTTTAGCGTAACGTCTGTGTATGTGTCTGTATGTGTGTCTATGTGTCTGTCTGTGTGTCTGTCTGTGCAGATTTTGTATCCACTCTAACTCAAAAACTAATGGGCCGAATTTCACAAATTTTGGTAGGTAAGTTACTTGTGGGCGAATCTGGTGCTGATTAGTTTAGGGTGTGATTCGTGATAAAAAAAAACGCCTTTTTTGCGCAAAAAATTTTATCCGCTCTAACTGGAAAACTAATGGACTGAATTTCACAAAAATCGGTTGATAAGTCACTTCTGGGATACCCTGGTGCTGATTAGATTTTAGTACGATTCGGAAAAAAATAACCTGCCTTTTTTTGCGAAGAGGCCCTCAAAAATCGTCAAAATCTAAAATAAATGTATACGTATGCTCAAATATATCCAATAAATGCTTGTTTTATATGTAATTTTTAAAGATGAAAAGAATAAGACCAACGCCATTACACTTGGACTAGCCGTTCTCGAGATATTTTAGTTTTTTCGTATTTTCTCTACGCCACCTTTGAAAATAGGTCCACTTAATGAGAACGAAAAGTGAATTAAAAGTGAATTAAATTTAATTAAAATAAAGGGAACGTGGATATAAGTCTGCAGGGAAAGTCATGCACTGCCCACATCAGATTTTTTTTGTTTCAATAATATTTTTTCAATTAACGTTAAAGCAGATAAAAATTAAAGACACAGTGCATGTAATTGAACATATCGCTTATTTGGGGTCAAAATATTTAAGAAAGGGCTAAAAAGTTTAAGAATATTAATATTGAAATAAATTAATATAATTGTTGATTCATTAACATGCGTCTTAGGAAATTCCTTAAATACCCTAAATAATTTTAAAGTGAAAGTCCATGCATGTTAACGTTAAGTCTATCAAGTCTATCTACAGTGAAGTGATCATGTTCCTGCTCGATCGAATAAAATGAATTGCAGCGCCCCTAGCGCCGATTTTTAAAGTTAGGAAATCAAACTCAACAACAAAGCAAGGTAGACGAAATAAAGCCACCTGCAAAGGGTAAAGCATTACTAAATGAGAAGGAATCAGCAATAATAATGTTACAGAAATCATTTATTTCGAACAATGTGGTTACTGAAGAATTGTTGTCCTATTCAGAATGATGTAATGAACAACACTTATGCAATCACATAAACAACATTTATACAAACACAATAAACAGCATATTTACAAGCACAATAAAAATCACTTAGACAAACACAATAAACAATAGAAATCGAATGTAGATACTATTTTAAATGATCTTCATCTGTTACAAATCACATTTGAATGTCAGAAAGACTATTACTAGGCGATTTTACAAGGACGACACTTTTGCAAGATGACATCGCTTTAGCGGACCTGGTAATACAACTTTTTGACATATACTTATTGTTTTTCTTATTTATTGTCTTCCATTTGCTCCTGATGTAAAATTCTACTAATTAGACAATGTTATTTAACATTGCAACAGCTGCGAATCCTAAACTATAAAGCAGGTCAAAGTCTTCTATCAACCACACGTCAATTGCTCAAAGATATTAATGGTGATAATAGAAATAATTAATAATGTTACTGTTACTGTGTTATATATTGTAACTGGGGCAGAAATTAAATAAAATGTATAACAAAATTCGTGGAAAATTCGTAATACGTTACAACAATTAGTACATATTCGGAACAAATGGCAACACATAAGTATTAACAAGAAGCGTGATGAAGTTATTAATTTACCTTTCACACAGTTAACGAAAAATCTTTCGGATAAATAAAATGATTTCCATGAGAATGTATATGCCTATTTTTACCGGTTACAAAGAAAAAGAAACTTAATAATTAAAAAGCTATAATTTGAATTATTGTTTAAATCCCCCAAAATATTTAAATTTTATAAAATGTATTTAATGTGTTATAAATGTAGTTATAAAAAGTGTAATTGTTAATTTTACGCACTTAATGTCAGTTCTTATAATATGTGATATTTTAAATTTCTCATATAATGGTATATAGTATAGAGAAAGGGATGTTATTACGAAAGTTTTCAGTTTCATGATTTTGATAACAATATATGATTTCGGACTTCTTGAACACATTACGACTATTTTTAAATCGACGTCTGTATGTCTGTATAAGATAGCTATTCCAAACATTAATGGATTTTCATAAAATGGATTTTCGGTTTTATTATTAAAACATCTAAAACTAGATAGAACTTTTCTAGAACTAGGTACAAGCACAAAAAGTCGAATATGTTTTCCTTCATGTTATATGTACATATTGATGTAATGAACGATATTTTGCCTTTTTTTTAACGCAAACTGATTCAAATAATTTTTACTTCCTCATACTATAGAATATAGTATAGGGAAAGAAGTGTTTTATTGAAAATTTTCGATTTCGATATTTTGATGCCAGTATACATTTTAGAACCAACTGGAGACTTTTTGACTATTTTTAGAAGGATGTTGGTCTGTCTTCTGTAATCTGTCGTCTATCTGTGGTGAAATTCTTATTAACACGATGTCTGCCAAAAATATTAATGAATTTTCACAAAACATTTTATTCAGATTTTTTGGCGGACAATCTGGAACTAGATAGAAGATTTTGAAATGAGTGCGAAAAATCCGAAATTTTCTTAACAAGACAGCATTGGCAAAATGTCACATAATTAAGCATAAAAGGGGGGTATTGTATGGCTCAATGATTTCAAAACTTCACAATTTTAATCATTGTAGTGAAAAGTAGCCTCGATACAATTAAACATTTAATTAAACATTTTTGTGTTCGTAACGAAATTAGCAACCCCTCGGGGTGTGCGCTTTATCCTCCCACCTCCACAAGGGGATATACTGTCAAACATAGTATCAATTCAAATAATAATTTTTTAAGCTCTTTAAAATGAAGGATAATTTGCTATAATTGTGATAATTCGAACCAGCGATACGGATGTTTTAAATTTTTTCTTGCACAATTTGCAAAGAAAAAAAAAACTAGTTATAAATGGATTTTAGTGTGAGAAAATCGAGTTAAGCTATACTTCAGTTAATCTGAAATTGGTTAGCATGCTTTTATATGCAACAATAAAACATGTATCAACTGCTGCTTTCACTGTTATGTAACAGAATAAAAGGAAAATACATTTTATGCATGCGTCAAAACATGCTGAACTAATTAAGAGTAATATTTCTATGCTTGTCACAAACGTTGAAATTAATCATTTTCTATCTTTTTCAAAGCGGTCCTTTAGTACATATAACGAGATCTTTCGGGACAATAACCTTTTTGCTGCATTTTGAAGAAAAAGTTTAATTCGGCAAAACCAAAATATAATCCGATATAATGAAGTTGTAATGCGTGCTCTCAAGACAACGTTAAATATATTTTGCAAATTATTTAATAAATTAGTGTTGCAGGAGATGCTTTTTTTATATGACCATTTTACGTTCCCTGCAATACATGTTAATGTATAGGGAAAGTATTGGAATCATGCCGAAAATCGCAACTCGAGTTTTCGACGGATCTACACGTTTCGAGACCTCATGAATACGAAAAAACTATTTTTAGCGTGGCGTCTGTGTATCTGTCTATCTGTGTGTCTGTGTGTGTGTGTGTCTGTCTGTGTGTCTCTGTGTGTGTGTTTGTCTGTGCAGATTTTGTACCCACTCTAACTAAAAAACTAATTGAGTGAATTTCATAAAATTTGGTAGATAAGTCACTTATGGACGAATTTGCTGCTGATTAATTTTGGGTACGATTCGGAATAAAAGAACCTGCCTTTATTGCAACATGGCCCTCAAAAGCTTCTATCTACTCTTTCTTAAAAACTAATGGACCGAATTTCACAAAATTCAGTAAATAAGTCACTTGTGGATCACCCTGGTGCTGATTAGATTTTGTTACGATTCGGAAAAAATAAACTGCCTTTTGTTTCCAAAATGGCCAAAATTAAAATAAAAAACTACGTATGCTTAAATATATCCATTAAATACTTATATAATACGTAATTTTTAACGAAGAAAAGAATAAGACCAACCCTATTAGACTAAGACTAGCCGTTCTCGAGATATTTTAGCTTTTTCGTATTTTCTCTGCACCACCTTTGAAAATAAGTCCAGTTATCAAATGAGAACGAAAATTGAATTAAAAGTGAAATAAATTTAATTAAAATAAAGATAACATGAATATAAATCTGCAGGGAAAGTCATGTGCTGTCTACATTAGATTTTTTATTTTCTCTGCAATACAAAATGCATAGGGGAAGTATCGGTATTATGCAGAAAATCACAACTCGAATTTTCGACTGACCTACATATTTTGGTACCTCTAGAACACGAAAAGACTATCTTTAGTGTGACGTCTCTGTGTGTGTGTGTGTATGTGTGTGTATGTCAGTCAGTCTGTCTGTTCGTGCAGATTTTGTATCCACTCTAACTGAAAAACTAATTGATCGAATTTCATAAAATTTGTTAGGTAAGTCCCATGTGGGTGACCCTGGTGCCATTTAGATTTTAGTATGATACGAGATGCAGTGCTTAACGTCTGCATTACTGGTGAATTACTGACGTATGTGCATCTGTGTGTCTGCCTGTCTGTCTATCTGTGTAATATATGTATCCACTCTAACTGAAAATCTAATTGACATAATTTCATAAAGTTTGGTAGGTAAGTCCGTTGTGGGTGCCCCTGGTGCTGATCAGACTTTGTTACGATACGCGATAAAACATACTATTTTATGAGAAATAGCCATCGAAAAATTGACTATATCCACTCTAGATGAAATCTTACCAAATTGACCAAATTTTACAAAATTTGGTAGATAAGCCACTTATGGGATAACCTGATTAAATGGATAATGTTGATTAAATTTTGATATGATCCGAAAAGAAATATTCTTTGTTTTGCGAAATGAAACGCAAAAATCTAAAATAAAAGTCTACGTATACTCAAATACATCAAGGATATGCCCTGACTTAAATGGTTGGATTAGTCGTTCTTGAAATATTTTAGTTTTTATCTCCTTTTCGCTACGCCACCTTTGAAATAAGTTAAGTTACCGAATGAGAAGAAAAAATTGAATTACAAGTGCAAATTCAGTGTAATTTAAAGTAATTATGGGTGTTATTTCGGACAATTAAACTTTATGTAATGAATTATTGAAGAGAAATGAAGATAAGGTGAATATGGGTCTGCAGGGAAAGTGATGTGCTGCCCACATTAGATTATTACTTTCCCTGGAATACATGCAAATGTATAGGGAAAGCACAGGAATTATGCTGAAAATTGAAACTCGATTTTTCAACAGCAGTACACACAGCTCTACCAACAAAACGGCGACGACATTCTTCCATTTTCCGGTCGCCACCACCCGGAGAAAAATGCGCCCTCGCGCTGAGTTAGGCTCGGCTCGTCTTGGCTACGAGTCGCTTTCTTTACCGGACTCACTACGTCGGCTCCTCGGCAAAGGCATTTGCCGCCCGAGATAGGGACCGCGGATGCCGGGTCAGAGATGCATCAAAATGCATGCCGGATCGGACTACACAAAACCAGAAGTGCCACGCACTTGGAGTGCTCTCTTCTCGAGCTCAGAAAAGCAACTGACGATTTTTTACATTTCTAAAAACTTCAGAATTTTAAAACAAGGGAAACGACAAAAATACAGGGAGGAAGTCCCCCACTTCCCATTTGCTGCTTCCCAAAACACAATAAAAAAGGCGGTTCAAAAATGCTTCATACCATTGGTTTTTGAAGCGACGCTCATTTTTTATGCGCTCCACTCAAACACAAGAACCAGAGGGCTTCCAAAACCTGGGTGGTCCAAAGGAACGGAGCCCGACGCGAGCCACACCTGACAGGGCTATAAATTTTCAGAGATTTGTTGCTCAACTTTGACATTTATGCTGCAATTAATTCTCCGAATATGTACAATCCATGTCAGTGAGCACATAACCCAACGGCGCCCAAAAATCCCAATTCCGTCTGTGCAAAGGCCTAGCTATCTACATAAATCACAAAAACATAGTATACATTTCAATATATTTACACCATTTCCTTTTCCCAGGGTTACCTATCAAAATATGTGATCACAGTATCACAGTGATGTGCTGCCCACATTAGATTATTACTTTCCCTGGAATACATGCAAATGTATAGGGAAAGCACAGGAATTATGCTGAAAATTGAAACTCGATTTTTCAACAGGTCTACACATTTTAGGAGCTTTAGAACAAGAAAAAACTAATTTTAGCATAACAACTGTGTGTCTGTGTGTCTGTAGTTGCAATGTATGTATCCACTCAAACTCAGAAACTAATGAACCAAATTCATAAAATTTTGTAGGGAATGTGTCACTTATATGTGACCCTGGTGCTGATTAGATTTTGGTACGATTCGGTATAAAAGAATCCGTCTTTATTTACGAAATGGCCCGCAAAAATGCCATGTATCCACTTTCCCTGTAGACTTATATCCACGTTCTCTTTATTTTAATTAAGTTTAATTCACTTTTAATTCAATTTTCGTTTTCGTTTGGTAACTGGACTTATTTTCAAAGGTGACGTAGAGAAAATATAAAAAACTAAAATACCTCGAGAACGATTAATCCGAGTGCAATTGGGTTGATCTTATTCTTTTTATCATTAAAAATTGCGTATAAAAGAAGCATTTAAGCATACGTAGTTTTTACATCAGATTTCGACGATTTTTGGGGGTTATTTCCCCAAAAAAGGCAGGTTATTTTTTCCGAAGCGTACCAAAATGTAATCAGCACCAGAATAACCCATAAGCGACTTATCTACCGAATTATATGAAATTCAGTCCATTAGTTTTTATCTGGAGTTAATACAGTCTTTCAGTCTTTTGCGGGCCATTTTGCAAAAAAAGGCGGGTTTTTTTATCCCAAATCGCACCCAAAACTAATCAACACCAGATTCGTCCACAAGTGACTTACCAAATTTTATGAAATTCGATCAATTAGTTTTTTACTTAGAGTGGATACAAAATCTGCACAGACACACACTGAGACGTCACGCTAAAAATAGTTTTTTCGTATTCTAGAGGTTTTGAAACGTGTAGATCCGTCGAAAACTCTAGTTGCGATTTTCGACATGATTCCAAAACTTTTTTTATACATTGCCATGTATTGCAGGGTAAGTAAAAACAAAATTGAACTAAAAGGGTTAATCCAGTGTTATTTTGTGCAATTAAGCTCAATTTAACGAAGACATAAATAGAAAATAAATTTGAGACTGCAGGGAAAGTCATGTGTTGCTAATATCAGATTTTTACTTTCGCTCAATACATGGTAATGTATAGGGAGAGTATTGGAATCATGCCTCGAAATCGCAACTCGAGTTTTTGACGAATTTAAGCATTTGAGGACCTCTAGAAAAAGATGTCTCTCAATCTATCTGTGCGATGAATGTATCCACTCTATTTGAAAAACTAATAGACCAAATTAAAAAAAAATTGGTGGATAAGTCCCTTGTGAGTCACCCTGGTGCTTCGATTTTGGCATGATTCGAAAAAACAAACCCTTCCTCTTTTTTCTGCGAAATGGCCCGAAAAAAATCATCAAAATCTAAAATAAAAGACCACGCATGCTGCAACATATCAATTAAATGGTTGTTATATAAGTAATTTTTCACGAGGAAAAGAATCAGACCAATGCCCTTATTATAGAACTAGCCATTTTTGAATTATTTTAGTTTTTTCTCATTTTTAAATGAAATTTTGAAAAAATCATCAAAAAATTAAAACCTTTCATAAGGTAGCGTAAATAGACATTTTTTATGTAATTCTGCAATACGATTGACATAAATTTTAGAACGCTAGCATAAACCGTTCACGGAATATTAAAAATATCAAAAAATCATATAAAATTAAAAAAAAAATATTAACTACTGTGAAATATGTACATTTTTCATAAGTAATATCATACGATAAATTTGGTGACATCATTCTCGTGGATCTAGTTTGTTCCATTCGCTTCTTTGAAAAGTCCAATTACTAAATGAAAACGAAAATTAAATTAAAAGCGTAAATTTAGTGCAATTTAAAATAATTATGACTCTTATTTGTGCAATTAAACTTAATTTAATGAATTATAAGTAAACGAAATGCGAACATGAAACTGTAGTGGAAGTCATGTGCTGTCCACATTATATTTTTATATGGTCTCTTTTAATTATGAAAATGTGAATATCCATTTAAATATTTAAATATAAGTAATATGTTTTTATAACTTATAAAATTTCATAAAAATATTTGTTGCTATACAAACAATTGCTATACAACCATGCTTAAATTCCATGAAGTAAGACAATGTCAAGACCCCAATGGTGGCCGTATTGCTACACGTTCTAGAAATTGTAAGTACTTATTTCCGCTAATTTGCATAACCGTCAACTGATTACTACATTTTCGTAGATTTATATATATGTATAACCACTGCTGGTATGAAATAAAGAAAAATAGTTGAGTGAATTTCAAAGGTGTTGTTTTATTATTATTGTGATTAATTACCAGGCCTGCTGCATATAGGTGTGAAGTTTGTGTACTACAAGAGGGTGACAAAGCAAACGAGCGCCATTTATATATTTGGAATCATACAATTTTAAACTGACCCTGTATATAGAAGTAAAAATTTCCTTACTTCTTTATAATTAATAACCCGATAAATGTTCTAGATAATTACACCGGTTTTCCTTTTCTGTAGTTTAGATATTGTAGAGAGTAACTTTTCCTAATTGAAGTTTTATTTTCCTCAAAGGACACTATAAAAATGTGGACCGCCTATTTTTCAGAAAATACTACCAACCGACAGAAAATATGAAATATTTAGTATTTAATTATAACAAACATTCAAATAGAAAGTCGACTGGCCAGTTCAGAGATCCAGGGTTCGATTCCCGGTTGGGGCAGCAAGGTTCTTTACAATGGCGCCCAAACAAATCAACCCTGTAAATTAGTGAAAATATGTCGGAGGTTTAAAAGTGAATCTAGCACGACTAGTGTGGATTCAGTGGAATCTGGAATATTGAGCTCGGTTTTAAAATTGAAAAGATAACGATCATGCATGTTACTAACTTGGGTAAAATAGTGATAGTCAGTTCAGAGGTCCAAGGTTCGATTTCCGGTTGGGGCAGCAAGACTCTTTATAATGTGTGTATATAAATAAAAAATAACACTTCGGCAGACATTAATTAACTGATTATTTTAGAAATAAAGCTGAAATTTTCGTCAACGGCTCTAATTGTGACCTTCCTTATCAGTTTGACGAAATTATCAACAAAGTAGCTGATAAAAATGATTTCGCAGGATGTTTTACAGTGTACTAAAACAACATGCATTACAGCCTATGTTGTCAAATCAATCACAAAATAATTTCAGCCATCGTTTAATAGGTCTATTGAACCAATACGTATATATTTCAAAAAACACCGTTTTTATTGCTGTATTTTTGTCACTCTCGACACGTAGCTCCAGGGTGCTTGTTTTGATTGTATTTCATAGTTTTCTCTCGGGACAATAACAATAATCTGATGTGTTGAAGATGTTTTGTTTTCTAAGGGGAATAAAAATGTTTTTAGCGAAGTAGTTGGTAAAGTGTACCCGAAGGATGCTGTTAAATGTAGGGCATTTCGAATTCGAAGTAGATTGCAGTATTTGGTTTATTGGTATTATTACTTTCTGTATGTACATAGTATAGTGTATAAGGAAAGTATTGTGACGGGATCGAAAATTGAATTGGATTTTTGACCGGATAGCACGTTTCAAGCATCCCTGATCACGAATCAGAGGTTATTGATATGATCTCTCTCTCTCTCTGTGTCTGTGTGTGCGTGTGTGTGTGTGCATGTGTGCGTGTGTGCGTGTGTGTGTATGTCAGTCAGTTGAAGGAGACGATTGGTAACGAACTAATGTAGCGATTCGAGCGAAATTTTGTACAAAAATTATTATCCACGAATACGGGAAGTCTACAGTATTGTGGCAATTAATTGAGAAATGCAGTTTTTTTTATAAAATTCAGTTTTATTCAAGTTTACTATGGATACATTTAAAACTAATAAGTGATATGACCTCCCCGAGACTTTATAACATCACAGACACGTTTCGGCATGGAATGTACTAGACTGGCACATGTAGTTTTAATTTCAACGTCTCTGAACCATATGTCAATAACGGCCGAAATTAGTTTGTCCATCGTCGTACAGTCAGATTTGTGAAGCCGTTTTTTGACAATAGTCCACAAATTTTCTATGGGATTCAAGTCTGGTGAATTCCCGGGCCAATCCAGTACGGTAATATTTTTTTTTTGAGCAGAAATTTTTGATTCGCTTCGAAGTGTGACATGGCGCGCTGTCTTGTTGGAAAACGCAATCTCCGTTCGGCCACAGTTTAGCCATGGTTGGAAGCACTTTTCGAGTCAATATGACTTCGTAACTGGCACTGTTCATCATTCCCTCTACGGGAACAAGAGATTCTGTCCCCAAAACGCTGAAACAACCCCAAAACATCTTTTTGGACGGATGCTTGGGTGCTTGATTGATGTGGTGCTGATTGAGAGGTTCTCCTTGGCTCCTTCTCACGAACATAGATCTAAATCCCTGAGCCACAAAATGTGTTTCGTCAGAAAAGAGAACTTTCTCCCAGTCCTTCTCAGTCCATGTTTTGTATTTCCGTGCCCATTCCAACCTTTTTTTCTTCATGCGAAGCGTCAGAAGCTGCTTCTTGTACAGTCGACGTGCTCTCCATCCGTGTTCTAACAGCCTGTATCGCACTGTTGAAGGTGCAATATCAACACCAGCTGCCACCATGGACTTAGACAGGTCAAAACTAGTTAATCGAGGGTTTTTAACACTCATTCGATGTAAAGTTTTGTCGTCACGAGTCGAAGTTGATCTTTTTCGGGCGCATCTTCCAGAGCGGTTGGTTCCAGCATTTCCTGTTTCCTGAAACCGCTTCCAGATCCTCCCGACACTTGCTGTACTCACTCCACATATTTTACCTATTTCCTCGAACGTCTTAGAAGTGTGTTCTCTAAGCGCAATCACTTTAGCACGTGTTTCCGCGCTGATATCCATGACGCTTGAGCCCCGCAACAACTGAGAAACTACCACTGCGGAACACCTGCTACTTACCAGGTGCATACGAACACCTGCTACTTTGATAATAACTGTAATTTGAACTCTGAGCTAATTTGGAGTGCTTCTTCCTAAGCTTACGTGTGATAAAACGAAAAAAATGACATTTCTCAATTAATTGCCACAATACTATATAGTTTTTCGGTTCGAATCGACTGTTCAGAACTCCCCTAAATTTTTGAATGAAATTTTGAAAAAATCATCAAAAAATTAAAACCTTTCATAAGGTTGCGTAAATAGACATTTTTTATATAATTTTGCAATGCAAAACGATTGACATAAATTTTAGAACGCTAGCATAAACCGTTCATGGAATATTAAAAAATATCAAAAAATCATATAAAATTAAAAAAAATATTAACTATTGTGAAATATGTACATTTTTCATAAGTAATATCATGCGATAAATTTTGTGACATCATTCTCGTGGATCTAGTTTGTTCCATTCATGAGAAAATTTACTTTGGGTGATAGTTTTATATTTGGACGCCAATAGTCATTTATCTGCTATAAGAATAACTTATTTCGCCTTCCATTACGCTTGGCGAAATTTTGGCGGAATGTCGCCAATTTGTCAACTCTTTTAAATGTTGCCAAATTACCGAACATATCGCCAAATTTATAAAAATGACACCAAATCACTAAAAATGACAACTAATTGATGAAAGTTCAATATCTTGGAAAGAACATTAGACTATAAAAATAAATAATTAATTATTAACTGATTATTTAACTCTAAAATAAAAAAAACTGATTCTAAAATGTAAAAGTGATCATTTAATTCTAAAATAGATCACTAAAGTTATATAGTGTTAACTCATAAAATCGTCATAGTATTAAAAATCTGATGTGGGCAGCACATGACTTTCTCTGCAAACTCTGCAGACTCTGCAAACTCTTTCTCTGCTGAGTTTCAAAGGTGGCGTAGAGAAAATACGAAAAAACTAAGGTACCTCAAGAACGGCTAGTACTTATGTAATTGGGTTGGCCTTAATCTTTTCTTCGTTAAAAATTACGTGTGAAACAATATTTAAGGATATATTTGAGCATACGTAGTTTTCTATATTAGATTTTGACTAGTTTTGCGGGCCATTTGGCAAAAAAGGGCAGGTTATTTTTTTCCGAATCGTACCAAAATCTAATCCGCCCCAAGGTCACACCCATCTAACTTACATACCAAACTTTATAAAATTCGGTGCATTAGTTTTTGAGTTAGAGTGAATACAAGCAGTTTTTGAGGGCCATTTCGCAAAAAGGACAGGTTCTTTTATCTCGAATCGTACTAAAAACTAATCAGCACCAGGGTCATACCCAAGTGACTTGCCTACAAAAATTTATGAAATTCATTCCATTAGTTTTCAAGTCAGAGTGGATACATACATTGCACAGACAGACACACAGACACACACACACAGACGTAGAAATAGTTTTTCCGTATTCTAGAGGTTTTGAAACGTGTAGATCAGTCGAAAACTCGAGTTGCAATTTTCGGCATGATTCCCAAACTTTCCCTGTTTATTACCACGTATTGCAGGGAAAGTAAAAATATCCTTCAAGTGCAAAGAATAAAAATTATTTTAAAATATGTATAATTATTTAAAATAGTTTGCGTTGTATTTTTCACAGAACCGCGGCTGTGCTTTCAGGTGTAGGTACCTTGCCGATGCATTTTAGTACACCACTTAGTCACACACGTAGCGAATTTTAGTTGTCACTTTTGACAGAAGCTGGGCATCATATTTAACTACAAGCTGTAAAGTGCTATCTTGATTTGAAGGAGGATTAATTGTCTAATTAAAGAAACTTTACAAAGAAAAGTATGTACCTCCTACTAAAACGCACAAAAACAAACTCTATGATTTAAAGCGTTCATTAGTTTAAACTGTAGGGCTTTTCGAATCCGGACAATGTACATTTTTAAAGGAAAAATATGTACCTGTCTTCAAAACTCATAAAATGAGTGATCATTTATTAAAATCGGTTCAGTAGTTGATGCTATAATTTCATGAGCATTAAAGGCCTGGCCTTCAACTAAATGGATCGGGCTGAAAATCGTAAAAACGACCCTTCCAAAGTTATTTTCTCTGAGGCGCTATCGCATCAGCTAAATTATATTTTTCATTTCGTTTTGCCCAGCTTATTGTTAATATTAAATTTTACAGAAAAAGCTCTGATGTGAGCAGCACATGACATTCCCACCAGACTTACATCCATGTTTAATTTATGTCTTCAATAATTCATTATATTAAGTTTAATTGCACAAAATAACACCTATAATTATTTAAAATTACACTGAATTTGACATTTTAATTCAATTTTTGTATCCATTTGGTAACTGGACTTATTTTAAAAAGTAGCGTAGCGAAAATGCGAAAAACTGAAATATCTTGAAAACGGCTAGTCTTAATGTCATAGAGTTGGTCTTTTTCCTTTCATCATTAAAAATATGCATAAAACTAGTATTTAATTGGTATATTTCAGCATACGTATCTTCTTATTTTAGATTTTGACGATTTTTGAAAAACATTTCCCCAGAAATGGCAGGTTATTTTTTCCCGATTCATAGCAAAATCTAATCAACTCCTGAGTAATCCACAAGTGTCTTATCTACCAAATTTAATGTATTAGTAAAATTTGATTTATTAGTTTTCAGATATAGTGACTACATACAATTTTTGCGGGCCATTTCGCAAAAAATGCGGGTTCTTTTTTCCCGAATCGTACTCAAATTAATCAGCACCAGGGTCACACACAAGTGACTTACCTACCAAATTTTATGAATGTCGGTCCATTAGTTGAGTTAGAGTGGATACATACATTGCATAGACACAGTCAGACAATCAATCAGACAGGCAGACAGACAGACATAACAGACAAACAGACGCACACATAGACGTCACGCTAAAAATGTTATTTTCGAATTCTAGAGGTCCCAAAATGTGTAAATCCATCGAAAACTCGAGTTGTGATTTTCGGCATGATTCTAATATTTTTCCTATATATTACCATGTGCTGCAGGGAAAATAAAACATGAGGTTCATAGCTATGGGTAGAGCTACAGATTCGTAAAAATTGGGTTCTGTTTAGTCACATATAACCTGCACTTACCAGTTACGGATTCAAACATAGCGACTGGACGAGTTAGAACGATGCCACGTTGCTGAAATATACGGTCTGAAAAAGTCGTTGCAGAGAAAGTTAAAGATTAAATTAGAAGAACAATATTTGAAATTAATACTTTTTACTTTCTCTGCAATACATGGTAAGGTATAGGGAAAGTCTTGCAATCATGCCGACAGTCGCAACTCGAGTTTTCGATGGATCTGCACGTTTTGGGACCTCTGGAGTACGAAAAACAATTTTTAACGTGACGTCTGTGTGTGTGTGTATATGTGTGTGTATATCTGTGTGTGTCTGTGTGTATATCTGTCTGTCTGTCTGTTCAATGCATATATCTATTCTAACTCAAAAACTAATGGACCGAATTTCATAAAATTTGGTAGGTAAATCACATGGGTGTGACCCTGGTACTGATTAGTTTTTGGTACGATTCGGAAAAAAAGAACCCGTTTTTTTTGCGAAATGACCGGCAAAAATATCATGTATCCACTCTAGCTGAAATACGAATTTACCAAATTTCACAAAATTTGGTAGATATGCCACTTGTAGAGTAAATACTCTGTTGCTGATTAGATTTTGGTACGAATCGGAAAACTACAAACTGTCTTTTTTTTACGAAGTGGCCCGCAAAAATCATCAAAATCTAAAATAAGAAACTTCGTATTCTCAAATATATCCATTAAATGCTTATTTTATACGTAATGTTTAACGATGAATAGAATAAGACCAACTCCATTACACTAGGGCTAGTCGTTTTCGAGATATTTTAGTTTTTTCGCAGTTTCATTACGCCACCTATGAAAATAAGTCCTGTTACCAAATTGAATTAAAAGTGTAAATTCTGTATGATTAAAAACTGTTATGCCTGTTATTTTGTGCAATTAAACTCAATTTAATGACTTATTTAAGAGATGAAATGACCAGGAATATCAGTCTGCAAGGGAAGTTATGTGTTATCCACATCAGCTTCTCACTTTCTCATATTACAGAATATATTATGAAGAGAGTATTGCTTTCACAAAATTTTCGATTTCCATATTTTGACCCCAATATATTTTTCATTATCCCCTGATCACGTTTTGACTATTTTAGCGCAATATCCGTCTATGTGTGGTAGATTTATTGTCTGCACTATAGCTACCACAAATCTTAATATATTAAGATATGGGAAAGTCGAATAGAGCCATAATCTAGTCAATGTTAACTTCAAATATTTAAAATTGAACCAAACGTTTATTTACAACTTCTTAAAGGCACTATAACAACCTTTAATATACATAAAGCGTAAATGAAAATAATTTAAAGGATACCAGGTTCACTCATCCTTCAGGATATATTACATGACATGGTTCCAGGAAAGTTAAAACGATGTATTTTAAGTTTTATATATGCCGTCCACAATAGAATCAATTGTCAATGAGTTCTATACGATTGTATTAATTTCAAGGAATTTTATACGATCGTATTAATTTATTTTGGGTTCATTTAGTAGATGACTATATTTACAAATCATGATATTCATTCATGATTCATCTTGATATTCATTCATGATTCATCTTGATATCCATTCATGATTCATTTTGATATGCATTCGTCATTTATCTTGATATGCATTCGTGATTCATCTTGATATGCATTCATGATTCATCTTGATATGCATTCATGATTCATCTTGATATGCACTTATAATTCATCTTGATATCCATTTATGATTTATCTTTACATTCATTCATGAATTATCTTGATATTTATTCGTAATTCATATTGATATGCATTAATGATTCATATTGATATGCTCTTGTCATTCATCTTGATATACATTCATGATTCATCATGATATGCATTCATGATTCATCTCGATATTCATTTATGATTCATCTTCATATGCATTTAAGATTCATTTTGATATTCATGCATGTTTCATCTTCATATGCAATAATGATTCATCTTAATATGCTTTCATGATTCATCTTGATATGCATTCATGATTTATCTTGATATGCATTCATGATTAATCTTGATATGCATTCATTATTCATCTTGATATGCATTCATGATTCATCTTGATATGCATCCATAATTCATGTTGATATGCATTAGTCATTCATATTGATATGCATTCATGATTCATCTTGATATGCATTCATGAAAATGCATATCAAGGATCTGCATATCAAGGAAATGCATATCATGATATGCATTCATGGATCATCTTAATATGGAAAATGTAACGTGCTACATGGCATGCGATTTTATTGCATCATGATCTCAATGGATCATTAAAATATATTTCACAACTCTTTAGACTATGAGATTACAGTAATACACTAATTCAACATGATTAGAATATTATTATTACAAAATTCTAAATATTAACTTTTGTGGTTGAGGCATTAGGTATAATAGACCTGTTACCTTTTGCACATATATGTGATAATTATAAGCAAACAACACAGCCGTATCCATCACACCGGGTTGTGCATTGAAACTTTATAAACGCATTTCTATTGTTCCTCATGCAAGTCACTGTTTACCTACGGACAGTGTAAACCCATTCAAAGTTTAAATATAACATAGCAGCATATGGTCGGAAACTAATGACTGAGTTGAATTGGACTATAACTGATTCCCTTCTATATCAAAATCCATTAAACTGCAATATGCGAGTTTGTCGGGTTTGCGATGTCATTTGTGAAGTTTGTAACTAACATTTGGAGCTGACTGTATGAATTAACTAAACTAATGACCAACCAACTTGTTAATATTCAAATCATTGGACTATTCGCACGAGAATTATGCAGCACCATGTTAAGTTTTAATTTAATGGATAAAACGGAATTTTCGATATAATCTTCAATATATTAAATCTGTTTCGATCTGGGCTGTTGTTTGAAAATGGTGTTTCATATGGTGATTGATTTAACAATACATGCAAATTTTACACGTACTGTACTACATGAAGTCTGAATTTTAAATTAACACAGTTTTGTAATGACCTCTGCTTTAGCGAAGTGAATAAAATACTATTTAAAAATAAACATATATTCTGAAAATGCATATATGCAACGTTTGAGAATACAATACAGTTTAATAAACTAAGAAAGATATGAAAAATATATTTTATCTGTATTTATTTAAACATAATAATACTGTTAACATATTATTATTATATTTATGATGATATACGAGTATTAATAATTTTTGTATTTATCTTAATATATTAATTCCAGATCTATATGCTATAATCTCAGTGCTGTGTACAAAAACGAGCAATCAGTTTTACTTGTAAGTTGATATTAAAATTAGAAATCGATCTGCCAAATTAATAGTCGTTTTAGAAGTAATCCAGTAACATATACGCATTGAATTTTTTATGTACAGACACAATTTTCATTAATTTAGAATAAACTAGCAATTTAAGAAAATTAAAGGAATTAAGCATCATTTCATAATACGTGCAGATGGAACAAATACCAAAGCTTCAGAATAAAAAATTGGAATACTGAAATTTAAAAATTAGTCTTTAAAATTCTTATAGCTATCAATCATTAAATTATGTGATATGTGGTTTAATAAAATATTTATCACACAATGAAACAGCCATTCAGTCACACCGTAAAAAATGCATTCTTAAAATTTAAATTTTTTCATTACTAAAGAAATATTTACATATCTGTAATTCACCTTCCTCAGCAACAACGACTTGACACCCACTGCAGTCCTTGGACATCTATGAAAGTTCTTTGCAAGAGTTTCCTTTTAAAAGTTCCTTGCAAGCGTTCCCCAGTTAGCTTAAATGCTCCACACATTCAAATTTCGGCTGATTAGCCTGAAATACGTGTAAATATCCATTTCTTTCCATATCCATGCATTTTTTTCTGTCTTGTTATTTGCCAAATGGATTTCTAGAAAACTACTTCCAAGGAAGGTTATAACATCTGTATTAGGCTATAACATCTGTAACTCATGTATTCTGGCTATAACATCAATGTCATCAAACTAATACAAACTGTTTGTAAAAAAATCTGATGTGGGCAACACATGACTTTCCTTATATAATGTAATGAATTTGCTACTTTTACAGTAAAAAAATAGGTTTTTCTTATAGTAGATAATAATATTCTTTCCAAGATATTGAATTTTCGACAATTAATCGTCATTTTCATTGATTTAGCGTCATTTTTATGCATTTGGCGAGATTTTCGTTAATTTGGCAGCATTTCAAAACAGTCGCCAAGTTGGCGACATTCCGCCAAATTCGTCGCCAAAATCTCGCCAAGCGTTATGCACTAAGAAATAAGTTATTCTTACAGCAGATAAATAAATGACTATTGACGTTCAAATACAAAAGTATTATTCAAACTATCTTTTTTCATGAATGGAACGAGCTAGATCCACGAGAATGATATCACTCAATTTATCGCATGGTATTACATATGAAAAGTGAACATGTTTCTCAATAGTAAATATTTTTATTTTATTTTATATGACTTTTTGATATTTTTTTAAAAAATGTACAATATCTCGAGAACGGTTCATGTTACCGTTCTAAAATTTATGGCAATCGTTTTCTAATGAAAAATTACGTAAGAAATGTCTATTTGCGTAACTTTATTGGTGGTTTTAATTTTTTGACGATTTTTTCAAAATTTTTTGAAAATTTAGGGAGTTCTGAACATTCGATTGCGTATAAAAACAATAGGCTTCCAGTGCTTACGGATTATGATTTTTGTACCAAATTTCGTTCGAATCGCTCCATTCGTTCGTCGGTTATCGTCTCCACAGACCCACTGACACACACACACACACACACACACACACACACACACAGACATCACTTCAAAAATGTTTGATTCGTGATCAGGGATGCTTGAAACGTGCTCTCCCGTCGAAAACTCAAATTCGAATTTTCGACAACGTCACAATACTTTCCTTATACATTATGTATATAAGGAAAGTAAAAATAGGTTTTTCTTATAGTAG
This sequence comes from Amaurobius ferox, assembly GCA_951213105.1. Taxonomy (NCBI): domain Eukaryota; kingdom Metazoa; phylum Arthropoda; class Arachnida; order Araneae; family Amaurobiidae; genus Amaurobius; species Amaurobius ferox. The sequence continues at coordinate 42,137,002 of OX578146.1, forward strand.
ATACTAATATTCTTTCCAAGATATTGAATTTTCGACAATTAGTGGTCATTTTCCTTGATTTTGCGTCATTTTTATCCATTTGGCGAGATTTTCGTTAATTTGGCAACATTTCAAAAAGTCGCCAAGTTGGCGACATTCCGCCAATTTCGTCGCCAAAATCTCGCCAAGCGTTATGGACGAAGAAATAAGTTATTCTTGCAACAGATAAATAATTATTGACGTTCAAATACAAAAGTATTACTCAAAGTATCTTTTTTCAAGAATGGAACGAGCTAGATCCAGGAGAATGATGTCACCCAATTTATCGCATGATGTTACATATGAAAAGTGAACATGTTTCTCAATAGGATTTTTTTTTCTATTTTATATGACTTTTTGATAATTTTTTTGAAAAATGTGCAATATCCTGAGAACGGTTCATGTTAGCGTTCTAAAATTTATGTCAATCGTATTGTAATGAAAAAATACATAAGAAATGTCTATTTGCGTAACTTTATAAGTGGATTTGATTTTTTGACGATTTTTTCAAAATTTCATTCGAAAATTTAGGGGGGTTCTGAACATTCGATTACGTATAAGAACAATAGGTTTCCAGTGTTTACGGATTGTGATTTTTGTACCAAATTTGGTTCGAATCGGTCCATTCGTTCGTCAGTTATCGTCTCCACAGACCCACTGACACACACACACGCATACTTTCACACACACACACACACACACACACAGACATCTCTTCAAAAATGTTTGATTCGTGATCAGGGATGCTTGAAACGTGCTCTCCAGTCGAAAACTCGAATTCGCATTTTCCACCCCGTCACAATACTTTCCTTATACATTATGTATATAAGGAAAGTAATATGATTGAAATAATATAATATATGACATTTCTATTGATAATGCTTTCTTTAAAAACGTTCCACAAACAACGTGTCAAAACTTCGGGAAACATATTTTCAGGGTAAAATTTTTATCATATCGTGTATCTATGTAGGTCATGTAATGCATATTCTTGAAAATAAAAATCCATGAGGTGAGATTTTCAGAATAAACTCATTAATTTATTATCGTAGTTCTCCTAATTAAGTACGCAAAACAAGTACGCAGTGGGTAATATGTACATGCTGCACGGACTTGTATTTGCCGGACATATTTGTAAGCCTTTCACAGATTTATTGAATCAAAACTTTCATTAGAGGTTTCATAATAGCATCTTTAAACACATGACAAGGATGATCAGGATTAAGAAATCTCTTTTTTCGTCTTAACCGGGATAAAACAATGCCGTCCTTAAGTGTGGTCTCAACTACACTTAATAGAAGTATAATAAACAGAATTCATTAGAATTGACTACCAAATAGAATATGATGTTTAAAAGTGGCAAAATATGTGATTTATTATAGTTTATTTTTAAGCAAATTTTAGAGATAAAAAATTGCATACTTTCCCCACTTATGGCAAAAGTAACAACTTGCTTAAATTTATAAATTCCTTAATCTAACTTTTTTCCACTGTAACCGTTTTACATGACCTGAAGAGCCTTTCTACTGAGTAATGCGAGCTAAACATATTGTAACTTTATAAATTGGAATACATTACTTATATTCAAGTTGTATAACAAAAAATATGCACATTAATATTGTTTCCCATTATACACATCAACGCGCACCATTGAATAATTATTACCCCATTAACATGTGTAATCAATATCAAGTAAAGGACACATTTTTCAAAAGAAAATTAAACCTCAAAGTAATAAGTACCTGAAAAATGTACCAGCTAATAATATCTAATTCACTCCCATAAAGCTATGCATTTAAAATTAGATAATGGCTTAGTGGACCGTGATGAATAACTATGGCAACGTTAATGGAAAAGTAGTAAACTACACAAAAAATATCATCTGTCTCTGATACATTCCATGAGGTACTTTATCCTTGCACAACAAGTATTGATCCAATCTCGCATCTTCATCCATAAATCGCGGTCCAGGTGATTTATTTCAGCTTTGTGTACTTTAATTACACATTGATACGAATTTGTTTTATTCCCTCTAAAGTAATATTCTTCCACTTTTACCATGAGAAAAAGTGAAAAGTGTTTTAAGTATCCTATTATGTTTAAAGTCCAAAGCGAATTCCTGTTGCAATAATCGAAGAATGGACCTTGGGGGGCACTTTTTCAAAGTACAGGAATGTGCCATTTACAGAACTATAAGATAAAAAAGCAGAATTTTCTTATAGTTGTAGCTGAATTATAGTTACAAAAAAATGTATTGAACTGCAATTAAAACAAAAGTGGTGAAATTAAAATACGTATTCTTATATATATATATATATATATATATATATATAATATATAATATGAAGAAAGTGGATTATCAGAAATATATGTGTTATAGTAATTATGCGCAAAGCAGCAAGAGGTACTATACACCATATAATGCATAAAAAAGGAATGGATAAAAAGTAAAAAAAGGAAGGAAGGCTTAGCAAAAAGCTTACTTGATGGCGGTAAGGGGTTGTGACCTCACGCCCCAGTTTTCAACGAGCTCGTCCTAAATGCCGCGGCACTGCACTCCTGGTCGCCAGCTTTGGCTCAAGCCTAACTTCGGAGTGACAAAAAAATTGTCACAAGACCTACAAAAAGGTACATATAGGACCTTCAAAAAGGTACATACTTCAAATACGTATATAACATATATATATATATATATATATATATATATATATATATATATATATATATATATATATATTATATATATATATATATATATATATATATATATACATATATATATATATATATATATATATATACATATATATATATATATATATATATAAATATATATATACACACATATATATATATATATATATATATATATATATATATATATATATATATATATATATATATATATATATATATATATATATATATATATATATATTTAACATTCTTTGAACATTTCTAGCAACATATAGGCGGGCATTGTCTTGTTGAAATACAGTTCCATGAATGCGTTGAAGGAAGGGTATGACATCGTGCTCCAGAACTTCTTTGTACCGGTTACTGTTGAGATTGCCCACAATTCTTATCAACTGAAATCGTCCAAGATACCTAATTGCCCCTAGACCAAGGGTCGGCAACCTGCGGCTCGCGAGCCGCATGCGGCTCTTTTGATGTAAAGTTGCGGCTCTCCAGTTCCATACGAAAAAAATAATAATTTATTATCAAAACCCTTAAAAAATAAGAAAATATATTTTTATGTACCTAATATATCAATAGCTTCTATTTTTATAATCGTTAATTACAAATCGCTACGCTTAACATGACCGTAATGAGATAAATGTGAACTATTATTGTGTTCTTAGAGATGAGACTCCGTGACCATGTTTATCTTTCAGCCAATTGCATTCCATTTCCGTCTCACCCAAACAGCCACCATCTAGAGTCTAGACAACACGTCTAGATTCTAGACGTGTTATCAGTCAGTCATCCTCGGATAGCGCGGTCGACGTTACGTTGCATGTGTGTTAATTTAATCGCTTGCGGTTTTTGCGTGTCTATTCGCTTGTTGTTTCAAGAAGAATACGATTTAGAAGCGAATTATCTTCTCAAAGGTATGTACGCGTATAATATAATAAAATCAGTAACAGAATTGAATTACATATCTGAGGATCGTGCTAACGAAGTAATAATGGTAAATAAATTGTTTGCCGTTTTAGATAGCTAAGTAAAATTATAAAAAATCATTTTTTCAGCTCCGCCGCCAGCATGGCATCTGGTAAAAAAAGAGAAGAACTGAAGAAGAAATACGCGAATTCAATCAGGATTGGACGGAGTCGTTTGCATTCATATGCAACACAGATGGACCTCCGACTTGTCACATTTTCCACGATAAACTCGCACACAATAAGAAGTCAAATTTGGAGAGACACTTCACTACAAAACATACCCAGTTTGCTGGTAAATGTCCAACCGGTGACGCACGAAAAAAAGCTGTTGAAGAGTTCATAAAAACAACAGTCAAGTTCCATGCTAAGTAACTGGGCGCAATCTTCCAATAATGTAAATCTGGTAAGCTTTGCAGTATCATTAGAAATTGCAAAAAGAGGAAAACCATTCACAGATGGTGAGTACGTCAAAGATTGTTTTATCCGTACATCTGAAGAACTGTTTCGTGATTTTAAAAACAAAGCAGAAATCATGAAAAAAATCAAAGATTTGCCATTATCTGCTAAAACAGTACAAGATAGAACTGCTAAAATGTCTTCAAATGTAACACATATGCAAGTGGAAGACATTCAACTGGCTTCTGCCTTATCACTTGCTATAGATGGGTCTTGCGACGTAAAAGACACGGCACAAGTTACCCTTTTCGTCAGGTATATGTCGTCCCAAGGTCCAAAAGAAGAACTGCTAGGATTGCTACCGCTCTCAGGGCAAACTCGTGGAGAAAATACAGCAAATGCTGTGCAAAAATGCCTGGAAGACAATGGAATCGATATAAATAAAATCGTTTCTATAGCAACTGATGGAGCCAGAAGTATGACAGGAATACATAGAGGGGTAGCATCAATTTTTCAGAAAAAAATAAACCACGAAATTCTAACGTTTCACTGCATAATTCATCAAGAAGCGCTTTGTGCCTAAACATTTCCGGCTGAAATAGTTGAGGTCATGAACTTGGTAATTAAGATTATTAACAGCATCTTGGCAAAAGTACTCTATCATCGCCAGTTTAAAGGTTTCCTTGAAGAAATAGATAGCCAGTTTTCTGACCTACTTTTGCACAATAAAGTGCGATGACTTTCCAGAGGTAACGTATTGCAACGTTTTGCTTTGTGCTTGAGTGAAATAAAAACATTCCTCAATGAAAAAAGCATTGACCATCCCGAATTGGAAGAAGACAAATGGCTGCAAAAATTCGACTTCATGGTAGATACCACAATGAAACTAAATGAACTAAATCTAAAACTGCAAGGAAAGGGCAACCAAGCATACGCCTTGTTTGAAAAAGTAGTTTGTTTCGAAAAAAAAATTACTTCTTTTTGTTGAAAACATGGAGAGCGGTAAATTACTTCATTTTAAAAATCTGAAGCAATATCGCGATGAGACCAATGCAACTATTGATACGAATTACTTCAGCATAGCTTTAAAAAACATGAAGGATGGATTCGCTGAGAGATTCGAGCAATTCAAAACAAACAAATGTACTGTCGCGTTCATAGTAAATCCTCTCAACACAAATACAAATGAGATCAACATTGAGCCATTTGGAATTGATGCTGGATCGCTCCAAATGCAATTGCTAGATTTGAAAACCAAAGACTTGTGGATTGGCAACTTCACAGAACTCAAGAGCAAGTTGGAAGAGTTGGAGGTCCAGAAATGCATGCACATCGCGCAGCACAAGTGGACAGCTCTAAAAGAAATTCCGCGAGTTGAGGCCCTCATATTCGGCGCATGGAATAGTCTTCCAGAATGCTACAGTGAGGTGAAGAAGTTGGCATATGGAGTGCTGACGATCTTCGGTTCGACATACTCGTGCGAGCAAGCGTTTTCTTGCATGAATATAATAAAAGTGAAGTTAGAAGTCAACTAACAAATAAAAATCTAGAGTCGTGTTTGAAACTTAAATACAACAAGTTATAAGCCAGATTTAATCAAACTTTCAAAAGGCATGCAAAGCCAATGCTCCCATTGATGTAACTATCAATATTTGTGCTTTTATATAAATAAATATTATTCCGTATTTAAAGCCGTTTATTTTAAATCAAATTGAAATATATATAAACAAATACTATAATATTGAAACGAAAAATTTTAGTGGCTCTTTAAAAACTGGGAAATTTTGTAAATTGTAACATTTGGCTCTTCCGTTTCAATAGGTTGCAGACCCCTGCCCTAGACTATTGCGCTTGGCGTTCATCCAGTATCGCATTGTATAACGATCATACTAGATCCAATCGTACTGGATACGATGATGACGTGTGTGATCCTCACAACGTTAAATATCTAAAAATTCTGCAACGTAATAACTAACAATGTAGAGTCACAAATATACCAAGAATTTGAAATGTCTTAGTGGGACGTAATAAATTACGTTTACAAGTAAATGGAAGTGTAAAATATTATACAAAAATATAATTTTATTTCTGATCAATTTTTCCAGATGCATCAGTTCTTGCAGTAACGATTTATCTGATAATCCAGTCTGTTATTTATCACATATTACTTTAAAAATGATTTATTTTAATATTAGATTTCACCTGCATTTGCTTACCCGTTCCTTCTGTATCATCTAGGGTATTATTCCTTCGTTTTACCATAAGAAAACTCAAAATGTCATTTTGAAGTATATCATTATGGTGAACGTCCCTGGCGAATGTTTTTCTTCAACAATCGAAAAAGCTCTAGGGAGCAATTCTTGAAGTAAAGGAATGGAATGATTTGCAGAGTTGATTTGCAATATTTTAATATAGTTGTTTTTTAGTTGCATTTATAGAAATAATTCGACAATATGGGATGTCTAAATAACCTTTGGATTATTATCTCCCTCAGTTCGCATTATAATTTTTATTTCTGTAAACTAGCTATTCTAACTGGATATGTCGTTAGACTAATCATCGAGCTAATCAGGATTTTCTGCGTGCCTAAGGTGAAATAGGAAAATTTTGAACCGTAAGAGATTCACTAGAAAATGAGGAAGAATTAGAGTAAGAGGGAGGATTCTAGTAAGAGTTTAGACGGGAGTGAGCTGGAGTGAAGCAGAAGGCACGATGGTAGATTTGGAGGAGTTCGGAATGTGGACGGCAGCCTAGTGGAAAAAACCCAATTCGATACAACTATGGCTATAAGTAGTCTGCCGCCCAAGCGGTGAAATAGATAGAGTCTTCGGCTGCTGCCTTATGATCTCGGGTCCGAATCCCGAATTAGGCATGGATGTTTCTCGAGGATAAAGTCAGTCTTCCGCCTTCTGGGTCCTCGTTTAAATGTGAAACTGCTCCCCTTCGACCTTCGTCAGTGATGCGTTCTTGTAATAAACATTGTTCTCTCGTCTTGCGTCTTTCTTCGTACTTTCCTGCGTCACTGGTCCAGAATCGGCTCCGCCGAAACAGGAGGTCATCAGTAAACAGTAATGAATAGTCTAATATTCGGGGTGTGGCTTCAACGAGGGGCGGAGTAACAGATTGCCAGTGGTAAGCATATAAGCTGTAACGTTAGTCTCTATTTAAGAATTATTACTAGGCCAGTTAATGGTAGTGTCTTGTATATTTGTAACATATTCTGGACATGTGCAATAATAAGTTCTGTCTATATCAGTTGTTGCTGTAAACAGTCAGCTGCTGTCATTCTTGTGAAGTATACGATAAACTTAGTTTAATTTAAGCAGTTCAGTCCTGTGTTTTTGCCCTTGGGCCGAAAGGTTTGAATATCAAGTACTTTAAGTTAGTCAGGTCACTTTTGATATATCGAGGATCCATCCTCGAGAACGACCTCTAAGGAGGAAAAATATATATTAGGTCTTCACAAATATCATTAACTAAAACAGGAAAATATATTTTAATTTATTATTAAAGAAATCTCAAGATTTGCTATAATTCAGATTTAGAACTATGGTTTTTATGTCACTAATATATACTTTTATAATTAATGGATTAATTGAAATTAAAAGAAGGTATTAATCAAATATGTCCATCGCGTTGCTGTCCTCAATAATACAAGTGTATGGTGCAACTGAAAACTTGCTGAATTTTGAACATTCATTTTTGGAATCCAAAGAATAAAAAACTTGTGTATTCATTGTAATAGCAATTAATTTACAAAAATATATCGCACATTAATTTTATATTTATTAGAACTTTAAAGTACGATTTTGAAAAAAAATTAAAGCTTTATTATGCATGAAAATTTAACACAGATATGAGAATTCTCTAAAATTCTTTCTCAAAGTGCTCTATCTTAAATAGTCACGTCTATCTTAAAATTTCTCAAACAACTTTCAAAAAAGAAAAAACTGAAAGTGGGCAATTTGCTTAGAATCTCTTGATTCTCAATGGGTATTTTTTAACTTTTTGGATGAAATTGCATTGTTTATAGAGAAATAGAGAAAACACATTTAATTAAAGATAATTGAAAGGTAAATAAACTTATCTTTCTTGGTATCCCTTTGATAGACTAATACACTACACTAAACATCAAATGCCGTTATACTTATAAATTTTGCAATATGTATTATCTGCACTCAATAACTATTGATCTTTTACTCAATTCGTTTTTCCCACAAATCTTTCTCAATATGCTTTTTTCCAGATATATACTTCAGCTATACATTGATACCAGTTTCTATGTATTCTTTTTAAAATTATCCCCTTCCACTTCAACCGTAAGTAAAGCTAAAACTGCATTTTGAAATTGGCCGACGTTGAAGGCGAAATCTTTTCTTAGATGGTGGTATTTTTACAAAAAAAAATTGCTATTATTTCAGAGATATAAAACAGAATGGCAACGTTTTGTTTTCACTATGAGTGTTTTTATGTTACATTTATACATAATGTCTGATCGTATAATTAAGGGGACGGTGAACGTTGAAATGAGCAAAAATCGACTAAAAAAAGTTTTAATATATAATATTATTTTACACACTTAACATTTGCTTACGGGTGGGACAGCGTCATTCCCAAACGAAGAACCTCCAAAAAAGACAGTTATTTGACATTCCCTATCCCAAACAGTTCGACCCCCTTTGCAGACATTGGCGTCCATGGAAATCGCTGTCAGAAACATTGCACCTGTTACAGCAGGGTTGAATGCATTTTTTAAGCAAAAGGTTGAATGCATTTTTTTCGAAACGGAATTTTCAAACGTTTTAAATTTTAAAATGCTCTATGCGTCTTAATTTTTGTCTGAGATGCATAGAATTTGGCAGGAAGACACCTATCATATCTTTTAATGAAACTGGGTATACATTTTATAATTGGACTTTATTAAGGTAATTAAAAGTAAATAAGAACCTAATTAAATGATGAAAATTAAGTTTTAATGTATGTAGAAAAACATTTTTAAAAAATTAACTTTCTAAGGGATTTAAAAATGAATACCCAAATTTGTTCATAATATGTTTTTGAGTGATCATAATGTAAAATTAATCAAAAATGTGAACAAATGGAGCATTTTCAAGTTTTCGTTAAAAAAATTAAATTAAAAAAAAATACAAAATTATAACAAAATTGAAAAAAAAAATTAATGGTAATGTATATAGAAATGTTAAGAGGAATATTTATTCAAATTTTCCCGTTTCTAAGTCAATAAATAAATAAATAAATTTTCAACGTCCACCGTCCCCTTAAATTAAAGAACTTAAACATGTCTTTTGGCATATTTGAATATGCAATGCAAGATGTACATGGAATGCGATGAAGCTTTGAAACTATAATATTTGTGTTTTATCCAATTTCGGTTTATCCAATTTTATATCAGAGCAAATTTTATATCAATAACAATTTTTATATCATCATTTTTTCCGAATTTTATCAATATATTTTAACATATAAATATATTTGACATGTTTATCGTATGCGTGCTCAAACTGCACTCACAATCGTTGCCAGTACTAACTATATTACTACTTACGTTTATATCTACATATGCAGTTTTTATGATTTCTGAAAATGTATCGTATCTAATCAATATATATTCCGTTATAAATGATACTTATAATGCGTGTCACATGATATTCTGTGTATCATATAATTTAATGAAGTAAATCTAATAAATGTGATTATTTTTACAGCTATAATATGCATTTTTGTCTTCAATTTAGAGAGGAAATTATAAACAGAAATATATGTCTTTTACATTATCGCTGATTTTTTATTGAGTATTTAGGACTGCACAAAAAAAAAATCAGTTATTTATTTTATATTAATTTCCTAAGTCTATATCTACATTCCCCGTGTAGGGCCTGGTTGTAGAATAAACCGACCACCCCCCTGTGTATCGTAGAAGGCGAAAAATGGGGAGCCCGGTGCCTGGGGGGGATAGCCAGGTACCCTGCCCCAGGGTATTATATCAGGGGACTGGTCCCCCAGGTTGGGGGTTGGGCGTGGGGCTAACAACTCCAAAAAAATTTCTTGTTACGAAACCTTAAAGGAGGTCTTGGCCCTACATGGGCTAAAGTACCATGATGATGATGATATCTACATTAAAATTTGTGTATAAACATTAATAACCTTCCTCTTGAAAAATTTTATTGGTGCGTGATAAATGAATTGTTCAATGAAGTATTCAAAGATATGTTTCATCCTATATTTTATGTATCTACATTATTGTAAATGACTAATATGAATATTGAATGGATATACTTTCTCATAATTTTATTCTTAAAGTAGTGAGCATATGAAATACTTACCAGTTATTAACGCCCAATTTAACATCATTAAACTGTGCATTTAAAATGAAATAATGGCTTGCTGACACGTAATAAATATTATAAAGTCAATGGCGAGATAATAAACTAAAAAAATCATCAAATTTTGTGTTTGATAAATCTTGCTGAATGCAAGAAACCTATTTATTCGTTCTTGAAATTTATGATCCAATAAATATATTTAAAAGGTATTTATTTCAGTTTTACCCTTCAGCTTTACATTGATACCAGTTTTTTTCTTCTAAATTGTTACTCTCTTACATAATGTCAAAAAATGAAAAACATGTCATCTTCAAGTATCCCATTATGGTCAACGTCCAAGGCGAATTCCTTTTTGTAACAATCGAAAAATGGACGCTGCGTTGTGTCTTTTTACAAAAAAAAAAAAAAAAAAAAAAAAAAAAAAAAAAAAAAAGCAATAATTTCAGAAAAATATAATGGCATGGATGAATTTTATTTTTTCTGTGATTGTTTTGTGGTACATTTATATATAACGCTTAATAACATCATAAATTCAAAAAAATTAATTTTTACTTTCCTTATATCTATATAAATAAAAATGAAAATCTGTCTGTCTGTCTGTCTGTCTGTCTGTCTGTTTGCCACACCATCACGGGAGAACGGCTGAACCGAATTTGATGAAATTTTGTGGGTAGCCCAGAAATAGCCCCACTTAAAATTATATCCGTGTTTTGTGTTTCTACGACCAGTGGTTCTCGAGATATTAGTAAAAAACGAAATTTTCGTTTGTCTCATCGTCACGGAAAAACGGCTGAACCGAATTTAATGAAATTTGGTGAATAGCCTTGAAATATCCCCCCATAAATTTTGTCCAAGTTTCGAGTTTCTAAGACCTGGGGTTGTCGAGATATTAATGAAAAACGGAACTTTTTCCTAGGAGTTCTACTCCCTAACTCCGTGGTTTATCCAAACGAAAAGCTTGAAAATCGTTTGAAAGTGAATTAAAATTTAATCTCTGAGTTTGATGGGAGATTTTTTGCGTTAATTAGTCACTTTCTGAAAACATGAATTGTTTGAAACATGATTTAAAGGGGAAATCTATCTCCATGGTTCATGGTTTATTTAAAACAAGCTTTTACGGAACAATGAGAAGTATAGAGAAATCAAAATCGTTATTTAATTTCGCAGTTTATGTTATAAGACATGACATATTTAACATGTTATAAGATTCCATCTTATATCATGTTACTCAGAAACGCAATTAAATTAAATCTGTCTGTTAATTTTAATAATTATTTTTTCGATTTGAATAATAAATAAATGGATATAAAAATATATTTTAGGAAAGAACGATTTGATTTTTCTTATAGCATTTTTGACTGGAAACTATCAATTACGGTCTTCAGGTTTAAAAATTATTATTATTTATATTTTCGGGGATTATTGATTCTAGGATTATTGATATTTTCACGTTATTATGCAATTATTTTATTATGACAAAAATTGTTTAAACTCATATATTGTATGTTGTACGAATCTTCTACAAATACACGTGTGTATCTTTTAATCTACGAGAATATAAGTAGTACAGGTATATTGACATATGTTTTGATATATATTGGCATATATTGGAATCAATTACGACCTTCTGGTATAAAGAGAACGGATATTATTGATGTTTTCAATTTATTATGTCATCTCTTTTATTTTGGCAAATATTTTTGAGACGCATATTGTAATACGGGTAATCTTCTACTAACACATTGGCATATTTTCTGATCTGCGACAATATAATTAGTACGGGGTTGCATATATTCATTCAATTCCTATTTTTTCTTCTGTAAATTTGCTTACAAAAGGGAGCAGGATGTTTTATTCTTCAGATCGGATCGTGAAGATAATTTTGCATAGTGAGAACATATATTCTTAAACTTCTCTTTAGGAGCAATAAATTTAATATTTTAACAGAATTTGCACATGATTGCGAACTTTAAGTTTCTTTAAATTATACACTCCGTACGAATAACGGGTGTGCTGTTAGTGGTTAATAAATTTTAACATTTTAGGAGGATATATCATGTTGCTCGGCATCGCAATTAAATTAAATGTGTTTGTTAATGTTTTAATTATTTTTTTTCGATTTAAATAATAAATAAATGGATAAATGGATATAAAAGTATATCTTATGAATGGATGGTTTGATTTTTCTTTTAATTATATTAATTGCTGACTGCGTACATCAATTTCATTTATTTTGGAGTTTTCAAGCTTATATCGTATTTAGCTACTAAACTCATATATTGTGTTTAGCCAATAAATTCATATAGCCGATTGTTGAAACAGAAAAAGAGTAGAGCGGGTATATCTTCTAATACAGTTGTTGTGTTTTCATTTAGTATATTGAAACGGGATAAGAATGTTTCATTCAGATCTGCAAATTCAAAGATACGAATTTGGAGGGATATCGCTAATTTGACAACTTTTCTTACACTTTGCCAAATTGACGGAAATGTCGCCAAATTGATATAAACGACACACAAACAGCTGCCATAAACCTTCGGGTTGGTCGTGTGGCTTGGGTCTTCTACATATCAATGAATTTTTTTTTTGTTTTGTTAGAAGAGGGTACTGAAATGATGTTTGGTTAGCATTTATCTGTCAGACCAACCATCCTACTTAGTAATACATTTAGCGAATTTTTAAAATGTCACCAAATTGATAAAAATGTTTTCAAATCTATAAAAATATCTTGAAATTGATAAAATTGCGCTACATAAATGATATTAATTGTTTTTTGTTAGGGGATAGTATTGTGATGATATTTCGTCAATTTGTCGCAAAGTGGAACTGTCAGATCTACAGTCCCACTTGGCGATAAATTTGGCGATTTTTTAAAATGTCGCTAATTTGACGAAACTGTCGCCAAATGTTCCATAGAAATATAACTATTTAGACGATATTTTTTCTACCAATTTATTTGAAGCAAATGATATCATGTCGCTTAGCAACGGATTTAAATCCAATGTGTTTATGCGGCAGACGATTTTTATTAAATCCTTTCCGATTTGAATAATGAAGATATGTATATAAAATAAATTTCATTGCCATTTCATTTTGGACTGGATAATATCAATTATACTCTTCAGGTTTAAACATTATTATTATTGATATTTTCCGGAATTATTGATTCAGGGATTATTGATATTTTTAAGTTATCACGCCATTGTTTTATTGCGGCAAAAATTGCTGATATACGCATATTGTACGTTGTACGAGTAATCGTCTAGGAATGCACGGGTATATCTTCTAACCTACGAGAATATAAGTAGTACAGGTATATTGGCATATATTTTGACATATATTGGCATATATATTGGAATCAAGTACAGTCTTCTGGTATGAAGATTAAGGGGATTAATTATATATTCAATTTATTACGTCGTCTGTTGTATTTTACCAAAAAACATTTGAGACTCATATTGCAAAACGGGTAATCTTCTACTAATAATCGGACATTATAAGTAGTACGTGTATATCTTCCCATATAATTTTAGCACTTTAATTTTGACATATATTGGAATAAATGACTGTCTTCAGATTTAAAGATTACGGGTTTATTGGTATTTTCAATTTATACATGTAATCTACTAATACAGGTTATATTTTCTAATATTCGCGTATATAATTAGTACGGGTCCCATACAATTTTAACGCTTTTATTTTGCATATATTGATTCAATTCCATATTTTTTTTTATATTTGCTTACATAAGGGGTCCAAGATGTTTTATTCTTCAGATATGTCCATGAAGATAATTTTATATAGCGAGAACAGAGATTCTTAAACTTCTTTTTAGGAGCATTATATTAAATATTTTAACAGAATATTTTGATTAAACATGTCATTTAGTATACTATAAGAATTTGGGCATGATTATGAATTTCAAGTTTCTTTATATTATATACTCCGTACGAAGAACGGGTATGCTGCTAGTACATAATGTATAAGGAAAGTATTGTGACGGGATCGAAAATTCAAATTCGAGTTTTCGACGGGAGAGCACGTTTCAAACATCCCTGATCACGAATATAACATTTTTGAAGTGATGTCTGTGTGTGTGTGTGTCAGTGAGACTGTGGAGACGATAACTGACGAACAATTGGACCAATTCGAACGAAATTTGGTACAAAAATCACTATCCATAAACACTGGAAGCCTATTGTTTTTATATGCAATCGAATGTTCAGAACTCCCCTAAATTTTCGAGTGAAATTTTGAAAAAATCTTCAAAAAATCAAAACCGCTAATCTTTTCGTAAGATTTTTCTGACATTTGGAGTCAGGCTTCATCTTTTTAACAATTTCACTACTCAAAAATGAGTACAACTGATTGAAAACACGTCTAACTACATATCTTGAATTTTTCTATTGAAATCACTACTCTCTCTATTGCATCCGTATCCTTCGGCCTGGGGTTCAGATAAGCCCTCCTTGCTCTCATTGGATGCCCTTCAAGTATAGTGTGTATTTATTAGGTTCATGACTTTCCAGGCTAAGACTGTCATAAAACAGTAACTAACAGCTTACCCTTTGTTACATTGTAAACTTCAAAAACTGCATATGATGCCCCTGGTATCATACTCTTTTTTCACCACAACTTCTAATTAGTTTATCAATTTTCTTTTTAAGAAAGCACGCGCTTTTCTTTTTTTTTCAGCATCTATGCATAACACGAAACAGCCAGAATTTTTTTAAAAACTAAAGGCTAATCCAAAAGTTTAATTTGGATATTATGAACTATTTTTCATAAGTTAGCTTAAGAAAAAATTACAGCCTAGAGGGACAATATCTTCTTAATAGTTTCTTTATGAAAATTTATATTAATGCATGCTAATAAATTGCTCATCTAATAAAATATCCAATCAAATGCATCGTCTAATCTATTACATATCTACATGAATATCTAATAATTTATATGACGTGATGGATAGATATGCCCCAAAATTTCTTAAGAAGTTTTTAGTGCCTAAAATATGTGCCAACTAATAATTCTCAATTTAGAGTCACAAAGCCGTGGTTTTAAAATTAGATAATTTTTTACCCGCACGTAATAAATATTTTTAAACTAATGGAGATGTAACAATTACGCGAAACATCTAATTTTGTTCCTGATAAATTTCGACAAATAAATTTTCAATGAGTATTTATCATACCTTGCAATATCCCCCCCCCCTAAATCTCTTTAAAATATATTCATTTCAGATTTATCATTCAGCTATGCATTAATACCAGTATTTTATTCTTATAACGTATTACTCTTCTTTCGTATCGTATTTAAAGGAGGACCATGTCATTTTCAAGTATCCCATTATGGTGAACATCCAAGCCAAATTCCTTTTCGCAACAATCGAAGAATGGACCCAAGGGACTGCCTTGTTTCAAAAGCAAAGAATGCGACAATTGCCAAAGATATAAAATAGAAAAAGAACATTTTATGTATGCTATGATTGCTTTTTACTTTCCTTGCAATACATGGTAATGTATAGGGAAAGTATTGGAATCATGCCGAAAATCGCAACTCGAGCTTTCGACGGATCTACACGTTTCGAGACCTCTAGAATACGAAAAAACTATTTTTAGTGTGACGTCTGTGTGTGTTTCTGTGTGTCTGTCTGTGTGTCTGTGTGTCTGTGTGTCTGTCTGTGCAGATATTGCATCCACTCTAATTAAAAAACTAATGGACCGAATTTCACAAAATTTTGTAGGTAAGTCACTTGTGGGCGGGGCTGGTGCTGATTAGTTTTGGGTACGATTCAGAATAAAAGAACCCGCCTTTTTTGTGAAATGTCCCGCAAAAGCTTGTATCCACTGTAGCTGAAAAACTAATGGACCGAATTTCAGAAAATTCGGTAGATGAGTTACGTATAGGTCACCCTGGTGCTGATTAGATTTTGGTACGATTCAGAAAAAAATAACCTGCCTTTTTTTGCAAAATGGCCCGCAAAAATTGCCAAAATCTAAAATAAAAAATTGGGTATATTCAAATATATCCATTAAATGCTGATTTAATACGTAATTTTTAACGATGAAAAGAATAAGACCAACCCTATTACACTAGGAGTAGCCGTTCTCGAGATATTTTAGTTTTTCGTATTTTTCCTACACCATTTTTGAAAATAAGTCCAGTTTTCAAATGAGAACGAAAATTGAATTAAAAATTAATTTAATTTAATTTAAATAAATAGAGCGTGAATATAAGTCTGCAGGGAAAGTCATGTGCTGCCCACATCAGATTTTTACTTTCCCTGCAATACATGGTAATGTATAGGGAAAGTATTGGAATCATGCCGAAAATCACAACTCGAGTTTTCGACGGATCTACACGTTTCGAGACCTCTAGAATACGAAAAAACTATTTTTAGTGTGACGTCTGTGTGTGTGTCTGTGTGTCTGTCTGTGTGTCTGTGTGTCTGTCTGTGTGTCTGTCTGTGTGTCTGTGTGTCTGTCTGTCTGTCTGTGCAGATTTTGTATCCACTCTAACTAAAAAATTAATGGACCGAATTTCACAAAACTTGGTAGGTAAGTTACTTGTGAGCGAGTCTGGTGCTGATTAGTTTTGGGTACGATTCGGAATAAAAGAACCTGCCTTTTTTGCGAAATGGCCCGCAAAAGCTTGTATCCACTCTAACTAAAAAACGAATGGACCGACTTTCATAAAATTCGGTAAATAAGTCGCTTGTAGGCTAACCTGGTGCTGATTAGATTTTGGTACGATTCGGAATAAAATGACCTGCCTTTTTTTGCAAAATGGCCCGCAAAAATCGTCCAAATCTAAACTAAAGAACTAGTTATACTCAAATATAAAAATTAAATGCTGATTTAATACGTAATTTTTAACGACGAAAAGAATAAGACCAACCCCATTACACTAGGACTAGCCGTTCTCGAGATATTTTAGTTTTTCGTTCTTTCCCTACGCCACCTTTGAAAATAAGCCCGGTTACCGCATGAGAACGAAAATTGAATTAAAAGTGAAATAAATTTAGTTAAAATAAAGAGAACGTTAATATAAGTCTGCAGGGAATGTCATGTGCTGCCCACATTAGATTTTTCAGTTTGGCGTCATTTTCATCAATCTGGTTCGAAATATCGCCAACTGTGCAATGTTTCGCTACATTGGTTGCCCAGTTCCTAACATTCCTCGTCAACAGTTACAGATAACCGAAGAGTAGAGTTTTGCTTATATAGAATACTAGCAGCATACCCGTCCTTCGTACGGAGTATATAATATAAAAAAACTTATAATTCGCAATCATGTGCAAATTCTGATAAAATATTAAATTTATTGCTCATAAAGAGAAGTTTAAGAATATCTGTTCTCACTATGCAAAATTATCTTCACGGGCAAATCTGAAGAATAAAATATCCTGGCCCCTTTTGTAAACAAATTCACACACGAAAAAAAGAATTGAATCAATATATGCAACCACGTACTACTTATATTGTCGCAAATTAGAAAATATGCCAGTGTGTTAGTAGAAGCTTAAACATATTGTAATATGAGTCTTAAAAATATTTACCAAAATAAAAAAGATGACGTAATAAATAGAAAGTATCAAAAATCCCCGTAATCTTAATACCAGAAGGTCGTAATTGATTCCAATATATGCCAATATATATAAAAATTTTGCCAATATACCTGTACTACTTATATTGTCGTAGATTAGAAGATATACCCGTGCATTTGTAGAAGATTACTTGTACAACGTACTATATGTGAGTTTCAACAATTTTCGTCATAATGAAACCATGGCATAATAATTTGAAAATATCAATAATTCCTGAATCAACTGTCCCCGAAATATCAATAATAATGATGTTTAAACCTGAAGACCGTAATTGATATTATCCAGTCAAAAATACAATGTCAATGAAATTTATTTTATATACATATTTTTATAAGATTTAATAAAAATCGTATGACACATAACACATTGGATCCGTTGCTAAGCGACATGATATCATCTGCTTCAAATAAATTGATGGAAATCATGTCGTCTGAATAATGTGATCTCCATGGAAGGTTTGGCGACATTTTCGTCTCCATGATATTTTTATGGATTTACAAATATTTTTATCAATTTAGTGATATTAAAAAAATTAGTTAAATGCGTTACTAAGTAGGATGGATGGACTGACCGACAAATGCTACAGAAACATCATTTCAGTACTCTATTCTAAAAAAACAAATTTAATTTCATTGATTTGGGTCATTTTTATTAATTTGGAGATATTTCCTCTAATTTGGTAAAGTTTAAGAAAAGTTACCAAGTTATTTAGAGATATTCCGCTAAATTCGTAGCTCTCAATTTGCAGATCTGAAGAATAAAATATCCATATCCCGTCTGTATATATACTAAATGAAAACACTAAAATTGTATTAGAAGATACATACATCCGTTCTACTCTTTTTCTGCTTCAACAATCGGCTAAATGAATTTATTGGGTAAACACAATATATGAGTTTATTAGCTAAACACAATATATGAGCTTTGAAACCTCTTTGCTAAAATAAATAAAAGTGTGATGTACGCAGTTCGCAATATATATAATTAAAAGAACAATCAAACCGTTCATTCATTATGAGTTTATTAGCTAAACACAATATATGAGCTTGAAACCTCTTTGCTAAAATAAATAAAAGTAATGTACGCAGTCCGCAATATATATAATTAAAAGAACAATCAAACCGTTCATTTATAAAATATATTTTTACATCCATTTATTTATTATACAAATAGAAAAAATAATAATAATCATTAACAAACACATTTAATTGCATTCCTTTGCCGAGCAACATGATATAAGATAGAATCTTCCTCATAAAATGCGAAATTAAATAACCATTTTAATTTCTTTATACTTCTAATCGTTGAGTAAAAGCTTGTGAAATACATGGAGGTTAATACATGTAAAAACATGGAGGTAGATTTTTCCATTTAAATTCATGTTTCAAACAATTCATGCTTTCAGATAGTGACTATTTAATGCAAAAATCCTGCATCAAACTCAAAAATAAAGTTTTATTTCCCTTTGACGCTTTAAACAAACGATTTTTATCCTTTCCGTTTGAATAAACCACGGAGTTGGAGAGTAGAACTCCTATAAAAAAAGTTCCGTTTTTCATTAATATCTCGACAACCCCTGGTCTTAGAAACTTGAAACTTGGGCAAAATTTATGGGGGGCTATTTCAAGGCAACCCACAAAATTTCATTAAATTCGGTTCAGCCGTTCTCTCGTGATGATGAGACAAACGAAAGTTTCGTTTTTTACTAATATCTCGAGAACCACTGGTCGTAGAAATTCCAACCATAGACTAAATTTTAAGTGGGGCTATTTCTAGGCTACCCACAAAATTTCATCAAATTCGGTTCAGCCGTTCTCCCGTGATGATGGGACAAACAGACAGACAGACAGACAGACAGACAGACAGACAGACAGACATACAGACAGACAGACAGACAGACAGATTTTCAATTTTATTTATATAGATGGGCGATGTATGGACGAAATATGGGCGAATGAAACATACTAGATCCACAAGAATGATGTTAACAAATTTATCGCATAATAATACATATGAAAAGTGAACAATAGTTAATACTCTTTGTTAATTTTATATGATTTTTTATACATTTATCGGGAAAATTTGTAATATCTCGAGAACGATTTATGTCATTCCTTTATACGTATTTGCAATTCCTATCGATAATTGAAATGATACAAAAAACGATATTTTACATAACATTATTAACGGTTCTGATTATTTAATGTTTTTTTTTTCAAAATTTCATTAGAAAATGTGAGGGTCTTCCAAACATTCGATTGCGTTTGAAATCAAAAGAGATCCAATATTCACTGGTTGTAATAGTTGTAACAAATTTCGTTCGAAATTCTTCATTCGTTCGTGAGATGTCGCATTCATAGACGCAAAGACTTACACACATTAAAGGACGGGGCGCGGTAGCCCATTGGTTAGCGCGCTGGAGTTGCATTCGGTAGGCTCGGGTTCGATTCCAGCCGCTGCCAAAACTGCCGCCATGTTAATGCGGAGTGCGATCACGTTAAACATGTGGGTCCGAAAGTCCTGCCGAGAGGTTGGTGGTAGGAGAAGGAGGGTACGGTCCCTGTGGATGCCGCACCCACTGGGTTCCGGTCTAAATTGGGTGGCACTTCCCGACCGTCCAAACAGTTACCTTACACCTTTCTGGTAGGTCGGACGGTCTGGGTTTCAACAACAACAACACATACAAGGACAAAAAAAAATTCCGTCAAAAACTCGAATTCGAATTTTCAACCCCGTCACAATACTTTTCCGATATATTATGTATGCAAAAATTCCAATCATGCTGAGCAACAGACCCAAAATGCAAAGGTACGTCAGTCTTTATATATTAGGTTAATTTTTTACTTTCCCTGCAATACATGGTAATGTATAGGGAAAGTATTGGAATCATGCCGAAAATCGCAACTCGAGTTTTCGACGGATCTACACGTTTCGAGACCTCTAGAATACGAAAAAACCATTTTTAGCGTGACGTCTGTGTGTGTGTCTGTCTGTCTGTCTGTCTGTGTGTCTGTCTGTGTGTCTGTGTGTCTGTCAGTGTGTCTGTCTGTGTGTCTGTGTGTCTGTCTGTCTGTGCAGATTTTGCATCCACTCTAACTTTTTAGTAAGATTTTTGGGTAACCACTTTTGGGTAAGATTCGGGAAAAAAGAACCCGTCTTTTTTTGCAAAATGCCCCTCAAAAATCGTCAAAATCTAAAATAAAGGAATACGTATGCTCAAATATATCCATTAAATGCTGATTTAATACGTAATTTTTAACGACGAAAAGAATAAGACCAACCCCATTACACTAGGACTAGCCGTTCTCGAGATATTTTAGTTTTTCGTACTTTCCCTACGCCACCTTTGAAAATAAGCCCGGTTACCGCATGAGAACGAAAATTGAATTAAAAGCGAAATAAATTTAGTTAAAATAAAGAGAACGTTAATATAAGTCTGCAGGGAAAGTCATGTGCTGCCCACATCAGATTTTTACTTCCCCTGAAATACATGGTAATGTATAGGGAAAGTCTTGGAATCATGTCGAAAATCGCAACTCGAGTTTTCGACGGATCTACATGTTTCAAGACTTTCAGAATACGAAAAAACCATTTTTTTTTAGCGTGACGTCTGTGTGTGTGTCTGTGTGTCTGTCTGTCTGTGCAGATTTTGTATCCACTGTAACTAAAAAACTAATTGACCGAATTTCACAAAATTTGGTAGGTAAGTCACTTGTGGGTGAGTCTGGTGCTGATTAGTTTTGGGTACGATTCGGGATAAAAGAACCCGCCTATTTTTGCGAAATGGCCCGCAAAAGCTTGTATCCACTCTAACTAAAAAACTAATAAACTGAATTTCACAAAATTCGGCAGATGAGTCATTTGTGGGTTACTCTGGTGCTGATTAGATTTTGGTATGCTTCGGAATAAAATTACCTGCATTTTATTGCAAAATGGCCCGCAAAAATCGTCCAAATCTAAACTACGTATGCTCAAATATATCCATTAAATGCTTGTTTAATACGTACTTTCTAGCGAAGAAAAGAATAAGATCAACCCCATTACATTAGGACCAGCCGTTCTCGAGATATTTTAGTTTTTCGTATTTTCTCTACGCCACCTTTGAAAATAAGTCCGGTTACCGAATGAGAACGAAAATTGAATTAAAAGTGAAATAAATTTAATTAAAATAAAGAGATCGTGGATATAAGTCTGCAGGGAAAGTCATGTGCTGCCCACATCAGATTTTTACATAATAGAAGAGAGTAGATTTGGATTCATTTAGGTTTCGGATTTTAGAAATGCGACAGTTTACACTTTATTTTATCCTTCTAACTGAGACCGGACTAGGTGTCCAAAATGAGGCCAAGCCAAGAACCTCATTACGGAGTTCCTATCATCCCAGATTCCTTTATCTCCACATCAAATATATAATAGTAATGCGAATGCTATATTTGATAAAAATGGTATTTCTTATGTCTTTGGATGATTTATGGAGATTGAGTAAGTAAGCACAGATGCACAACTGGAGAAATATCGATAAATTTACCCCAAAAGCAAATTGTGTGCATTAGCATAGATCAGATGAGGATCTGATCCAAGACAAAGCATCGGAAAATTTTAATATTGATCATTATATAAAACAATTAAAGTTGATTTCATAGCATCGTACCAAGACCTATGCTATTGGATTGGCAGGTATCATATGTCATTTCTTAAAAGGAATATCGGACTTGATTAGGCTATTTAATGCTTTGACCTATACGCTATCTTTCAGTTTCAGTCATTGCAAATACACTTATTAATTACGTTTGTGATTGGTTTGGTCTAGATCTGCGTCAGCCGTCAATTGCGTATAAGAGGTTATACCTAACATTCTCTTCCACACAAACAAAAAAATTAAATTATGTATTTGCTATATAACAATATAATATGTTATTTATCTACATTAATAAAAATGTATACATGACGTATTTTTCAGTAATTTTATCGTGTCTTGGATATATTTTAGACAATACACAAAAAATCTATATTATTCCTTATTTATTACTTATTTATGAAAATATCATCTCTGCCTAATAAATACATGACATGAAAAAATAGATTGCTAACCTAATAAAATGCTCAGTGACATGTATCTACATTATTAAGTATTATGTATCTACATTATTATGCAATATGTATCTACATTACTATGTATTATATATCTACATTATCATGCATTATGCATCTGCATTATTATGCATTATATATCTACATTATTATGCAATATGCGTCTCCATTATTATGTATGATAAATATAAAGTAATACACGAATGTTCACAAAATTTTACTCTCTAATTAATGACGAACTAAAATATACAACAATAAGCTGCAATTTACCACCTCAAAATAATACATTACTAATTAGATAATGACTTACTTAAATATAATATATAACTATTACAAAGTTAATGCAAGCGCAATAATTTATATAAACTCTAATTTTTTTTCTGATAAATTCAACTGATACAGTATTTTGATTGCAATTTTTGATCTGTTCTGATAATATACTTTTCCATAAATCTGTTTAAAAGCGATTTATTTCAGCTTTGACCTTCAGCTGTACATTGATACCCGTTTCTGTTATTCCTTCTAAGATGATACTCCTCCCTCCTCCTCCTCTTTATACCATGGGAAAAGAAAAAGTGTCATTTTGAAGTAGCCCATTATGGTCAACGTCTCTAGAGTATATATTTTTGCAGCAACCGAAAGCTCTCCGGAATTTTCCTTCAAAGACAAAGAATGCAACAAATTCCAGATCAATAAAAAACGTGGCGACTTTTTTATCTTTAAAACTTTATCACAGTTATACAAAAAAAAGTTAAAGAATTATTAATCTTAACGGAAATTTAAATTTTAATGGGAATTTAAATATATATTTTCTATGTAAAATTTTTGAAAACGCAATATACGATGCATTTCGGCATGTATGATATGCATGTTAAATACGCTTGTTGCACCACATTATATTTATTTGATACCAAAAGACCATCGACTGCTTTTAGGTCAAGCTCCTTTAATAGTGTGAGTTGTCTTCTCCGCTTGGTCATTTCTGATTTATTAGTTCCATTACTTCTAATTTCAGTATTTTCCTCGTATTTTCTGATTTTTAATTTTTATCCAAGTACTTGTGGACAATTAACTCTTATAGCTTTCAAAACTAGTAAGTTTATTAATTTGATGATATACTTATTGTTCGCATTTGTTAAATTACTGCTTTTTCCTCTGATTTGGATGACATGTACCGTCCAAAATCGGTTAGTTGTGTTTTTTAGTTTAATCGGACATGTATGTTCGTTGTTTTACTCACTAAAGAAGTGCTTTGTATCTATCCTTTGTTGGACTTCATTTTACTCTTTCTTATCCTGCCATTCATTCATTGTGCCTAATCAAATCTATCTTCCTCTTTGGTCTTTATCCTTTACTTTCTCTTGCCATTAGAAACTCCAATTCCCTGCTTCTGTCACAACTACTGTTTTAACAGCAGTTGCCAATTTAGATCTCACGAGTGAAGGTTGCGCTTCTTATGTGTACATGCCGGTTGTCATTTTTTATTGCCTTTGAATTCGGACGATACTATTGTTTTGTGTTGTGTGTTGCTCTTCATAAAATTATTTTAGTCTTATTGATTTAAATATAATTCTCAGTCTCAGAGATTCTTTTGATATATCTAATAGTTAGGGTCTAATAGTTGCATTTGCAGTATTTTGTTGTCAGTGTGGTCTTTGAAATATATTCCAAACCAAAAGCTCACTTAAATTTCTTATTAATAAACATGGAATCTATGCCAAAATCAGTAAGGTCATAAGTTGTCGATACTATTGGATTTCTAACCTTTTTTTGCCTTTTGTTTATTTTTGAAAGGATTATATAAAAAGGAATGTCAATCTGATCTCAACATCTGGAAGCTTTTCATATCTAGAAAACATTTTAATATTTTATTTAAGGTTTTACCCAGCAATCCATTTTTTATAGTCGGTTTGGTTCCGCATAATTTTATTCTTGTTGTTATATTGCAAGAACTTTAGGGATTCGTCTATGACTTTCGGACGTGTGTTCGTCTTATTGGGATTCTTTAAATCTTTTATGGCACTTGTATTGTGTTGTTGATATATTTCTGCTGTCTTTTAAAAAACTCAAACTTGCATGTTGGTTCCATGTCTCTCAATTGGCACTTTTTGGCAGACGACTCTGAACTGACTCATCTATTTAGACATGCTGGTTTCTATATGTATGGGTTCTTTGGTATACCTCAAATATACCTATCTAGTATACCTCTCTGGTACACCTCTCATACACCCCTCTGGCATACCTCTTGTGGGGATTTTAAACGAAACATTAATTTGGTTTATTTTTTAAATAGTAAATTAATCTTTGGATTGAATTATTAATTTTACGTTATATAGTGGTCGGGAATCATATATTTCGTAACATATTTATTAATTCAAACACTACACATTAAATACCACTTATTTAACTTTTAAAATAAATATTGTTTATTCACACATTTAATTGTTAAGATTAAAATTACAATAATTTTAACAAACGCTTTAAGAGGAGAGATTGCAGGTGTGAGACCTGGTATTTAGAATATTATTCCAAAATCAATAATAGGCTTAATATATGCGCAGAGTGGCATATACCTTTATCTGTCTCGTCTACTGCTCAGCATGAGCGGACATTTTGTCGCTTCTTTTCCTGACATTTGGAGCCAGCTTTGTCTTTTCTATAACATATTATTATTTGCAATAACGACTTACTACACTGCTTGAAAACACGACACTCTGAACTTTGGGATAATCATTCTGCTTATGAATCACACTGCATGACTTGTCATCCCAATCATCACCACTCTTCTCACTTCTTGAATTCTAATTGCCATTATATTCGTTGGCTTTATCTACTTGTTGCCTCATCATTTCGCCTGAGGTCTAGATACGCCCTCCTTCCGTTCTCATTGGTTGATTCGCAGTGCGATGTACGATGTAAATAGTCGCAGACATTAAAACTGCATAATTGCCTCTGGTCTCACACATATCATATACATCTGGTATGTCTTTCTTTTGTGGCCATTTCGTCATTCAAACTTCAAGTGTTTTAGTCATTTTAACGCTAAGAAAAGGGATCCTAAATATCCTAAAATCATCTGCATGTTGCGTTACATTTTAATGTGTACAAAACTGCGTTGCATAATTTATCTTTTGTCAATCTTCCATATTTTCAGTTTCAGATTTCATTGTAAAACACCTTTGAAACTCGCATAGCAAAATTTTTGAGGCATTATATTGATTGATATATTATCTCTGTCTAAGCAATGATAGAGAAAGTAGGCGATGGCTCCAGTCGAATGGAACCCAAAAGTTTCAGAATGTAACATCTAGTAAATTCAAAATAAATCAAAATAAATCAAAATTATAACCACTATATCTATTAATTGCTATTAACTATCTATAAATTGCTCGGTTTTTGTCTTAGTTTTCGAGATATAAGTAGTTAACAGTTTTAAAACGGAAAAATGTGAATATTCTTCAACGTGGAAAGGCTATTGCTTAAAAAATCTCAGAGAGAATCATTTCACCTGATTTATTTATATTTCACACTTTAAAGGATATTTCGAGAGAAATGGGGAAAGTGAAGCAAAAACTCACTCGGATACAAACTTTTGGATTTTTCGAAACAAAATATAGAAATACTAAACATTGAAATTATTTCTATATATTCATAAATAGTATTCTACTTCCGTAAAAACAAGTATAAGCGCCTGAAGTGTTTACATTTTTCGTAACGCATCGATTTTAGCCGGATGACCCTATGCGTTGTCTAAATAAAATCTGATGTGGGCAGCACATGACATTCCTTATATAATGCAATGAATGTACTACTTTTACAGTAAAAAGTAGGTTATTCTTATAGTAGATACTTATTTTCTTTCCGAAATATTGAATTTTCGTCAATTAGTCGTCATTTTAATTGATTTAGTGTCATTTTTATCCATTTCGCTAGATTTTCGTTAATTTGGCAACATTTAAAAAAGTCACCAAATTAACGAAATTCCGCCAAATTCGTCGCGAAAATCTGGTCAAGCGTTATGGACGGAAAAATTAGTTATTCTTATATCAGATAAATGACTATTGGTGTTCAAATACAAAAGTATTACTCAAATAATCTTTTCTCATGAATGGAACGAGCTAGATCCAATTGAGAAGATAATCCAGGTGGCGCTGGGGTATGATACTTCCTATCTCATTGTATTAATTTCTATGACGAAATTAATACAATGGTATTTATCATAAGGTGAAATAATCTGATGTGGGCAGCACATGACTCTCCTTATATAATGCAATAAATTTACTACTTTTGTAGCAAAAAAAATGTTATTCTTATAGTAGATACTTATATTCTTTCCAAGATATTGAATTTTTGTTAATTAGTCGTTATTATCATCGACTTAGCGTCATTTTTATCCATTTGGCGAGATTTTCCTTAATTTGGCAACATCCAAAGGAGTCGCCAAGTTGCCGACATTCCGCCAAATTCGTTGCCAAAACCTGGCCAAGCGTTATGGACTGAGAAATAAGTTATTCTTATAGCAGATAAATGACTATTGGGGTTCAAATACAAATGTATTACTCAAATAATCTTTTCTTATGAATGGAACGAGCTAGATCCACGAGAATGAAGTCACCCAATTTATCGCATGATATTACATATGAAAAATGAATATGTTTCTCAACAGTTAATATTTTTTTTTTAATTATGGGATTTTTTGATACATTTATTTAAAAAATATGCAATATGCAATGAGAACGGCTCACACTAGCGATCTAAAGTTTATATCAATCGTTTTCTAAAGAAAAGTTACATAAGAAATGTTTATTTGCTTATCTTTATTAAACGTTTTGATTTTTTAATGATTTTTTTCAAAATTTCACTCGAAAACGTAGAGGGTTCTGAACAGTCGATTTTGTTTGAAAACAATAGGCTTCCAGTATTCACAAATTGTAATTTATGTACCAAATTGCATTCGAATCGCTAAATTCGTTCGTGAGATATCATCGCCACAGTCTCACTGACACACACACACATAGACATCATCTCTAAAATGTTCAATTCCTGATCAGGGATGCTTGAAACGTGCTCTACCGTTGAAAACTTGAATTCAAATTTTCGACCCCATTACAACATTTTCCTTATACATTATACTCTGTATAAGGAAAGTAAAAATGTATCCGTGATCAAAAATTAGAAAATCGTTTACTAAGCTGCAATAAATAACTACTACAAAATTAATGGGAGCTTAAAAAATTATACAAAACTTGTCTCTGAAAAATTTCATCAGCCGCATTATATTTATTCAAAGCATATTGACTCCATCTTGTAAATTGTTTTACTATAAAACGCTGTTTAGGTGAATTATTTCAGCTATACCTTTGAAATAAACTTTGACACAAGTATACCCTTTTAATATCGTCCAGCCAGTTCCCCCCAACGCTTTCACCAAAAGAAAAGACAGAAATTGTCGCTTTGAAGTATCCCATTATGGTCAAAGTCTCCAGAGAATTATTTTGCAACAATTGAAGAATGGACCCTGGGGGGAGTCTCTTCAAAGAAAAAGAATGCGTTGATTTTTTGTATCGCAGAATAGATTATCTGCATTTTGTTTTTTTCTCCTTGATTTTTATTATAGCGAAATAGAGGTAAAAATAGTCAATTGACTTCTGGAAATCACAATTGTGATATAAAGACGAAATCAGTTTGTTAAGGAATTTTCAGTGATACATAATTTTAAGCTGTCGCTGAGGTTGACAGCAGTTTATGTAATTTTAGGTTTTGGAAACATTTTTGGTAGTAGTTTAAAAAAATAAAAAATGCTTAAATGTATGCATTTCTTCCCCCTTTGATTGGACTGATTATAAATTACGATATTATAATCAAATATTTACTTAGCCGCGTGAAAGCGTAAAATTTCACCCTTCCCTACTGTAAAATGTTACTGATATAGAAAGGATTATCATAATAATAAAAAAAATGAATCAAGCTGGGTATTAAGTTAACGAATGCAAATTATTATTTTTAATATAATTACTATTAAAAATAATAGTTTGAAATAATAAAAAGAATGTGTTAATTTCTTACACTGCAGAATAGATTATCTGCATTTTGTTTTTATCCCCTTGATTTTTATTATAGCGAAATAGAGATAAAAAAAGTCAATTGACTTCTGGAAATCACAATTGTGATATAAAGACGAAATCATCTGTTAAGAAATTATCAATGATACGTAATGTTAAGCTGTCGGTGAGGCTGACAGAAGTTTATATACTTTTAGGTTTTTGAAACATTTTTGGTGGTTGTTTAAAAAAATAAAAAATTGTTTAAGTGTATGTATTTCTTCCTCCTTTCATTGGACCAATTATAAATCACGATATTATAATAAAATATTTACTTAGCCACGTGGAAACGTAAAATTTTACTATTCCCTACTATAAAATGATACTGATATAGAAAGGATTATCATAATATGTAGTAAAAAAATGAATCAAGCTGTGTATTGAGTTAACGAATGCAAATTATTATTTTTAGTATTATTAATATTAAAAATAAAAAATAAATAAATGTTATATAACATTTTATTCACGATTAATACTTTGTCTTTTTTATCCTATTTTTCAATTTGTTTCTACCTAGAATATCCCTAAAATATGATGAGATCCATTCTTACTTGCGGTACCACCTTACTTTAGAACAAACTAAAATAAATAATTAGATGTTACTGAGGAAAGTTAATATATTAATAATTAACTGATTCACAACACAAAATACAGTGGAAATTACGATAAAAAATCATATATACGCTTCGTACCTCAATTGGATTGCTTTCATCAGTACGACATGTTTGGACCTGAATGTTCAATTAATCGCAGCTCAAGTTATCGCAAGTTTCACCTAAACTGTGGCATGAAAAGGAAACTCAGTGGCATGAAGGAGACTCAGTGGCATGAAAAGGAAATAAAACAACAAAGATAGAAAAAAGGAAACATGAACATGAAATACAAGCAAAAAGTAAAAGAAAATTAGAGGAATATGGAATCAAACGAACTAAAATTTGACTTCGTCATGACATACCTGTGATACATATGGAGTCATTGACAAATCATGAACTAGATTACTGGAGTTTTTAATAAGTCGAAAATATCCAAATTAATCCAAATCGAAATCAGGAGAACTTTTAATAATGGATGCAGAAGACACAAATCAGACCGGTGACTAGTCACTCAACAATGGAATGATTCCCGAAACGTACGTAAGCTTTTGTATCTTGATTTGAGCTGTTTTTCGTTCTACAACAATTCATTATTGATTGTCTTCAAACTTACCTGGTTTACTTAAGTAAATAATGCTGCAGCGTATCCTCTGGAATCGGGAGTGTGCACGTAAGATACAAGAGTAAGTCCAAAATTCTGGATAACTACCACGTTTATTCACAAACACAAGGTAAGCAGGAACAATATTCAGTCAAAAAGCAAGTAAATGCTTCATTAATTTCACAAAATATCTGATATTATTTTCAAAATATTGACGAAAGTAATTTCTCACAACCAACACTACTATTATCAAAACATTGCCAAAAATCGAACCCGAATGTAGCTTGTATCACGTCAGCTGAACTCCAATGTAGCTTGTATCACGTCATTTAAACTCCAATATAGACAGTATCACGTCAACTGAACTCCAATGTAACTTGTATTACGTCAACTGAACTCCAATGTAATTTGTATCACGTCAACTGAACTCCAATATAACTTGTATCACGTCAACTGAACTCCAATGTAACTTGTATCACGTCAACTGAACTTCAACGGAGTGATGATTCTTTATATAGTGTTTCTACAGAAACTTCTGGAATTCTCCATATCTCATAGAATACACGTTATTTCGCGATATTTTTTTAACTTTCGGAACGTCGCCAAATATCGCCAAATTGGCTATAAATTGTCAAAACTGGACATCCTCCTCCTCCTCCTTGCTTCATGTTCTGACAACCACATGTTCACGTCGCCAAATATCGCCAAATTGGCTATAAATTACCAAACCTGGACACCCTTCTACTTCTGACAACCAAATGCTCACGTCATGCTCAAGTCATGGTCTAAAAGGGCGTTTCCTCCTTCTGGTTTTCGAAAGAGACGACAGAAAAGAAGACAGTCTTAGCCCAATCTAATATTAGCCCAATAGTGGTAGACATTACTGGAAATATCGGACTAATATAAAAAGTGAACATTTTGACGGAAATGACCCGATATTGGCTTAAATTATTGGGAGAATATGACGCCAATATTGGCGTTTCATTTAAAATATTTCCAATGTAAAACCAATATTGGCGTAATATTGTAATGAAATTATGTAGCCAATATTGGAGGCCAATGTAACCCCAGTAATTGCCCAAAACTGGGAATACATTGAAAATATTTCCAATGTAAAACCAATATTGGCGTAATATTGTAATGAAAATATTTAGCCAATATTGGAGGCCAAGGTAACCCCAGTAATTGCCCAAAACTGGGAATACATTGAAAATATTTCCAATGTAAAACCAAAATTGGCGTAATATTGTAATGAAAATATTTAGCCAATATTGGAGGCCAGTGTAACCCCAGTAATTGCCCAAAACTGGGAATACATTGAAAATATTTCCAATATAATGCCAAGATATACAATATTGGACCAATATTAAATCCTGCAAGGGGGAGTATTAGACGTTCGCAACAATAGATTGCATCACCATGAATCATTTAAAACGTAACAGCTTACCCAAAACAACGAATTATATCGGAAATGAAATATATGATTATTATATAAGAGTCTGAATAATTGAATTATCTTTTAATAGAACAGCCAGTTTAATGGAAAATCATCGACATTATAATTTCCTTACCATTTCCTCTTCTCAGTCCGTAATTTATATCTCCCTGGGAATAATAAGGGCTTGAAAGTTTTCCGAATAATAATTTCGTGACGGCGCTACTTCGGATTTTAAAAGCTGGGTGTTGGCCAAACTAAATCCAACACTTAATGTATAGGGAAAACGGGTTGTTAAAAAACGAACTTAAAGATTTCCAGAAGTTGTGTTGAGTCTAAAGAGCAGTATTTTTTGTTGACGAAATTCCGCATTTATATGCAATTTGCGATTATAATTTACAAAGGATTGTCATTAAAAAATGATGGAATAAACATAAAAACAATTTTATTCATTATTATAAGAAGATAAAAAAGAGAATAATATATACATTTTGTAAAATTTATAAATTAAATAATTGAAATATAAATTTTATAAAATTTAATACATAATTTAAGACTATTTGCATACTTATAGTATAGACTACAGTACATTACTTAATGGAAGCGAATTTTGGATATACCCCAAGGGGTAGCGAAAATGGGGTTTCGAAAATTATTTCCTGGCCCTCCAGAAGTCCTTCATTTAACCTAGACAGCTGAATGTTTGCACACTCGAAGTCTCGACTACGATACAGAACTTAATGTGTGTTCAGGAGAAGCGTGAGACCAGGAGGCACCAGCAGGAGGCACCAGCAGGAGGCAACATGCAGTTTTTGATGTTTACGCGGACATTTAGTCCCCATTTTATGACTATCTTAACCCCAATAAATGCACGTCAGACAAATTGCATATGTAGTTGAGGGAAAATATCCTAGTGTCAAGACTTAAACCAAGCTTCATTGGAAACTGAAAGAGCCAATAATGCAAAAGATGCGATATTGCACTGAGGAGCATCCAATGAGAGCAAGGAGGGCATATCTCAACCCCAGGCCAAATGATACGACTACAAGGAGGAAAGTCAACGAATATAATTCCATGATGATTCAAGAGTTAAAGAGAGAGAGTCGTGATTTCAAGCAGTATTATTCAAAGAGAGTCGTTATTCATTTGAGTTTTGAGAATGTTATAGAAAAAGACGAAGTATGACTCCAAATGTCAGATAAATAATCGGAAAAGGTGTCACTCATGCTGAGTTACAGACCCGAAATATAGAGTAAGTGCCAGTCTTCATGTATGTTACATCAATTTTTGACCTTTGGAATAATATTGAAAATACCTAGTCATAGACCGTGCTTTTCTTCCTCCATAAGCCTCGTTTAATAAATTCATGTATTTTAATCATAAGAACATAGAGATGTGAATAAATGATAATTTATTTTAAAGGTCAAAATGTGTATTTTAATGTATAGTTTTTTGATTTTATGATTATGTTAAGGAACTCGTGCAAGGAAGTAATGGTTGGTTTTACGGCTATGATAGCAATGTACAAATGTTACGATTCACGACCACTATTCTTTCTTCTTTACTAATTCCCCCGTGGTGAAGGAGCGTCTACGCACCACGTACACAAGACCCCCCAGGGTATCCCATGGCGAAGGGGAGGAGATTTGCAGTTTCACCTTTATAGAGGCTCCCCGAAGAGTAGAAGTCTGACTTGGCCTCTACATGAAAACATCCATGCCTCTTGCGGGATTCGTACCCGCAACCTGGCAATCCAGCGATCAGACGGAAACGCATGTCCCTGACTGCCCGACCACCGGATCGGCACAACCACTTTAATTAGGATTAATAATTTAATCTACAAAAATGCATTTTCCCTCCTAATTTAATTAATCTTCCCCCACACTTAATGAAGCAAACGTTTAGATTTAACCCTTCAAGGGTAAAAAAAAAGGGAGGGGGTCGAAATTTTTTACAGATCCTCCAGAAGCACTTCTGTTGACCTAGAAAACATATTATTTGCACGCATACACTTTCGACTATGATACATAATTTATTGGAAATGATTTACGATATACACCCGTAACATGGGTAGAGAAAAGAGTGGAGGTCATGAAAATTCTTCCGAAATTCACAAAAGTCCCTCCTTTAATCTAGAAGGCTGAATCTTTGCACAAGTATAGTATAGAACATAATGGATTTTTATTAACCCCCCTCTGAAGCAGAGAAAATGGAAAGATTCTTCAAAGGTATTTTTATTTCCTCAAGAAGCTCCTGGTAACCGAGAAGGCTGAACTTTTACAACGCACTTAAACTATCTACCTGGAACTATATACTTATAGTACTTCTAGAACATATCATAGTTGAATTTCATCCCCACCTCGGTGCGAGAATATGGTTTATTTAAATACTTTTAGGACCCTCAAGCAGTCTCCTGTGGCGCAGTAGGATGAATGTTTGCACACTTATATTATTAGCAATTGAACCAAAACTAACGAAGAGGATATTTTCTCCAGGACCAGTAAAACTGAGGGTGGAGGCGAAAACCTAGTGGTTAGCGCACGGAGATTTGACGCAGACGACCCGATTCCCACCTCTGACTCAAACTGTCGCTTTGTCAGACTGAGTACAGTTACATTAAATATATGGGTCCGTAAGTCCTTCCAAGAGGTTGGTGGTAGGGGAAGAAGAGTACAGTCCCTGTAGATGCCTCTCCCACTGGATTCCGGTCTGAATTCGGTGGCACTTCTTGACTTTCCAAACAGATACCTTACACCTTCGTGTAAGTCAGACTGTCTGGATCGAAGAAAGAAAGAAAATGGTGGGGTAGTTGGAAGAGCATTTTCTCTCAGAAGTCTGAGGAAGACCCCTATCGGGTACCAGGTACATAAAAGACTGGAACACTATCACGCAGCAGAGTCTAATGCTGTCAATTTTCAATTGCGGCACAATTTTCAATGCTAAGCATCATACGTTGCTCAACGATATCAAACTTAATAAAAAATATTGCAGCCTAATTCCCAAGTGTTAATTTCCCTGTGTTTGACAGGTATAATTACTTATTAAATTAATAAAATACTTAATTCGGCAGTGATTATAAAATTAATTAAATTTAATTTTTAAAGATTTCACGCCTCGTCAATCTCACAAAATGTCTCTAAAGACAAAAACCGCCATGTAAGCGGTATTTTGCAAAAAATATCATCAAATTTGTCATCGAGGTTGATTTGTTATCGCAAATTGGTTGCAAAGCGTAAAATATATACACTTTGCTTTTGTGTATAGTATGGGAAATAAAAATTACTTTAAAATAAATAAACTGCTTCAGACTGCAGAAACATCTGTAACCAAACACCATATGAAATGTTACTTCTAAATACCTTTAAAACATCTGCGTGTTATGTCTGGAAAATGACAAATGTTCAGCAGTTTTTATATATTACCCACATAAATAATGATAATTTTTAATATTTCATATTAATATTCCAATTATTTAAATTCAAACATTTTTTTAATATTTCAATTTATTTCTGCATCAACCTAACTTAATGTTGAAACGACACCAACCAACTAATATTTCATATTTTCGAAAATATTTTAATGGAAATTTTTGTCCCAATAATGAATTAAATTAGTTTAAACATAACGACGTAGTTATAAGTATTTTTATAACGTCAATGAAATTAAAATTTTCAGGTTAAACTATATTTTAAAAATAACGATCATAGTTTGTAATTAGAACACACTTTTTGCCAAAATTAATTAGCTTTTTTATTTTAGAAAACATAGCTGAATTAATTGGTTTGTCCTTTTGGAAAAATAATGGTCTGCTTAGGAGCAAAAAGCTTATAATGATTTTAAACGCTTAAATTCTTAAAAAATTCTTAAAAAACCATGGAATATTAAAATGTGTAGACAATTAACCTGATTTTTTTATCAGCGAAAGGATCATTATAATGACAAATTTTAATTTAACAGTTTCTTATATGAAGTTTATAAATGAGAATAAAGAATATCCTAAAATCTATTAAATGAGTAATGAAAAGAAGCGTGTAAAAATATTTAATTCCCCATTTCATTATATTTTCCGTTCCTTTAATGAATCAATTGAAAACTGATATATGGATTTTATTGTAGAATAAACTAATTATACAAAATATGAAAGTCGAAGACCTGTCATATAAAAACTGTCAGCTGCTCCACAGGAAACAAAATTATTTCTTATTTAATTAATAATTTAACAAGAACACCACTTTCTTCGTAGGGGACGGGGTAGCGTTTGATATTCTCTTAGATAAAAGGGTTTGCAAATCTGGCGTTCTTCTGTTCTTTTCACATACATCAGGACTACTTTGCCCAGTTTTAGGTTGATGTAGGCCAAAATTTCAGGTTTTTAACCAGTTTGGATCGATAGTACTAGTGTCCCATCTCAATATCAAATATCACCTCAATATCAATAGTATAAATGTACAGCCTGAGGATCAGCCCAAAAAATATTCAAATTGAGAGTACAAACTTAAGGCATTGAATCTCAACACAGTCAGTATCAAAGGTATATTTACCAAAATGTGTCGAAACATATAATTTATTCAGGTATTGCGCTCAGAACTGAGACAAAAGTTGATTTATTTTTAAACATTTATGTTTATATAGCTGAAATCGACCAAATAACTTTATGTACTCCATTACATTCTATTTAAAAAATTCTCAAACATTGGCTACATCTGAATCAACTCGATATATTTTAATTATACACAAGTTCTGTCTGAATCAAAACTGCTAAATTGTAATTCAGCCCGAGTTAGCGCACGAGATGAGGCATACCTTAACCTGATATCTAGATCGGAGCCAATTCAGACAGCGAGCTACAATTTAAAGGGCTAAATCTCTATAAACATGCACTACTACACGAATGCAATACGCACCCGAGATTCATACCCACTCCTTATGGATCTGAACACAAATAGGGGATCAATCGGTTACAGATTGGCCTTGAATCATTGGTACGGAATCTTTTGAGTATAATGGATATATTTTCAGTCTTAGTAAATCTATTGTTAAACGTTGTAAGAAGCGTTGTCTTTACTAAAAGTATACAACTGGTTCTTGCTATCTCTTCTTTGATAGTGAAGAAGTCTGAAAGAAATTTTACAGTGTATTTAATTTCCGTTTTCGACTTTCAAAGCAATACACTTTAAAAATAACTCTGAATTTATGGAAAATGATGTGAATGCACAATGTATAATATTGAAAGTATCTATACGAACTATAGAGTGATCATTAATCGTGTATAAATTACCCATAGCAAATAAGGAGGACATTCACATTCACAAAATGTGATAGATAAGTTACTTTTTAGATACTCTGGTGCTGGTTAGAGTTTGGTACGATTCGGAAAAGAAGAACCCGCCATTTTTACGAAATGGTCCGCAAAAATTTCATGTATTCCCCCTAGCTAAAATACTAATTGGCTAAATTGAAGAATATTTGGTAGATAAGTTACTTGTGGGACACTCTGGTGCTGAATCGATTTTAGTACGATTTGGGAAATAACAACCTGCCTTTTTTTTACGAAATGGCCCGCAAAAATCTAAAAAAATAAAAATACTTATGCTGAAATGTGTCAATTAAATTCTTGTTTTATACCCAATTTTTGACGAGGAAAATAATATAACACACTCCATTATACTTTAGGACTAACCGTTCTTAAGATATTTGAGATTTCTTGAATTTTTGTTACGCCGCTACCGTAAAAATGTCCAATTACCAAATAAAAACAAAAATTGAATTAAAAAGCAAATTTAGTGTTATTTTGTGCAATTAAACTCAGTCTAAGGAACTAATAAAGAAATAAAGTAAATATGAATTTAAGTCTGCAGGGAAAGTCATGTGCTGCCCACATCAGATTTTTCTTTTTTCTTGACAGATTTGAAAAAAAAAATAATGAATTCTGGTATGTGAATGTCGAGTTGAGCCATACTTCAGTTAATTGCTCCGGGGTTATGTAGAATACACTCGTAAACCGTGATTACTAACTGTAAAACTATGAGTATTGGCATCAACATATGTTATGCATATAGTAGCTTGTAATATGATATCAAATAATGCATTGCTATGAAAGATGGAAACGAAATCCGTTCTTCATCTCTAACGAAGCGAAATCGGCATTTGCCTGAATTTTGTTATGCATTTTATTCGAGAACTGTTACTTACAAGCTGTAACAGGGCAAAATTCACATTTTTATACTACGCATGCTCACTACGCTTTCACAGCTCGCATATTTCATACGTGCAGACCATGCGTCCATTTAAAGCCCGGCTATTGCTAGGTATCTCAAAATGTATTTAAAAAAAAATCTGATGTGGGCAGCATATGACTTTCCTTATATCATGCAATGAATCGACTACTTTTACAATAAAGAATAGATTATTATTATAGTAGATATTTATATTCTTTGCAAGATATTGAATTTTCGTCAATGAATCGTCATTTTCATTGATTTGGAGTCATTTTTGGCATCCATTTGGTAAATTTCTCGTTAATTTAACAACAAGTTCAAATACAAAAGTATTACTCAAAGTACCATTTTTTATGAATAGAACGAGCTAGATCCAAGAGAATTATGTCACAAATTTATCGCATGGTATTACATATGAAAAGTGAACATGTTCCTGAATAGGAAATATTTTTTTTTATTTTATATGATTTTTTGGTAATTTTTTTTGAGAAATATGCAATATCTCGTGAACGGTTCATGTTAGCGTTCTAAAATTTATGGCAATCGTTTACTAATGAAAAATTACATAACAAATATCTATTTGCGTAACTTTATTAGAGGTTTTAATTTTTTGACGATTTTTTCAAAATTTCACTTGAAAATGTAGGGGGTGTTCTGAACATTCGATTGCGTATAAAAACAATAGACTTCCAGTGTTTACGGATTGTAATTTCTGTACCAAATTTCATTTAAATCGGTTCATTCGTTCGTCAGTTATCGCCTCCACAGTCTCACTAGCACACATACATACACACACAGACATCACTTCAAAAATGTTCAATTCGTGATCAAGGATGCTTGAAATGTGCTCTCCCGTCGAAAACTCGAATTCGAATTTCGATCCCGTCACAATACTTTCCTTATACATTATTGTATATAAGTAAAGTAAAAACATGTATGTATTGTTATATACCGACTTTATAAAGCAAGTTATCGAAATCAATGTTTAATTTAAAAATATTGTATTAACAGCGTCATATGCATATGGTTTCAAATAAATCTCGGAAAACATGAATATATATATAAACTAAATATTTTATTACAAACTTGAGATATACGTCAGACATAGCGAATTTACCAAATTAAATAAATATCATGTTCAGTGTATGGGAGTTTAGCAACTTCTTAAAAGCATTCGATTTCCCCTTTTGAACACCCTCTGACAGAGATAAGAAAAGCTAAGTATCTCTTGGGACGTATTCTGAGAGATACACCTCATAAATATTAAATAATTTCTGCAATGGAGAAGATTTACTGAAATTTTTCTCTCTTAATTTGACTATGCGTGCAGATCTTGTAATGCATCTGCTGGGAATTCGTCTAGAAGATAATCGACCGTTTGTGGATAAGCGAAAATGTTTAACAAGTAATTTTACTTTGGGAAACATGAAAAAAATATATGATTGAGATCTTCCTTAAGAAAATATAAAATAAGGATTTGGGCTTATTTAATCCGATTAATTTGTTGTTTTTAAAGTTATGTTAACGCTGAGCAATATTTATATTTTTGAACTTCAAATACACGTATTTAATACTATAAATACATATAAATGAATTTACCTATAATTTTATAATATATGTTGGCTTAAAAACTTGAAAAAGTAATTTTGGACATTTTTAAGACTGTTTGTGGACAAACAAAAATGTTCAATAAGTAATTTTACCTTTGAGAAGCATGAAAAAAATATGTGATTAAGATCTTTCTTGAGAAAAGATAAAATAAGGATTTGGGCTATTTTAATCTGATTAATTTGTTGTTTTTTATAGTTATGTTAACACTAAGCAATATTTATATTTCTAAACTTCAAATACCCGCATTTGATTCTATAAATACATATAAATGTAATTACCTATAATTTGATAATATATTTATGTTTAACAATTTGAAAAAATAAATTTGGTTGCAAAAGTACAGATGCATCTAAAATTGCACTGACTGTTTAACATCGACAATTTTCTATATTATGCTTAATTGGTTAAGAATTGATGGCCCAGGAACCTCTTTAATATTTGTCTAGTTTCTATGAACTAAAATTTGCAAGAAAACCAACAATAATAATTTGTTTTTATTATGTCCGACGTTATATACATATATTTTTAATTAAATGAAAAACATTTCGTTTTCAAAGATAGAATTAATTTTTATTTAAGAATAATGTTTCTCTAACCATTTTTTAAAGTAGGACTAGGATTTTTATGAATTAAAAATTGTCAAGCAATGTCTTATAAAAATACATTTATGTCCCAGAAAACGAAAAAAATGCCGATTAAAACAAAAAAAATGACCTACAAAATTCACATTTATTACTAACCCTGCAATGTATCACAATATATAAGGAAAGTATTGGAATCGTGTCGAAAATCACAACTCGAATTTTCGACGGATCTACACCTTCCGAGCACCCTCAAAAGCGACAAAATTATTTTCAATATTGAGTATAGTGTACGTATGTATACGTTTGTGTGTGTGCATCCGCCTGTATGTGCAATATATGTATACCCTCTAACTCAAAATCTAATTGCCCAATTTCATAAAATTTGGTTGTCAAATCACTAGTTGGATATCCTGGTGTTGATGTGATTTTGGTTCCATTCGGGCAAAATAAAACCTGTCCGTTTCGCAAAATGGTCCTCCGAACTCATATGTATCCTCCCTAGATGACTAACCATCTGATCCAATTTCACAAAATTTGGCAGCTAAGTCACTAGTGGGTTATCATGGTGCTGATTGGATTTTGGTATGATTCGTGAAAAAAGCACCTGCATATATTTTGTAAAATAGCCCGCAAGAATCGTTAAAAACAGACTACATATGGTTAATATATGTATTAAATGTTTCTTTTAAACCTTATTACTTTCCTTATACACATAAGGAATATAAGGAAAGAATTGTGATGCGATCGAAAATTCGAATTCGAGTGTTCGACGGGAGAGCACGTTTCAAGCATCCCTGATCACGAATCGAACATTTTTGAGGTGATGTCTGTGTGTGTGTGTGTGAAAGTATGTATGTGTGTGGGTATGTGTGTCAGTGAGCCTGTGGAGACGATATCTCACGAACGAATAGAGCGATTCGAATGAAATTTACGCATATCACAATCCGTGGATTCTGGAAGTCTATTGCTTTTAAACCCAATCGGATGTGCAGAACCCCCCTAAATTTTCGAGTGAAATTTTAAAAATATCATCAAAAAATCAAAACATTTAATAAAGTTACGCAAATAGACATTTCTTATGTAATTTTTCCTTAGAAAACGATTGGCATAAACTTTAGACATAAACGCCGGCATTGTCCGTTCTCGAGATATTGCACATTTTCAAATAATTTAACAAAAAATACCATAAATAAAAAAATATATATTAACTGTTGAGAAACAAGTTCACTTTTCATATGTGATATCCAACGATAAATTTGGTGACATCATTCTCGTGGATCTAGCTCGTTCCATTCATGAGAAAAGATACTTTGAGTAATACTTTTGTATTTGAACGCCAGTAGTCATTTATCTGTTATAAGAATATCTTATTTTTCCGTCCGTAACAATTGGCGAGATTTTGGCGACTATTTTGGCGGAATGTCGCTAACTTGACGGCTTTTTAAATGTTGCAAAATTAACGAAAATCTCGCCAAATGGATAAAAATAACGCTAAATCAATGAAAATGACGACTCATTGATGAAAATTTAATATCTTGGAAAGAAAATAAGTATCTACTATAAGAATAACATTTTTTTAAATGTAAAAGTAGTAAATCCATTGCATTATTATATAAGGAAAGTCATGTGTTTCCCACATCAGATTTTTTTAACAACGTTAAGAATAAGATCAACTCTGTAACTGACGGTTCAAAACATAATATTTTTTTCGTCTTTTTAAAATGCTGTCTCTGAAAATACTTCCAGTTGCCAAATTGAAGCAATAATTGAATTAAAACTGTAAAATTCAGAGTGATTTAAAATAATTATCCGTGTTATTTTGTGCGATTAAACTAATTTTAATGAATTACGAAAGAAACAAAAAGAAAATTAATTTGGTTCTATAGGGAAAGTCATATGCTACCTACATCAATTTTTTTTTAATATCGGAAGCAAAAAGATTGTATAAATAAATATACATTTTGTGCACATTGAGTTTCATTAAATGTAAACAAATATCCATTGCAATTTATTGAATTTCTGTAACTGCTCAAAGAGCAGTCGACTGCACATTTGCAGTGAAACCTGATGCAGATAAGAAGCCAAATCCTCCAGGCCTCATCCATAGCGCTACACCTCATAAATATTAAATAATTTCTGCAGTGGAGATAATGTGTTGAAATTTTACGCTCTTAATTTATTTAACTGTGTGTGCAGTCGTCCGTAGCCGTTAAAATATCTCCGTTGGGACTTCGAAAGGATGATTATCAATGGATTCCATGTAAGCGAAAATGTTTAAAGAGTAATCTTACTTGCTAAAACGGAAAGAAACTGAGATGATTAAAATCGTTCTTGAAAATAAAACCTGAAGATGGTTCTGATGATTTATATTAATTTATCCTGAATTATGTTTCTGATTATTTTTTTTTAAAAACGTGTATTTAACATGTCATGGCTGACTTATGTCAGTTCGGCTGACTTATGTCAGTTCGGCTGACCTATGTAAGTTCGTCTGTCGGTTTCGACTTCTTTGAGGACATTTTTACTTTCCCTGCAATACATGGTAATGTATAGGGAAAGTATTGGAATCATGCCGAAAATCGCAACTCGAGTTTTCGACGGATCTACACGTTTCGAGACCTCTAGAATACGAAAAAACTATTTTTAAGTTGACGTCTGTGTGTGTGTCTGTGTGTGTGTCTGTGTGTGTGTCTGTGTGTCTGTCTGTCTGTGCAGATGTTGTATCCATTCTAACTAAAAAACTAATGGACCGAATTTCACAAAATTTGGTAGGTAAGTCACTTGTGAGCGAGTCTGGCGCTGATTTGTTTTGGGTATGATTCGGGATAAAAGAACCCGCCATTTTTTGTGAAATGGCCCGCAAAAGCTTGTATCCACTCTAACTGAAAAATCTAATGTGGGCAGCACATGACTTTCCCTGCAGACTTATATTAATGTTCTCTATATTTTAATTAAATTTATTTCACTTTTAATTCAATTTCCGTTCTCATTCGGTAACCGGGCTTATTTTCAAAGGTGGCGTAGGGAAAGTACGAAAAACTAAAATATCTCGAGAACGGCTAGTCCTAGTGTAATGGGGTTGGTCTTATTCTTTTCGTCGTTAAAAATTACGTATTAAATCAGCATTAAATGGATGTATTTGAGTATACCCAGTTCTTTAGTTTAGATTTGGACGATTTTTGCGGGCCATTTTGCAAAAAAAGGCAGGTCATTTTTTCCGAATCGTACCAAAATCTAATCAGCACCAGGGTGACCTATATGTGACTCATCTGCCGAATTTTGTGAAATTCGGTCCATTAGTTTTTCAGCTACAGTGGATACAAGCTTTTGCGGGCCATTTCACAAAAAAGGCGGGTTGTTTTATTCCGAATCGTATCCAAAACTAATCAGCACCAGCCCCGGCCACAAGTGACTTACCTACAAAATCTTGTGAAATTCGGTCCATTAGTTTTTTAGTTAGAGCGGATACAAAATCTGCACAGATAGACACACAGACACACAGACACACAGGCAGACACACAGACAGACACACAGACAGACACACAGACAGACACACACACAGACGTCACGCTAAAAATGGTTTTTTCGTATTCTAGAGGTCTCGAAACGTGTAGATCCGTCGAAAACTCGAGTTGCGATTTTCGGCATGATTCCAATACTTTCCCTATACATTACCATGTATTGCAGGGAAAGTAAAAACTAATGGACCGAATCTCACAAAATTCGGTAGATGAGTCACTTGTGGGTTATCCTGGTCCTGATTAGATTTTGGTACGATTCGGAAAAAAATGACCTGCCTTTTTTTGCAAAATGGCCCGAAAAAATCGTCCAAATCTTAACTAAAGAACTGGGTATACTCAAATATATACATTAAATGCTGATTTAATACGTAATTTTTAACAA
The DNA here is from genome assembly GCA_951213105.1 of Amaurobius ferox. Taxonomy (NCBI): domain Eukaryota; kingdom Metazoa; phylum Arthropoda; class Arachnida; order Araneae; family Amaurobiidae; genus Amaurobius; species Amaurobius ferox. The sequence goes on from OX578146.1 coordinate 42,181,168, forward strand.
CGAAAAGAATAAGACCAACTCCATTACACTAGGACTAGCCGTTCTCGAGATATTTTAGTTTTTCGTACTTTCCCTACGCCACCTTTGAAAATAAGCCCGGTTACCGAATGAGAACGAAAATTGAATTAAAAGTGAAATAAATTTAATTAAAATAAAGAGAACGTTAATATAAGTCTGCAGGAAAAGTCATGTGCTGCCCACATCAGATTTTTAACATTATTTCCTACAGCATAGAAAAGCAACATATTGTACACAGCTGTAATAAGAGCATTTTAATCTATCACAATTTGATAGGACGTCGCAAAGTAAAATCGATATTTTAACACTTTCCAGCATAGTGTTTATGACTGAAAAGTGTATATGCCTTTGTTCATTCTGTCGGTCTATCTCTCCGTTCGCACAATAACTGCCGTAAAAATGACTTTATCAAAATGAAATTTTAGTATATTATTGAGACGGTCGGTGGGGCATACAGGAATGTAAATGAATAATATCACCCAAATAGCTTTGGATTGAACCCGAGTTGAAAACATGAAATACGTTGAACCCAATGGGACCTTATTTTTCAAACGCTTTTTAAGCAAAGTTGAAATTCACAAATTGTTTCGAAAAATTTAGAAAATAGTCAAATTATCCCAGAAAATATATAACAGAAATTTCAGCAGAATATGTTCAGTAGTTTTTAAATAGAATTATAATAATAATTACATTCATATAATACGAAGAGATCACGTAAACCACTTTAAAATAAGCCATTCATATTTTTTCCAAAATAAAAACCGTGATATTTAAAGTTCTTTTACATTTATATTTAGTGTTGTATCCGTCCTAAAACCTCTTTATTTTTGCATATTTGCTGTGTATCTATATTCTGCGTCAACGCTTTTACAATATTTTTTAATTTAAGCGATTATTTTTTAGTGTAAATGATTTAAAGGATTTGATTATTTCTACAACGGAGCCTAATTTTAATGGATGCAGAATGTGAACAAGCGATTGCAAGATGAGTTGTATATGAATTCCTGTATTCATTTCATGCAAATTTATTTAGCTGAGTCCGGAATAAAAGTAGTATGAATGAAACATTCATGCTTTTGCATAAAGAGCCCGGCAAGCTATATTTCGATGACGTCATTTGAATACAGTTCATTTTTTTTCGATGAATTTTTAAGTTTTCAAATATAATAAAATATTTCAGTACTGTGATAATTTGAAACATGTCAGCGCTGAATGTATCGCATTTTAGATATATTTAAATAAAATTGCATTTCAGCTGGGGAGTTTTACATAATTAATGCTTTATGCATGAGTGATCTTTCTTGTTTTTCTTAGCGAAATGTTCAGCAAAAATCCTATTGTTTTATGAGAGTTTAAAAATGTCCAGTATTCAGTTTTGGGCTGAACAGCCCAGTGGTTGAAGTATTGGAATTGCAGTAGGAGTACCTGGTTCCGATATCCGGATATAACCAAACTGTCCCCGTGTTCACGCGTAGTACTTCCGATCTAAATTGGCTAGCACTGTCCCGGACGTCCAAACATAGATAACTTAAACCTACGGGTAAGTCGATTGGTCTGAGTCGAAAGAAAGAAAAAAATATCTATCTTCGCTTCTATATGCATATGAATTACGTTATTAAAATATAGGCACTTCTATATACGTAAAATTCGTTTCTATATACTCTCGTGCCTATAATAGAGAACAATTTTACACGTGATTATGGAATGTTAAAGACTGCTACGTTTCTAATATCAACCATAAATTAAGCAATGTGATTTTTTATGATTTGTCTCTATAGAAACTGCTGATGGCGAGATATAGATAAAATATTTTAAATTTACTTGTTATGCTTTAATTAACATATCTGTAGGAATGTTGCAAATTGACTAATGATACTAAATTGAGAGGTTCCTCTGTATAAAAGATGCATATTTTAAATTAATCTTTATGAAGTTGAGTGTGTACGATTGTGTGTATATTAGTGTCTCAATGTGAAATGTTTGAATTTATTAGTGTTCTGTAAAAAAAAATAAAAAAAGTACATAAATAACTAAATAAATACTATCATTATAGTGCTAAAATGTGAAACACATTTTAAAGGCACTAAAATTGTACAAACATTATTTGCGTGGTGTATGTTAACTGAGTTCCTACCTTACATTACTGGTTGCATGCTGAAAGACAAAACTTTAATTTAAGAGTCCAAAGAATAACATAAATTCAAAATTAGCTGCAATCTTTAAAAATCTAATGTGGACATCTTATGCCTTTCCATGCAGACTCATATTCACGTTCTCTTTATTTCTTCAATAATTCATTAAATTGAGTTTAATTGCACAAAATAATGCCCATAATTATTCTAAATTACACTGAATTTGCACTTGTAATTCAATTTTCGTTCTCATTTGGTGACTGGACTTAATTTCTAAGCTGGTGTAGCGAAAATGTGAATAAACTAAAATATCTGGAGAACAGTTAGTCTCGGTCTAATTGGGTTGGTCTTATTATTTTCATCGTCAAAAATTATGTATAAAACCGAGCATTTAATTGATATATATGAGAATACGTAGTCTTTTGTTTTAGATTTTAACGATTTTTATGTGCCATTTTGAAAAACAAGGCTGGTTATTTTTTTTTTCGAATCATACCAAAATCTGATTAGTATTAGATTATCTCACAAATAACTTATCTACCAAATTTTGTAAAACTTTATCTAGTAGTTTTGCAGTTTAAGTGGATACATGCATTGCGTAGACACACACACACACACACACACACACAGACATCACTTTAATATGGTTTTTTTTGTATTTTAGAGGTGCCAAAACGTGTAGATCTATCAAAACTCGAGTTGCGATTTTCGACATGATTCCAATACTTTTCCTATACATTACCATGTATTGCATGGAAAGTAAAAAGTGAGAGTTCATTCTAAACCAAAATAATACTCAACTTCAACAATAGTCAGCTTAATGAGCTGTACTCAACTTTCATATACTAAAATTCATTTTTATGTAGTTTGTAAATTTTACAAAATTTACAAGAATAAATTTAAAAAATATCTATCGTTTGTCCAACTGTTCACATTTATAGCATGTTACCCTTCATTTTAAACTTAGTTTCATTTAAACTAAATACTTCATTAACCTTCATTTTAATCTTCATTATACTTCATTTTAATTCATTCATTTTATTGTTTAATTCATTTCATTGGTTCATTAAACTTCATTTTAAACTAAAGCACAAAATTTTTGAACTTGGTAACATTTGAAAAAAAATTCCAAGTTCGACAATATACCCCCCGCCCCCTCGTGGCATAATTTGATCTACACCCTCCGAGTGATCTTATGAAGCCACAAATACAAACATTGTATTCTGGCTAACTTTCATTACAATGATTGAAATGACTTAAGTTGTGTTATCATTGAGCCATAAAGAGCCCAATGCTGCCATGTTTAAAAAAAATTAAATTTCCAATAATATTCGAAATTGTCACGGGAAATATAACAAAATTGAATAGTTTAATGAAAATCCATTAGTATTTGTGGTAACTTCATTTGAACATAAGAAATCGGCCACAGGCATACAGGCAGGCAGACAAATAGACGGACATGCCTCTAAAAATAGTCAAAACTTGCTCAGGATATCCTATAACATATATTGGCATCTGACTCTCGAAAACGGAAATTATAATGAAAACAGTACACAATTATGGATATTAATTGCATCAGTAATAAGCAATATATTCCATTTTATAAGATATAAAAATCATTAATTTAACGTCCTTCTTCCAATTATGAGTGTATTTCCGTCAATCTGGGGCGAAATATCATCACGTTGGCGATATTTTCCTAATTGTTTCAAGTTGGCCAAATTTATAGTTAAACGTTACACACAGACGAAGAGAAGAGCTTTCCTTATATATAAATAATTATCGGTGAATTATTGATCATAAAGTAAATCATTACAGAAATATCTTGTCTTGTACATGGAACGAACTAGATTCTCAAAAATAATGTTAATAAATATTTTGAATAATATTGCATGAAAAGTGAACATATTTTACAATAGTTAATACTAAGTTATTTTACGTAATTATAAACTATTCAATATATAATTCTACGTAACATTTTTAATAAATTCATTAGAAGAATATACAGTAGCGCGATAACGCTTCATTCTACCCTTCTAAAGTTTACGTCATCCGTTTTTTAATTAAAAATTATATAAAAAGTGACCATTTATGTAACATTATTGAATGTTCTGATTTGTAAATGATTTTTCAAAATGTCATTCAAAACTTTAGGGGAGGGGAGGGTCTTCCAAACATTCAATTGCATTTAAAATCAATGGACTTCAATAATTCATTGATTTTAATATGTATGGCAAATTTCGTTCGAAACGCTCTATTCGTTCGTGAGATATCGATTTTACAGACTCAAAAACGGACACACACACACACATCATCATCATCTCGAAAACATTCGATTCTGGTTCATGGGTATTTGAAACGTGCTCTTCCTTCGAAAATACGAATTCGAATTTTCCAATACCCCGTCACAATACCTTCCCTATGTATATATATTTTTTTTTCATGTACATACCGAAAACAAAAAAGAAACTCCCAATAAAAGAAAGTAACGTAACCCTAACTCCAGCTGAGCGGCCAGCTGTTTTTCGCAGTAATTTAATCAATTGATTTGAATAATTGAAATACATTATACTAATTGATCTGAATACGTGAAATATATTATACTACTAGATCTGAATACTTGAAATATATTAAATTAATTGATTTGAATACTTGAAATGATTAATCGCAAAAGATAGCTTAATTATTTCAGTTTGAAAGATGCAATCTATAAAAGATGTATGAAAGATGTAATCTTGAAAGATGTAATATTTGCGGACTCAAATACACACACACACACACACACATGGAAAAATCATTTGAAAATGCTTAATTTGAATACAGGGATGCTCAAAACGTGTAGATCCACCAACATCTGAGAGATATATTTTGAACCCCGTCAGAACTCTTGTATTGATGAAAAAAGAAAAATGTTGGTAAATTCTGAAACCAAAAATTATTTATTCTGTCGAATTTGCGAATGAAAAAAAATAATATCATGAGCATTATACAGTAAAATATATAGTTTATTATAGCAACATGTCCATGTCGCACAAAGCAAACATTATGTTGTTTTCGTGTTGTGAGTGCACAAATTCAAACATTAATAACATTTCAGCTTATCGCGTCGTACCCTTTATTACATTAAAAGAAGCATAACTCACATTTTGAAGCAAATTCTGCTATAGATAAACATAATGTATATTCCCCAGAGGCAAACTCGCAAAGATATCTTTCATAAATAACAGATAATTTTGGCGCAGCAGCTAATTTGTAGAAAGTCTTAATTTAACTGTAAGGGTGATGTTGGACGTAGTTGCGCAGTTCTTAGTCCGATTTCGTACTGGTGGTAATCAACTGCTGCGAAAACGTGATGGCTTAAAATGTAATGGTTACATATTAATTTCGAAAATGCAGAGGACGAAAGTGGAATTATTCTTTGAAATAGAATCACATCGCAAATATTTTTCGCTGGTTTTACTTTTATGAACTCTAGAGAAATGTATGAATCTGGCAATTCTTAGTGACATAATATCAATCTTTACATGAAAAAAGTTCGTAATTTGGTTCGTTAAATATTTGGTAATAACAGTACAAAATTGGCCTACAAATATTCCGAAACATATCAATGTATATATATAAATAAGTAGAAGACAGCATGAAATATTACGCAAATAAGTTATGGAATTATAGCATGATATATAATTTCTTCATCGCATCCAGCATCAAAGTTCATTAACATAAATCTGCGCCGTCATCATTACATCCAATCAAAAAACGTTAAAATCTGACGTCACTAGGATATTTTTCATTCAATGATTTGTAGCCAACTCACAGAAAACTTTCGGATCAGAAATTAATATAAGGGATATTTTTTCCTGCCCAACATTGTGTAACTCAATGTTTCCTTACTCATACGTGTGCATTGAAAAATTATTGCATTCACGAAAATTTTCAATTTCGCGATTTTGATGACAATATATGTTTTAAGACCTCTTGGACCACGTTTTGACTGCTTCTGGAGTGATGTCCCTTTGCATGTCTGATATATGTGGTCGATTGTTTTGTACACGGTAGCAACCATAAATATCAACGTATTTTCGCGAAATATTATATACTGTTTTGTCACCAAAACATCTAGAACTAGTTAGACTTTTTTACTTTCCCTGCAATACATGGTAATGTATAGGGAAAGTATTGGAATCATGCCGAAAACCGCAGCTCGAGTTTTCGACGGATCTATACATTTCGAGACCTCTAGAATACGAAAAACTATTTGTAGCGTGACGTATGTGTGTGTGCCTGTGTGTCTGTATGTGTGACTGTGTGTCTGTCTGTCTGACTGCCTGCCTGTGCAGATTTTGAATCCACTCTAACTAAAAAACTAATAGATCGAATTTCATAAAATTTGGTAAGTAAGTCACTTGTGGGCGAATCTGGTGTTGATTAGTTTTGTTTACGATTCGGGATAAAAGAACCCGCCTTTTTTGTGAAATGGCCAGCAAAAGCTTGTATCCACTCTAGCTGAAAAACTAATGTCCAAAATTTCACAAAATTCGGTAGATAAGTCACTTGTGGGTCACCCTGGTGCTGATAAGATTTTGGTACGATTCGGAAAAATATAATCTGCCTTTTTTTGCAAAATGGCCCTCAAAAAGCGCCAAAAACTAAAATAAAAAACTACGCATACTCAAATATATCCATTAAATGCTTGTTTAAAACGTAATGTTTAACGAAGAAAAGAATAAGATCTACTCCATTACTAGGTCTAGTCGTTCTCGAGATATTTATGTGTTTTCGTATTTTCTCTACGCCACCTTTGGAAATAAGTCCAGTTATCAAATGAGAACGAAAATTGAATTAAAAATTAATTAAATTTAATGAAAATAAAGAGAACGTGAATATAAGTCTGCAGGGAAAGTCCTGTACTGCCGACATCAAATTTTTTATATTCGAGAGAATATTTCGAAATCTATGTGAAATTATATATTTTTTTAATATGGCAGCATAGGACAAAATGTGATATGATCGTGTATAAAAGGGTTTATTCCTATCCCAATGACCACGAAACCTAATATTTCTAAAGATTGTCGTGAACATTACATTTTTACTATTCGTGACGTCATTTACTCCCTTGGGTAGCATGTTAGCCCCTAAGGGATGTACATTGCCAACTATGGTGTCAATCGTAATATTTTTTTCAAGACATTTAAAGTGAAGAGTCCTGTGTTATAGTTGTAATATGTAATTTGGACCCCCAATACAGATTATTCAATTTTTTTCTCGTAAAATTAAAAAAAAAATCTGATGTGGGCAGCATATGACGTTCCCTGCAGACTTATATTCACGATCTCTTTATTTTACTTACATTTAATTCACTTTTCGTTTTTAATTTAGCTTTCGTTCTCATTTGATAACATCACCTATTTTCAAAAGTGGCGTAGAGAAAATACGAAAAAACTAAAATATCTCAAGAACGGCCAGCCCTAGTGTAACGGGGTTGATCTTATTATTTTCTTCGTTAAAAATTACGTATTAAACAATCATTTAATGGATATATTTGAGCATACGTAGCCCTTTATTTTAGATTTTGACCATTTTTGAGGGACATTTTGCAAAAAAAAGACGTGTTCTTTTATCCCGAACATTACCCAAAACAAATCAGCACCAGATTTGCCCGCAAGAGACTTACCTGCCAAATTTTATGAAATCCGGTCCATTAGTTTTTGAGTTAGAATGGGTACAAAATCTGCACAGACAGACACACAGACACACACACAGACGTCACGCTAAAAATAGTTTTTTCGTATTCTAGAGGGCTTGAAACGTGTAGATCCGTCGAAAATTCGAGTTGCGATTTTCGACATGATTCCAATACTTTCCCTATACATTACCATGTATTGCAGGGAAACTAAAAATCTGATGTGGGCAGCACATGACTTTCCCTGCAGACTTAATCTACGTTCATTTAATTTCAATAAAATGTAATCCACTTTTAATTCAATTTTCGTTCTCAATTGGTAACTGGACTTATTTTCAAAGGTGGAGTAGAGAAAAAGCGAAAAACTAAAATATCTCCAGAACGGCTAGACCTAGTGTAATGGGGTTGGTCTTATTCTTTTCTTCGTTAAAAATTACGTATTAAACAAGCATTTAATGGATATATTTAAGCATATGTAGTTTTTTATTTAGATTTTGACGATTTTTGCGGGTCCTTTAGCAAAAAAAGGCAGGTTATTTTCTTACGAATCATACCAAAATCAAATCAGCACCAGGATGTCCCACAAGTGACTTATCTATCGAATTTGGTGAAATCCGGTGCATTAGTTTTTCATCTAGAGTGGATACAAGTTTTTTAGGTTAATTTCCCAAAAAAATACTGGTTCTTTTATCCCGAATCGTACCTAAAACTAATCAGCACCAAATTCGCCCACAAGTGACTTACTTACCAAATTTTATGAAATCCGGTTCATTAGTTTTTTAGTTAAAGTGGATACAAAATCTACACATACAGACAGACACACAAATAGACATACACACAGACGTCACGCTAAAAATAGTTTTTTTCGTATTCTAGTGGTCTCGAAACGTGTAGATCCGTCGAAAACTCAAGTTGCGATTTTCGGCATGACTCCAATATTCTTCCCTATACATTACTATATTGCAGGGAAAGTATAAAAAAGTGCGATCATTGTGTTTAGTTTTACATCACCAAGGCTGTAGCCATGGGCGCGGTAGCTGTGTGGTTAGCGCGCGGAGGGTGTACTCGGTAGTCCCGGGTTCGATTCTCGCCGCTGTCCAAACTGCCGTTGTGTTCACGTACATTTTAACATACGTAGAGTTTTATTTTAGACTTCAGCAATTTTTGCTAGGCATTTTTAAAAAAATCTGATGTGGGCAACACATGACTTTCCTTATATAACGCAATGAATTTACTACTTTTACAGAACAAAAATAGGTTATTCTTATAGCAGATACCTGTATTTTTACCAAGATATTGAATTACCGTCAATTAGTGGTCATTTTCATCGCTTTACTGTCATTTTTATCCATTTGGCGAGATTTTCGTTAATTTGGCAACCTTTAAAAATATTGGAAAGTTGGCGACATTCCGCCAAATTCGTCGCCAATATCTCGCCCAGCGTTATGGACGGAAAAATAAGTTATTCTTATAGCAGTTAAATAACTATTGGCGTTCAAATACAAAACTATTACTCAAAGTAACTTTTTCCATGAATGGAACGAGCTAGATCCACGCGAATGGTGTCACCAAATGTATCGCATGATATTACATATGAAAAGTGAACATGTTTCTCAATATGAAATATATTTTTTTTTTATTTTATATAATTTTTTGATAATTACTTTGAAAAATGCGCAATATTTCGAGAACTGTTCATACTAACGTTCCAAAATTTATGTTAATCGTTTTCAAATAAAAAATTACATAAGAAATGTCTACTTGCGTAACTTTACTAGAGGTTTTGAATTTTTGATGATTTTTTCAAAATTTCACTCAAAAATTTAGGGAGGTTCTGAACATTCGATTACATAAAAAAACAATAGGCTTCTAGTATTCACGGATTGTAATTTTTGTACTAAATTTCATTCGAATCGGTCCGCTTTTCGTCTGTTATCGCCTCCACAGTTTCACTGACACACACACACATACACACACACACACGCACACACAGACATCACTTCAAAAATGTTCGATTCGTGATCAGGGATGTTTGAAACGTGCTCTCCCGTTGAAAACTCCGATTCGAATTTTCGACTCCGTCACAATACTTTCCTTATACATAATTTTATATAAGGAAAATAAAAAGGCATGTTTCCGAATCCTACCAAAACCAAATCAGCATCCGGGTATCCCACAAGTGACTCATCCACCAAATGTGACATTTGCTCAATTAGATGTTTAGTTGGATTGGAATCATGAGATTCTTGCGGGCTATATCGCAAAAAAAGGACGAGAACTTTTATCTCGAATTGTACCAAAATTTAATCCATTGTCATGCATAAGTGACTTACTTCTAAAATTTTATGAAATTCGGCCCATTAGTTTTTGAGTTATATATATTGCACATAGTGGATACATATATTGCACAGCCACACACACAGACGTCACGCACAAAATAGTTATTTTGTGTGTTTCCATGATCAACATAAAATAGTTATTTTGTGTTTGGTCCCGAAACGTGTAGTGCAGTAGAAAACTCGTATTGCAATTTTCGATAGCATTTCAATATTCTTACTGTATATTACCATGTATTCTAGGGAAAGTAAATACACACTCTGCAAAAAATAGTCAGTAATATAAGTATATAGACAAAAATATTGATATTAGTATGAATCAATCCGTATAAGTACTAGTATGGTTTATAATATCCATAATTTAAATCAGTATTTGTTAGTGATACAATCATTTGTGGGTTTTAGTGTGGTGATGCAGAATTGAAAGCAAAAGGAAAGGAAAATATATGGATTTCCACACATAAATTCCATTTTTAAAAAGTATTTCGTTATATATTTTGTACTTAAAATGCTTTTAACTGTTTATAATAAAATAAACTTCTCACTAGATTACAATTTGAAATACCTTCATCTTCCTGCGAAAAATATGTGTGTATTAGTGAGAAATTCATAATCACATTTCAAATCAGCACACCATATGTGTTTTGAAACAATTAAAACTTTTTTAAAATTTTATGTGACCTGCATTTTTCAAATATGTGCCACTCCAGCCATTACATACACATGCAGGCGACAGTCTGAAGGTCTGGGCTTAACAATGTATGATGTACTATGTACTAGCATGTATATATATTAAATACTAGCAGCATACCCGTTCTTCGTACGGAGTATATAATATAAAGAAACTTGAAATTCATAATCATGCCCAAATTCTTATAGTATACTAAATGACATGTTTAATCAAAATATTCTGTTAAAATATTTAATATAATGCTCCTAAAAAGAAGTTTAAGAATCTCTGTTCTCGCTATATAAAATTATCTTCATGGACATATCTGAAGAATAAAACATCTTGGACCCCTTATGTAAGCAAATATAAAAAAAAATATGGAATTGAATCAATATATGCAAAATAAAAGCGTTAAAATTGTATGGGACCCGTACTAATTATATACGCGAATATTAGAAAATATAACCTGTATTAGTAGATTACATGTATAAATTGAAAATACCAATAAACCCGTAATCTTTAAATCTGAAGACAGTCATTTATTCCAATATATGTCAAAATTAAAGTGCTAAAATTATATAGGAAGATATACACGTACTACTTATAATGTCCGATTATTAGTAGAAGATTACACACATATTGCAATATGAGTCTCAAATGTTTTTTGGTAAAATACAACAGACGACGTAATAAATTGAATATATAATTAATCCCCTTAATCTTCATACCAGAAGACTGTACTTGATTCCAATATATATGCCAATATATGTCAAAATATATGCCAATATACCTGTACTACTTATATTCTCGTAGGTTAGAAGATATACCCGTGCATTCCTAGAAGATTACTCGTACAACGTACAATATGCGTGTGTCAGCAATTTTTGCCGCAATAAAACAATGGAGTAATAATTTAAAAATATCAATAATCCCTGAATCAATAATTCCGGAAAATATCAATAATAATAATGTTTAAACCGGAAGAGTATAATTGATATTATCCAGTCCAAAATGAAATGGCAATGACATTTATTTTATATACATATCTTCATTATTCAAATCGGAAAGGATTTAATAAAAATCGTCTGCCGCATAAACACATTGGATTTAAATCCGTTGCTAAGCGACATGATATCATTTGCTTCAAATAAATTGGTAGAAAAAATATCGTCTAAATAGTTATATTTCTATGGAACATTTGGCGACAGTTTCGTCAAATTAGCGACATTTTAAAAAATCGCCAAATTTATCGCCAAGTGGGACTGTAGAACTGACAGTTCCACTTTGCGACAAATTGACGAAATATCATCACAATACTATCCCCTAACAAAAAACAATTAATATCATTTATGTAGCGCAATTTTATCATTTTTAAGATATTTTTATAGATTTGAAAACATTTTTATCAATTTGGTGACATTTTAAAAATTCGCTAAATGTATTACTAAGTAGGATGGTTGGTCTGACAAATAAATCCTAACCAAACATCATTTCAGTACTCTCTTCTAACAAAACAAAAAAAATTTCATTGATATGTAGAAGACCCAAGCCACACGACCAACCCGAAGGTTTATGGCAGCTGTTTGTGTGTCGTGTATATCAATTTGGCGACATTTCCGTCAATTTGGCAAAGTTTAAGAAAAGTTGTCAAATTAGCGATATCCCTCCAAATTCGTAGCTTTGAATTTGCAGATCTGAATGAAACATTCTTATCCCGTTTCAATATACTAAATGAAAACACTACAATTGTATTAGAAGATATACCCGCTCTACTCTTTTTCTGTTTCAACAATCGGCTATATGAATTTATTGGCTAAACACAATATATGAGTTTAGTAGCTAAATACGATATAAACTTGAAAACTCTTTGCCAAAATAAATGCAATTGATGTACGCAGTCAGCAATTAATATAATTAAAAGAAAAATCAAACCGTCCATTCATAAGATATACTTTTATATCCATTTAACCATTTATTTATTATTTAAATCGAAAAAAAATAATAAAAACATTAACAAACACATTAACAAACACATTAAAACAGTAACAAACACATTTAATTTAATTGCGATGCCGAGCAACATGATATATCCTCCTAAAATGCTAAAATTTATTAACCACTAACAGCACACCCGATATTCGCACGGAGTGTATAATTTAAAGAAACTTAAAGTTCGCAATCATGTGCAAATTCTGTTAAAATATTAAATTTATTGCTCCTAAAGAGAAGTTTAAGAATATATGTTCTCACTATGCAAAATTATCTTCACGATCAGATCTGAAGAATAAAACATCCTGCCCCCTTTTGTAAGCAAATTTACAGAAGAAAAAATAGGAATTGAAATGAATATATGCAACGCCGTACTAATTATATTGTCGCAGATCAGAAAATATGCCAATGTGTTAGTAGAAGATTACCCGTTATTTGCCAAAATAAAAGAGATGACGTAATAAATTGAAAACATCAATAATATCCGTACTCTTTATACCAGAAGGTCGTAATTGATTCCAATATATGCCAATATATATCAAAACATATGTCAATATACCTGTACTACTTATATTCTCGTAGATGAAAAGATATACACGTGTATTTGTAGAAGATTCGTACAACATACAATATATGAGTTTAAACAATTTTTGTCATAATGAAACAATTGCATAATAACTTGAAAATATCAATAATCCTTGAATCAATAATCCCCGAAAATATAAATAATAATAATTTTTAAACCTGAAGACCGTAATTGATATTATCCAGTCAAAAATGCTATAAGAAAAATCAAATCGTTCTTTTCTAAAATATATTTTTATATCCATTTATTTATTATTCAAATCGAAAAAATAATTATTAAAATTAACAGACAGATTTAATTTAATTGCGTTTCTGAGTAACATGATATAAGATAGAATCTTATAACATGTTAAATATGTCATGTCTTATAACATAAACTGCGAAATTAAATAACGATTTTGATTTCTCTATACTTCTCATTGTTCCGTAAAAGCTTGTTTTAAATAAACCATGAACCATGGAGATAGATTTCCCCTTTAAATCATGTTTCAAACAATTCATGTTTTCAGAAGTGACTAATTAACGCAAAAAATCTCCCATCAAACTCAGAGATTAAATTTTAATTCACTTTCAAACGATTTTCAAGCTTTTCGTTTGGATAAACCATGGAGTTAGGGAGTAGAACTCCTAGGAAAAAGTTCCGTTTTTCATTAATATCTCGACAACCCCAGGTCTTAGAAACTCGAAACTTGGACAAAATTTATGGGGGTATATTTCAAGGCTATTCACCAAATTTCATTAAATTCGGTTCAGCCGTTTTTCCGTGATGATGAGACAAACGAAAATTTCGTTTTTTACTAATATCTCGAGAACCACTGGTTGTAGAAACTCAAAACACGGATATAATTTTAAGTGGGGCTATTTCTGGGCTACCCACAAAATTTCATCAAATTCGGTTCAGCCGTTCTCCCGTGATGGTGTGACAAACAGACAGACAGACAGACAGACAGACAGACAGACAGATTTTCATTTTTATTTATATAGATTTAGCTGTAAGTGGAAGGAGATTAGTAGAATATTATGTGGGGAGTCTTGCTAAATACAGTCTGACCAATAGTAAACGACGTAACGAAGTAATCCGACCAATAGGAAACAATATAGCGAAGCACAACTTCATTTATTGTTCAGCAATGTATTTCTTTATAGCAGTGAAACTGTAAGGATGAGCCATATTTGATCACTCGCAATGGTGTATTCTGTTCAACGTAAACGTTGATGTTTATATTCAGCTCAGTTGTAGATAAATTTAACGTCGTCGTTTATGCACATGCATATCGTTTCTACATATGCATATCGTTTCTACACATGTTTCATAACGTAAACCAAACTACAGTTCTTGCACTTTAGAGGAAATGATAAGATTATCGCCTTATTAGGCAATCAGTAGTATTACGAACTTATCAAACCGATTATTATGAAGCAATATTAAAAATTTATAGATTAGGCGGAAATTCTGGAAATGTTTTGAAACTATAGAATAAATATTTTTAAACAAGCGCAATATTGTGCTAAAGGGTTATACACGGTCCACTTTGATAATAAAAACTTGCAATTTCATCCCAGTAGTCATATATATTTTTTTAATTTGTAATATTTACGGCTTGCATAACTTCAAACTCACCCGTTGATTTATACTGAAATAACAAAATACCGTCGTCAATTAAATGCATTAATTAAACTTCTAGACACGACAAAATATATTAAATTAATTAACATTTTCTATATCTACATTTCGAAAAAGAAATTAAATTACGGCTTTATACAAGATAAAATCATTGCTAGCAGAAATGAAATAGCCCGCATTTTTTACCATTAAAGATTCAAAGAATTCTTGAAAAGTGCATTAATTTACAAATCACCATCTTAGTTTTTCGCCAGCGAAGCCATGACTTATCCTGAGGGTGGAGTATTCTGGATGTTTCAGCAAGCAGATACGAAGATGGAATCCTCAGGGACATTTTCTGAGATATTTCCAGAACATAATGGTACTTTTCTGAGAAGTTTGCGGCTTAAAATTTCTGGTTGTGATCGTATGTAATTTATGGGAATCGATATCTTTGAAATGAGTAAATAACGTGGTAATTGCAACGCTTCCGGTATATCTTTTTCATAAGAACTTTTTTGAAGATGATATTAAATATTCCACCAATTTTAATGTATCTCATAAGTTAGTATGTATAAGTACTGGCTTTATAAGAATTGTAATTACATTTTTAAACAGCAATTTATATGGTGTCATTCTTATAATGATTGGACTATGAAAACTAATGAATAATGTGAAGATATGTGTGTGTATGTGAGAATTTATGTATATGTATGAGAATGTATATGTGAGAGGTATGTGTGTGTGTGAGAGAATGACAATGTGTGAGAGAGAATGCGTGTGTATGAGTACGTGTATGTGTTGTGTGTGTGCTATTATTGTGTTATCGTGTGTGTATATGTGTGAGTATGTGTTGTGTGTGAGCTATTATTGTGTTATCGTGTGTGTATATGTGTGAGTATGCGTGTGTGTATAAGGATGCGTATGTGTTGTGTGTGTGCCATTCTTGTGTTACCGTGTGTTTATGTGTGTGATAATGTGTGTATAGCAATGTTTATGTGTTGTATATGTTCTAATCTTGCATTATCGCGTGTGTATGTGTGTGAGTATGTGTATATGTATAAGAATGTGTATGTGTTGTGTGTGTGCTCTTCTTGTGTTATCGTGTGAGTATGTGATAATGTTTGCGTGTGTGTATTTGTGTGCGAAAAAATGTTTGTATGTGTCATTCTTGTGTTATCGTCCCCAATAATATTGCTGTATATAACAAACACAAACACGCCTGCGAAATGTGTTTGTGTATGCTGTCTGACGATATTTAACTTGCTTTTTAAGCATAAACATAAATATCGTCATTCTTATAAAATGTTGATTATTAAATGAAGATAATAAAAGGAGATGTGTGTGTGTTTGGGCATGTGTGTGTGTGTGTGTGTGTGTGTGTGTGTGTTGTCTTTGGCGCGTTATCTAAGTTTCGAACAATGATGAAATTGATACACAGGTACCCGACAAAATAGGGCTTTTGAGATTTTTTAAATTCAAATTAGTTGTTTTTGTTTTTTTTAAGTTTAGTCACATTTTAAGCGATTTTCACAAAAATCGGTTCCTTACAGACCAGAATTATTATCATAGAATTCTTATCTTTGCACCATCGGAAAGATAGAAAAATGTTCAAACGATCTTCGAATTGAATCCGTAGGTCAATTGCTTCGTATTTCTTTATTTGATTTTAAATGCATCAATATTTGCATTTCCTAAATACTTATTTCGCCAAATCCAAAAATTAAATTAGCACAATTCAATAGATCGGCAAAAATATGCATATATATCTTCGTATTCTTGCATTTTTTTTAATTACTACATTGATTTATTTTCAGTGATTTTTTAAGCAAAAATTAAATTTGTGGATTATATTAATAAAGGAGTATCACTAAAGGATTTTTCTCTACCTTCGACTTTTCAGCGCATGCCCGTCAGAACATGCATTTTAAATTACTGTGTGGTTTAAGATATGCTTTCTCTAGAAAGAAATTATTTCGTTACGTTTATTTTCTTTAATTATTTATTTATTTATTTATTCGTTTATTTCTTATTCATTTTCTTTCCCTTGAAGAAACCATTTAGAAACTGAGTGGTACTGTCTGTAAATATAGTATTTAAATAGTGAGTCATAGTTTAAGTCCCGGGAAACGTCGAGTTATTCGTTATATTTTAATAGATAAATGACAAGATTTGTAACATACTTCAAACCACATCCTTTTAAACACACATCTACATTGTACAGAAAACAAAATTTTGGAGTCATACAGTATGAAAACATTTTTCTGTCTCCAGACGGATGTGTAAACAAATAATAACACAATAATTACCGCCGATAATTAACACAATTGACGATTTTTCTCTTAGGCAAGTTGTTTAAAAAACTAATCGGTTGAAATACAAAAGATGAAGCAAAGTATTGATAAGCCAGAAAAGATTGATATTAAAACATAGAGCACTTTTAGTACTTCCTTAAAGGACGTTGACACAAACAAATTATGTGACTTGTCAGCCAATTTCACGTAATTTGAATATTTGCATATGTATGCTTTCTTTAAGGAAGTGCTAAAAATAGTATTCTCACAAGCAGTAGGTTTGTATTTAGTAATTAGTACATACATTATTATCAAAGTTATTAACGACTTTATAGACATAATGTAAACTCATAACCATTAGAGAAAATGAAAATAAGGACACATTATATGAACACATCGTTGATCTGTAACAAAACGCTGCGATTAAAAAAGAAATCAATTCTTAACATACATTCGCCATGTTTGCCATTTTATTCACTAATTAAAATAATTATATCAAATTAATAAAACTACCCTTTCTTTCGCGAGATATCGCAATGTGTAAAAAATTTAAATTCATAATATATTGTGAACGACTAATGATAAATATTAAAGTATGATGTAAATTAATTCCTGTTTATCCGTTTCATTTATACAAAGATCATGCTTTATTATGTTCATTATTGGCTTGGATAAAAATATACATCTAGAGAATGTATATTTTTGTGTTTGTTTATGAATTATGTCAACCATTTTTAAATATAGCGTTACATAGAGATTTATTTCTAACACATGTAACACGTTTGTATTTATTAAGTACTTTTAATGTTCAACAAAATTCACTTAATACTTTTCCTTTACATTTACCATATATTCCAGAAAAAATAGAAAACATTAAATCATAACTAGCGGAGTAGAATCTTTCAGCTGGCTCTACCATTAAAAAATCGATGTCTTATCTAAGAAAATGTATTAATTTGCAACTCATCATCTCAATTCTTCTGGAACAAAGTCCTACCGTACCCCTAAGGTAAAACATGGAGAATGTTATTGGACGATGATATAACGAAATGATCCCTGAGGAGGCGTTTCAAGATATCATCAAAATTCAAAAACATCTCGGAATAGTTTGTGCGTTAAATTTACTTTTATAATTGTAAAAGATTTTTAAAAGTTGTTGGAGATAGTGAGAAAGAATAATTGACACATTTCTCTGAAAATATTTATTAAGGATATGTGTGTTATGATAGTCAGAGACGTGTTTCTTGTAACATAATTATTTGTAAACTTCAAAATTAAAGATAACCAAAAGTAGGTTTAAAATTCCTTTAATAAAAAGTCCTTTCCAGAAAGTGTTTTGCAGTGTAAATTTTGCGAGTCGCGAAAAGGACTTCTATTAAAGGACTTTTAAACCTAGTTTTGGTTTTCTTTAATTGTAAAGTTTAATTCAAATTGACGTGTATCCATTATATTTATTCTATTTTTAATTATTTGTGTTTAACTATAGGTATAGGAGTTATATTTTGTAAAGGAAATATGATATACATTTTACTTAACATGTATATTCAAAAATGTTAGTGAAATATTTTATAAAATAATCAGTTTCATATAAGAGTAGATATAAATATACTTACAATAAACAAAACAGCTATTTCTTCTTTATCGTCCCAGACCTTTACGAATACCTGAAGGCGTAAGTCATCTGTTTATGAGACCGAAAAGTGCCATGTAATTTAAATCGAAACCCAGTGGGGCCGGCATCCTCACCTTCCTCTACCAACAACCTCCCGGAAGGATTTACGGACCCATATATTTAACGTGCCCACAGTCCTTAGGAATACAGGGGCAGTGCTGCGGGCGGGTCTCCGGCTTGCTGGATGGGGGTTTCGACCGGCTTCGTCGGCGTTCTTCTCCGGGACTGGTGACGCTTGGTCTCGCTCGGCGAGACGTGAACCTGCTATCCCCTTGGTGTCCCGGTCTGTGATGGAGTCGGTGGCTTTCTTCGTCTGGTGGAGTCGGGGGTTCGATGTCTCTTCTCTGTGCTGGTATTGTTTTTCTTCCCGACCGGGGATTAATGCCTTATAAACTCTTGGGTTAGGGCCCTTGGTCTGGGTTTGCAAGGGCAGTGTTGGCAGAGCCGGAAGTCGAACTCGGGTCATCCAAGTACAAGATGTCTCTTCTCTGTGCTGGTATTGTTTTTCTTCCCGACCGGGGATTAATGCCTTATAAACTCTTGGGTTAGGGACCTTGGTCTGGGTTTGCAGGGGCAGTGTTGGCAGAGCCGGAAGTCGAACTCGGGTCATCCAAGTGCAATCTCTACGTGCTCACCGCCGGGCTGCCCCATATCACAAAACTGCTACTTGTAAGAAAATAACATACAAAACTGCCTTTGAGAAAGTAGACATATGTGAGTTATGTAACAAAAATTGTTTCAAGGGAGTTATAAGCCCAATTCTTCGGGCCAAAGAAACAGCACATGTGCCTTTATCAACAATTAAGAATGAAATGCGACGAGACAATAGGATATTAGTTCATGGAAAGCTAGCCCTCCCAAAGAGAATACTCGGTAGAAGGTGGCTTTAGGTAGCGGAATGTCTCATCATTACTTAAGAAAGAACGGCTACACATATTTTAATGAAACTTTCAGGATAGACTTGAAATAGCCCCATTTTAAATTTAGTCCATGTTTCGAGTTTCTAGAACCAGTGGTTATTGAGATATTAATAAACAAGAGAGACCAATTGTGCATAACGCATCGATTATGAAACATTTTACAACTGAAATACAATTTTATTCAAGCATTTCTAAAACGCGATAGTGGTGATATTTTTAAGTATGGACTTTTTTTAGCATGACATTCAGTGGTGATATTTTTCAATTATCACAATTCACATTATTATAATAATTTATTTCATTTAGAAACTTAAAACTTCTTCAAAAAGCCAATGCTATAAAATCGTCTGCTTTCTTTGTAAAATTAATGAATATTTCATTTATATCACTTACATTTCAGACTGCAGAGCTAAATAATTTTGCGTTAAAAATTCAGCAATTCTTATACAACTCATCTTACACCTTGATGTGTTAACATTCTGAATATGTTAGAATTTGGCTTCGTTGTAGAAATAAACAAAATTTGATGATTATTTGAACACAAAAATATTGTAATTGACAAAAAACATTTAGTTCCAGAAACACCGAAAGGTGGCGCTGTAAACAGAAAAGGTACAAAAACATGCTCGAAAATTTTGTTGTACCCCAACTGCAACAGCACCAATGTCTTGCTTCAATTACATTTATGCAAGATGGAGCCCCTCCACACATCGGACTCTGTGTATTTCTTCAGCAACATTCTCTGTTTCTTCAGCAACATTTTACTAATGGTAGAGTAATTAGTCGTGCGTTTCCGACAACCTGTCCATCTCGTTCTCCAGATCTTAATCCCCGTGATTTTTGGCTGTAGGGATAATTAAAAAGTCTTTTTATCGAGGACTTCTGGTAACCTTGGCAGATTTGAAAGACAGTATCACTCTGCATGTGAGAAGCATCTCAATCGACCAATTACGATCCGCAGTTGAACAAGCTGACTACAGACTGCAGATTTTACATCTTGAAGAATGGAACCATATTGTGCAGCATTCCCTGCATCGATAAGGTCCTTGTGATATGAATGTCTGGTACGTTCGAATAAAATGTTTTACAAATGTGTATTTTGTGTCTTTTCAGCATATTTTTTGTCGTACAGCGCCACCTATCGGTGTTTCAGGAACTAATTTTTTTCCTGTAATCCCTTTCCCCATGTCTTGAATAGTATGCTCAACAATTTTGGAGCCTTTACACTGAGTAAGTAGTTCGATAGAGAGCTCAGAGTAGGGGTGTTTTAATTCTGACCACCCGGTATTTTGATGGATTTTTTTTACCCATTTCAAGTGATAATTTCAATCATTCCTAAAATTTTCGAAGCAATTTGGGAATTTTAACTTCACTTAAAAACAGTTTGAAAAATAATGTCATATAGATAAATATAAATTAAATTCAATTTCTTTGCTAATCTCTGATTACCAAGATGATTTAGTCATCATGCTTGTGAAGATAATTTTGTATAGCAAGAACAAATATTTTTAGAATAACTAAATTGAATATATTTGTAGAATATTATGAATATCAATGTAATTTAGAATGCTATAGGAATTTGCATATCATCGTGCATTTTTAAGATTATTACTTTCCTTATATATAATAATGTATAAGGAAAGTATTGCGACGGGATCAAAAATTCGAGTTCGAGTTTTCGACGGGAGAGCACGTTTCCAGCATCCTTGATCACGAATCGAATATTTTTGAAGTGATGTCTGTGTGTATGTGTGAGAGAGTCTGTGATGACGATAACTGACGAACGAATGGACCGATTCGATCGGAATTTGGTACAAAAATTATAATCCGTAAACACTGGATGTCTATTGTTTTTATACACAATCGAATATTCAGAACCCCCTAAATTTTCGAGTGGAATTTTGAAATAAATGTCATAAAATCAAAATCTCTAATGAAGTTACGCAAATAGACATTTCTTATGTAATTTTTCATTAGACAATGACTGACATAAATTTTAGAGCGAAACTATGAATTATTCTCGAGATATTGCACATTTTAAAAAAAAATATCAAAAAGTCATATGAAAAAAAAAAATATATATTTCCTATTGAGAAACATGTTCACTTTTCATATGTAATACCATGCGATAAATTTCGTGACATCATTCTTGTGGATCTAGCTCGTTCCATTCATGAAAAAAGATGCTTTGAGTAGTACTTTTTTATTTGACACCAATAGTCGTTTATATGCTGTAAGAATAACTTATTTTTCCGTCCATAACGCTTGGCGAGGTTTTAGCGACGAATTTGGTGGAATGTCGCCAACTTGGCGACTTCTTAAATGTTGCCAAATTAACGAAAAACTCGCCAAATGGATAAAAATGACTCTAAATCAATGAAAATGACGACTCATTGATGAAAATTCGATATCTTGGAAAGAATATAAATATCTGTAATAAAAATAATCTATTGTTTTTTTTTGTAAATGTAGTAAATTAATTGCATTGAATGGCATGTGCTGCCCTGATCAGATTTTTTATATTATATACTTCGAAGTATGGGTATCCTGCTAGTATAATATAATCTTGTGTCCTATATATAAGGCATTCTCGGTACATGTTTGTGCTTCAAAACATAAATTCATATTGAACGAAATGCTCCATAGTTTTAGTAGCAAATTGATTTTAAACAGTTAAAACGAATGGCTTGAGATGAAAGGAAAATCTGCATTGTCAAGTTTTGCATATTTCCAATTTCAAAGGACCTTTGATAAAAGTTCCAAGTGAATTGAAATCTGAAATTATGACAACGCAGCGAATTTTCTCATACCTAATTCGCATTTGCATTCCAAATTCAACGGAAATGGAAGTTAAATTCAAAATAGTTTCAAAGTTTTGAATTTCATTTTGGCTTTTGGGAATAGCACAATTCTGTAAAGATAATTATTGCATCTTGTAAAAACAAGGTTTTATGGCAGAACTCAAACATTACTTTCATCTTAGTCTTTTCTTAAAATTTATTATTGTATCATTAGCATGCAGGACATTATGAAAAATAATAATTTTCTTGATAAAGTGTAAAATTTAAAAAATAATAAGTAATGTTATCCAATCTCATATTAAGCTATTTAATAGCAATACATATGATATTGCACACAATAATAAAAAGCAATTTAATTATAAGCATTTAACTATCAAGAAAGATAATAATAAATAATTTAATATTAAACAATTTAAGAGTGCAGTCTATAGACCACAAAAATATATTAATTAGCAATTTGCTTCCCATAATAAATACACTTATGAATATAATGCCACATTTAATGATTGTAACTACTCAGTTCATATTTTCAATTATCTTAATACAATAATAACGGATGCTGTTTCTTGTTGATTCTTCATTATTTCGACAATGAACTATTTCATTTTATCTAAAATTGTTTTGAGTGACATGCCAAATGAAATCACATATTGTGATATCAAAATATTGCAGTTGAACAAGAATCATGATATACATATTTATAAAGACACATGTTTGTCTGTAATATATTTCGCTAAAATATTACATTTGGTAACAACAATATATATATATATATACATATATATATATATATATATATATATATATATATATATATATATATATATATATATATATATATATATATATATATATATATATATATATATATATATATATATATATTGAAATATTTTAATCGAAAATTATGCATAAACTACTGTATGTACAAAAAAACCCATCTCTAGCATATCTGTTGCAAATGAGTAACTATAGACCAAGACTAAGGATAAAGATAGAAGGTAACATATCACTACAATGGAAAGGGGGATGAGAAGAATATTAGGATACAAAAATCACAATTAAAAGTATATAAATATGAATAAAAATAAAAAAGAAAACACGGCAAAAATGAGAAAAGGCAATAATAATTACTTCAAGATAAAAGATTAAGACATAGACAACAATCAATTGAAACTACACAAAAAATGGCGGTTATTTCGAAATTGCATTCTCATCAGGACAGCAATACAATTCGAATTAAAACCGATAGAATAGCCAGTTTCTGACAATGGCGATAGTATTTAACTGTAGACACCATTGGAACTGTCTACTGGCTAGTGGAAGGAGAAAAACAAATCAATTGAATTATAAATCAGAAAAATAATACCTCCTCGAACAGAAATATGAACTCATAAGCATTACTACCATGTGTAAATTGAACAAGCGACTGAGCATTTCACCTCACTTCGTCAATGCGAGTGGGCACCGGGATGAATACATTTGAATGATACATAATATGTATGGAGACTTTCAAAAATAGTAAACAGTATAGGACTCAAGACAAGTGGAAAATAGTCATTCGAAAATAGTAAACAGCGTTAGACTCAGGCCAAGTAGTAAGTTAGGTGATAGGAATGGGTGAATTCTCAAAAAAAGTTATCCAATTAAAGATAAATAATGCATGTGTAAAATTATTACGTGGTATATTTGAAATTATTAATAATATTATTTACAAATACTTCCGGATATTGGTAATATTGAGAAATGCGTTTAAGATTATTGATATGGAGAAAGTGAAACCGAGGACCAGAAAGTCGATGTATTCGAAATAGCTGGTTTAAAATGATGTTTCTAAACAATTTAATAGAATTACAAAATTGATATGATAGCAGCTTTATGATAGTGAAGTTGTAAGAATTTTTTTTATCATATAGATCGGTGATTACATGATTATTGAGGGTATCTAAATTTAGATCTAACAAATTTACAGTTTGACTAACGCTAGGCTCATTAGGAATTAATTCTAGGTTAGATGGGTAAAAATCAATATTAATGGGATAGGAATCATCAATGACAATACAAATTAAGTCGTCAACATATCTATATATAATATATGAATTTGAGTTAAAATGACATTCATAATAATAAAGATATAAGTTAGCGAGAATACTACTACTACAGCCACCTTGTGGTACACCAGATGTTTGTAAATAAATGTTATCACCTTGGATAATATAATTGTTATATAACACAAAGTGCAAGAGCATAGGAAAATTTTTGACATTAAATGCAACATGATTGGAAGATATATAGTCATGATAAAGAGAGATAATAACTTTACATTAATCTTTAATGACAATATTATTAAATAGGTCTTTAAAATCAAAGGTTAGGAAACCAAGAAGTTGTGGAAGCTTGCTAAGGTGATTAACTAAATCAAAACTATTATTCAAAATGAAATATCCTGAATTCCTAAATTTAAGAGATTCATTAATTCCATTTAAACAGTTAAGCAAGTACTTACTAGCTGTGGTAAAGGTATTATGTCCACAAGTGACTTTTCTAAAACTGAGAGGTGATTTGTGGAATTTAGGAACCAAAATAACATAAGGAAATTTAAAGAACTTACAATAATTATTTAATTGTGTATATAGATTTAGCATTTTAGTTTTGATTTTGATAGACTTATTATTAATGGGTTTAAAAATTTGATTAGATTCTAAGTAATGCTGTAACAGAGAAACATAATATTTTTTACAAATGATGGCATAATTATTAGAAGCTTTATCTACATAAGTTATGACAAAATATTGTTGTAGTTCTTTAATGGCAGATAGGAATTGTTTATAAGGATACCTAGGCTTCAATTATTTAATGTTTATAATAACATTTTTAAGTAGATGTAAGGTAGTATACTTCCATAGATGTATATATATATATATATGTGTGTGTGTGTGTGTCCAATTGCGATGTTAACGTCACCATTGTAAACGGACGGTAAGCAGTCTGGACAATGGGACACAAAAAATAGGTCTAGGGGTTTATAGTCCTCCTTCTCCCAAACGTATGGCTACAGTTTTTTGGGAGATCCGCTGTCCTGTAATAGAAAGAAACTGATTTGCCACCTTCTGAGCTGTGGTGCGGCTCTCTCTTTTTGCCGATAGGACAATGTGCCTGCTCCAGCAGGCGTCGTACTATTAACAATACCTTCCCCGTGACGCTTGCTACACATTCCAGTTGTTATATATATATATATATATATATATATATATATATATATATATATATATATATATATATATATATATATATATATATATAACTATTAACAATACCTTCCCCGTGACGCTTGCTACACATTCCAGTTGTTATATATATATATATATATATATATATATATATATATATATATATATATATATATATATATATATATATATATAAATATATATATATATAATATAGAAGATAGAAAGTGGAAATTATTAAAGATATTAAAGTGTTATAGCATTTATGCTCAAAGCAGCTACAAATATTATACACGATATAAATATAAAAAGTATAAATAGCATGCAAAAAAATTGGAAAAAAGAAGGAAGGCTTAGCGAGAAGCTTACTTAATGGCGGTAAGGGGTTTTAACCTTACACCCCAGTTGCCAACATGCATGTCATAATTGCCGCGGCATTGTACTTCTGGACGCCAGCCCTGGCTGAAGTCAACCTCCGGAGTGGCAATAACAATCGTCACAAGACCGTTGAAAAAGAAAAGTCCAATGGTAAGGTGCAGTCCATTACTGGATGGCAGCATACTAGTCATTCAGACAATTATGACCTTTATATATCTGCGTGTTATCGTTCTGCGGTCCTGTTATTCATAGTATGCGAACCTACATCGACCAAATTGAGATAAAATTGCTTTTAACTTTGAGCAATATTCATTATTATTACCATAGAAATTATTAATATAATGTTGCATAAAAGGAATGAGATATTGCTGTAGATATGCTTGTTGTAGAAATGCTCTATCAAAATCAATACGGATGTCGGCATTGTTGATGATTCTCTGTATTCCAGCCAATCCCCCCCAAGAATACATTCCTAAAGATATTCAAGTGAGGATTGGAATTCCAATTTATCAGACCGGTGATAGGTATATTAAAACTTTTTTTTTTTATCATAGATAGTAAAATTTACAGGTATTTTACTGAAATCGATGCTTAAATCTAAAAATTCCACTACATTGTTAAGTGTAGTTGGATTTTCTTTTAAGATTACGTTTGGTGTGTAGAAATCAAAATTCATGCTATAATTCTCATCTTCATATCCAACTATCAAGTCATCCACATAATGTAGGTACATGATTTCATTATTAATATGTGATTGGCGTTCATAATAGTTGAGGTACAAATCTGCAAGTATAGATGAGCACCCCTTCCCCCTGAAAGTATAGATGGGCATCCCCATATCCAACATTATATTTATAATTTCTATGGTAATAATAATGTATATTGTTCAAAGTTAAAATCAATTTTATCTCAATTTGGTCGATGAAGGTTCGCATACTATGAATAACAGGACCGCAGAACGTTTACACGCAGACATATAAAGGTCATAGAAGTCTGAAGGACTTGTATGCCATCCTGTTATGGACAGAACATTATCATTGGACTTTTCTTTTTCAACGGTCTTATGAGGATTGTTATTGTTTGTCACTCCGGAGGTTGGCTTCAGCCAGGGCTGGCGTCCAGAAGTGCATTGCCGCGGCAATTATGACATGCATGTTGACAACTGGGGTGTAAGGTCACTACCCCTTACCGCCATTAAGTAAGCTTCTCGCTAAGCCTACCTTCTTTTTTCCAATTTTTTACATGTTATTTATACTTATATATATATATATATATATATATATATATATATATATTATATTTACATGTATAAATATACATATATATACATTGTGAGAGTCTGTGTGTGTGAATATATGTACAGAGAGCGAAACAAAGAGAGAGAGAATGATATGAACATGTGAAAAGAATCATGTCAAAATGTCAAATACTGAACATAATAGTAAAAATATCAAAGTTTAACAAAATAGATATACAAAGAAAAACTAAAGCCAGTAAATACATACGATAGCATTTATTATTCTTTTATTTATTAAATCTACTAAATAATTGCTTAATTACTAATATCATTTATTTACTGCAGACACTAGGAAATAAAATGAGCCTCCCGAGTCTCTTTATTTGTATTATCTTTAGAAGTAACGGTATTTCCCTTACCACCAATGTGATTTATATATATTTTTTCTAACAATGCATATACATACAAAGAATATAAAATTCCTAGGCTTGGAAATTGGAATTCTAGATTTAAGTCGAAGTTTCGGATACTGTAGAACTCATTAAAATATTGTCAAATATAATCAGCATTTTAAGAAACACAAATATGCTAACTAAATAACATGCGTAATATTTACAAGGCTTGTATCAGTAAGTAACACACAATTCTATCTGTTGTTTCATATATCCCACATTCTTTTTTAATTTAAGTGTAATTCGTTATTATTCGAAAGCGAAATTTTAAAAGTTAGGTAGTTTTTTTACTTTCCCTGCAATACATGGTAATGTATAGGGAAAGTATTGGAATCATGCCGAAAATCACAACTCGAGTTTTCGACGGATCTACACGTTTCGAGACCCCTAGAATACGAAAAAACCATTTTTAGCGTGACGTCTGTGCGTGTGTCTGTGTGTCTGTCTGTCTGTCTGTCTGTCTGTGTGTCTGTCTGTGTGTCTGTCTGTCTGTCTGTGCAGATTTTGTATCCACTGTAACTAAAAAACTAATCGACCGAATTTCACAAAATTTGGTAGGTAAGTCACTTGTGGGCGGGGCTAGTGCTGATTAGTTTTGGGTACGATTCGGAATAAAAGAACCCGCCTTTTTTTGCAAAATGGCCCGCAAAAGCTTGTATCCACTCTAGCTGAAAAACTAATGAACCGAATTTCACAAAATTCGGTAGATGAGTCACGTATAGGTCACTCTGGTGCTGATTACATTTTGGTACGATTCGGAAAAAAATAACCTGCCTTTTTTTGCAAAACGGCCCGCAAAAATCTTCAAAATCTAAACTAAAGAACTTGGTATACTTAGATATATCCATTAAATGCCCGTTTAATACGTAATGTTTAACGACGAAAAGAATAAGACCAACCCCATTACACTAGGACTAGCCGTTCTCGAGATATTTTAGTTTTTCGTACTTTCCCTACGCCACCTTTGATAATAAGCCCGGTTACCGCATGAGAACGAAAATTGAATTAAAAGTGAATTACATTTAATTGAAATAAATAGAACGTGGATATAAGTTTGCAGGGAAAGTCATGTGCTGCCCACATCAGATTTTTTTTCATTGCTGTTGATTTTGCTTATGATAAGCAAACATATATATAGCTCCGTTGATTGTTTTTATATCAATTATGTTGGTATTATTCCTATTTCCATACCTCGATGTTTATGCTGTCATTGTTAATCGATTATCGCGTTAAAAAATCCGTCTTGTCAACAATCAAACCTTAAAGTCATTCTATTTAAACCCCATGCGTATATATGGCTTCTAGTGCATTTAGCTAGGTTTGTGTATTGCGAGATCTAATATGTGTTGTATTTTTGACATTCCTAATTTTTAAACTTAAGCTTCTTATTTTCTTACCTTAAAGTGTTTACACCTAACTTTTTTAATTTGGATATATTCAAAGTGACTCTGTGCTCACTATCGAAAATCCCCCTCCATTTAAAGAGGTCCCAATATATACGAACACATCGCACTGGGATGTCGTTTAACAATGTTGGATATTTGAATTCAATAGATTTTACATGTTAAGTTCTTTGGCTTGACACATCTAATTGGAAACCTTTGCAAAATGACTCTAGATTGGCAAAATGAAATGCAATAAAATTTAGAGTACTAATATAAATATGACTGCATGCAAAAATTTGTTGCCCAATGCTACAACTAGCTGAGAAATGCCTCCACTTAAATATCACCGCGTATATTATGAACCATAGATGCACTATTAAATGTGGTAATTTCTAAAAACGCTCCCATTTTTTTTAGCACAAAAAGTAAACACATTGCACATTTTATATATCTAGATATATGCCCGAAATTTATACCACTCCTATTAAACACTGCTTTACTTAATTCACTGGAGATTTTTGTTTACAGTGCAAATTATGAATTTTCAGATGTAATAATTATGCATATATTTTAATGCTATCTAAATCATTGTTTAACGAGATCTGCATTTTCAGATGCAGTCTTTGTGCATATATTTACTTTCTAAACGATTGTTAAAACACTATTTTATACATCAGTTACAATAACCCATTGTAATATTTTTCTGATATATATTTCAGATAGCTTGGTTTTTAAAATTATATTTGTTTACCTAATTAAAATTTATCTAATATAAACTCTCCTGTAAATAAAAAAGAACATATCTCTCAAACTTTGGAGCCTTATTACTTTGTTGATATATATATATATAATGTTTACTTAATTCACTGGAGATTTTTGTTTACAGTGCAAATTATGAATTTTCAGATGTAATAATTATGCATATATTTTAATGCTATCTAAATCTGATGTGGGCAGCACATGACTTTCCCTGCAAACTTATATCCACGTTCTATTTATTTCAATTAAATGTAATTCACTTTTAATTCAATTTTCGTTCTCATGCGGTAACCGGGCTTATTATCAAAGGTGGCGTAGGGAAAGTACGAAAAACTAAAATATCTCGAGAACGGCTAGTCCTAGTGTAATGGGGTTGGTCTTATTCTTTTCGTCGTTAAACATTACGTATTAAACGGGCATTTAATGGATATATCTAAGTATACCAAGTTCTTTAGTTTAGATTTTGAAGATTTTTGCGGGCCGTTTTGCAAAAAAAGGCAGGTTATTTTTTTCCGAATCGTACCAAAATGTAATCAGCACCAGAGTGACCTATACGTGACTCATCTACCGAATTTTGTGAAATTCGGTTCATTAGTTTTTCAGCTAGAGTGGATACAAGCTTTTGCGGGCCATTTTGCAAAAAAAGGCGGGTTCTTTTATTCCGAATCGTACCCAAAACTAATCAGCACTAGCCCCGCCCACAAGTGACTTACCTACCAAATTTTGTGAAATTCGGTCGATTAGTTTTTTAGTTACAGTGGATACAAAATCTGCACAGACAGACAGACAGACACACAGACAGACACACAGACAGACAGACAGACAGACAGACAGACAGACAGACACACAGACACACGCACAGACGTCACGCTAAAAATGGTTTTTTCGTATTCTAGGGGTCTCGAAACGTGTAGATCCGTCGAAAACTCGAGTTGTGATTTTCGGCATGATTCCAATACTTTCCCTATACATTACCATGTATTGCAGGGAAAGTAATTTTACATATCTCTCAAACTTTGGAGCCTTATTACTTTGTTGATATATATATATATAATGTTTACTTAATTCACTGGAGATTTTTGTTTACAGTGCAAATTATGAATTTTCAGATGTAATAATTATGCATATATTTTAATGCTATCTAAATCTGATGTGGGCAGCACATGACTTTCCCTGCAAACTTATATCCACGTTCTATTTATTTCAATTAAATGTAATTCACTTTTAATTCAATTTTCGTTCTCATGCGGTAACCGGGCTTATTATCAAAGGTGGCGTAGGGAAAGTACGAAAAACTAAAATATCTCGAGAACGGCTAGTCCTAGTGTAATGGGGTTGGTCTTATTCTTTTCGTCGTTAAACATTACGTATTAAACGGGCATTTAATGGATATATCTAAGTATACCAAGTTCTTTAGTTTAGATTTTGAAGATTTTTGCGGGCCGTTTTGCAAAAAAAGGCAGGTTATTTTTTTCCGAATCGTACCAAAATGTAATCAGCACCAGAGTGACCTATACGTGACTCATCTACCGAATTTTGTGAAATTCGGTTCATTAGTTTTTCAGCTAGAGTGGATACAAGCTTTTGCGGGCCATTTTGCAAAAAAAGGCGGGTTCTTTTATTCCGAATCGTACCCAAAACTAATCAGCACTAGCCCCGCCCACAAGTGACTTACCTACCAAATTTTGTGAAATTCGGTCGATTAGTTTTTTAGTTACAGTGGATACAAAATCTGCACAGACAGACAGACAGACACACAGACAGACACACAGACAGACAGACAGACAGACAGACAGACAGACAGACACACAGACACACGCACAGACGTCACGCTAAAAATGGTTTTTTCGTATTCTAGGGGTCTCGAAACGTGTAGATCCGTCGAAAACTCGAGTTGTGATTTTCGGCATGATTCCAATACTTTCCCTATACATTACCATGTATTGCAGGGAAAGTAATTTTACATATCTCTCAAACTTTGGAGCCTTATTACTTTGTTGATATATATATATATAATGTTTACTTAATTCACTGGAGATTTTTGTTTACAGTGCAAATTATGAATTTTCAGATGTAATAATTATGCATATATTTTAATGCTATCTAAATCTGATGTGGGCAGCACATGACTTTCCCTGCAAACTTATATCCACGTTCTATTTATTTCAATTAAATGTAATTCACTTTTAATTCAATTTTCGTTCTCATGCGGTAACCGGGCTTATTATCAAAGGTGGCGTAGGGAAAGTACGAAAAACTAAAATATCTCGAGAACGGCTAGTCCTAGTGTAATGGGGTTGGTCTTATTCTTTTCGTCGTTAAACATTACGTATTAAACGGGCATTTAATGGATATATCTAAGTATACCAAGTTCTTTAGTTTAGATTTTGAAGATTTTTGCGGGCCGTTTTGCAAAAAAAGGCAGGTTATTTTTTTCCGAATCGTACCAAAATGTAATCAGCACCAGAGTGACCTATACGTGACTCATCTACCGAATTTTGTGAAATTCGGTTCATTAGTTTTTCAGCTAGAGTGGATACAAGCTTTTGCGGGCCATTTTGCAAAAAAAGGCGGGTTCTTTTATTCCGAATCGTACCCAAAACTAATCAGCACTAGCCCCGCCCACAAGTGACTTACCTACCAAATTTTGTGAAATTCGGTCGATTAGTTTTTTAGTTACAGTGGATACAAAATCTGCACAGACAGACAGACAGACACACAGACAGACACACAGACAGACAGACAGACAGACAGACAGACAGACAGACACACAGACACACGCACAGACGTCACGCTAAAAATGGTTTTTTCGTATTCTAGGGGTCTCGAAACGTGTAGATCCGTCGAAAACTCGAGTTGTGATTTTCGGCATGATTCCAATACTTTCCCTATACATTACCATGTATTGCAGGGAAAGTAATTTTTCATTGCTGTTGATTTTGCTTATGATAAGCAAACATATATATAGCTCCGTTGATTGTTTTTATATCAATTATGTTGGTATTATTCCTATTTCCATACCTCGATGTTTATGCTGTCATTGTTAATCGATTATCGCGTTAAAAAATCCGTCTTGTCAACAATCAAACCTTAAAGTCATTCTATTTAAACCCCATGCGTATATATGGCTTCTAGTGCATTTAGCTAGGTTTGTGTATTGCGAGATCTAATATGTGTTGTATTTTTGACATTCCTAATTTTTAAACTTAAGCTTCTTATTTTCTTACCTTAAAGTGTTTACACCTAACTTTTTTAATTTGGATATATTCAAAGTGACTCTGTGCTCACTATCGAAAATCCCCCTCCATTTAAAGAGGTCCCAATATATACGAACACATCGCACTGGGATGTCGTTTAACAATGTTGGATATTTGAATTCAATAGATTTTACATGTTAAGTTCTTTGGCTTGACACATCTAATTGGAAACCTTTGCAAAATGACTCTAGATTGGCAAAATGAAATGCAATAAAATTTAGAGTACTAATATAAATATGACTGCATGCAAAAATTTGTTGCCCAATGCTACAACTAGCTGAGAAATGCCTCCACTTAAATATCACCGCGTATATTATGAACCATAGATGCACTATTAAATGTGGTAATTTCTAAAAACGCTCCCATTTTTTTTAGCACAAAAAGTAAACACATTGCACATTTTATATATCTAGATATATGCCCGAAATTTATACCACTCCTATTAAACACTGCTTTACTTAATTCACTGGAGATTTTTGTTTACAGTGCAAATTATGAATTTTCAGATGTAATAATTATGCATATATTTTAATGCTATCTAAATCATTGTTTAACGAGATCTGCATTTTCAGATGCAGTCTTTGTGCATATATTTACTTTCTAAACGATTGTTAAAACACTATTTTATACATCAGTTACAATAACCCATTGTAATATTTTTCTGATATATATTTCAGATAGCTTGGTTTTTAAAATTATATTTGTTTACCTAATTAAAATTTATCTAATATAAACTCTCCTGTAAATAAAAAAGAACATATCTCTCAAACTTTGGAGCCTTATTACTTTGTTGATATATATATATATAATGTTTACTTAATTCACTGGAGATTTTTGTTTACAGTGCAAATTATGAATTTTCAGATGTAATAATTATGCATATATTTTAATGCTATCTAAATCATTGTTTAACGAGATCTGCATTTTCAGATGCAGTCTTTGTGCATATATTTACTTTCTAAACGATTGTTAAAACACTATTTTATACATCAGTTACAATAACCCATTGTAATATTTTTCTGATATATATTTCAGATAGCTTGGTTTTTAAAATTATATTTGTTTACCTAATTAAAATTTATCTAATATAAACTCTCCTGTAAATAAAAAAGAACATATCTCTCAAACTTTGGAGCCTTATTACTTTGTTGATATATATATATATAATGTATAAGGAAAGTATTGTGACGTGGTCGAAAATTCGAATTCGGTTTTTCTACGGAAGAACACGTTTCATGCATCCCTGAACACGAATCAGATATTTTTGAGGTGATGTCTGTGGGTGTATGTGTGTGTGTGATTAAATGTGTGTATGCGTGTGTGTGATATTAAAAATGTATTAACTATTGTGAAATTTGTTTACTTCTCATATGTAATATTATGCGATAAATTTATTATCATCATTCTCGTAGATCTAGCTCGTTCCATTAACGATAGGAACCACTTTATATTTTGTGCGTTTAGATTTTAAATTGTTTAAATTTATAGTATGTCAGTGGAAAGTTGTAATTACTACAAATTTTGATTCAATGCCTAACATCATATATTACTGAGGTTTTGCGAAATCTCTTTCTTCGCAATCTTGACATTTGATTATACACGCCAAATGTTTCCCGCTAAAAGTCTGGTAAGAAAATGACCGTCTTGGGACTCATTCAAAGGGATATCCTTTTCAAGGCAAAGTGTGGTTTCCGAAACGAAGAGTATTTTTCAAAAGTCACCACCTATCTTAATTGGGCTCATGAAAATGCAGGAAAGACTTTTAAGTAGAACTGAATGTATTTTACAGTCTATGTTAAATTGTTCATAACGGGTTATTTGAATGAAAGGTGGTGTAATTTACGAGCGAAGCGCAACTGTAAGCTTAATTATTGGACAATTTATTCAAATATAGATATCAATTATTTCTGTTTTAAACCCCTACTAGAAGATATATGCGGCGTTGTTCATGAATTAAAATTTGTACATAATCCAGTAGTATTCTAAGTTATATTGTTTATTAAAAACAATATTTAAGTATTTAATTTAATTTCCTATAAATGAAAAATAAAAATATCCATTCTTAAATTAAAAAAATATTTTCACAGGCAGATATAAATAATAAATAACCTAGTTCCGCCTGTAAACAAGTTATCAAAAAATGTGTGGTTAACATACGCCAAAATTAAGACACGAAATAACTAGGTGATTCATTTTCATAGCTGTAAAGATAGAGGGATAAGCTTTAAAGATTACAGTATAGATATATTAGCAGTGAGTCATAACCTTTGAATCAGTGGTACATAATTTTATACAAATCTTTTGGGTCGATATTAATTGGGCACTAAACTTCTGTATTGCGATCAAGAACACCTTTATTATGAAAATTATAAAGTAATTTACTGTTTAGGCTTTACTAAGAGAATCCTTTCTATTAGTAAGTGTGTGGAAAATAGTTCTATTTATTAAGTCATCGTACTGGATTCGGAAGTACATCAGGTTACCAACTTCCTATTTTGAGGCCGTGCAAATTAAGCATTTTATTGTTCACATCCATAAATTTACAAGTTACTATTATGCATATTACTTTATACTGAGTCTACATACATGCCTCCCTTTATTTTAGAATTTTAAATTTATTTTGAAGCTTTCGATGAACTGTATAGGTAGTTAACCAGTATAAGTGCCGATTCTATCATGAATGGAAGTGCATTTGACTACATAGGAACCTGACATCTGGTATCATTGTAAGAGTAACCTTTTTAGGAAACTAAAATGTTAAAATCAACCTGCAAAATATATATATAGCTATTTTATATGCAAAAGAAGTTGGTTAAAAGTATTAATTGGTTTCAGAAATAAATCGTCTTTTTCTCCAGGACAAAATGACAGGGCACCAACAAAAATGTAGACGCTTCAATCAAGTTGTATTTTTTGATTCTGAAGCTTTGTAGTTTCAACCTGAATAACAAGGTTGTTATTTGCCCCCAAGATTAGTTGATAATTTCAATCAATCTCTTAGCCGTTAAATTTGCGAGGTCTAAATAACCTGTTCATTATTATCTCCATCAGTTTGCATTATAATTTATGTTTCTTTAAACTAACTATTCTAACTGGTTCGGTTGTTAGAGCAATCAACGATCTAATCAGCATTTTTTCTGCGTGTCTATGGTGAAATAAAAATAAGTTTCGGATCTCGCGAGAGATTCGGTAGAAAAGGAGCAAAGATTGGAGTAAGATGAAGGATTCTAGTAAGAGTTTTAACGGGAGTGAGCTGGAGTGAAGCAGAAGGCACGATGATAGATTTGGAGGAGTTTGGAATGTGGCCGCAGCCTAGTGGAAATAAACCAATTTGATACAATGATGACTTGGATGAGTCTTGCATTCGGGGTGAGTCCACAATACGTGACAACGTAATAGAATGCCAAATGTAAGCATATAAGCTTTAGAACTTGTCTCAATTTAAGAATTACCACCGGGCCAGTTAGCGGTAATATCTTCTATAATTGTAGTTTATTCTGGGCAGGTGCAATAAAAAGTACTGTTTATGTTAAAAGTTGCTTTCAACAGCCAGAAGCTGTTATTTCTGTGAAGCACATCAGTGCAGTTCTGTGTTTTTGCCCTTGAACCGACAGATCTGATAATCAAGTACTTTAAGTTAGAGTTAGGTCATTTTTGACATATCGAATATACATACCCTAACACCATTTTTTTTCACTGTGACGTAAGATTTACGTCACACTGTGACTTTGGGACGTCACAGGACGTCGCAGTACTTCTCGGCAATATCGTATTGAGGTCACAACGAAGTCATTTTGGTCATTTCTATGGTCGTTTGTGACGTCGCATATTAACTTGTTTGTGACGTCACATTGTAATTGCCATTGTAATGTCGTCACATTGTTACGTGTTAATTAAATTTTGGAAACGTCACGGAATATAGTCACAACGAAGTTAGAAAGTTACTAATACGTAACGTCGCATAGAAGTCACAAATATGATGTCA
Source organism: Amaurobius ferox (assembly GCA_951213105.1). Lineage (NCBI taxonomy): Eukaryota > Metazoa > Arthropoda > Arachnida > Araneae > Amaurobiidae > Amaurobius > Amaurobius ferox. Next base: position 42,218,551 of record OX578146.1, read on the forward strand.
CATTGTGACTCAGGTGCCACGTGACTACAACGTCACTGTCACACATGTGACAATCTTTGCTGTTAGGGTACATCATCTAGAACGACCTCACCTCTAAGGAGGATAATGTGTCATTTGGTCTTGATAAACTAACCAAGCACATATTTTGAAGATTATCCCACATACCACACAGCAGTTGAAGCGAAATATATCATATGCTAAAATGATTGCAGACTAATCAAAATGCTGGAAACTGTGGTACCGTTCAGGATATATATCCAACTATGATCTAACTCAGGAGTTTATAACTTTCATCAGTCCACGGCACCCCTTGATGGATTAAATCATTTCTGAAATTGTCTGTAGCTTCAACGTATATCGTAAATTTGTAGTAGTCGAACACATTCGGAAACCAAATAGCTTTTGGAATAAAAAGTAATAATAAAGTTCACCCATGGCTCACCTGATTACCATTCAAGACGTACCGCTGATGTATAACTAATGATCCAGCTAATCGGTTTAACAACAATACATGTTACCAACTTGAAAAATTCAGTGGGGCGTGGCCCAACTCGACTTTCTCACACCAAAATCCATTTTTATTGTTTATTTTTTTTAATTTTTAAAAGATATCGTGGTATTACGATTATCGTGGTTACAAGTGATTACAATTATAGGGTATAACCCTTCACTTTAAATGAGTTGAAAAAATATTTCGATTGACGTACCACACTTGACAGTGTATCCCCCGGGGAGGGAACAACATGCCTCCCGAGGGGAATATTAACGTCTCGAATTAAAAAAATTGTATCTCCGCTATTTTTTACAACAATGAATGAAACTGTTAAGCTTCGTGATCATTCAGTCATAAATAAACCATTTTATGTACGATTATTTCAGATTTTGTCCTATGCTGCCATGTTAAAGAAATACAAAATTCCGAAAAAGCTAATTTCGCAAAAGATTTCGCTCGAATTTAAAAAATAAATGATATCTGGTTCTAGATTTTTCGATAAAAAAATACAGAGAAAACAGTTCATTAATATCTGTGGTCGCTATCACATACACAAATTGTCCAGAGACATACAGATACACAAGCGCACATCACTCCAAAAATAGTCAAAACGTACTCAAGAGGTCTTATAATATACTGGCGCCAAGAACTCGAATTAGAAAATCTTCGTGAAAACAGTACTTTCACTATATATATATACAGTATTGTGGCAATTAATTGAGAAATGCAGTTTTTTTTATAAAATTCAGTTTTATTCAAGTTTTCTATGGATACATTTAAAACTAATAAGTGATATGACCTCCCCGAGACTTTATAACATCACAGACACGTTTCGGCATGGAATGTACTAGACTAGCACATGCAGTTTTAATTTCAACGTCTCTGAACCATATGTCAATAACGGCCGAAATTAGCTTGTCCATCGTCGTACAGTCAAATTTGTGAAGCCGTTTTTTGACAATAGCCCACAAATTTTCTATGGGATTCAAGTCTGGTGAATTCCCGGGTCAATCCAGTACGGTAATATTTTTTTTGAGCAGAAATTTTTGATTCGCTTCGAAGTGTGACATGGCACGCTGTCTTGTTGGAAAACGCAATCTCCGTTCGGCCACAGTTTAGCCATGGTTGGAAGCACTTTTAGGGTCAATATGACTTCGTAACTGGCACTGTTCATCATTCCCTCTACGGGAACAAGAGATTCTGTCCCCAAAACGCTGAAACAACCCCAAAACATCTTTTTGGGCGGATGCTTGATTGATGTGTTGCTGATTGAGAGGTTCTCCTTGGCTCCTTCTCACGAACATAGATCTAAATCCCTGAACCACAAAATGTGTTTCGTCAAAAAAGAGAACTTTCTCCCAGTCCTTCTCAGTCCATGTTTTGTATTTCCGTGCCCATTCCAACCTTATTTTCTTCATGCGAAGCGTCAGAAGCTGCTTCTTGTACGGTCGACGTGCTCTCCGTCCGCGTTCTAACAGCCTGTATGGCACTGTTGAAGGTGCAATATCAACATCAGCTGCCACCATGGACTTAAACAGGTCAAAACTGGTTAATCGAGGATTTTTAACACTCATTCGATGTAAAGTTTTGTCGAATACCAATACTTCGACTCGTTGTCGTCACGAGTCGAAGTTGATCTTTTTCGGCCGCATCTTCCAGAGCGGTTGGTTCCAGCATTTCCTGTTTCCTGAAACCGCTTCCAGATCCTCCCGACACTTGTTGTACTCTCTCCACATATTTTACCTATTTCCTCGAACGTCTTAGAAGTGTGTTCTCTAAGCGCAATCACTTTAGCACGTGTTTCCGCGCTGATATCCATGACGCTAATGAGCCCCGCAACAACTGAGAAACTACCACTGCGGAACACCTGCCACCTGGCGGAGGAATTTGAACACCTGCTACTTACCAGGGGCATAAGAACACCTGCTACTTTGATAATAACTGCAATTTGAACTCTGAGCTAATTTGGAGTGCTTCTTCCTAAGCTTACGTGTGATAAAACTAAAAAAAAATGACATTTCTCAATTAATTGTCACAATACTGTATATATATATATATATAGTGAAAGTACTGTTCACTATATATATATATATATATATATATTATAGTATAAGAAAGTAAAAATAGATTTACTTTTAAAAATATTAATTTAAGAAATTTAAAACATACTTAGCTTAAAAATATTAACTTAATAACTTAAATACAGAACTTAAGAACATTAACTTAAGAAGATAATGTCAAAATAGAATAAATAAATTGTATATTTTACGTTTCATATACTATATTATGCAAAAGTGGACCTGGAGATTTATAAATATGATTTTAAGGAAATTTACAGGATACCAACTCCAGATATTTTAAATAAGTTTTAATTATTTCCATGCCTAATCAACATCCTTGATTATATATCTCCTTAAATATTGTGGAGAGAAAATTACCCTCCAAGGCCTCATAGAAAGATATATCATTTTAAAGCAAAGGATGATTTCCGATAAGGGATGTATTTATCAAAACTAACCCCTTTTCCTAATTGGACATCTAGAGAAAGATCTCAACAACTTTTATATCTTATGCTTAAATAAACACAACTTGTTATTTAAATGAAAGTGCAATGTGGTGTACTTAAAACATATAGGGTTTTAGAAAACATTTGTTGAGAAGTCGTTCCAATGTATTATCAATTGAAAATTCCTTATGGTTAAATGTTTAATAAGTCTAACATGCATTATACAAATATCAATATGATCGACATGTACCTAACAGAAATTTACCCCACACTTTTACTATATTCAAAAGTGCAGTTTTATGCTATTATTATCTTTTATTTATGTGGGATTGGAAATTTCCCTCAGTCATATGTTTACCTTTTTCCTCATTTATGCCAAACATGATGATTTTCGCCGAAGAAGGTATTGCAAGGTAACGCTTTATATTTTTCTTTCTTATATTACGTAGTAGTTAAGTTGAATGGTTGGACGTTGGCGTTTTGATTGTGACTGTTCTAATAAAATATGAATGTTGTGAATATGTATTTGAAATCGTAATAGTGTATAGAAATATTGCATAAACCAATTATACCCTAGACATATGCAGAGTGGTTCTATTTATAAGCATAGACCCACATGTTTATAAATTATATCTAATTCATAAGGCATAATATATTTTGCTGCCATGTTATAACATATAAGTTCTTCGACATTTTTCGGGGTACACTAAGATTCATACAATTATTTTTAGGTCATACTTGTAGTTTTCAGTCATTGTCAGCTTTTAGTTAGTTATAATCTTACTTCATGGCTTATGATAAAAATTGTACATAATCGAATTTAGCAATAAGGAAAATATAATTATAGCTGAAAAAGTTTCACATATAATGTAAACTGTAATACAATACTTGAACATCGCAAAAATTGCATAACAACATGTAACTTTAAAATTACTAATGATTTAAAATTTGCCTTAGTGCCATGGGATTCTAGATCATAAACCCGGGGTTTCAAACCGGGACCTAGAATTTGCTGAACGGCAAATAATTAAAATACAGAAGCTTTTGAAGAAAAATATATTGGTCGCATATCACGTATTTATTTATTTCCCAAAACATACTTAAAACATTTCAGCACTATTACAGAACTAATTGCCATATATTTATTACAACTTTGGCTAAGAGAAATCATGATGTGCTGACACGCGCGAATATGCTAAAACTGATATTACAGCATTAATAACATAATTATCTGTTGTAAAAAAATGGAAAATACCTTGCTATTTGCGCGTGTGAATTAGAGAACGTCTCCTTGGCTTACCTTCATATGTTGGTAACAAGGAATTGCTGGATGGAGTATTCTTTATTTCAACATCGTCATTTACAACCAATTTATGCATTTTATATCATGACATTTGGAAACGCTGCTTGTCTTATTGAATGTTTTTCATCACCTCTCTAAATATCGGTGTCTTCTTGCTCCAAATAAACTTTTCTAAGTTCCTCCCGCTCACTTAACCTAAAGATATCTTTTATCTCGCACTGCTGCGTTAGATTTTTTTAATTGGCTCTGAAGCATTCATGGAGCACCATCCAGTTGTCTGTGAATATCCAGACCTGCTCAAAACCACATGATGTTAAAAGTGTTGGAGACTAGACATCAACTCAATTGCCCAGGGAAATTTAGTTTTATTGCCCTGAACTCTGAAATAGTCCATATGCATCACGGTGGCCCTGGGTTGAACATATGCTTTGTAGCAAAGACAATATTATTTTCTATCTATACCACCATAAAACCTAAATTCGCACGTTTTCTGTCATCATACACCAGTTAAGAATGCCATGTATGAATGAAACACAAATTCAAATACTAGAATAGAATATAGAAAAGCTCATCAACAAGTACATTACTCAAAATTAAATGGAAAGAAATATCACTTAGAGGTAATGTTTTAAAAAGTTGTAAATTCCCCCCCATATTTACTTTCAGAGGAAGTTAACTATCAAACTTGCAGTTTGGAAGAAATGGAATAAATCAAAAATTCAACCATTGATATATCAGTAAGTTTTTCATCAAAACTCATCGGATAATTTTAGTCATGGCTCAAGTTTTAATTACTGACAGTTTATTTACTGATGGGTTATGTATATGAAATAAATTTCACATTTTTATAAAACTATCAGTTTTGGGGTATGTAACAATAAGAGTTAATTATGCTCTGTTTGCTGATTATATTTAATATTTCACTTAAATTCTACAAACAGCCGTTGCTTTTATATTCAATTTCCGACAGTCTTTGTTAAACACCAGTTACATAATCGACAACATAAATCTATATTCAAAACTGCCCTCCTTTGCGTAATTCAACGGCGTCTTCTTTCAAAGAAAAGAGTCATATCCCAAAAGTAATGTCCATATAAATTTAATCGTGGCTTAAGTTTAAACAATTGACATTTTTTACTGGTGGGTGGTGTATAAAAGTACATTTTCGCATTTTTATAAAATTATCAGTTTTAGCGAATGTTACAACAAAAGCAATATCCTTCTATGTTTGCTGATTATATTTCATATTTCACTTTACTTCCACAACTCGAGAGCTCAGTAAGCCATAAGAAGGTCTAAAGATGAATCTATGAGATTGGTTCAAAATTCAACCAATAAGGAGAAGGTGATGTTGCATCGCCCTGAGGTCAATCAATGATAGGGGAAGAGGCGTATCAGACCTCAGGCAAAAAGAGGTGGCAACCGACAGAAGACTTTACAGATTCAGATATGTAAAATACAGAGGAGAATAGTTGTAAAAGATAGGAGATAACAACAAAAGTTGGAGATCACCATTAGAATCGGGATTCAGACATGCATTAAGTTCAGCACAGGTGCATAAAGAGATGCGTCAAGGTTCTCATACAGTGCGGTCAGAATAGATATGCATTAAGTTCCAAACAGAGGCAGACAGGTGAAACAGGCGAGATGCGGAAATGCATCAATAACAGGCCGTGATCACCTAGAGAGGGTGAAACAAATAAATGTTAATTATCAATTTAATGCAGGCCAAACGTATAAAGACAACGATACGGTATATGCAAATGAGATTATATAAGGTCATAGTCCGTTTAGGAATTTTAGTATGCCTGGTCTCACATGCCCAGTCTCCTCCTTAAACAATAATAAGTATACTTGTTGTAACCTAATTATGATTATAAGGTGCTTAATAAATATATACTTTGAAGTTAAAAATGGGTAAAGTTAATTGTTTAGTTTTATGTTAATATATTTTATCCCAGGAACTCGTACTAAATATTCAGTGGTGGGTTATTAGTGGTATTTCAAACTATCAACGAAATGCATTTAACTAAATTCAGTAATATTTTCTAAATTAGCAACGCAACACCCGTTATATAATCAACACTATAAATCTATATAGACTGAATTGCCTTCCTCTGCTTAATTCACCGATGTCTTCTTTCAAAGAAAAGGGTTATTTCCTAAAAGTAATGACTTCCTTATAGATCAGCCACTATCCTAATTGGGTTTACTGTTTGGGAAGGAAATGAAGAAAAGAATATGAAGCATATATAGGAACAACTTTTTTGCATCATCCTGAAAGGAGATTTACTCTTTATATGAAATGGCAAAGCAGTGTGATGTATTTCAGTTCGCTTTTGTGTAATATAAATTTAAATTAATGCTTTTGAAATTCGAATATGTTGAGTATTACGGATAAAACATTGGCAATTATTGCAATTTAACTATTGCAGATATTTAAATAAACACGCAGTTTTCATGTTATATTATACTAAATATAGCTTCATACTTTGGTCACACATACTTATCAAACCACATATGTAGCACATATCGAATATTTAAAGTGCCCGTACTCAGAGTGATAATGAGGCAGTTCGTTCGGGCAGAGCCGGGAATCGAATTCGAGTCGTCCGAATGCAATCCCCGTGCCTTAACCACTGTATTGTCTCATCCATTTCTATAGTTTGAAAAAGAATCAGCTTGAGATTTTATGGTACTTTGCGTTTGCTGCCTGTTTTGCTATGAGTTATTTTTACATTTTAATTTTTGCGCGGTTGCAGTTTATTATCTTCTTATACTATACACTCATGTCCAAAAGTTAAGCATAGTTGCTGTTTATGTGAAACTTTCAGGAAATCTACTTAGAAATGGAAAGAAACACGGTATACTGGTGTAATAGGATTAAGAAAGACGAAAACAATGCAAAACAAGAATAATAACGACTTGTATTATCCAAATAAAATGGTTAAAAGAAAAGGGTCACAATATGAGTGTCAACATCAGTGAAACAGAATGATTAAAACAATGGGATGCTGCAGTTTAATACAGTGTGGGGGAAGCCACGGAAACTGCACAACGATTTCCCTAACTTTCGATGAGGATTTAGTTTAGTTGTGTGCTCAAAAAGTTCCTAGCCTCAAGGAGAACAGTTTTCAATCCCGGAACGGAGCTTGGTGGGTAGCGGAGGGCTGTAAGACGCCTCCCGAGCTTATCCCGCACATGTTATATTGCATTCAGTTCAGGATAGTTGGCAGGTCACAGCATGTTCTGGACATCTTCAGTTTGAAGGAAGACGTCGACCAAGACCGCACTGTGAGGAGGCGCTATATCATCCATGCCTATGAAATCAGGACCACCAGCACCTCAAAACTATCGAATGGCAGGTTCAAGGATTTCGTATCTATATCTTTGACCAGTAACCGACCCTGTGTCAAAGATGTGGCTGTCATGCGGCCGTCCATCATGATGCCTGTCCAGACCATGACTGCCCCAAATGGAAAACAATGTTTTTCCATGATGTTTCCCGGGTGAAAACGCTCTCCATGTTATCTTAAAATCGTGGTACTACGAGAATCAGTTTGCAGGCTAAAACCTGGACTCGTCACTGAACATGATATTGCCCCACGGTTGTCCACTCCACTGCCGATGTTCCAAACTCCACTGTAAACGAGCGCGTTTCTGTGCACACGTCAGTGGGATGCAAACTGCTGATCGTCTGGCATAGAGACCAACGTGTCTTAGTCTCATGTAAACAATTTGTCTCGAAACAGTGACTCCTGTGGCGGCTGCCAGGGCGCGAACCCAGTTGTCTGGCAGAATGGTTTCTCTGACGTCGCGCAGTTATCACCAAATATCGGTCTTGCCGAGCGGTTGTTACCCTTTGTCGACCTGGTATTTGTCATCGAGTAGCATCTCCAGTTGCTTGGAACTTCTGCCACAGCCTGAATATCACACACTGAGGCACATTCAGTTTTCGAGACGATTCGGTTAGGGATTGACCGGATTCCAGCATTCCAATAATTTGTCCCTTCAAAAACATCTCCAGTTGGAATCTCTGTGACATTTTTCGTCCTTTTCGATTGTTAGCAATGCTCCACACCACAGCAATTGCAAAATTCTGCCTCAACTGACCATACCGCTCGAGGTCGTTTTATAATCATCCCGGCGTGTGCTGGTGCTTTGTCCATGTCGACGTCGACTGAACTGTTTTGCATATGCAAAATGATTTACCTCCGTCCCAAGATATTTAACAACTGATTGTGAAGCATTGTAACCATATTAATTCTGAATTTTGCGCATTTTACGAATTATGCTTAACTGTTGAACATGAATGTAGATACGGGGAATTATACATAATAATAATATATGCTAAATAAAATATGTTCTAAAACAGTAATTTTCGTATAAAACATATTTTCTGTATAAAATATGCAGTATTAAATACATTTGCATTAAAAGCATAAATATGTTTTCCTGATACCTTGCTATAAAACTATATGCAAAAGTAATTAGATATAATGAGAAATTCTGTAATATATACTAACCATAAAATGTTTTCAGTTTGTTTCAAATATTAAATGTACCTAGATAAAAATTCATTCAAATGATCAAATAAACTCTGAAATATATATGCAAACGCAGTGATAAGGATTGTTTAGGAAACATTGAATTTCCCTTCTTCTGTGTAAACTATACTAGAATCATAAAAGGGAAAATCCTTCCACCTAAAATGTGAAATTTCACAGTGGTGGTACTATAAAGTTTGTTAAAACAGAAGTAAAACAAATAACACAGAGAAAATATAGTAAAGAAGAACAAGAAATTAGATGTAGAAAGGAAAAAGAAACATAAGTAATTTAAACAGGCACATAAAATTGAATAATATGTTGTTGTAATAATATATTGCAATGTGTAGGGAAAGTATTGGAATCATACTAAAAATCACAATTCGAGTTTACGACGGATCTACACGTTTTGGGGCCTCTAGAACACGAAAAAACTATTTTTAACATGACGTCTGTGAGTGTGTCTGTGTAATGTATTTTTCCGCTCTAACTTAAAAACTATTGAACCAAATTTCATAAAATTTGGTAGGTAAGTTCCTTGTGGGTGATCCTGGTGCTGATTAGATTTTGCAACGGTTCGGTCTGAAAAAACCTGCATTTTTTTAAATGGTCAACAAAAATCGATGTACCCACTCTAGATAAAAAACTAATTGGCCAAATTTCATAAAACTGTTGGTCACTTATAATGTATCTGGTGCTAATTTGATTTTGGTACGATTATAAATGTTATTACCTGCATTATTTTTACAAAATGTCTCACAAAAATCTCTAAAGTCTAAAATAAAATACTACGTGTGCTCAAATGTATCAATAAAATACGAGTTCTATACGCAATTTTTAGCAAGGAAAAGTATAAGATAAACCCAATTAGTCTAGGACTATCCGTTCTCGAGATATTTCAGTTGTTTTGCATTATTGTTACGCCGCTTTTGAAAAAAGTTCCAGTTACCAAATAAGAACAAAAAATGTTTGAATTCAGTGTTATTTTTTGCAATTAAACTAAATTTAAGGAATTATTAAAGAAATAAGAAGGAAATGAATTTGACTCTGCAGGGAAAGTCATTTGATGCTCACGTCAGATTTTTTTTTACCTTATTTACACGATTTTCTTGATGTTTCTTATTTATTTCTATTAGGCCAAACTAAACGGCATCACTAATGTGGTAGCTTTGCTTGTAATCAATAATGAAAGGCGTCACAATGTAAAATACAGAAAAAATCGAGATAAATCAGCATACGTACATTTCACAAATTACTTTGGATTTAAATTTTCAGTTAATAATGTCTGGAACCAAAAGCCCAAATAAGCACACAATTATATCGGCCCAAACTGAGATTGCTAATCCCCAATATAGTAGCCCCACCTAGTGTGACGAAAGGGAAATAAAACTAGAAAAATAGAAAAAAAGAAAATATGTCCAAGAAAAGTAAAAAATAAAAATATAAGGCAGAAATTAATAATTCAAAGAAACAAAAAAATAGATGTGGTCATGCTGCATTTCGACAAAACATGGAGTGATTGACAAATCGCTAACTGGATTGCTAGATTTTTTACTAATATAAAAATATTCAGATGCCAGATTTCAGAAATTGTATGTTTGTTATTAACACTTTACAACATAGTTGAAAAGTGTTTATGATTTTGTTCATTAACACTTTATAGCATAGTTGAAAAGTGTGTATGACTTTGTTCATTCTGTCTGTCTGTCTGTCGGTTAGCACGATAACTGCCGTAAAAATGACGTTATCAAAATGAAATTTTAGTATGTTTTCAGACGGTCTGTGGGACTTATGGGAATATAAATAAATAATATCAACCAATTAGTTTTTTATTGAACCCGGGTTGAAAAAATGAAATACATTGAACCCTATGGGTTTAACCTAATTTTTCAAACCTAATTTTTCAAACATTTTTTAGACAAATTTAAAATTCACAAATTGCTTCGAAATTTTTAGGAAATATTCACATTATCCCATAAAATATATATAAAAAATTCAGTAAAATACGTTAAGTAGTTTTTTAATTAAAATTTATTTAATATAGGGAAAAAAAACAAATTCAATTAAATTCTGACTTTTGGGATATCCTCCAGAAAGAAAAAAGAGGTATATTATATAATAAATATCTTTGCAAGAATTTAATCAGTTTGTATATGAGAGAGGCTTAACATTTTAAAATAAATTTGGTAGATAACAATTTTTCAATTTTTTTTTAATTGCATATAACTCTTTATGATATACTTATTTGACGGCATTTTTAATGCACTTTCGTCCGTCTTAGAGAGTTAAAATTTGGTACACAGCTTAATTTTGTTGAACATTTTATTTCACAAAAATTTGGTAGATCTTTCAATATAGATCATACATTTTTTTCGAAATGGCCTGCAAATAATCCCTGTTTGCTTCCATAAATCATTGTTGCAATATTGTTAAAAATTCTGATGTGGGCAGCACATGTCTTTCCCTACAGACTTATATTCACGTTCTCTTTATTTCTTTAATAATAATTTGAGTTTATCTGCACAAAATATCAGCCATAAGTATTTTAAATGACATTGAATTTGCACATTAAACTTAAATTAGGTTCTCATTTGATAGCTGGGCTTATTCTCAAAGGTGGCGTAGCGAAAACGAGAAAAAACGGCTAGTCTTAGAGTAATGGGGTTAGTCTTATTCTTTTTGTTGTCAAAAATCACGTACAAAATAGGAATTTAATTGATATAATTGAGCACATGTAGTCCTTTATTTTTATATTTACGTTGGTTATTAATTTTTACGGGCCAGTTCGCAAAAATAGAACGTTCCTTTTTCCTGAATCCTACTAGAATAACCTAAAAATGATTTATGTACCAAATTTTGTTAAATTTGGTATATAAATCACTTGTAGGTCATTGAAATATTATACACCAAATTTTGTTAAATTTGTTCCATTAGTTTTTAGCTAAAGTGGATAAAGGCAATTTCTGCCGGCCATTTCGCAAAGAAGGCATATTCTTTTATTACGAATCGTACTATAATCTAATGAACATCAGGATTTCCCACAAAAAACATACCTACCAAATTTTATGAAATTCGGTCCATTAGTTTTTCAATTAGAGTGGATGTAATATCCTCACAGACACACAGAAACATACACAGATACACTCTTACACACACAGACGTCTTCATAAAATTAGTTTTTTCGTGTTCTAGAAGTCACAAAACGTTCGAATTCCGATCTTCGGCACGATTCAAATACTTTGAATACATACACACACATATATTATCTGCGTATCTGTGTATTATCTGTGTATCTAAATCTTGCTATCTGTGTATCTAAATCTTGCCTACGCAATTACAATAGTTGTGATTTAAATTATCCCTAAACTTTTATTATTTCTTCAACGAAGCCTAATTTTAACTTATGCAGAATGCAAATATCTGAAGCGATTGTAAGGTGAGTTACATAAGAATTGCTGAATTTTTTTCACACAAAATTATTTAGCTCTGGAGTCTGGAATGCAAGTTATATGAATGAAGTATTCATTGATTTTGCATAGAAAATCAGATGATTTATATTTCGATACAGTTTTAAATATTTAAGTATAATAAATTACTGTAGTACTTTGATAATGTAAAAGATATCACCACTGAATGTATCGCAATTTAAAAATGTTTAAATGAAATTGCATTTCAGTTGGAAAGTGTTGCATTATCAATGCTTATGCAAGATTGATATTTCTTGTTATTTTATACGCTGAAATTTCTATCATGTTTTCTTTATTTACTATTGCTCAAACTCACATTATGTATTCATTTTCAGTATACTGTCTGAAATAGAAAATACTTAACACTGAAATATACCGACCTTAAAAAGTCATAAAGTGCTTACTCTTGAAAATGTACATTCAACTATTTTTTCTCGTCCTGTAACAACGACCAATACAAACACCTAATCGGAGTCAAAAACTATATCTGTCATAAATACTGTATTAATACGTAAGTTTCTGAATTATTGATTGCAAAATAAATAGAATACCAAAATACGTCTTGTTAACGCGAAAAAGCTTTTAGTCCCAATATCGATCGTGTTCTTCAAACTGTGTTTTTTTTATGCCACATATATTAATGAGTCGCAGAAATTTTGTCATACATGGTAACTTCATGTAACGTTTGGCTTGTTATTTTCCATTAGCGGTAGCTGTAATGTACAAAAAAGTTGTTTTATGATCTAAAACTTCAAATTGTTTTCTCCTAAATTAGCGAACTTGTTCAAAATATTGGTTAAAAGCTAATAAATATCTTCTGGGAGGTTATTAGTAAGGATATTTCGGATGCTAGTTAAATGGTAAAATGACATTTTGTTCTTTTTGGATTTAGAAGTTGCCTGCCATTGTATTGTGCATGATATTTTAATTTTTCTGTTTAGTTATTCTTAATGTAATGGATTGGGAAGAAAATTCAGTTTTGCATTGGCGTTTTGCTTTTCACAATTACCGTCAAAGCTTAAAAAAAGCTTATGTGGGAAACTAATAGTTTTCACTGCAATGAATTTACTGCATTCAAGGTGAAAAAATGATGTATAAGATCCATGGCGCAATGTTTATAATGCTAAATTGTACATTCGGTGCTTTAATGGATGACAATATTTAAAGCTCTTTCGAAATACTCAATTTACTTATATTTTGAACAGCTTCAAAATGCCAATTATTAATATTGATAGCATAGCATCCCCAATAAGCAGGGTAGGCCATATATATTAAAATATTTTGATAATTAATTCATGAATTTGGCATTACTTTTGTTAAATTAAGATCATTTTTTGCAAATTTAACGATATTTTCGTCAAACTGAGGATATCGATACTTCCCGAAGTTACTGGCTGATTTCGCGAAATTTATCATCAAGCGTTAGAAATAGACGGAGAGTAAAACATATAGAGTGTTTACATTCTACAGGGCCATTATATGAAGAGATCACGTGACTACTATATGAAGAGAGCACGTGACCATTATATGAAAAAATCGCGGGACCCACTTCAAAATAAAATATGGAATCCATCTTGTGTCAAAATCGTGATTTTTAAAATTCTTTGTAATTTATATTTAGTGTTGTATTCATCCTAAAACCGCTTTATTTTAATTTAATTTCTGTGCGTCAATATTCTAAAACAACGCAAATAAAATATATCTGAGTTTAAATGATCATCAAACTTTGATTATTTTTACAACGAAGCCTATTTTTCACTTATGGAGATTGTAAACACATTAAGCTGGAAGATAAGTTGTATAAGAATTTCTGAATTTCTTCAACGCAAAATTATTTAGCGCTGGAGTCCGCAATATAGTTGATATGAAACAGTTATTGATTTTACATAGGGAACAAAGGGATGATTTTATAGCAGACTTTTTAATGAAGTTTCAAACACATAGTTAAATTACTTTTACCTCATCGGTTTTAAGTTTTTAAGTAAAATAAATTATTGTAGTATTGTGATGAATGAAAGGAATAGAATAAAAGTTTATGAATGAAATGTGTACTGATTTTTTATAGAGAGCCAGGAGATTTATATTTCAATGACATTCTTTGAATAAAGTTCGTGTGTTTCGAAGAAGTATTCAAATATAATAACTGATTGTAGCATTGTAATAATTTTAACAAGACAGAATTTTATTATAAGGAAAATATTAGTTCGTAGTGGTAGCAATCAATATATAGTATTATTTCAAATTTAATTTAAAATACTTGTTATAACATTTAATATTGTTTGTTCCACATGTTGAAATAAATTGTTTCAAAATAACAAATGAAATTACCTTACATATCATTCGTGCTTAATGTAATTTTATTATTTCAGGTAAGACACCAACAGTTTATGGCCAACAATTTTTCTTATAAAGATGTGTAAGAAAGCTGGGTAATATTTTCAAAAATATCTGACATATTTCATATATTTTTGTACAATTTTCATAACATGGTTATTTATAAAATGTTAAACTATTTCAAAATGTGTTCCAAATTATAGACGATGCCATTCATTTTGAAAATTATATATGAGATCATCCATGTAATATTTTTATAAAAATATTAAAAATAAAATCAAAAAGTATTTTATAGTACTACATTTTTCACATGGCCCTACGTAACAAAATGTTGCATGGCCTAATCATATAAAATTAGAATAGTGTTTCTTATTATTAAGAACTATGAATACTCCTTCAGCTTGCAGATTAAAAATAAACTTCAGATCTGACAAATTTATACATTCCTTTGTTTTATCCAGGATGCAATCCTAAGTTCAAAACTGCCGCCATTAAACCCATGAGTTTTGATACGTATCAAATATCTCAAAACCTCATGTTGTTGTTGTTGAGACCCAGGTCGTTCGACCTACCAGAAAGGTGTAAGGTAACTGTTTGGACGGCCGGCAAGAGCCACCCAATTTAGACCGGAACCCAGTGGGGGAGGCATCCACAGGGACCGTACCCCCTTTCCCCTACCACCAACCTCTCGAAAGGACTTACGGACCCACATGTATTTTATGTATATTTCACCAATATGAACAAAATAACCGGAGTTAAATCATGGATCCTTTTGATTCTTTTGATTTTGACTTCACAAATGTAGAAAACTACGGAAAATTAAACTACTGCCAGATATGTTAAATCAGCAGAATGAGCCTGTCATACAAAAAATAAGTATAACGTGCTTAGACTTCAATCTCCATTTGCAATGCAGAATAGGCTGATAATGAGAACACAAGTAATAAAAAAATCTGAAGAAATTTGAATCATAAGTAGCTGTATGACTAACTTGCAACATTTAACTATTACGTAAATGTATAGTTTAAAAGGAATCTGTAAGTTATTGCTTTGAAGTGAAACGTTTGTAAGTTTGTCAAATTTGGTTTAGCACTGGTAAAATATGAATTCAAAAGGATTTTTTGAAGACATGCATAAGTATATGATTTGTTCAAATTATGTTATTTTATTTTTTTCAGCTTTCCTGCGAATCCTTATAGGATAGTATATGAATAAATCCAAATATTAGTGCAACAGCTTTTCTTCCATTAGACGCAGAATATGACGATTTTGCGCATTATTTGACTTCTAACCATTGTTATAAATTCTATCCTTCTCTTACTTAGTTTTATTTCTCATAGATTGCTGTTCCATCACTCCATACATTTTTTCTTAATAACTTGCACTGTAATTTTCATTGCATATACTGTATTTCTTATTGTATTTTAATATCTAGTCATCTTAGGATATTTTACAAAATCTCGTTTTGTTCATTGATAGTTCCTGCAGCTTAATATATATATTCAAACTTGCTTTGCAGTTGGTTGTTTTCCTTTTCCACAGCTTATATTTAACACCTCAAACTACACTGTTTCAGTCTTCACTTCAACCAACACTGGTATAATTGTTTAGCAATAAAAGTATGAATACTTACATAAAAACCACAAATTTACACAAACATCTTCTTTTATTATGTAAAATCTCATGAAATAGTTTTTAATAGTTTCTACTTTTTATTTTCAAGTTAGTAAAATTTTGGAAACGCCCACACATTTGATGTAACGACTAATTTGTGTTGATTTATGCTATTTTAATACCATGTACATTCATAGAGTTATCCAAATTACGCCTCAAATTACAACCTCGGCTATAAAATACCTATTATCCGACAAAAACCATATTTTTTCATAGGAAATAATATAATGCGAAATATTTAAAAATACACCATGCAAAACTATGATAAACATTACAGCGGAGCATATAAGGCCGATTGTGATATATTACCACTGAATGTATCGCATTTTAAGGATGTTTAAATAAAATTAAATTTGGAAAGTACTTCATAATCAATTCTTTATGTACGATTGATCTTTCTTGTGATTTTTTTACACTTTTCGTTGTTGCTTAAGCCTGTGAGAAATAAACCACGGTGATAGTTTCCATTTAAATTCATATCTCAAACCTGCGATTTGCAAAATTGTCCAATACGTTCAATAAACTCCCACAAAACTCAGTGTTGAGTAAGCCTGTGATAAATAAACCATGGTGATAGTTTCCATTTAAATTCATATCTCAAACCTGCGATTTTCAAAAGTGTCTAATACGTTCAATAAACTCCCACAAAACTCAGTGTTGAGTAAGCCTGTGAGAAATAAACCATGGTGAAAGTTTCCATTTAAATTCATATCTCAAACCTGCGATTTTCAAAAGTGTCTAATACGTTCAATAAACTCCCATAAAACTCAGAAATTTAATTGACTTTCACGTTTTAAACCAACAATGTCCAAACTTTTTCGGTGTGAATCATGGACTTAGAGAGTAGAACTTCTAGGAAAAAGTGTCGTTTTTCACTAATATCTCGAGAGGAACTGGTCGTAGAAACTCGACACATGACCTATGATTTTGTGGGATGATTTCAAAACTACCAAGACAAATTTCATTAAATTCGGTTTAGCCGTTCTCCAGTTATGGTGGATCATACATACACTTTTCTTCTTTAGATAGATATAGATATAGATATCGACTTATAAAGTGTCATAGTGGTAAGTGAATAACCTCCATATCACACATATTCATGTATAAACATATAAATATATTTTCCGAAAGTATCTATAAGAAGTTATTAACGTAAACTTATTTTTATCTTACAATGTAGAAATCGAAAACATTCCAGAAAACATTACATCTTCAACATACAATAGCACGAAAAATTAAAGAAATATTTGTTATTTCCAACTAACAGTTAATAAGAATCTGTAAATGCTAAAATCCTCCTTTATAGACTACTCAAAGCTTCATATCTTTAATCCTTTATCAGCCATAAAGTCACGAAGAAAATTTTGACAAATATTCACTGGTTCAAAAATAATCACATTCTTCGAATAAATCTACTGCAAATAAGGGCTCTAGAATGTATGCCCTTCTTCCTTTAGGCGACGAATAATGTTTCTAATGTACGGGAATAACCGTGTGACCCCAGGGAACTCAGCAACTCCGACAAACGGGAAATACGACATTGAAGCCTAATTTAAAATTATGGGAAAACGTGGTGTATTTTCTGAAAGTTGTGAAGCATTTTTATGTAATAATAATGAATTATGTAATGTAAAAAATTTCGAATAGGTCGTTGAAAAGAAATATATATATATATATATTTATATTAAGGCATTTGGTTTAGTATAGGTTCTTGTACAACAATAAAATTGGTTTATATGCTGAATAAAATATGTTATTTATGTCAAATACTTGTTGATATATACATGTATATATATATATATATATATATATATATATATATATATATATATATATATATATATATATATATAAAATAGTAAATAATATTATAAAATAGTAATATAAAATGGTAATGTAATATTAAAATAGTAAATCCAATAGTAGAATGGAAAAAGTATCTCATACACAAACTTAATGTTATGCCCACAGAATACAATGAAATAAAATGAAACTCAACAATAAAGAGGACATTATAATACATATTGCAGTTCAGAAAGCTAAATATAATCAACAAATGTCAATGGAGAGGATTCGAAGAACGGAATAACAAAATAATCAAGCATTAACGCTTGCACGTGGAAGAGCTCTAGGCTTAAGAAAAGTTCATTTCGAAAAAATATTTATCAAGTCCTAATATTTTAAACGAAATGAACACAACAATGCTTGTTTCTGAAACACAAGATAGATTTTATCTATAAACAAGTGTTATTAGGACGACAAGCATAAAGATTAAAAAATTGAAGGGAAACATACAAACATTAAAATACACATCAAATGTACAATCGTGACGAGCCAAAAATGACTAGACCAATGTTGCCAGCCGTTAAAGAGTAAAGAAGTGATTTACTGTTGCCAAAGTTATATATATATATATATATATATATATATATATGTATATCATCTTTTATCTTGAGCTAGTTATTATATTATTATCGCCTTTTCTCATTTTTGCCGTGTTTTCTTTTTTTTAACACTTTACAACAAAGTTGAAAAGTGTTTATGACTTTGTTCATTCTGTCTGTCTGTCTGTCTGTCTGCCTGTCTGTCTGCCCGTTAGCACGATAACTGCCGTAAAAATGACTTAATCAAAATGAAATTTTAGTATGTTGTTCAGACGGTCTGTAGGACCTATGGGAATATAAATGAATAATATCACCCAATTAGTTTTGGATTGAACCCGGGTCGAAAAAATGAAATACATTGAGCCCTATGGGACCCAATTTTTCAAACATTTTTTAAGCAAATTTAAAATTCACAAATTGCTTCGAAAATTTTAGATCATACTTAAATTGTTCCATAAAATGTATAAAAAAAAATTCAGCGAAATATATTTAGTAGTTTTTTAAATAAAAATTAAAATAATAATTACACCTCTTATATGAAACGATCCCGTGACCATGATATGAAACGATCACATGACCCACTTCAAAATGATATATGGCATCCATTTTGTTTCAAAATCGTGATTTTTTTAAGTTCTTTTTAATTCATATTGAGTGTTGTATCCGTCCTAAAACTACTTCATTTTTGCTTAAATTCTATGCATCTACATACTGAAACAACGCAAAGACAATATATTTGAGTTTAAATGCTCATCTAAATTTGATTATTTCTACAACTAAGCTTTTTTTCACCTATGTAAAATGTAAACAGCAAAATATATAGAATGAGTTGTATTAGAATTCCAGTATTTTTTTAACACAAAATAATTTAGTCCATGGAGTCTGCATGTCTGATATGAATGAAATATTAATTGATTTCATAAAGAGAAGGAAGATTTTTTTCGATGAAGTTTCAAGAATAGAGTTTAATTTTTTGTAGCTCCATGGTCTTAAACAAAATGTTTAAATAAAATAAATTATTATAGTATTGTGATGAATGAATTGAATGGGAGAAAGTTATGAATGAAATCCTGTTTTTATAGAGAAATCTAGGCGTGTTATTTTTCTATGACGTCATTTGAATTAATTTCAGTTGTTTTCGATGAAGTTTTCAAATATAATAAATTATCGTACTATTATGATAATTCTAAAACTATTACCGAGGAATGTATAACATTTTAGATATGTTTAAACCAGGCAATTTATATTTCAATGCCGTCATTTGAATGAAGCTCATTTTTTCGATGAAGGTTTTCAAATATAATAAATTAATGCAGTATTGTGATAAGTTTCAAAATATTACCGAGGAATGTATTGAATTTTAGACTTGTTTAAATAAATTTGCATTGAAGTTGGAAAGTGTTTCATAATCAATGCTTTAAGCATGATTGATCTTTCTTGTTTGCTCATACAGTAGTTTATGCATAATTTACGATTAAAATCCTTCATTTTATATATATATATTTATATATATATATATATATATATATATTTATTCTTCATGTAATTTTTGACAACACAACGAATAAGACTAACTCCATGACTCTAGATTGAACTGACCTTGATTGAACTGACCTTGATTTTAATATTTAATTTTGAAAAGCTGAAGACATTAAAGGTAATTAAATTGCCAAATGAAGCAAAAATGCAGGGTGGAAGTGCAAATTTGATATAATAAAAGAATCCATTAAAGTTTCTGTGTCATATTTTGCATCTAAACTCAATTTAATGAGTCATGACCTAAAAAATAAGAAAATGAATTTGAATATGTAGGTAATGTCATATGCTGCCCACATCAGATTATTGTTATTTTTTTTACATAATAAAAACTTAAATGAATTTGGGGTTTCTAAAAATCAATAATGACTACTTAGGTCTAAATAGAATGGATGGAATATATACTAATTCAGTACCAATTACTTGTACCAACAGGCAAGTTTATAGATTAACTTGAATCTAAAATTTCGTCAGATATATAAGTTTAATTTATATATCGCTAAGCAAGTTAGCAAAATGATTCGATATTGTAAAGATTGGAGTATCGAGATTTAATTGTAACGAAGCTATAAACACTTAGAGAGTAATTTATATCGCTTTAAAAGCCTGTAATCAAAATAAATGAGCCTGAAACAAATCGAACAAATTTATTGAAATGTATTGGAGATTTGTTATACAAAATATTATTCACGACGAACTATTTCTGCTCTTTTGGACTGGAGCCACCACTGATTTTATATTAATATCTCGTAAGCTACTGGCTTTAGAGAATCAAAGCATGTACTAAATTTTAAGTGCTAAGGTTGCATGCAGAATTTCATGAACAGTCGTTCTCCCTGACGAAAAGAAAAACACACAAACAAACAAACACAAACATATTACTTCCCTTATTTACATAATGTATAAGGAAAGTATTGTGACGGGGTCGAAAATTCGAATTCGAGTTTTCGACGGGAGAGCACGTTTCAAGCATCCCTGATTACGAATCCAACATTTTTGAAGTGATGTCTGTGTGTGTGTGTGTGTGTCAGAGAGTCTGTGGAGACGATAACTGACGAACGAATGGGTCGATTCGTACGAAATTTGGTACAAAAATTATAATCTGTAAACACTGGAAGCTTATTGTTTTTAAACGCAATCGAATGTCCAGAACCTTCCTAAATTATCGAGTGAAATTTTGAAAAAAAATCGACAAAAAATCAAAACCGCTAATAAAGTTACGCAAATAGACATTTCTTATGTAATTTTTCATTAAAAAACGATTAACTTAAATTTTAGAATGCTAACATGAACCGTTCTCGAGATATTGCACATTTTTCAAAAAAGTTATCAAAATGTCATATAAAATAAAAAAAATATATTTCCTACTGAGAAACATGTTCACTTTTCATATGTAATACCATGCGCAAAATTGGGTGACATCATTCTCGTAGATCTAGCTCGTTTCATTCATGAGAAAAGATACTTCGAGTAATACTTTTGTATTTGAACGCCAATAGTCATTTATCTACTATAAGAATAACTTAGTTCTCCATCAGTAAAGCTTGGCGATATTTTGGCGACGAATTTGGCAGAATGTCGCCAACTTTGCTACTTTTTGAAATGTTGTCAAATTAACGAAAATCTCGCCAAATGGATCAAAATGACGCTAAATCAATGAAAATGACGATTGTCGAAAATTCAATATCTTGGAAAGAATATAAGTATCTACTATAAAAAAAAAAACATTTTTTTTACTGTAAAAGTAGTAAATTCATTGCATTATATAAGGAAAGCCATTTGTTGCCCACATCAGATTTTTTTAAGTTTCATTTGTATAGATCATGGATTTTATAAAATTAAAAGAAATAAAGAAAAACTACTTCTAAACAGATGAATACCAAAACTGGTATTTCTTTACTCTAATACATTTTGTGATACAAATGGACTTGAATATGAACGTAATTGGACATATGAGAAAGTTAATTGGAAAGTCACACTCTAGATATGTCCAATATCATAATTTTTTATAAATTACCGCATTATTTATTGAACTCACAAATAAAATATTAATAATCTCCATCTATGACTAATACTCTTAAATAAACTTTTACTAAGTTAGGACCATACCAGCTCTAAGATTTTCAACATTTTGCAATACTTAGCTTTGTAATTTTACTTGCGGTGGAATCATTGAAATCGAGTTTGGATAAAATATCACTGTCTGGAGAATAATGCCATTATTCAAAACAAAATTTTCGCAAATGTATCTCAGAAGTGCATGTTTCTCATCCTGTCAGCTGCGGATAATGATTTGAGGGCATAACAAAGCGCTTTCAGGTAACGACGGAACTACGACAAACAGGAAGGGAATTGGAGACTGCTTGAAATTTATCTAGAAACTTTCAGGCTAAATATATATCACATTTGTTGCACCATTAAGCGATAAGTAATGGAATATGGAAAGTAAACGAAATATATGGAGTGTAAAGTTGAATTTGGCATTCTCTTACATTCATTTTCCACAGTATTCAGTGTTACTTATAAAACAACTATTACTGTATTGATTAAATTGGTTAGAATGTGGCTCTACTCGATTTTCTCATACCAGAATTCCTTTTTTTTCAGATTTTACAAAAAAAAATGAAAAATCGGTACTTGAATCCAAAATGTTTGAAACTATAGAGTGTTACTCTTCACTTTTCCGGTCCGGTGGTCGAGCGGTCAGGGGCATACGTTTCCGTCTGATCGCTGGATTGCCGGGTTGCGGGTTCGAATCCAGCCAGCGGGCATGGATGTTGTCATGTCGAAGCCAAGTCAGACTTCCAGTCTTCTGGGGGCTTCTATAAAAGCGAAGCTGCAAATATCCCCCCCTTCGCCATGGGATACCCTGGGGGGTCTTGTGGACGTGATGCGTAGGCGCTCCTTCAACACAGGGGAATTAGTACAGACAATCTTCACTTTAAGGGGGACATCACCTTGGGGGGGTGCTTGAAAAAATTTTTCGTTTTATACCATACATGAAATTGTCCCCCCCGGGGAGGGACAATTTCTAGTAACTTGCTTCGGGGGGTACATTGTCATGTATGGTGCTAATCGAAATGACGTCACCAACACTAAGACTACATAATGACCTCACGAACACTAAGACTAATGCCGTGACGTACAAAAATTTGTATCGCTGCTATTTTGCACGACAATGATTGAAACTATTAAGTGTCATGATCATTGAACCTATAAATAAATCCTTTTATGCATGATTATGCATATTATGTTAGTTCTAATTTTAAAAACATTCTTTCTAGTTCTAGATATTTTGATAAAATATTTTTTCTTCTAAAGATTCCATACTCATTATTTTAAATGATTTCTTATTTATTCCCTGAACGTCTTTTTTTTTCAAGTTGGTAACAGCTTAGTAACTCCGATAGAAACATTTGGTTTATCAGGTATTAAAAAACTAATTTAGTACTAGTAATATTCATAGCGTAGTGGGCATCATTAGTTTCTTTCCTATACTATGGATTGCCATTATTGTTCTGGTAATTATTCCATTAAAACATATTGCTTAAAATTAAAAAATAAATATATTTACGCAGATTACTAAATAGTAGGCTTGAAATTGTTTTAACCTTTTCTTTGTTATCAGATGGGAAATCAAGAATATTTGGTTTTGAAATATACGAGTACAAATCATTTCTAAAGTGTAAAATAATATTTACTTTTTTTTAACGTGCAATTTAGTGATATATTTTCAAGCTAATTTTGAGAAATATTCTTTTAAAACGAAGGGAATTGGCGAGTTTTTAGGAAACAAAACAACGCAACACATATTTACAAATTGAACTATTTTAAACTATAGTATTACTACATAATTTACTTTAAACTATAGTATGACTGTAGAAACTACTTTAAACTGCATTATGACTGAATAATCTACTTTAAACTGTATACTGTAGAATCTACTTTAAACTGTAGTCTGACTATAGAATCTACTTTAGAGCAGAATCTACTTTAAACTATAACAAGCGTAAAAGTAAGTGGATGTTGTATGCATAAAGAGTACAAAAGAGTGTCAAAATAATCCACTCCAGTTGCATCCGTGAGATAAAAGCATCCAGGAAAGATTGTCTGTGGGTTCTCTTGCACTGATGAAGGAGACCAACGTATCCTCAAAACAGCTGTATGTTGAATTATTGTTTTATTTGTGTTTATTTGCGTTGCTCTAGGTTTCTTTATTGCT
Source organism: Amaurobius ferox (assembly GCA_951213105.1). NCBI lineage: Eukaryota > Metazoa > Arthropoda > Arachnida > Araneae > Amaurobiidae > Amaurobius > Amaurobius ferox. Next base: position 42,243,017 of record OX578146.1, read on the forward strand.
TTCTGTTTATTGCTTCTTACTAGGTATCCCAATATCTGATTCCTACAGGACAGCTGGTTGAATTTGCTTCCAGTGTACCATGAAACATATTCGCATATATTGACTTATTGCAATAATTAAACTGCTAAGGCAAATTTTACACCCCCCTTCATAAGTTATAAATAGTCCCTTTTTTTCGCAACTACTGCTAAGCATTTAAAAAAATTAAAACTTTAGACAAAAGCGGATCAATCTCGCGCAAAGCTTTGTACTAGTTTCCTATTACTTGGGGGTAAAATTGCCGAGAAAGAGTTCTGAAAAATGCTTTCTTCCTCGAAAATAATTGCATTCTTCAAGGGATTTTATCGAAAATAAGGTTCTCAGTGGATGTCCCCATTCCTGTCGGTTGCGGATATGGCTTATAAAGCCTCCAGGAATTACCAGAGCTGCGACGAACAGGAATAATACTTGAAATTTATTGACAAGCTTAGTTGCGTATTAGAGGATAGGACTGATGCATTTTCGGGAGAGAAATGTGTCATAAGGTAATATTGTCCTTATCAAAAATTACCAGTATAGGACTTACCTATGATGCCGTCGCTAAGGGTGGAGCATGTAATCTCCCGGTCCTCAAGCTCGGATATGAACACACAAAACATAAAGAAATACTCATGCTTAATTGCTCAATTATTTTTAATATTTTGCTTAATATATATCCACTATAATCTGGAGTAATTATATTATGATTAAATCAATTATTTAAAGACACATAATACTAACAATATTACATTAATATATATTTACACACATAAAACACATTGACTTAAATTTCTTAAATAACAGTTTCCTTTAAACAATCTATGAAGAATAATTCTTATAGTTCAATATTTACGAACTCGTTCATATGATCTACTCATACGAACTGGTAGTTAATTATCTTAATAATCGTTAAAGGTGTGCCTTCCGTGCTAATAGTAACTATTGAAAATCGGTTACCTCTACTCTTTGTTACGTGCATATTCGTGCCATCTCAATGATGTAGGAACATCGTTGCACTTCTCGTACTTGCACACGCTACCATTCTATTGCTCACAATCTACAGACACTTTTCACAAAACCAAAAACATGATGCTGACTCGTTCGAAAGTTTTACGTCGACTAAAAAACTCAGGTGCGTCTAGGAAGCTGTCGAAATTGCATCTGTGGAAAGTTCTAGAACATTCTCTCAAACCTTTTTCTTTTCAGATTGTAGTGTCGTTGTTGATTCGTTGAAGTGACGAAGGGGATGCGCTGCTTATTTATGTTTGTATTGCCATTGGCTCCTTCTGCAGCATTTAAATAGCTCATTAGCTAGGTTGGCCTCCGTAATTTGAATTACGAAATGTCGTGCATGCCGTACGACATTTATCCCCCTCTGCATGAGATTAAATCTAGAATACGGTACAAAGCATATGCACTGAGAAAAATTGTCACAGGAAGTCACTAGTATCGTGTCCCACTGATACATCTATAAGAACTTGATGCACTGTTGTACTGAAGCACTAGAAACATATTGAGGTACCCTTGTCTGATACACTGCAAAGATATCTGTCACTAAAATGTTTATCACCGTACAAAAACACAATATTGTCACATTGGAAGTATCTTACCAGCACGGAAGACACATAATTGTCACCTGGAAGGCACACTATTATCTGTGGGAAGGCACACTATTGATTTAAACCACATAGTCATTATAATACTGAATAATGTTCTGTATAAAATACATTGTTCTGTGATAATAATCATTGTTCTGTGATATCATTTTCACAGACCTGGTACTTCAATAGCTGTATTGTTATAATGTTTCTACTTATAGTCTATTATAGAGTTCGACTGCAGAACATGTTATTTTTCATTTCAATTTATATACACGTTCACAACATTACATTAAAATATACGCAAATCATTACCTTGATATCTTATCTTCACATACGTAAATAATTTTTTTTACACAATTTTTTAGCTGTATATATTTCTTATTTGTAATACACATACATGTTATATAACTGTTTAAGCGTGTATCAATCATGGGTATTTTGCACATCATAATTATATCATATTACTTCTCGGCATTTAAAATATCAAATCTATATACTCATTTCGCTACTCCAAAATACTGCATCTCCACAATAACAAGTATGCCTTTAAATTTCCTCTTCGGCTGCCCCTTAGTGTGAAACAACTGCGCTGGCGGAAGGGGAGAAAAAGAAAAAAAGAAAAGATTTCGCTTGACCCGTAGCTTTCCTCTCTTCTCCTACGCGTTTCCACGGCAACTGCGAACAATCGGTCATGCATGGCGATTTTCTGCGCCCCGACCCCCCGAAGCACGGAACGTTACATAAGATTGCAACTTTCAATCTCCTGTTCTGCCCAAATAATCGTTATCGTTTGCGATTTTGGCGGTATATTCTTCACAAGCGCGGGCTTTTCAGACTGTCCGATCTTGACGGCTTACGCTCACATTGAAGTGAGAGGTTTTACGTGTATCCTTTTAAGGAATTTACTTACAGTTATATTTTATGTGTATCATATTATATATTTATTTTACATATGTTGTTATTAATTCTATTTAATTTGATATATATATATTTTTTATTATTATTATCTTATGACCTTAACACATATCTGACTGTTGAATTATTATTTTGATTTCATGTACCTCTAATTTATTGGATTTATTTATCCCTTGTTGCAACAACGCGTGATATATTATTTTATGTGTAGTATTATGAATATACCATGCTTTTGTTATGTTACTGATATAACTGACTTTATGTTCCCGTTTCAGCATAACTTTACATATTTATTTATTTAAATCTAATTCTTTCATATTTAATTTTATCTGTTATTTATTTTTATTTCCAGTGATGCTTAATTAATGCTATAGTTTATTAATAATACTCAATCATTTATCATTTACATACAAATCAATGTGTTTTCCTAATGTATTTTATTTTTATATACCGGCCGGTATTTTTAACTAACTATAATTGCCTGCAATTATAATTTTAAATTTTGATACATTGCTTGTAAGCAATAGAATGGTAGCGTGTGCAAGTACGAGAAGTGCAACGATGTTCCTACATCATTGAGATGGCACGAATATGCACGTAACAAAGAGTAGAGGTAACCGATTTTCAATAGTCACTATTAGCACGGAAGGCACACCTTTAACGATTATTAAGATAATTAACTACCAGTTCGTATGAGTAGATCATATGAACGAGTTCGTAAATATTGAACTATAAGAATTATTCTTCATAGATTGTTTAAAGGAAACTGTTATTTAAGAAATTTAAGTCAATGTTTTTTATGTGTGTAAATATATATTAATGTAATATTGTTAGTATTATGTGTCTTTAAATAATTGATTTAATCATAATATAATTACTCCAGATTATCCAAAATATTAAAAATAATTGAGCAATAAAATAAGTGTGTTAATTGAACAGAAATGAAACGAAATGTACCAATTTATTGCACGTATTTTGCATTACGCTATGAATGTGATCCTAGATTTAATGTTGAATTTGTACTATCTTGCTATTTTGACAGAAATGTGTTTTTATGTAGACTTATTTTCACACTAGCCATTTTACCCGCGACTCGCGTGTCTAGTCGTCACTAAATGTAACACCTACATGCTTAACCTTTTGCTTACGGGTGGGACTAAGAATCTCCCAGAAAGATAGGTCTTTGTCATACACAATCCCAAACAGTTCTATCCCCCTTTGCAGGCATCGACGTCCATGGACGCCGATGTCTGCAAAGGGGGATCGAACAGTTTGAGATAGAATTGCTTGGAATTGATTTGGGATAAAATATCTTAAAATTGCGCTTCAGCATAAAATGATTAAAAACTAATTTGAATTTTAAAAAAATTGCAGAGACGTATTGTCTCGGGAGTTCAGTTATCCATGTACTGAATTTTGAGGCTACAGAAAGCTTAGATTTCTCCCTACAGACGGGACACATACACTCTGACAGACAGATAAACAGCCATATTTTATTATGCGATATTAATCATATGTTATTGTATATTAAGTTCTACACACGTACAATAAGTTTACGTCAAAAAATTCAAATCTAAAAATCTCTGTGATAATTTTTAACCCGTCAAAACTCGTACTGATAATAAAATGCTAAATTTTAATACTTTTGACTACATGCAAATTAAAATGATTTTCGTGAATTTTTGATGTCTTAACTTCATAAAAATAAACAGACCAATTTGTTATTACCAGAGTTTTTTTGTTTTTTGACCTCATTAAAAATCTGACCCCTATATAAAAATTTACTCCCTCCTAGTAACGCAACCTGCATTCCCCTACTACTTTAAACTATACTTACTTTAAACTATACTTTAAACTATACTACTTAAACTTCAATACTTGACAGAGTTTGCGATAACCTTCGAGTAGTCTTCCATTTACTTCCTGTTTGTCGTGGTTCTGGCGCTACCCGAAGGCATTTCATTATACACACCGACCAGTTCTCACAGTCCACAGGAGGAGAAGCATGCACGCCAGAGTCTGATTGGCGATATATTCATTTGGAGAATGCTGTTATATGCTCACGAAAAATATATGTTAAAATTATCTCCCAGTATTTCAACAGCAGGCACTGGAGGAAATGCATATAAATATTCAGACACAATATATTTTATTTTATAAAAATTAAATAATATTTCAAATAACGGTCGAATTATTGTGGAACCTCTGTACTCCGTACAATGTTTGACGGACATTACGTTAACATACCACCCGAGTTGAACCCTGATTCAGAACATATGTAATTTTACGAACTGTTGCACTTATGTGTTTTACTCAACATTCAAGTCTTAAATTTCGAACTTTTCATTCATCTTGAGCATTCAGTACCAGTAGATGATCACATGAATTGTGCTCAGACTCGGCATTTTGTATGGTGGTTTAAGCTCGAATAGCAGCTGCACTCATATAATTCACAACTGCAGTCGATTTTCTAGTGCTCGCACAGATGTTTCGAACGACAACAACCATACAACGCTTAAAACCCGTCAGTTCTCGTGTTTTACCCATTATTTGAGCAATGCATTGCTGTACCGTATATGCTTTCAACTTGTCTTTGATATACCGTTACAGCAATACAACGTAGGATAGCTATCCTGCAGAGCTATATATAGCTATATTGCTATATATAGCTCTGCAGGATAGCTATATTGCGTGCCTGGTGAATAAGTTGTAGTGATTTGGTTAATCAGTATATTATCTATTACCCTCAAAGCAAAAGTTCACCACAAAAAACTGTAAAATAATATCAACAAACCCGCAAAGTTATTAAATGGTTTCGGATTCAAAATAGAATATCCTCTATTAAGATAAGTAAGACTGAGCAGTCGTTGAAATAAATGTTGGGAAATGTATTTTGAAGATATACAATTTTATTCCCGTCCTGGCGTGATTGTTCTGAATGAAATAAGTACATTTTTTAAACCGAAACATGTTGATGCATTTATTTATTTGTTTTATGCTGTTTCACTTAAAAAGTATTTAATTTACAGCTCTGCAAATTGCCGAACCGTATTCCAGCTTCCTTGCAAAAGCCACTGTCCATACACGTACATTATACTGTAAGAAACTTAAAACTCCGTATTAATTCTTTACACTTCAGAAGCCCTGACGATCATAAAACACTAAAGTTTAATATTTTTGACTACATGGCAAATGAAGAAGATTTTGAGAAATTGCTTTTTTAATCTTAACTTCTTAAAAGCATTCAAACACTTCCCAATTTCCTGTTTATGCTCTATTAGAAAGTAATCCTACATAACACATTACTTCCCCTTAGTAATGGAAATGACACATGCCTAATACTATCCAACATGCACCAACGCATCTTTACAACGTTCAAGAAGTTTCCCATTTACTTCTTGTTTGTCGTAGTTCCGGCGTTTTCAGATGAAATTCGGTTATGCATTTGAACCACTATTTACAATCCACAGGAACTCAGGAGTCTCATTTGCGTTACATTCTTTTGGAGAATGATATTATATAATAAAGGGCAGTACTTGCAAATATTATCTCTCAATAACTCCACAGGAAATGGATGAAATAAGCGGTTAATGGATGAAGTATCTAAACACTCTTAAATAATACATCTGTTTTTACGAATAGAAAAATATTTATTTAATACCGAGAGGGTCAAAATGTGACTTCCTGTTGGAACTCCTATATATTATAAGATATAATATTTAAAATGAAAGACCCTATTTGATCCCTATTTAGATAACATGTAATTTGAGGAAAAGTAACATTTTTGTGTTACAAACATGTTTTCCAAATTTTGGCTGAGCAAAGCATGTTGTACCCAATAAATAAATTTGTGAGAAAGATAAGAATGCCTGGAGTGACGCATTTTTGCTTAATAACGTCACATAGCTGAAATAAAATTATTCCTGTGTTTCTGAACAATATTCAAGAATCTTTAATTTTGGTCATGTTTGTCGTAGATTTTTCGCTCCCTGCAGGCACTCAGTCATGCATTCTAAACATTATTCATCTCCGACAAGCCGAGGAATATCATGCACTCTAGAGCCCCATTTGTGGAAAATTCTTTTGAGGGCGAGGATGTATTTTCGATGCCTAGAATATTTGTCAAAAATCGATGTTAGTAATTACACTTTCTCGGTAATTCTAGAAGAAGTAACAAAGGAATTTTACTAATAATTCAGCAGTTTTGATCTGCTGTTATATATATTTTTTATTGTTAACTTTCAGATGCTTTGTGCTGGTTCTTACAATTTTTTACCATTACTATCTTCTATTTTTTTTACCATTTAGGGAAATGTTGCAGATACTGCATTATTTGTACATAAATAAGTCTTACAGACATTTATTTAAATAAAATTAGAGAATGAAAAGAACTACCACTTTTTGGTGTTATTCATATGATAATTTAACACAAGTTTTCGTAGTGACCTTTAATTTTATTAGAAAATAATTTAAAGTGTTTAAAGTGTGTTATTTTAAGTTGGTACTTTAAGTGATTTTATAATTTTTATATATTTATTTATATATATATCCTAATTTATCATACTTTCTTACAACTTCGATTAATTGTTACTCCGTTTTATTACAGCTTCATTACAATTGAGAACTAATAAATTTTGGGTTCAATATTTTATATACCACTTTATTATATTACATATAATTTTACAGACTGTTATACAAATTTATTACCAGGTCTTAGCAGATTACTTCAATACAAGTTAGAAATCCACGGATGAATTAGGGGGGAGGGGTGGTAGAGTGAAAGTGTTACATATATACAAGGTGTACCCAAAACATTGACCTGAGCTTTTATTCATTAAGTATTGATCTTAAACATATATAATAAATTACAAAGTTGCGTAAAACAATTACAGAATTTTATGAAATCGATTAAAATTTTCAAAGGAATTACATTTTTAGAAATACAAAATTTAAATTTTTATACGACCAGAAGCATTTCCATTGAGTAAAATGTGCCCCATACAGGTGATGTACAAAATTTCAGTATTTTATCATAAAAAGTCCCAGAGGTATGAAAAGACAAAAATTGTGACTTAAACAACTTTTTGATGCATCGAAATTGATTCTCAGACGGGAAAAATCATGTCGGCAGATCGCGTTTTAGGGGCTATACACAAATTACGAAAGAAAATAATGATTACATAAATAAATAATACTTTTGCTATTTATTGGTTCAAAAGTATCTACACTGTGTAGAAGTAATAAATTTACACAAAAAGTTGAAAGCTTGTTCAAAATGTTTTCGATCCATGCCAAAAATCCATTAAAGATAAGAGGCAGGTATTTTTACCTGTGATGCATTTCTGCGTTGCGTCATTTGCACATTTGCACTCTTGCTGTAAACGTTTACACTTCAATTTGTGATTAATCTCTCACCAACATTGTTTAAACATATTTCTGGGACTTTTTATGATAAAATTATGAAATTTTTTACATTACCCTATGAGTGCATGGGGCACATTTTACACTTTGGAAATATTTTTGCACGGGGGCCGTATAAAAATTTAAATTTTGTATTTCTTCAAATTTTATCCTCTGAAAATGTTTATGGATTTTATAAATTTCTGTACCTTCTACGCAACTTTGTAATTTATTATATATGGCTATGATTAATATTTAAGGAATAAAAGCTGAGGTCAATGTTTGTGATATACCCTATATATATATATATATATATATATATATATACATATATTTGTAGAATACTGTCGTATGCTGTTTACGATATAATTCACATTTTTGAATCACAATAATAAAGAAATACATAGACAAAACTGTAATAAAACTTATTTTATTATATTAACTTTTAGCCAAGAGTAAAATGGGTATATTAATAATGTTATCTCCATCCATTTTCGAGATATTAAAAATTGCATTTTTCCTAGAAAAGAAGAATATTTTAAAGACTTTATTAATTGAAGAAATACATTTAGTGAGAAGTTAAATTGGTGATCAAAAGCGGTCTTTTAATTTTCACCGAAGTCATATAATATGAATAGTATAATTCGAATTGATATTTTATTAAAATATTTTTTTATTTTTTACGTTAAGTAATATGTTCTAAACTCTCGGTTTTTTTTTCTTTGATTCTGATTTATATAGTTTGCTCATTCTAAATAATATATATTAGTCTGTGTTTGCTATTTAATCTTTATATATTTAATATCTACTACACGAGTTATTTAATATCATATAAATAAAATAATGATATGTGTAAATATCATATCTATTTAGATTTTAACGAAGCACAATTTACGTTAAATTAAATGGAAATTAAAGTTTTAGCTCATTTTTTTACTTAACACATTTCACCCAAGATAGCTAGTAATTCTTCAGAAACATCACCATAATAAAGGCATCAAAAGTCTAAATGGTCATTTTCCCAAATAAATGGAATTAAACAGAATTATAAACCGTCTCAATGCAAATATTTAACATCATCAATAATCATTTAATCTAAAAAAAAATAAATTTATCAAATACATTTTTCGTGGAATAGCTAAATTAAAATTACCAAATTCATTTGTCGTGGAATAACTATATACAAAATCTAAATACAAAAATTGACTTAATTGTGTCTTAATTGACGTAATTGTTCGACTTCATCATACCAGAAACTATTTTTAGCAGCATGTTTTTTCATTTTATAAGAAAAAATTTGAAAAATTGATATCGTAGGTCCACATGGTTATAAGTATAGCATGTTACCCTTCACTTTAAAGGGCTTGAAAACTTTTCCTTTGATATCATACTTGACAATGTATTACCCATTTGACAATGTAACTCCCCTTTTAACGGCGGCTATTGACGTCACGAACAAAATATTGTATCCCGGCTATTATTCACAACAATGATTTAAATTATTAAGTATCATGATCATTGAACCAAAAATAAAACATTTTATTCATGATTGCGTCAGATTTTGCCTTATGCTGACATGTTAAAATTGTATATAACTATGAATAAATTTCGAAATTTTCCCTTTAATTAAAGAAATTCTCTTATACAGTTCTTGATTTTTCGGTAACAAAGTCGGATAGAACGTTTTATGGACACCCATTAATGTCTGTGAACGATATCCTGTACACCAGAGATAGACCACAGACATATATATATACATACATACAGACAGAAACGGACATCACTCGAAAAAATTCAAAGCGTGTTCAGGAGGGCTTAAAACATATACAATCTATAACAAAAAAAATTGACGCACCAAAAAGGAGTCGTCCGATTGTGATAAAAATGTGTGGATGTGAAGAATATACATAGAAAAAGAAACGATTAAAATTTCAGAACAATATAATGATTTAGAGTTTGACCGTACACAAAAGGAGGATGTCAATAAGGCGATGGTTCACCTCTGGCCTGGATGCAAGATGTCACTCTGCGTGGCATAGACTGATAAAGTTCACGGATGGTGTCCTGTTGAATGTCTTGCCACATTGTCTCCAATTGTCGGGCTAAATCGTCAACATTCCGGTATGGTTGCAATCGCCTTTCAATAACGTCCCAAATGTGTTCTATGGGAGATAGATCAGGAGACCTAGCTGGCCAAGTTTGAAGACAATTCATAGCAACACGTGTCGTGTGCGGCCGGGCATTATCTTGTTGAAAAGTAAGTTCAGGGTGTCGCAAAAGGAATGGTTACACAACCGGTCGTAGAATGTTGTCAACGTACCGCTGTGCTGTCAGTGTGCCAGAAATGACTACCAAAGACGTAAAATATCCGCAGTCGAAATGCAGCAGATATTTTGGCCACAGATTCAGAATCGCTCCTTATATACACCTGATGAATGCACAGTTCCGATGCGCTGGAGCTCCAACTATTTAGTCATTGGACACCATATTTTATTCATTTGCATGTTCGCTCAAAATGTCTTTGCATACGAAATTTCATTACAATCGGACAACTCCTTCTTGGTGCGTCGATTTTTTTGTTATAGAGTATATATCAATGTCTAGTGTAACACAATATTTGTATTACATGTTTCCACCCCAATTACGGATGCCAAACTAGCCATTTTGCAATTCCAATTGCGGATGCCAACCTAGCTAATGAGCTATTTAAATGCTGCGGAGGGAGCCAATGGCAATACAAACATAAATAAGCAGCGCATCCCCTTCTTCACTTCAACGAATCAACAACGACACTACAATGTGAAAAGAAAAAGGTTTGAGAGAATGTTCTAGAACTTTCCAAGAGATGCAATTTCGACAGCGTCCTAGACGCACCTGAAGTTTTTTTTAGTCGACTTAAAACTTTCGAACGAGTCAGCATCATGTTCTTGGTTTTTGTGAAAAGTGTCTGTAGAATGTGAGCAATAAAATGGTAGCGAGTGCAGTTGGATGCGTAACGGTTTTCCTACATCACTGAAATAGCACGAATATGCACGTAACACAAAGAGAAAAGGTAACCAACTTTCAATTGTCACTATTAGCACGGAAGGCACACCTTTAACGATTATTAAAGTAATTGACTACCAGTTCGTATGAGTAGACCATATGAACGAGTTCGTAAATATTGAACTATAAGAACTATTCTTTATCGATTGTTTAAAGGAAACTGTTTTTAAGAAATTTAAGTCAAAGTTATTATGTGTGTAAATATATATATATTAATGTAATATTGTCAGTATTATGTGTCTTTTAATAATTGATTTAATTATAGCATAGTTACTCCAGATACAATAGATATCTATTAAGTAAAATATTAAAATAAATTGAGCAATTAAGCATGTGTATTTCTTTATGTTTTGTGTGTTCGTATTCCGAGCTTGAGAACCGGGAGCTTACATGCTCCACCCTTAGTGGCGGCATCATAGGTAAGTCCTATACAGGTAATTTTTGATAAGGACAATTTTACCTTATGACATCTAGAATTTGAAAATTTTCATTAAAACAATACATTCTTTATATTATATTACATAGTGTAAGAAAATATTAATTTTTTTTCAACAGACAATATAAACCCGGTTTCTGAATAACCAATTGCAACATAAATGGCAGAAATTGCAAATATCTGTTCCTAAATAAAAAAACAAAAAATACTTTGACTTTCAAAATCGATTTAATTCGTGAAATTAAACTTTTCCTCTTGCATATACTAATGCACTTCAGTGAATCAAACTCGCACGTTCATGTATCATTTCCCCTTCTGTTTTCCATTAGCGGTAGCTTAAGTTCATTATAAAATAAACAAAACTTGTTTTACCACGTTCAATTTGAAAGCAGTTTCCTACTAACTAACCAAACTTTTTCTAAATATTTCTGAAAATTTAAAGCATGCATTTTTGGAATTCATTACCGTAGATCAATTTGTTGGTTGGATCTAAAGCAGTAAGGAAATTCGTCTGTATTAAATATTGAAAGCATTCTATTATAATTTACACAAGTATGTTATTTAAAACAATATCATGGTCATGTTCCCAAATGTACGGTAATGTAAGAGCCAATAAAGGTTGTGTATTAACAATACATTGCTTCTTAAAATGAAAGCTAGTATGGAACCATGTCAGAGTTAAGGGAAATAACATGCTGCGATTTTTTTCAGTTATTTGTTTTTTCAGTTTAATAAGATTGAGTTTGTTTAACAATATATGGTGTTTAGAGTCAGAAATAACAGTCTCAGTAGAAAATTGACCAGTTAGATTATACCATGTGGTCAAGTTTTAGCTTGTTATCACCCTTTGTGGCTTTGAAAGAGTTCTGATAAACGCATCCACCTTCCCTCATTTTGTCTACTCCTAGATAAAGAAAATCTGATGTGGGCAACACATGACTTTTTCTGCAGATTAAACTTCAAGATTTTTTTATTTCTTCAATAATTCATTGACTTTATTGGCGCAAAATAGCAGCCATGATTATTTTAAATTACACTGAATTTTCACTTTTGATTCAATTTTCATTTTCATTTGGTAACAGGCCTTATTTTCAAAGGTAGAGTAGTAAAAATGCGACAAAACCAAAATATCTCGAGATTGGCTAGTCCTAGAGTAATGGGGTTGGTCTTATTATTTTCATCGATAAAATTATGTATACATTAAATATTTAAGTAATAATTTTGAGCTTACATATTTTTTTTTTATTTTTAGATTTAACAATTTTTGCATAATCTTTCGCAAAAAATGTCATGTTCTTTTTTTCTGAACCCTACCAAAATGTAATCAGCACCAGATTATCTTATAAGTGATTTAGCTACCAAATTTTGTGAAATTCTGTCAATTAATATTTTTACCAGAGTGTATAAAGTTAAGTTTTGCGGGTCATTTACAAAAAGGGCAGATTCCTTTATCCCGAATCGTACCAAAATCTAATCAGCAGGAGGGTCCCCAAAAAGCACTTACCTAAAACACATTATCAAATTCAGTCAATTAGGTTCTCAGTTAGAGTGGATACAAAATCTGCACATACAGGCAGACAGACAGACACATATTCAGACGTCAGATTTTTGTGGCCTATTTTGTAAAAAAATGCAGGTTCTATTTTTTCGAATCGTACCAAAATGTAATCAGCACCAGAGTAATGTACAAGCGACTTATATAACTTAGCTACCAAATTTTAAGAAATTTAGACAATTAGTTTTTAGCTAGAGTGGGTACATCGATTTTGCGGGCCATTTCACAAAAAAGACAGGTTCTTTCATACCGAACCGTACCAAAATCTAATCAGCACCAGGGTGAACCACAGGGGACTCATCTACCAAATTTTATGAAATTCGGTTCATTAGTTTTTAAGTTAGAGTAGATAAATACATTGTAAAGACAAACAGACAGACACGGGGCGCGGTCATTGCACTCGGTAGGCCCGGGTTCGATTCCCTCCGCTGCCAAAACTGCAGCCGTGTTCACGCGGAGTACGATGATGTTAAACATGTGGATTTGTAATTCCTTCCGAGATGTTGGTGGTAGGGGAGGGAAGGTACAGTCCCTGTGGATGCCTCCCCACTGGGTTGCTTTCTAAATTGGGTGGCTCTTTCCAGTTTACCTTACAGTTACCTTACACTTTTCCGGTAGGTAGGGCGGTCTAGCTCTCAACAACAACACAGACAGACACACACACAGACGCCACGTTAAGAATATTTGTTCCGTGTTCTAGAGGTCCCGAAACGTGTAGATCCGTCGAAAACACGAGTTGCGATTATCGGTCCGATTCCAATACTCTCCCTATACATTACTATATATTGCATGGAAAATAATAAAAAATCCGGGCCCATTACGTTCGACCTAGATTCTATACTATAAACGCGTAAAGATCCAACTTTATAAGCAACAGGAGAGCTAGCTGGTTACAGGTCTGAAAAAACCTATAAATCCATAGACTTCTTCCCGGGGGGAGGTTTTCGGAAATCTGCATAGGTTTAAATCTATCTGCCACTATAACGAGCATAGTTTTAGTCTTTTAGTTTACCAGGGACACCTGGAGGGACTGAGAAGATTCTTCGTAAAATAATTATCCATCCCTGAGAACGTATTTTATTTTTCCTCCTTTTGAAAATAAATATATATTTCGAGAAGAGTATCCTTGACGATTTTTCTCAAAATGTATTATTTTCGTATATATACATCATTTAAATTATTTTTTAAACTTGACCAATAGTCTAAACTTATTCATTTAAACTTAACCTATATTTAACTTATTTGAACTTAAAGCCTATGAAAAACTATTAGCAAAATCTATGTGTTTTTATATCTATACGTATAATCTATTGCTATTTAGTAAAATCTATATGTTAGTTGCATTTCTGCATTGAAATTTTCTTCGTGCATACGTCATTTGTGTGGCTTAAAAATGTAACATACATGGGATCCAGTTAATGCCCATGTTTCTAAATAATATTGAAGAATATATAATTTTGGTCATGTTTTGAGCTTTTTCACTCCCTGAAGGCTTTCAGTCATGCATTATAAACATTTTCCACCTCCGACAGGAGGAGAAATATATATGCACTCCAGAGCCTCATTTGGGGAAAATCCTTTTGACGACGAGAAAGTATTGTCGACTGAAAGAATGTTTGTCAAAACTCAATTTTAGTAATTACACTTTTTCGATAATTCCAAGAACAGTAATAGGGAAGTATTAGAAATTATTCAGAAGTTAAGATATGCTTTTGTAAAATAAATTTCAGACGCTTTGTTTTGGTTATACATTTTTGAAAACACATTTTTTATTTAATTCGGATTAAAATGTTACCCAGAATTATTTATTTATGTGTATAATTGCACAGAAATTCATTTGGAAAAAATTAGGCGAAGTCAAAAAATTTTTCAAAAAATAAAAATATACTTAAAACAAGCAGGAAATAATAGTGAAATACTATTAAGTGCTGTATAATTTTATAAGAGAACTAGCAGCATATCCGTTCTTCGTACGGAGTATGTAATATAAGTAAACTTGAAATTCACAATCATGTGTAAATTCCTATAGCATGCTAATCGACATTTTTAGTAAAACTATTCTATTAAAATAAATAATTTAATGCTCCTAAAAATAAGTTTAAGAATATATGTTCTCGCTACACAAAATTATCTTCACAGGTAGAACTGAAGAATAAAACATCCTGGGCCTCTTTTGTAAGCAAATTTACAAAAAAAATGGAACTGAACCAATGTATGCAAAGTAAAAGAATTAAAAATTGTATGGAACCCGTACTACTTACATACGCGAATATTAAAAGATATAACCTGTATTAGTAGATTACATGCATAAATTGAAAATATCAATAAACCGGTAATTTTTAAACCTGAAGGCAGTAACTGATTCCAATATATGCCAAAATGAAAGTGCTAAAATTTTATGGGAAATTATACCCGTACCGAACTACTTATAATGTCGCAGATTAAAAGACATGTCCGAGTGTTAGTAGAAGATTACCCGTATTGCAATATGAGTCTCAAAAATCTTTGCCAAAATAAAATAGATGACGTAATAAATTGAGAATACCAATAATCCCCGTAATCGTCATAAAAGAAGGCCGTACTTGATACTAATATATGTCGATATATCTCAAAATAAATGCCAATATACCTGTACTACTTATATTCTCGTAGATTAGAAGATATATTCGTTGTATTTGTAGAAGATTACTCGTACAACGCACAATATATGAGTTACAAATATTTTTATCAATTTGGCAACATTTCAAAAATTCGCTAAATGTGTTACTAAGTAGGACGGTTGGACTGACAGACAAATGCTAATGAAACATCATTTCATTATTCTCTTCTAACAGAACAAAATAAATTTTTATGATTTGCGTCGTTTTTATCAATTTCGCGACAGTTCGTTGAATTGGCAACGTTTAAGAAATGTTGCCAAGTAAGCGATATCCTGCCAAATTCATAACTCTCAATTTACAGATTTGAATAAAACACCCTGATCATGTTTGTATATACTACCCGAAAACACTAAAATTGTAGTGGAAGGTATACCCGTTCTACACTTTTTCTGTTTCAACAATTAGCTAAATGAATTTATTGGCTGAACACAATATATAAGATTATTAGCTGAACACAATATATAAGCTTGAAAACTCGTTGCCAAAATAAATGAAAGTGATGAACGCATTCCGTAATTAATATAATTAAAAGAAAAATAAAACCGTACACTTCAAGATAGTACATTTTATATCCATTTATTTATTATTCAAATCGGAAAAATAATAATACACATTAACAAGCACATTTAATTTAATTGTGTTGCCGAGCGACATGATATATCCTCAGAAAATTCTAAAAATTAATCAACCATTTTGATTTCGTAATTCTTTTTGTCGTTGAGTAGAAGCTTATAAAAAATAAACCATGGCGATAGATTTTCCATTTACATTCATTTTTTCCAACAATTCATGATTTCAGAAGGTGACTATAACGCTGAAAATCTCCCACCAAACTCAGAGATAAAGTTTTAATTCATTTTCAAACGATTTTCAACCTTTTCATTTGGATAAACCAAAGAGTTAGAGAGTAGAACTCCTAGGAAAAAAGTTTCGTTTTTTATTAATATCTCGACAACCCCTGGTCTTAGAAACTCGAAACTTGGACTAAATTTATGGAGACATTTTTCAAGGCTACCCACAAAATTTCATTAAATTCAATTTATCTGATCTCCCGTGATTATGAGACAAACGAAAGTTCTGTTTTTCACTAATATCTCGAGAACCACTAGCTGTGGAAACTCGAGACATGGACAAAATTTTAAGTGGGGCTTTTCAAGACTACCCACAAAATTTTAACAAATTCGGTTCAGCCGTTCTTGATTGATGATGGTAGAAACAGACAGACAGACAGGCAGACAGATTTCCATTTTACATATATTAAATACAAAAACTGATTAAAATATATTCTTTAAACATACAATATTAACAATTCAAATTGTGAAAAATTAATTACAAGATAAATGGCACACATTGCAAATATTTGTTCGCAAATAGAATAAAGCTATTTAATCGATTATAATTCAGTCGATAAAGTAATTATGCCGATCGATATAATACACCCGTTTGCAAAAAAAAAAAAAAAAAAAAAAAATGAATGAATAAACGAAGCACCATGAACACAGTGACGGCTTTTATTGAAATTAAATATGCGTGCAACTCATACACAGGTAAAAAATGATTACAATGGTTAGCAGTTCCCCTTGTCGGAAATGCATGCTTGTATACGTCTAGGTAAACAGTGATAAAGTTTCCTAATGTCATTCTGCGATACATTCTGCCAGGCATTCCTCAATTGTTGCTCCAGATCTGTCACATTTCGGGGTGCCAGAATCTGGCTGCCTAGCTTATCCTATACATGCTCGATTGGCGAAAGTTCTGATGAACTTGCTGGCCAAGGAACAGTATCAATAGCACGGAGACAGTTCACAGATATGTGATCCATATGTGGCGTGGCCTTGTCTTGTTGAAAAATGGCCCCATCAATGACGTTCCATGGAGGATAATGCAAACGGCCGCAGGATTTTATCAACATATCGTTGAGTTGTTAAATTTGTACGTAGGATGACTAAGGGCGACCTGCTGTCGTAAAATATAGCACCCACACCATCACACCAAGGTTAATGGCTGTGTGACTGTTGAAGACCCAGACCGTCCAACTCATCCTAAGGACATGAGCAACCATTTGGACAGCTGATCCGTGTGACTGTTGAAACCCAGACCGTCTGACCTACCAGAAAGGTGTAAGGTAACTGTTTGGACGGTCGGAATCCGTGTGACTGTGTAAAACAAAAGTTGATTGGGACCGCTGGACCTGGCGCCTCCAACCACACCCAATATTCATCTTCGGAAAGACTGTAACGTAATTCATCGCTGAACACTGTGCGATGCCAGTCTGCTGGTAGCCATGAAGATCGGCTACGACACCACTCTGAACGATACTGTCCATGTTGTTATATTATGAGTAGACGTCTTAAAAGCAGCATTGAGTGTATCCCCACATCATCTAAGCGCCGTGAGGTGGTGAAAGGTACCACGGGTGGTATGGAAGAGGCTGTAGCACGTTGGGGGGCGAACAATGATGCCATTGGGCCAGTTCAAGCCTGTCGCACAATCATCCGATCTTGCCTCGCATTCGTGCACCTTGGCTTTCCAGAGATTCCATCCCGCCGATAGGTTCCTTGCAGCAACCATTGCTACCAGCACCTTTGCACAGCAGTGTCCGTTAGATGCAGGTGGCGGCCTATTGCTCGGTATGCCCAGACAACTTCACGCATCCCGATTATACGACCACGTTCGAACTCGTCTGATTGCTTATAATGTTTTCGACAACGTCGTATCGGCATTATTGATTGTGTCTCCACGGAACTGCAACGCCGATAACGGGCAAAGATATGCCGTCCACATTTTTAACATGTTTTATAGGATGCTAGTTGCGCAGCAGAAACGAATGCTATGACCGAAGTTAACACTTATTAACCTTGCAAATTTAATCATTTTCATACTTGGTATAAAGGAATTTGTATGCGAAATTTCGAGATGCTTGGATTATTTTTAGGGGTGTTTCGTTTTTTTTTCTCTTTGCAAAAGTGTGTATATTATCGATAAAAATATTATATCAGTCTTATTCGTGAAATTGGACTGCTGCGTATTGTAATGTGCTTCAGATTGTATTATAACGGGTAATCAGAATTAAAACACCCCTACTCTGAGCTCTCTATAGATCGAACTACTCAATATAGAGGCTCCAAAATTGTTGAACATACTATTCAAGACATGGGGAATGGAATTACGTGAAAAAAAGTTAGTTCCAGAAACACCGATAGGTGGCGCTGTACAACAGAAAATATGCTGAAGACACAAAATACACATTTGTAACACATTTTATTCGAACGTACCAAACATTCATATCACAAGACCTTATCGATGCAGGAAATGCTGCGTATAACGTTATCCATTGATTGTTCAACAATAGCGGTGGCAACATCGTCAACGACATCTGAACGAGTCGATTTGCTTCCTCAACCCGGCTGAATTCCAAGATGTCATGTTTTCTCGAATCGAGCGATCATTCTCCTGAGAGCTTGTGGAAGAATTGGTCCTTTGCGCGAATGCTTAAGTCGACGAAACTCTCGAAGTGCAGCTGCAGCATGTCCTTTGTTTTCATAAAACAGCTTCATAAGCAAAGCGCGTTCTGGCAGTGTGACAGCCATCGCTGATAAGAATGAAAATTTCCCAGTTTTATCCCCTTTTATGCCCAGAACATAGTAGCTGCAAATCAAGGATTTATGCAAATTTTTGTGCTTACAGTGCGAAATTGCACTTACAATGACAGTTTAAGTTTCTTCACTTTTTTATCTTCTTTTTTTCATATCAGCAAAATAAATAAAAAAGGAAAAATTCCATATCGCATCTGTTTGTTTTTTGTGATTATTTTGTGTCTTTTCAGCATATTATCTGTTGTACAGCGCACCTATCGGTGTTTCTAGAACTATTTATTTTCGCGTAATCCCTTTCCCCATGTCTTGAATAGTAGGTTCAACAATTTTGGAGCCTTTACACTGAGTAGTTCGATGTATAGAGAGCTCAGAGTAGGGATGTATTAATTCTACCCACCCGGTATATAGTACGCCCATGTATCAATGTTCTTTTTTCTGTTTTTTATTAGAAGCCGTGTAATTTTATTTTTACAAAAACCTTTTATTACAATGCTTGCTTTGAAGGCAGTTTCCTACTAAATAGCAAACCTTTTTCTAAAACATCTTTTGGGGGAATCTGTTTGCAAAGATCAATTTGTTGGCTCGGTCTAATGTTATTTGTTCGTATTAAATATTGAAACTACACTATAATTTACGTAAGTATGTCATTTAATAAATTTTAATAAATTGCGTTGTTATTATTTTTCCAATGTAAAGTAGTGTAAGGAACGATTGGATGTTGTAAATAAGCAATATAAATGTTTTATAATAAAAGCTGGTTTTAAAACTGTCCTAGAAAAGTTCAATTTAATTATCCGTAAAAAAGCATACTAATTGTCGTTTTCGTTAAAATAAATATTTTCAGACGGAAATCTAATGAATAAACATCCTAGTTCTGTTTGCAAAACCATTTACAAAAAAAAATACGATGTTAGATCCACATATGCCAGATGCTAACGAAGAGTTAAATGGAAAATATATTCCTCAAATGAAAGAATATGAACTATATTTTTTCTAAATAATACAAAAAACTTAAAAGTGAAAAATATCAGTGACAACCATAGTTTCATTTTCACCCGCGGCAATGAGTAAATGGTAAGGAACAGTGTAATTTTTTTTTTCAGGCAAATGTTAATTTATTTATCTATAACTTTTTTATTATTAAGAATGAATATATTTAAACAGTGCATTTAAATAAGACAAAATAATTTTATGTTTTTTTTATTAGTTAATATTATTTTTCTCAAATATAATGTAACAAGGAAGATCAATCATGGATAAAACATTGGTTATGAAACAATTTCCAACTGAAATGCAATTTTGTTTAAACATATCTAAAATGCTCATTGCTAATATATTTTAAATTGTAACAATACTACATTACTTTATTATATTTGAAAACTTAAATCTTCATAAAAAAAAATGAACTTTATTCAAACGACGCCATCGAAATATAAATCGTCTTTATCTATATGTAAAAGCAATGAATATTTTATTCATACCACTTTTATTCCAGACTCCAGAGCTAAATAATTTGGCGTAAAAAAAATCAGCAGTTCTTGTAAGACTCATCTTACAATCACGTGTTTACATTCTGCATCCATTAAAATTAGGCTTCTTTGTAAAAATTATCTAAGTTTGCTGATCATGTAAACTCAATATTGCAATTGCGTTGGCACAGAATATAGATGTTTAATAGATTATAGATACATAATATAGAGTTTTAAAAATCACGATTTATGCACTGGGAAAAAAAAGATGGATGGATGCCATATTTTATTTTGAAGTGAGTTACTTCATGTCTTCTTATAATATATTTGCAATTATTATTTTAATTTTTGTTTAAAAATCTACCAAACATATTTTGCAGAATTTTTTTTTATATATTTTATGGCATAACATGAATATTTACAAAAATTTTCGAAGTAATTTGTGAATTTTAACTTCACTTAAAAAAGTTTGAAAAATCAGGTCTCATAGGGTTCACCGCATTTGACTTTTTCAATCGGGGTTCAATCCGAAACTAATTGTGTGATATTATTTATTTACATGCACATAAGTCCCGCAGACCATGTCAACAACATACTAAAATTTCATTTTGATAAAATCATTTTTACGGCAGTTATCGTTCGAACGGACAGGCACAGACTGACAGACAGAATGAACAAAATCGTAAACACTTTTCAACTATGTAGGGAAGTGTTAAAATGAAATCACATGCTCAATGATATGTCTCTATTATTATGAAGTATTACTTTTATGTATTGTTTTTAAAATATTGGTAGCTAGTTGACGTAAAAACAGATATAGATGTTTATATTTCCCAGAAACCTTATAGTATTAAAATAAACAATATTAAAGAGTCGAAATAGGATTATAACGACAACTGACAGTTATCTTTATACGCTAAAACCGCACACATACAATGCAGAATACCTAAAGTGAATCTTATAATTTATTCTGGAAACCTACCTGT
The DNA here is from genome assembly GCA_951213105.1 of Amaurobius ferox. NCBI lineage: Eukaryota > Metazoa > Arthropoda > Arachnida > Araneae > Amaurobiidae > Amaurobius > Amaurobius ferox. Next base: position 42,264,698 of record OX578146.1, read on the forward strand.
ATATATATATGATCGATACTGATCATAACATTACGAGAGTTTACAACTCAGCTCAAGAGAATGGGTTGAGATATATCTTAATTGCGTGACATGGCAGCGCCTTGACATGGAGAATTCGTGCCATATGGAACTGAGAGGAATACCAGTGTTTGTTATATAAATACATATCTTTCAGCAACATATATAGGATCTAGTCAGGGTACAAAGGGGGTAGTCATGATATTCATTTGTTATTTTTCAAAAATAATTAGCAATATACATAGTAAGAAGATTTAATACATATATTTAATCTTACCTACCTGCAGTATTTAACAAGCCGCACTTAAATGTTCTATTAATTCGATTTTTATCTGTATTCACCTAAAAAATGTAAAAATAAATGTTATAAATGGGGGGGGGGAGGTTGCTGAAAGTCATGCTTCATTCCAAATAATTTTAAAGTATGATGTAAGAAAGAGCGGCTGTTATAAAGAACAATTTTCGAATTTTAAATGCAAACTCAATTATAATATTTTCAATCACAACCGAACTAATTTATGTGAAAATTCGGCAAAATTCCGCTTTAACATTAAATCACTCAAAACTAGCTCAAATTAAAATAATAGCGTGAGATATCTCAGAGCAATATCTGCACAATCGCTGAAATTGATTTGATTATTTTGATTGAAATGGATTTGAAACTTGGCCCAATTTTCATTTTAGGTACATGTAGGTTCGCAGTCTTGAACCATAACAACATTTTATGTAAATATTGGTTATTAGATATTAAGGCCGCTTTATGATGACTCACATCACAAATTGATTCATCTTTGGGTTATAAAATATAATTTTCATAATTTCTTGACAATTCAAACACATCTGTAAAAATATATTTTTTTATTATTGTATTGTATAACTGCTTACGCATTAAATTATATATTTAATTTCATTTTCTTTTGACGAATGCACAAATTGAACAAGCTAGTATTGTTCTGGAAATAAATATTGCATTTTAGGGCATTATACGAAGTGTTTTATTACATTAGGTAACAAATCCATCCTGCGGTAAGGTATAACCAAGATAACCAATAATTTAAATAGGCACACATTACTTTCCCACTCAATTACCATACTTGTCCAACCATTTGCTCTATCGTTACACCAAGGCAAAGATCCCAGATCAGAAGAAATTTGTGACAACATTTTCTTGCTAAGATATTACAGCTTGCTGAATTTGGTTGCCAGTTGCATATTGCGTTCCAGCTGGCTTCTTCTAAAACCTAAAATGTCGAAAATCGGTAGGTGCCAGATCATGGGTGAGTGTTCATGTGCTTTCCAACAAAAGCGCTGTAACAGTGTTTTCTTACGCTTGGCAGTACGGAACCTGGCAATATCATGCAGCATACATCTTAGCAAGTTGACGATGGGTTTGATGGGTTTCCTCAACTCCCAGAAATCGTATCACATAACGGATATCATCGTTTGAACACTTTCCCACAACCGCCGCCATTTCAAATGCTTATTAAACAATGTACTTAATATGTTCTGCCCTCTAGTGGCAAGTAAAACAAATTAAGGTCTGAGAAGTCCATGCTATCGTAGCGTATTTATCCAATAATGCCATGCTTTGTTACTTTACTCAATGGGACGTCCTTACAGAATAAAAAATCGTATCTCTATCATCAATATAGAATACGCATAATAATTAATATTAAGCATTCACATCAGTAGTAGAGCATTCACATAGTCATAAATTAAAAGATATATATCTGAAAGATACAAAGAAAAATAAGTGCATTGCATTAATAGCACCCATCAGTCCCAGTTAAGCATTACGATATCACTGTTACTGCGTATACCCTTACGCGAAATATATATGTATTCTATCATCTCGAGTGTTGCAATTATCATACCTCACATCTCTTTCAATCTTTCTCCAATTACGTCACATTGATCGATGATGGACGTGTCGTTAGCGTCACTTCTGAACAGAGCCGATCAGTATTCTGAATAGTCTGCAATGTTAGAGAGCGGGGTAACACACCTATACGTCATAGAGAAGGGTTAGCTGGTGTTAGAAGGAATGATTTAAGACGGAAGAGGCTGTCTTAAGTCTGTCCGTTTAAATATATTAGGCAATTGAATTTGAATATAAATTGCCAATTTAGTAGAGGAATAACAGCGCTGTGGAATCGATGCAAATTACAGCATCTGTATAGAATAACGTGATACATACATTAAGTATATTTGTGCGCTCGTATACTTTGCGCCTGTATATGTGTTTTGCTAAAAGGCAGATTGTGTTAGGAAAATGCCAGAAATTGCTCGTTCGATAGAGGTGGTGCCACTGGTCCGCTAAGGCGTATTCTTTACCACCATAAAGTTTTCACTGTCTTATATGGTATTTACGGGTAAATGCGTTTTATTGGTAGCACAAATTTTGTTGGTGGCAATAATTTTGACATACTATTGTGTTTTGAAAAAAAATTGCCTTGAAACATCTATCTCTCGGGGTCTGTCATAGATAGAACATAGATGGTGAGCGATATGTTTGCAGAATAAAACTGTGGAGGTGGGGGGGGGGGCATTTACTAAGATTTTCCACTGTCGATTTCCTTTTTCACTTCCGGTTCAATTTTGAATTGAAACGTTTATTTCTTAAGACTAGTTATAAATAGAGTAAATGATGACTGATACGATTTTATAATTTAATTACTAAAGTAGGTCGGGAGGGGGAATTGCTACAGATTTTTACTTTTGGATTTTATTCACTTCCGGTTCAAATATTTATTTGAAACACATATTTCTCAGGATAGGTTAAATTAGATAGAGCTTAGAAAAGGATTAATATATATTCGGTATCAAATTCTAGATAGCGTAGTGGATTCACTAAGTACTATCATTTCCAGATCTGAAGATTACATGTTCGGTTTTTCTGAAAATTCGCATGGTTGTACAAAATAAGCATGCAAAAAACATTACAGAGCCTTAATAGTTGAAGAAAATGTCTACACAATATAAAGTCATTTCATACATTTCGTGTTTACACCATAATAATTAGATAAGTACAGTTTTAATAAACAAGGAGTCGTGATTTCAGAGTAGCGACCAGAATGAATACACTGGTCTAAAGGTTTTAACGCTTTTCACAACAAATAGCGTTTAATACTGTCAGTATGGAAGTTTGCTCTGTAAAGCATATTGGGAACCTCTAGAGCAATCAGCAAAATCAGTTCTTCCACGCTGACTTAAACATCATTTTCTGTTTTTGATTCTTCTGCTCATTATAATTTTTGAAAATTAAACGTTCAAAATGTGGCTGAACCACTTACGTAATACGAACTCTTTAAATTAGTCAATAGGCAACTATTGTTTAACGATTAACATAATTGTACTAAATTCCAATCAAATGTGTCATCTGTTTTTGGCCAAAATAATGTTTATGGTCAGGACATCAGGGATATACGAAAAATGTTAACATTTTGCGCGCATATATAACATATAAAACTATAAACAATTTTAACTTGCACTGTCGGAAATTGAGCACGATTATGGATATATGAAAGCAATTTCAATATTTTTATATTTCGAACTTATTTATTTCTAAAATAACTAGGGGGCTCTGCCCCCTGCTCACTACGCTCACTAACCCCCGTAACTCGCTTCGCGATTTGGGAGGCTTTACTTCCTACTAGCTGACGCTCGCTGAGCTCGCTTCGCGAGCACTTTAGTGCCGCCTGCTAAGCCAGCGTATCACGTAAATGGGTACTGTCTTTGTTAACTGACATTTACCAACCCTAGAACTCGCTCCGAATCAAATACTTAGAAACGATCTCTTTCAATCTGGACGGCGCATACGACAGCCTAAGTGTCCCTTGCTCGGTTACGCTCGCAGAATCCCACGGTTCTGCCTTCCATTGGCTGCCGGTCATTAACCCGTAACTCGATTCACGAGCTTTGCCTACAAATCGCTGAGACTCATTAATGCTCGCAGAACCCAGGGGATCCGTCCTCCATTGGCTGCCTATAATTATTCCTTTTAACTGGATTCTCACATCGGGAGGCTTCGCTTCCTACTCGCTGAGGCTCGGATCCGCAAACACTTTATTTCCGCCTGTTACGCATGCATAATAGTCAAATGAATACAGTCCTTGTTAATTAACATTCACCAGTTCCAGAACTTTCTTCGCTAGCTCTTCCAATCTGAAAGAGCATGCGACCTCTACGTGTCCCATACTCGCTAATACTCGAAGAATTCCGGAGCTCTGCCCTTCATTGGATTCCGCTCATTCAGACAGCTCATACGATCGCCAACGTGTCCCATACTCGCTGACGCTCGCCGAATCCCGAGGCCCCGCCCTCCATTGACTACCGCTCATTAACATCGATTCCGGACGCTTCGATTCCATATCGCTGGCGCTCGTAGAATCCCGGGGCTCCGCCCTCCATAGGATGCCGTTCATTTGAACGGCTCACACGAGCGCCGAAGTGTCCCATACTCACCAACGCTGAGTTGGAAGGCTTCGGACATATTTGTACTAAATTCCAATTGAATATTTCACTGTTTTCTACCAAAATAATGTTCATGGTCCTGACATCCGGGAAATACGAAAAATGTAAATATTTTGTGCACGCATGTAACAGATAAAACTATAAAAAATGTAATTTGCACTGTTGGAAATTGGACACGATTTTGAATATATGACAGTAATTTCAATATTTTTTATTTTGAACTCAATTATTTTTAAAATAATGAGTAATTGCTAGGGCGAGTTTTTGCTTCACTTTGTGTACTTTCATTCGAAATATTTTCTAAACTGTAAAATACATATATCTATAATAATAAAATAATATATTTGCCTGTTTGTGTCCTCTGTAGAAAAAAAAAACTAAATGTAAGGAAATTTGATACGCAGGTGCTTGAGGATTCTTAACGATGTGATTTAGCGATAATTTGTTTTAATTCAAATTTTTCTTTTAGTTATTTTATGTTTTAACATTTACATACAAATCGCTTCTTTAGCAACCGGAAATTTTATCGCAGAGTTTTCATCTTAAAGTTATCAGAAATATCGAAAAATGTTCCTTCAAACAAGCTGGGAATTGAATCTATACTATGAATAGACGGATTTTCGTGAATATTTAAATAACATATACTTTTCGTTTGTTGAAGACGTAATCTCCCGATATAGGTAGACACTCTAAACATCCTTGCAGAGTTCCTATCTTAATATCATCGGCACATGCATTATTTTGTGGTGGTTATTATAAGCGGGAGTATTGCTAGAAAATTCGATTGTGAGTTCCGCTGTGATTGTAAACACAAGTTTAAATTTTTAATCCCGGACAATGATGGGTACATTTTCTAGTAAATAATAAGAAATTCTTCAGTAAGAAATTCAGTTCCTAGATCAAGATTTTATTTTTACAGAGCTGTTATTTTCGAGCAATCATATAATCAAATTGAAGAAATCAGGACATTTTCCGTTTTTAAAGCTTGTGATATCTTGAAGACTAAAAGTGTTAGTTATGTAAAGTAAGTGTAGGATTTGTAGCACAGTAAAAGTTCCACAAGGATATATATTACTGTATTTTGCTTCGGATTCTTAGTTTTTGTAATATAGTGAAGAATTTTATTAATCGGAATTTTGCAATCCAATTTATTGGATATTTTAACACAAAATTCAAGAAACCAAAGAATGTAAAATTATTAAATTTTATACCGATGATGGTCAAATTAAAACTTGACTAAAATCATAATTGTAAAATATTCTATTAAAATCATATCTATTTAATCACATGTATTAAATCAATTCTATTAAAATCATTTCATATTAAAATCATAATCGAATAAAATGATATTTATAAAATCGTAATTGTAAAATCTAATTGTAAAATTTTCTACTAACGAGTAAACTACAGAGTTCACTTCGACGCTTGCAATTTCGACCCAGTAGCTCAGAGGTAGAGCGTCGTTTGGCCAGTTCGGAGATCCAGTGTTCGATTCCCGATTGGAATAGCAATGTTCTTGACGCCAGAACAAATCAACCCTGAAGGTTAGTGCAAAGATGTCGGAGGTCTGAAAGTGACCCTAGAACGACTAGTACGGATTCAGTAGACTCTGGAAGATTGAGCTCCGATTTCAAATTGAGAGGATAACGACCACGCAGGCTAATAACCTGGGTAAAAGTAGCAATAGTAGGAGGCTAATCTGAGGTAAAAATAGCAGGAAGTGGTAAGTCAGACTCTTAGTTGCCCGCCAATCTGACATTAGAGTGTGGAGAATGCAGATTCCATTTCGACGATAAGATCTTGCAATTTCGAACCAGTAGTTCAGTGATATAACGTCGGGATGTCAGCCAGTTCAGAGATCCAGGGTTCGATTCCCAGTTGGGGCAGCAAGGTTCTTTACAAAACTTGTAAAGATTGTATATTAGATCGTAACCTAGAAATGTTGGGTTGTTTCAATTAAGCATCTTACTTTATTTACGGTATACCTATAATATATGTTGTAAACTATACACATGAACCCGAAGAAACAAGTAAACTTAATGAATTTTATTGGAGTTCTATTTTACAAAACGTTATCTACGCAAAAGAATTTCATCTCCATCGGACTAGAGATGCAGCTGTTTTTTTTTTTTTTATAAATTATCGTGCATATATACTCAGACAATAGTGAACATATCGTTAAAGAAACGTTTGATATGTAGTTTTAGGTTGCTAAAATTGTTTAAATCTATAGCAATTTGAAATTCGGATTTTGAACAGCATTACAATATTAACTCTTTACAATGTACCATGCATTGTTGCAAAAAATGAAAACAAATCCCTTTGCTTAAGATTGTCCCTAAATATATATATTGCATTTCAGCGCATTTGGATAGAATAATAAAATATTTACGGAGTTAAAATTCATTTGGGACACATTTATTTTCTGTGTTCTTTTAAAAGTTAGTCACCAAAGAACTTATCAAATTAAATAACTTATATTCATAATCTCATTAAAGGTTTGAAAAGAACCGCTTTCCCTAGGGCTAAATATCACAAATTGAGAATTATGTCTGTTTTAAAGAGATGTGGAATTATCTCAAATGATCTACAAGGATATGCAGTTAATAATTAATATGAGTTCAGCTTGCATACTATTTCCAAGTGATTAAGAATTTATTATGTCTTCATCCTTAACTCACTTTTCGTAAATTTCGAGATAATTAAATGTAGCTAATGGTTAACTGTTACAAAACATATATATAATGCATTTTTAAGATAGGTCGGATAAGAGAAAGCCTTCAAGTTTTAAAACATTTTGTTTTGAAAATCGAAAAATAAATATATAAAAATAAATAACCTTAAATGCCTTGCAAAAATGTCATTTTTATAGCATGGACTTTGAAGTATTCTTCGTGATCCTCCAACCATTCTCGAGCAGTTCTCGCTGTGTGACACGTTGCATTGTCATGCTGGTAGATACCATTCGTCCCAGGGAAGACAATGAACATATATAGGTGTACGTGGCCTGCAAAAATATATATTCGTAATGCATTCCCTCCACAGATGCCAGTGCACACAGATAATGCCACAAAAATATTCCCCAGACCATAACGCTTCTCCCACCGTCCTGTGTTCGTCCAGAAATGGTTAATGAGTGGACATTTTTCGTTCTTTCATGCCTTATGCGCCAACATTTATCAATTTGATGAAGCAGAAAATGTGGTTCATCGAAGAAAGCAATATTTTGCCAATTAGGAGGACAAATTCTGATACTGCTGTGCAAATGTAGGTATTTTCTAGCGATGCAGCTTCGTTAGCAAAGGTGCAGCGTCCATCCGTCTGCTTCGGAGGCCCTTGCGCTGCAGGGTTCACTGAGCTGTCGTTTGAGACACACCTTCTGTAATCCCATATGAACCTTCGTAGCCGAAGTTCACTCTCACATAAATGGCTTATTTGCAATGGTACCATTTCTACATTGACGATACATTTTAACCACATCATCACCAATACAATTCACAAACTGCATTGTTTTAGAAATTCTGCCACCCGAAACCCGATAACCATCCTTTTTTCCAAATCTGATAAATCGCTCCTTTTAGCCATGACTGCAACGAGTGATATGTTTTCAGATTGTCTATACTACTCCTTAAAGGTCCACTAAACCAGCTACACGTGCCTTCTTTCATTGGCTACTCCCTGTTGACATCAAAAACAGGAGGTGGTCACAATAATGAGACTCGGCCCTGTGCTTTTTCTCATAACAGAAGATGCTCAAAGAATGTAAATCTCTCAAAATCCAAGTTGAAGTCATTAACTCTGACTGGACGACCTCATTACTCCTCTGTTTTATCTATACACGATAGCATAATGTCGGTTGTATGTCTCTAAAACTTCAGACACTACATGTCGACGGAAGATACTAAATATATTCAATTCCCATCATTATTTAGACTCCAATCATCCATTGTATCTAGTCAGCACCACTGAATTGCCCAATCCATAGAGTTGGAAAGGAGGAGATAAACCTCCTATGGATGAAAAGCTTGATAATGACATACTGCTTTGATATTTATATCTAGGTGTCGCTAGTGCTTGTAAAGTAGTTGCTATTGTTAGTTGACACTATAGAAAGGCGTAGTATTTAGTATATGTATTTTTAATAATTTTTAAATTAAGGATTCCTTAATTATGAGTATAATTAACCAGTATTTTTTCATAGTTGTAGGATAGAGTACAGAATGGAGATAAAAATGAATTGGAAAGTAAAATAACTTTGAATACTTAGGAATATTCTATATTGCTTCAGTTATTATTTGCGTTGTATTAATAATTATTTTTTACAAAATTGACAGTTTAAATAAATATTTTAGGTCTTTCGCCATAGAAATGTATACAATACAGGACTACTTATCTTATCCCAGCAACACCTGAATTATTGTCTCAAACGATATTGGCGTTTTCTTAATATGAAGATTTAACTCCTTACTTTTACATTCATGCCCCAATCTCTTATGTAACGGACTCTTATCCGAACAGGTAATTCCAACCACCTACATTAGGCTGGTCAGACGACGCTTTAGACCTAGCTCTAGTGTCATGGAAAATGATTATAAAAATTGACATGGTCCTTCAAATGGTTTAATAAATACTGATATATATATATTTTTAGTTCTTGATATATAATAATGAAACTTGATTACTAACTTCTACCTAACTCACATATTCCTTTATAAGAAAACAAATAACAACTATATGGAATATTTTGCAATAGCTACGTACTGTCCAACTAAGTTTCTGTTTTGCAAAACGGTCTCTTTTATGAACGTTATAAAATGTTTTAAAATATGAGGATTAGCAACTATGTGAATGTATGTGGAACATTTAAGTGCTCTTTGCTTTTGAAATAAGTAATCCTTCACGACATAGCATAACCTAATAACTATGCTTAGCTAAATCATCCAATGAGTATAAAATATACCGAAGATTCCGAGTTTAAAAATAAATATTTTCACCCACACTTATGTCTTTTTACAGTACTTGCAATATATGCATGCTTTAACATTCTCGCTCATTAAATATGCTTATAGGCTGAAATTTTAAAGCGAGAAGTGTGAAGTCATCCAGAAAACCCATGCTTCAGCAAACGAAGCATGAAATTTTAATCCTACGTAAGGCAGAAAATCGAAGTTTAAATTGCAAACTATCATGTCTATCCCATCATCGTACCTAGCGAAACCTTTTATATAATCCCTTTGCTTTAGAGTAAATTCCAAATGATTTTGATACTAGATCTTATCATAAATAATATATCTAAAATACGCCATTATAGAAAGGGTGTAATATCAAAGGGTAACGGAAATTTCTGCTCAGAATAAGTTAATATTTAAATGTTTGAAAATAGATGCTTACTTTGCTTACATAACTTAGCTGAATAAAAATATGAAAACTTTATCAATCCCAGTCGACTGTAGAATAAAGCCGAACTAAACTCGGTACATGTTTTTAAAGTTATAAATGTAAAATTGTACAAGAAAAATAATATTATCGCTAAATATATAGAAATATACTGCCAATTTCAGAGATGTGGACAGGAAAGTGAAATATACAGAGTGTACCAAAAATATTGAAACGCTCTTTAATTATTTACCTGTTGGAAATAAGTGAGCAATGTAAATTGCAAAAATGTTGAAAGTAAGGTAGGAAATAAGACTACGCTAATGAAATAGTTCCCCCATTAATTTTCAAAAAGTTACACATTTAAATTTTTATACGACCCCCTTAGATAAATTTGGTCAATCAGAAAAATTTTATTTTTAATGCAGGAAGGTCATTGAAAAAAAACCCGCACACCTGGATCTTTTAAATTGAGCGAGTTATATTTAATTGAAAATTGAACAGTGTGAATGGGGGACCATATATCAAATTAGAAATATAAATTTGTTACACATCACAAAACAGATAAAACTGGGTGATAATACATAGGATATCCAACTGCGTATTGAGTACCACTGCTTTATATGATCTACGTCTGTGTTTTATTTAGATGCATTTGTGATAAAGAATATTAATATATATTAACGTATATTAACGTATAACAAATATTAACGTATTTTTTATCTGAACAATTTCCATCGTCACTTTGTTTATGATCCCTCTTTTCAATAATGAAACAGCCTTTCACATGGTACGGAAAAGTTGCATAAGTCAGATTTTTTCCTTCATCATAATTCAGTTGATTTTAAAGATACAGATATGCGGTTTTTTAATGAACTTGTTGCATTAAAAATAAACATTTTAAATTCAACATTGTGAATGGGGACCATATAGCAAATTAGAAATGTAAATTTGTGATACATCACAAAAAAGAAAATACTGGGTGATAATACATAGGATACCCAACCGCGTAGTGAGTACCACTGTTTTATATGGCCTATGTCTGTGTCTTATTTAGATGAATTTGTGATAAAGAATATTAATATATATTAACATATATTAACGTAATTTTGATCTAAACAATTTCCAACGTCAATTAGTTTATGATCTCTATTTTCACTGATGAAACAGCCTTTCACATGGTACGGAAAAGTGGCATAAGTCAGATTTTTTTTCTTTATCAAAATTCAGTTGATTTTAAAGATACAGATATGCGGTTTTTTTAAATGATCTTGTTGCATTAAAAATCAAAATTTTAAATTCAACATTGTGAATGGGGACCATATACCAAATTAGAAATGTAAATATGTGACACATCACAAAAAAGATGAAACTGGATGGTAATACATAGGATACCCAACCGCGTAGTGAGTACCACTGCTTTATATGGTCTATGTCTGTGTTTTATTTAGATGCATTTGTGATAAAGAATTTTAATATATATTAACGTATAACACATATTAACGCATTTTTGATCTAAACAATTTCCAACGTCAAATGTAAATTGTCACATATCACAAAAGAGATCAATGTATACATATTTTAATTATGTGCTTTATATGCTTTATTATTGTGCTTATATGATTTAAAAGCACTAATAAGCACTTTATAAGCATATAAGCACTTATATGTGCTTATATGCTTTATTTAGATGCATTTGTGATAAAATATTTTGAAACATATTAACGTATTTTTGATCTAAACAATTTCCATCGTCTCAATTTGTTTATGATCCCTATTTTCACTGATGAAACATCCTTTCACATGGTACAGAAAAGTGGCATAAGTAAGATTTATTCCTTTATCATAATTCAGTTGATTTTAATAATACAAATACGCGGTTATTTTAATGATCTTGTTGCATTAAAAATAAAAATTTTCTGATTGACCCAATTTGTCTCAGGAGGTCATATAAAAATTTAAAACGTGTAACTTTTTGAAAATTAATGAGAGGACTATTTCATTAACGTAGTCTTATTTCCTACCTAATTTCAACATTTTTGCAATTTACATTGCCCACTTACCTCCAACAGGTAAATAATTAAAGCGCGTTACAATATTTTTGGGATACCCTGTATAGAATCTGACAAGATACTCCAAAAGCAAAAAAAATATAAAATTACGAAAGCTTCATATTAATACATATTTAATAAACTGGGGTATGACTCAACACGACTTTCTTATGCCAGAATTCCATTTTTTATTTATTTATATTTTCCTAATTTTACAACAAACGATTTAAAAAGTCAGTATCATAGATCCAAATGATTACAAATATGGCATGTTATCATTCGCTTCAAAGGGCTCAACATCCTTCTATTGATACCATACTTGATAACGTACCCCCCGGGGGAGGGAACTTGCCCCCAGATAGAGTAGAGGGTGCTAATGATACTCAGGAACAAAAAAATATTGCATCACGGCTATTTTTCACAGCAATCATTGAAACTATTGAGTCTAGTGAACATAAAGCCATAAATAAACAATTTTATATATGATTATGTCAAATTTTGTCCTATTCGGCCAATATTAACGAAAAATTTATGCTATGTTAACGAAACATAATATTTCGAATACATTTTCAAGTTTTCGCTCGAATTTACTAAAAGTATATCTCAATTTAGATCGTTTGAAAGCAAAGCTGAATATAATATTTAGTAAAAATCGATTAATTTATGTGGTCGCTGTCATACACAAGAAATCAACCACTAACAGAGAGATGGGCATCACTCCAAAAATAGTCAAAATGTATTCAGGATATCTTAATACAAGTATCGGCATTAAAATCTCGAATATGAAAATTTTTTAGGTAAACAATACTTCATCTGTACTATACTACATAATATGAGAAAGTAAACATTATTTAATTAACCCCGACAGAAAGTTTTGTATACAAATAAAATTCAAAACTGTATGACATTAAAATATCGTATCGTCTTTGGAATATATCACCTGTTAAATTTAATGCTCATAAAATATATTACTATGCATAAACTGTTCCATGCAAGTTTTAATAGACGACTTGCATTTTACTTTTATAATTTTACTCGCTATAAATATAAATGTCATTAATCAAATTACAAATTAATTAAACATTTACTTCGATAGTTTGACTAATGATACACATCGTTTCATAAATAATGCAGATATTCCCCAGCTAAGCAGTTTAATGAAAATTTTATGTTAAAAATGTGCTGGGTGTATGTATTTTAAATGTTTTATTTATCGACCTAAATCAAAATGTCAGGGATGAAATTTGCCTAAAAGTAATTTTGGCTAGATTCTTAACTATTCATAAATACTATTTTTAAATAATTGTTAATTAAAATTACTAATAATTACTGACCCTTTTAGCTAATTACTTCCATGCATTCCATTTTGATGCTTTTTTGTACATGATGATTCTTTCAGGTAATATTGTTTAAAAAAATTATAATTTAACATAAACTCCTCTGTTAGTGGAATATGCATTATTATTATTATATATATATATATATATATATATATATATATATATATATATATATATATATATATATATATATATATATATATGTATATATATATATAAGGATACAAGAATGAGTCCAGATCTCATGATAACTAATACCTTTATTTACAGCATAAACAGATACAGTACACAGTAAAACAGTACTTATATGCTCCACCAATTTCATAAAACAGCCAATACGATGCTTAATATATTGTCGTATTCCATTTCACAAAGCAACGCCTACTATTTTCAAAATATTGAGGAATATCACAGTTTAATATACCTCGTATCACGTCAACTGTTCTCTAACTCTGTGCTTTACTCCTTTCCTATAGACTCTCTATATAAACTTCTGGAAATCTCTCATATCTCGTAGAATATCGGTTATGTCGATGTGTTTCTCAGATCTTTGAATGCAAGTGTCCCCAAATTGGAGATAAATTGCAAAGTCGGGAAACTCCTATCAGAACTTAAGCATCTGGCAAACCTGGAAACACGTCACGAGAAAGGTTTTCTGTAGGGGTGTTATCAACTTCTGGTTTTCAAAAAGGGTTCCCAGTGAGAACAAGCTACACGTTTGTAACTATATATGTATATATATATATATATATATATATATATATATATATATATATATATATTAAGAGTTTGCGGATCACTTCTGTTCGATGCAGTTGTATTACAATTACAATAAAGTGGTATCCGAAAGATGCAAGATATTGTAATTTACAGGAGAAAAAGGTGTGGCAACAAGACAACAAGAGAAATAGAAATATAGATGGAGATAACGATGGGTTTTGAATTTTTTTATAAACGCAATGAATATTGAAATTTTTCCTAAGTTGGAATAAACCTGTATTGAAATTTTACCACTTATGGTAAATTTGGCGATATAATCTCACTATAAGCGCTATAAAAATTAAATAGTATAAATTGCATGCTTAGTGTTACTTTATATGTTTATTAATCTTATTTCGTAAAAAAGTAATATTTCTACGCAAATGAATACAAAAGATAAAAAAAAATGTGAGCCAAATACTAATATCATCCTTTTGCAAAAACTTGACATATATTACTTACATTTAAACGAATCAATCAATACAAAATGCATAAAACTGAATTTTATACGCAACACATATTAATAAAATTCTTCAGTCGCATAAAAACCTCAATACATTATTCCATTACAAAATCGCGAATGATAAATTGAGCGCCCAGTTTCCAATTATTCTTACCACGGCTACAATAGTTGGTAGCAGTGAATGCGATGTGTCGGTTGCCACTTCAAACGGAGAAAGTTGTGATAATAAATCAGGGTATAGACGATTAACTCTAACTTCGATACGGACTCACGATAATGAGTGCTTGCAATACGTTTAACAGAGCGTTCAGATTAATGGCTGCAGCTTCTGTGGGTTATTGCAGAAAGACAGACAAAAGTTTGTTTCCAATATCTATGCAGAATGAACGTGCAGATTGACTAGATTGGCTGGGTCTGGCTGCTAGTTAATAGTATTCACGGATTTCCAGCATGAAATTATATATACCAGGTAAAATGACTTAACTATACTTCATGCATTTAAATTTAGATATTTTTCATTGGAAGAGAAGGTGTAAATTTGGATGGTAAATGGCTGCATTATGAAAACAATCTGATGTGGGCAACACATGACTTTCTTTATATAATGCAATGAATTTACTACTTTTATAGTTTAAAAAAATGTTATTCTTAGAGTAGACACTTATATTCTTTCCAAGATATTGGATTTTCTTCAATTAGTCGCCATTTTCATTGATTTAGCGTTATTTTTATCTATTTGGCGAGATTTTCGTTAATTTGGCAGCCTTTGAAAAGTCACCAAGTTGGCGACATTCCGCCAAATTTGTCGCCAAAATCCCGCCAAGCGCTATGGGCGGAGAAATAAGATATTCTTATACCAGATAAATGACTATTTGAGTTCAAATACAAAAGTATTACTCAAAGTATCTTTTCTTATGAATGTAACGAACTAGATCCACGAGAATGATGTCACCGAATTTATCGCAGGATATCACATATGAAAAGTGAACATGTTTCTCAGCAGTTAATATATGTTTTTTAATTTATGGGATTTTTTGATAAATTTATTTGAAAAATGTGCAATATCTCAAGAACGGATCATGCTAGCATTCTAAATTTTATGACAATCATTTTCTAAGGAAAACTTAATTAGAAATGTCTATTTGTGTAACTTTATTAAAGGTTTTGATTTTTTGATGATAGTTTCAAAATTTCACTAGAAAATTTAGGGGGTTCTGAACATTCGATTGCGTTTAAAAACAACAGGATTCCAGTATTCATGGATTGTGATTTTTGTACCAAATTTCAATCGAATCGCTCTATTTGTTCGTGATATATCGTCTCCACAGACTCACTGACACACCCACCCACCCACACACACAAACGCACAGACTTCACTTCAAAAATGTTTGATTCGTGATCAGGGATGCTTCAAACGTGCTCTCCCGTCGAAAACTCGAATTCCAATTTTCGACCCCGTCATTATAATTTCCTTTTACATTATGTATATAAGGAAAGTAACAATGTATGGGAATTCTAGTAAATAATTTCAACCCAGTATACAACTCATTGTACGGTCAAATACGGTTAGTAAATTTGATCCTTGAAGGAATATTTTTCACAAAGGGGGGTTGAATAACATAAACTGCGTGTTCTACGCAGTAATCATTGAGTTTTCTTTTTATCTTTAAGGGCACTACGATTTTAGGAAATTTTCAGTTCACGAGTTTTATTTCAATTCACGAGTATGTGTCATAAAGCGTTTGTTCAGATCAGAAATTTCATTTCGACCTGAAACATGAAATAAATGAAATATCTGCTTCCAATAGTTACAATATTCTCAAAATTATTCTTATACCTTACCCAATTCATATAGTAATGATTCAGGAATGTCTTCTTACAGTTGTATGAGATTAGGCCTGGTTTTATGCTTGCAGTCGGAAATTTAGTGAATGTCGGAATATTTTGAGCATTTCTAAGCAATAAACTTTGCGCCGTTTTTATAGAACGAGTAGCTGTCTTTTCCATCTCAGGATCTTCTTCTAAACCTTTAGGACTGGTTTATAAGAATTTTTATGGACATGACAGACTAGTTTGCTTAGTGTCTATACCTGATAAATATAGAACATATGTGGAAGTAAATCCAACTCCTATTTTGATCTTACACTGGGCAGTCTTTCAAAAGCAACTGCTAGAAGTCATTTGTAAGAAGATTGCCCAATCGATAATATTCTTTAAAATAATCTCTAAGCCCATTCCAGAGGGCCGTTTCGGATACTGCGTATGCTGTGGAACAGTCCTGATTAACATTCCAGTCGGTATCTACAAATTATTCATAGACATACCAGAAATTTTGGTTAGGAACTCTGCGGAGCATAGATTACACGTGGAAATAAATCCAACTTTCAATCCAATTTTGCCCTCACTCTACACTACTGTAGCATATATTAGCTTCGCCCATTCTGCAACTTGCCCTAGAGTGTTTTGTTGGGATAATGTGTAGTCTGTGGACTTCAACAACAACAGTCATGCTTAATATTTCCAGTCTGCCTATGCAAACTATTCTTATTTATATTATGATGTTTGAGCATAAAACACCTGTGTCACACAAAATTCAACTCATATTTTAATTTCACAATAGAAAGTCTTCCACAGGCAACTGCTGTAGGTTTCTTGTAAGAATATTTTCCAATAAGCAATATTCTTACAAATAATTAAAATGTCCATTTTGCAGCTTATCCTAGAGTGTTTTGTCGGGATGAAATATAGACTGCCGACTTTTAAACAGTCTTGCTTAACATTTCCAGTCTGTCTACACATACTACTTTTAATCATACCATAAAGTTTGATTAGGATATGTACGGAGCATAGAACACATGTGGAAAAATATCCAACTCCTATTTTGCTCTCCTCTTAGACAGTCTTCCTAAATTGACTTCTAGAGGTTCCTTGTTATATGATTGTCTAATGGACAGTAGTCATACAAATAATCTCTGTTCCATTTTGCAGCTTGCTCCAGAAAGTATTGTCGAGATAATGTATAGACTCTGGATTATAAACAATCGTGATTAACATTTCCAGTCAGTCTCTACAAACTACTTTTATTCATGCCACGTCTTATGATAAGATGTTCTGTGGAGGTGGAAAAGACAAGAATATTTTTCACGAAAATGACAATGCAGAACTGCTCATAATAACTAGCAATACGCTGAAAGCAATTTTATGAGTTCAAAAAGTAGTGCATCAAGTCCTATGCTAGTGAAATAATGCATTCCTCAATCTACTATATGCAAATTCGATGTTCGGATAATTTTGAGAATGATGTGTGTATAATAATATCATCTCATTAGAGTGTGATTTATTGCCAGCGAAATTCCGTGAGTCTACCCTGATTTCTGCTAATATAAACAAAATCCGACAAGTCTGCCATTTGTTCAAGGGAACTGGATAGTCGAAAACTGAATCTTTACTGTGATAAAATGAAAACTTTAAAGAATATGAATCGCTAAAGATGAGAATTTATTTTCCTTAGAGCGTCTAGTTGTTGTGATTTTGAATCTATTATTGTTAAGAAATCAATTATTCACACATTTTCATAAAGTCAGTTTTTATGATAGTTAAAATATATGAACGCTTTTGAAATTTTAAATATTCAGTTTCGATCTACATACATGTAACTTAACTTGCAATGTAAACCAAACTACCAGTTAAAATGCACTTGCAATATTTCCCACGATATAATTATATATACATATGATAACAGAGTTTACTGTATAAGGTAATATTATAATGAAAGCTACATGTTTAAACACATCTGTGTTCGTTTCTTTATTCTAATCTTATCCATGCAATTTCTTTATTCTAATCTTATCCATGCAATTTCTTTAAATGCAATTTTTGGAAGTCTGGATCGACGTTGAGAAAACAGCTTTGTAGTACTTTAAAATGATCAAAATCATTTAACCCAATATTGTGAGCAATGAAACCCACGAAGGTATAGATAGAAATATATTTCAAAAATTTTGTAGAATATCCAAGCTCATTGGAATCAAATAGTTGGTTGGCAAATACCGTGAATATTTATATATCATCCATAAATAAATGTATGAATATATTAGACTTTTATTGTAGATAACGACATCTGTGGATAGGGTTTACTCTTATTAGTAAAGACATAATAGCGAATATCTACAATGGTATTAAGTATATTTACAATTCACAAGCCATGATGGAAAACTACATACTCAATCCGACAAAGTGGCCGGTTTCATACCCTTTTAAATTTAGCTTAGACAATGCGAGTCTGCAACGTCGAGAGTTACAGCATCAGATATCACCCATAGAAATTGCCAAATTTATGATATATTCACTGCCAGAAACATGTTCATAAAATTGAAGGACATAACAATATTTCTTCTTGTCATTTTTTATATTGTATAACATTTTTATATTGGCTGTCCTATGCTGATGAGGGACTTAAAACCGTGAAATCGGTATCTGCAGTGGCAGTATAATCTTTATAGCAACGCCCCTATAGACGCGACTGTCAACATGGGTATCAATATATTTCTACTTCTGTGACTATTAATGTATAAATATTAGAGTCTATTAAAAATATTCATGTTTCCCCTTTACAAACGAGTACAAAATAATTTAAACGATGCGGAAACATTATTTAGAAGTGTTGTAATAATTATTATGGTCGAGGTAAGCGAATTCCATTCTCCATTTTAACGAAACGAAATAAACATTAATTTACATGAACATTGTATCCCTTTGTCTCGAAAACTATAAAAGGTAGAAAGATGAAACTTAGCGTATATACGTAAAACTGCATACATACTTGCAGAATCACAATTTAAGTTATTAAAACGAATTGTAACAGGCCGAAATATCCATTTTTAAACTGCGCATGATCACTACGCTCCGTACAATTAACAAGTAAACAACATATTCTAAACAGCTAATCAAAGTGTATATATTATAAATATTTCAAATTAATTTTTAATTTGAGACATTTCACAGCACGCATACTTCATATAACAAAATCTAATCAAAGCCCGTCTTTTTGCTAGCTTAATTCAACATGATATCGATAAATACAACATTACATTTATGTTATTAAAAGGAACCTATATTAACAAATAAAACGCCTTAACATCCTTATCACTTCCAAAATTTTATAAAATATAAAATAACAGAATTTTATCTGAAACCTAATAAATTTATGAACAGCAAACCCCATTTCATTATTATCTCAGCGCTTCATTGCAATGCACTACATGTTATCAATCGAACCTACGTTCATTGCAGGCGAGGAGATGGTTGTAGATAATAAATCAGGGGTAGGGCAATTAACCCCACTTCGTAGCAGCCCACCCCCACATAATGAACCCCTTCCAAGAAGGCTGTTGGTTTCACTAAGCGTTTAACATGATGGATATTCAGATAATATGGAATGTGAATTATGGAGCTTTATTTTTAAGCACGTTTGTGCTTATACCGTGTATTTGATATTCTGTGATAATTGCACATGATAGAGATAAATTTATATTTTAAAGTTCCACGATGTTTATTTTAAACCGGACTACAAGATATTTCTTGATATATTATAATTAACAAATACATTTTATAAAGTTGCTTAAAATGGCAACATATTTGAAGATAGAAATAAAGTGGATAGAAAAGAAATAGTGTAATAGAGATATTTTGTTTCTCAACTCAACTTTCTCATAGCGAATTACTTGCAGATTTTTATCTTTCAAATTTTACTAGAAAAATTATGATAAGTCGGTATCATGGATTCAAATAGTAACAATTATAGAGTGTTAACCTTCAGTTTAAAGGACTTGAAAAAATATTTTGTTTGATACCATACTTGACAATGTACCCTTCGGGGGTGGTAACTTGTTCCCGAAGTGAAAGGGGGTGGTTAATGACGTCAGGACCAAAATCATTATATCGGTGCTCTTTCTCACGACAATGATTGAAACTGTAATCACGTGATCATTGAGCCATAAATAAACTCTTATGCATAATTATGTAAAAAATTTGTCCAATGCTACAATGTAAAAAAAAACAAAAAATCAAATAAATTTCGCTTGAATTAAAAAAAAAGAATTATCCTTTTGTAAATATTTTATAACAAAGTTTGATACAAAGTTTCGTGGAATTCCATTATTATTTGTGCCGATAGTGTGTACACAAGGAATCGACTACGGATATACATGCAGCCATACAGATAGACAGACGACATCAATCCAAAATTAGTCACAACGTGTTCAGGAAGTCTTGAAACATATATTGGCATTAAAATCTTGAAATAAAATATTTTCGGGAAAACAATACTTTCTCAATGCTACGTATGGGGAAGCAAAAATTTTAACTTTCAAAATAAATAAAAGTTTATTTAGAAATTATAGGACGTTCTAAAATACAAATCTACAGATCTCATCTTAGCACTTTTAGCCACATAATTTGGAAATATACTTTAATTTATTTTGGAAGTTGTAATTTTGGACATTTTATATTATGCTTGAATTCTGATGAAGTTTTGAAGCGAGTAACATTAATGGTCAAAGTATCCTGCTGAAAACGGAGCTTTTAACGTAAAATGGAAAAAAAAAATGGACATTTATATCTCTGAACCTAATAGATAAAAATAAAAACAATTTTCGGCTGTTTTGGTGAACACAGTTTAACATTTATAAATATACAAAAATAATTTCAATAGTTTAACATTTAGAACTTTTTTTTTGGGGGGGGGGGGGGGGCGAGTGTTGCTTCAGTTTCACTCGAATTATCTTCTAAATGATAGATGTAACCAGTAAGAAACAAAATGTTCCGTAAAATAGTCTGTTTTAATATTAATAATTT
Source organism: Amaurobius ferox (assembly GCA_951213105.1). Lineage (NCBI taxonomy): Eukaryota > Metazoa > Arthropoda > Arachnida > Araneae > Amaurobiidae > Amaurobius > Amaurobius ferox. Next base: position 42,286,033 of record OX578146.1, read on the forward strand.
GTTTTTACTTTCCTTATATACATAATATATAAGGAAAGTATTGTGACGGGGTCGAAAATTCGAATTCGAGTTTTCGAAGGGAGAGCACGTTTCAAGCATCCCTGATCAAGAATCAAACATTCTTGTGGTGATGTCTGTGTCTGTATGTGTGTGTGTGTGCGTGTGTGTGTATGTGTGTGCGTGTGTGAAAGTATGTGTTTGTGTGTGTGTCAGTGAGTCTGTGGAGACGATATCTCACGAACGAATGGAAGGATTCGAATGAAATTTGGTACAAAATTCCCAATTCGTGACACTAGAAGCCTATTATTTTTAAACGCAATCGAATATCCTGGATCCCCCTAAATTTTCGAGTGAAATTTTGAAAAAATCATCAAAAAATCAAAACCTTTAATAAAGTTACGCAAATAGACATTTCTTATGTAATTTTTCCTTAGAAACCGATTGACATAAACTGTAGAACGCTAGCATGAACCGTTCTCGGGATATTGCACATTTTTCAAATACATTTATAAAAAATTCCCATAAATTAAAAAATATATATTAACTGTTGAGAAAAATGTTCACTCTTCATATGTAATATCATGCGATAATTTGGGTGACATCATTCTCGTGCATCTAGTTCGTTCCATTCATAAGAAAAGATACTTTGAGTAATACATGTTTTTTGCTGTAATTTTTTTGCTAAATTAACAAAAATCTCGCCAAATGGTTAAAAATGACGCTAAATCGATGAAAATGAGGACTAATTGACGAAAATTTAATATCTTGGAAAGAATATAAGTATCTACTATAAGAATAACCTATTATTTTTGCTGTAAAAGTAATAATTAATTGCATTATATAAGGAAAGTCATGTACTGCCTACATCAGATTTTTTTCATGGCTCTTATAGTTTTCGAGAAATCACTTTATCAGTTTGAAGAAGATTAAATGATTTCTGTTTTAAAGTTCGAATAATTTATATTTCAAAAACTAAAGTGCTATCTATAAACAGTAAGAAACGGATTGGCAAAACAACCGCATTATTGATTAAGTTATTAGTTTTGAAATTATAATGGTTATAAGACAGTGTAGAATCTACTACGCGCTGTCGAACTTGTATATGTTTTATATTCGATTGAAATATGTCTTCAAAAGCTTTTATTTATATATTTTGCTTTAGTTAAAATTTATTCATATTGTATGTTATATATAAAACAATGAATATGCGAACAAAAAATAGGCGAAAAAACAATTATCAAAACAATTAAAAGACGGAGAGCTCAACATCTAAGAGGAATGGAAATAAACAGAGATGGCAGAAGATCGTATGGACTTGGTAGAAATTGCTCAGAGTCTGAATTTACACTGAATTTAATAAATATATATTTTATTTAGTGATTTATAGAAGAAAATCAATTCAACAGATTAAATATAAATTAAATTTATTATTTTTCATAGGAATGAAATTATAAAGTTTTGATAGGTTAAATTTCGTTAACAGCATATTGGGGTGGAATGAAAATGAATACACTGTGAAAATGCCTGTGTTTAATTTGCAAGTTGTTATTATTTCATTAATTTGATCATTATTTTGTTATTATTCATTAGTTGATTATTATTAGAGTATTAATTTCATTATATTTTAGTTTTTGCTATTATTTTGATTGTTTTCGGTGTTATATACAGTTTTCAAGAGAACTGATCATAATAAAAAACTTCTGAGAAACAAGCATTAAATTATTCCAAAATGTAAAATAACTATATATTTTAATGATAAATTCATTTTGTTTGAAATATATTGATATTTCTTATTTTATTTTTTACATTTTGCTTTTCATACAATTACATAAAATATTGTTATCTTACAATTTTCCGAATTCAAGATTTTCACAGAAAAGTAAGTTTTAATATCCCTGTACTCTCTTCGCATATATATGGAACTATATCTGTATATACAGGGTGTTCAGTTAATGGGGAGTCAAACTCAGAGGGTTGTTAGTAGACAATACGAGGAACACAAATTGAAATGGAACATGGTGTCGCAAACCACGCTTAGTTGGTTAAAATTGCGAAAATACGCAGGTTCTGGCGATAAAAAGTACAATAACAACTACAAAAAGATTTATTTGACAGCATGTTTAAAACACAGCTTAGCTTGTGGTGCACAGTACACTGCTGGAAAGGAAACATTGCGAATGATGTGAACGAAATTATTATTATTATTTTTTTTTCAAATGGCCGGGCACTTTGACTTTCGTCATTCGCCTACAGCGGCCAGAGTGTGAACCATTTAGCTGTCCATTGACGTTGCCCCAGACGCACCAGAGGGGGCGGATCACATTGCCCCTACAACATCATCCATGCCTTACGTGGGGCTCGAACCCACAACGTGGCGGTCGAGCGATTGCTACGGAAAAAATTGCCTTGACCACTCGACAACCACGTCGGCTTGAACGAAATTATTACAGGTGTTGTTCGAAGTGGTGTCCACAGACGTCATTGCACAGTTTTCGAAGTGGCCGCCACTTCGAACAACACCTGTAATAAATTCGTTCACATCATTCTCATCGTTATCTTTCCAGCATTATACTGTGACCACACGCTGTGTTGTAAGCATACTGTTAAATTAATGCTTTTGTAGAGTTACTATTATACTTTTTGCTGTCCCCGCATGACCTGCATATGTATTTTCGCGATTTTTACGGACTAAACGTGGTTTGCGACACCATGCTCCACTTCAATTTTTGTTCCTCTTGATGTCTACTGACAACCCTCTGAGTTTGTCGCCATATTAACTGAACACTTTGTATGTGTGTGATTTTGATACGTTAAGTGATAAGTAAAACTATATTTTTAGCACTTAAAATGACACATGTATAACCTGGGTCAATGCAACAATTTTTTTAGAGTGATCTTCAGTGAGTTTAGGTACGATTTGTAGGTATGATTAGTGGAGGCATTGCTGAACATTCAAACTGTACAACATTAATTCCCAAGTTATTTCAGTAATATTTCACCCCATGCTGTTACAGTTTGTAAATAAATATGTTATTTTACAAATTTTTTATAATGTTAAGTCAATATAGGATATTGAAAAAGTCAAGGTAACCCAAATTAAAAGAAAATAAAAATTAGATTACACTGAAAAGTTTCTTACTTTAGTATCAAAGTTTTACTGAAATATTTATGAACATAAATATTAAAGATATTTAGATATAGCTGACACGACAAATAAATCAGAGTCCAACCACAATATATTTTTTCTCTTTAAAAATTCAAAGACAAAAACTCTTAACTATAAACCTCAAAAATTCAAATGAAGAGCCAAATCAACATACGTAAAATCTCCCGACTAATTTATAGCTTTACGGCAATAAAAAATAAGAACTAGGCGGAAATTGCACTTTACCAGAAAATATGCAAAAACGACGTCGTTGAAAATCAAAAGTTCTGATAAGCCCGCTTCCCTGCTTTGGAATGATTTAAAACACCAGAGCGAATCTTAGCGAAAAATATCGAAAGAAATTGTACAAATTCAAATTTTTTCATACATATTTATGACTTTGGCGTCAGTTAGGCACATCCACTTATTCAGAAATGACTCTATCTAAGTGTGCAAAATAAACTGTTTGATTTTGAAGAGTTGGGGTTCTAATGGTGTAACTCAGAATGCTGGAAAAATTAATTAAGAGTTTTAGTGGAAATTTCGGACTTTCAAAAATTTGTTATTTTATTAATTAAATTATATGGAGGTTTTATTTTTTTTCTTATAATTTTTTTTAAATTTTTGTTCATATTACTGAAAATTTTGATTTGTTAGCAACGTACGTACTTATTTGTTATATATACGTTATTAATTGTATGGATTCTATGACTTTGATTGTCGGATTTTTAATTTTAACTTCTTAATGCCTTATTTACAGCAGAAAGTTCCGTTTTGGCATTTCTATGGATTCACACACTTTAAGACCTCCTGAACAAATGTATAACTTTATAATGTTTGCCTGTATGTATATTGGTGCGTATGTTTATTGGTTCATGTCTGTGATGTAACTACAACGCTGATTTACATATAAAAAAATTATGCATAAATTGATATATGGAGTAAGAAGTTGGTATTAAAAATATCGTTTAGTAATCATCCTGATTAGAATATACGCTATATTCTCAAAAGTAATTTCATACCTTTAGTGAGATAACATATTACAGATTTTGGAATACTGCCATTTTCAGCAGCATAAGACTTCAGTAGTTGACTTTTCAAACCACAAAAATAAATTCAGCACTTTCATGGAGCTGATTATTGTATTTTCCAGCTCTGCATAGTTCTTAGTCAAACTCTTAGTGAATAAAAGTAGTGGATATCGACATACACATGTTAAATGAGGATGCGCAGGTCCCACTGTCCTCAATAAGACACTGCGGAGCAAACTGCTGTTTGTGTAATATACTTAGAATGTTTAGTAAAAGCTTTGGAAGACAAACTAGGTAGATTTCAAAATAGGAGCTGGATTTCTTCCAAACGTATTCTGTGGTGTTCAGACAAGATTTCTAGGCTAGTTCAACGTATATCAATTTTTATAAACCACTACTGTAAACACCGTGAATGTTGAGAAGGAGCTCTGCTGAAGTAGGAAATATAATAATTATCCCTTACATAAAGTTTTTCCAATGTGAGAATTTAGATGTGCTTAGATTATTGGAACATTCAAATTTAAGGCTGATAACACAAAAATTAACATACCAAGTCCCATTTAAAGAAACTATTTTTTTAGAAACTATATTCCATATATTATCAGGTATACATCAAGCATTGCTGTAAGAAAATATCTTTTGGAATTAGGGAAAAGGTAGGCACCAATGTCAGTCATAATCTTTTTATCATATATAGAGGGTGTCCCATAATATTGACCTTAGCTTTTATTCCTTAAATATTGATCTTAGACATATATAATAAATTAAAAAGTTGCTTAAACAAAGGTATAGAATTTTATGAATCGATAAATTTTTCAGGGTATTAAATTTGAAGAAATACAAAATTTAAATTTTTATACGGCCCCCGTACAAAAACATTTCTAATGAGTAAAATGTACACCATACACTAATAAGGTGATGTACAGCATTTCAGCGTTTTATCATAAAAAGTCTTAGAGATATGTTTAAACAAAATTGGTGAGAGATTTATCGCAAATTAAAATGTAAATGTTTACAGCAAGAGTGCAAATGACGCAACGCAGAAATGCTTCATAGGCAAATAATATCTGTCTCTTATCTTTAATGGATCTTTGGCATAGATGGAAAACATTTTGAACAGATTTTATAATCTCTGTATAAAAATTTTTATTTCTACACAGTGTAGATACTTTTGTACCAATAAATAGCAAAATTAAAATTTATTTATGTAATCATTATTTTCTCTCGTAATTTGTGTATGGCCCTGAAATGCGATCTGCCGACATGATTTTTCTCCTCTGAGAACTCATGTCGACGCATCGAATTGTGGTTTAAGTCAGCATTTTTGTCTTGGGCTCTTTATGATAAAATGCTGAAAATTTGTACATCGCCTTATTAGTGTATGGATTGCATTTTACTCAGTGGAAATTTTTTTGTACGGTGGCCGTATAAAAATTTAAATTTTGTATTTCTTGTAAATTTAATTTCATTGAAAATTATAAGAGATTTCATAAAATGCTGTATCTTTTTTTTACACAACTTTGTAATTTATTATATATCTCTAAGATCAATATTTAAGGAATAAAAGCCGAGGTCAATGTTTTGGGGATACCATGTATAATATTCCCTGTAATAAAATTTTACACGATGCAATATTAAATGTGAATTACGAGAAAAATAAAAATAAAATATCGGCAATGTACAGTATACAAAGTCTGCGTTTGTGAGGTCTAACCCGCCGTTTCATAACATATATCCGAAATTTATATCATTGGAAATAAACCGCAAGTACTTGAGTATAAAATGCAGTTAATTTAATAGCGAAAATAATTGTACAAGGGACAAAATACTTTATTATATCATGTAAAATTTTGTAAATCGCACTTCGAAAATTAAACTGTAATAATGGAGCAAATGTTTAAGGATTTTGTAGGTAAGTATAAAATCGCATCTATAAAATTCTTGGACCTAATTTCATTTAAAATGATGACTCAAATGACGCCTGTCATTGGATTAAATGTCCAGATATTATTTTACTTTTACGAGTTCAAATAGCAATGTTGAAGAAATGTGATGCCTCATTGAATGAAGTACCATTTTTTTTTATCACCAAACAATATCTTTCATTATTCTTTCATTCCTATGAGCTATTTTTTGCATTAATGAAAAGCTAATACATACTCATTAAAATACAAACAACCTCTAAGTTGTTGTTGAGACCCAGACCGTCCAACTTACCAGAAAGGGTAACCGTTTGGACGGCCGAGAAGTGCCACCCAATTTAGACCGGAACCCAGTGGGGGAAGCATCCACAGGGACCGAACCCTCCTTCCCCTACCCCCAACCTCTCGAAAGGACTTACGGACCCACATGTTTAACGTGATCGTACTCCGAATGAACACGGCTGCAGTTGTGGCAGCGTGCAAATTCAGCGCGCAAACCACCGGGCTACCGCGCCCGAAATGTGCCAACAGCACGAAGTGTTCCCAGGTGGTCACCCACCCAAGTACTAACCGCGCCCGATGCTGCTTGACTTCGGTGATCTAACGAAAACCGGTGTTTTCAGCACGGTAGCGCCGTTGGGCAAAAAAAAACCCCTCTAAGTATAAAAGCCGAAATATTCGGCACATTCATTTCACATTTAGCAGAATTAGTTATAATAAGTTATTATTAATAAGTTATAACTTGTTATAATAAGTTTGTTATAATAAGTTATTATTAATAAGTTATAACTTATTATAAATAAGTTATTATTTATAATAACTTATTTATAAAAAGTTATTATAATTTGGTCGGCCGAACATGAACGTGACATAAGAAATGGAAATTCTATCCCGCGTTATCCAACACCATCCTTACCGAAAACTTTACTCCGCTGTTTAATCAGAACTTTCTCTTGATCCAACCTAGTAATCCCAAGATCATCTTATTTACGAATATATTTAACTTATTTCAATTATGGCAAGATTTGTAATAACAATTTGGTTCAAAACCTTATATTTGCTAGGCTTTTAATTCTAAATTCCAGAAGGGTAAAGTCATTGTCCCAAATGTATAAATATATTATTCCATAGTTTGTATCATGCATTAATTTTAAATGCTGAGCTGACAACACATTTTTAATGCTTATGTTGTTTTAATTTTTCACTGTCTATAACTATCCAACTTATTTTATATATTGCATCTATGTCGCTGCAATTTAAATATATTTCATAATACTCGAACTATACTTATTTATGAAAATTTCAATTATTTTTGGTTTGTAAATGCATGAGCTATATTTACTATCTATCCATAATAATGTACCTTTCTTTTTCTTTTGATGATGGGCATATATCCCCGAAAAAGCTACAAATGTAATTTAATTATATATCTGAAATTCTGTAATATCTCACAGGAAACACCACGTCATGGTGAATAAAAACTCCCGTCAAGTACAATAAACAATAATTTATTTCCACAAAAGTTATGACATCCCAAAACGTTTGCATAAAATCTCCAAAGGACAGAAGCAGTGTATTCATGTCTAGTGTTCTTTGTGGGAAAGTGTTAAATCAGGCGAGGGATCCTTCAGTAAGGTTCCCTAGACATGACAGTATGAAGATTTGGACAAACCATTTTTAGATTCCACAACTATTTTGGGAAACTGTTCTTGTGTCTTGTATTGAAGGGGAGATTTATTCAGTGAAATGGTGATTTTTATGAGATTACCAATTCTTTTTTTTTAATATTTATCCACATGATCATGTGCCGATATTACTGCAAGGTGTACGTTAACGTCGAGCACCAATTGTACAACTTTTATCAATTTTTGAAACTCAAAATAAAACTTACATTCGTTTTTTGTTTTTTTTTTACGCATCTGTTACCGCTAAAGTGCAGAAATCAGTAATTCTACATATTATCTAGGTAATGTGCATATTAACTAGGGTGATCCGTTAAAGTGCCGAAAATTGTTTCATTTCTCAAATTACCTAGGTAATCTGCAAATTACCTAGATATTCTGCACATTACCTACTATGCACTCGTTAAAGTGCAAAAAAGACCTAAACAGGTTTGCGAAGAATATTTTCTTCATTTTACTCACCAATTCGGTGTTTGCTTGCATACTAGGAGCTAAATCCATCTGCTTTAAAAAAATCACGACACAAATTCACGCGCTAACAGGCAGAAACGAATTTGAAAACACAGTTAGCTATGCTATGCACTGCCAGCCGACTCAAATTATAAGAAATAAAAACAACCGGCGACGACAAGACGCTGGCGAAACCAAACTAAAAGTGGAGAGAGAGTGGGTAGGAGTAGGGAAAGGAAATGAGAGAAACAAGCTTTTGAACTTTAAAGATACGGAAGCCGTTAATGTGCACATTACCTATGTGAAATGCGGGAAAACTCTTGATTCCGCACGTTAACGGAGCGAATCAGTTTATCTGCAGATTAGCTAGGTAATATGCACATTAACGTCTTTCGAGCTTTAGCGGTAACATATCTACCACCAACACGAAAAAAATGAACCATCACAGAGGAACATAGTTTCAATTATTTAATATACAGGGTGTCCCAAAAATATTGATACGCGCTTTAGTTCTTTACCTGTTGGAGATAAGTGGGCAATGTAAATTGCAATAATCTTGAAAGTAAGGTAGGAAATAAGACTACGTTAATGAAATAGTCTTCCCATTAATTTTCAAAAAGTTACAGTTTTTAAATTTTTATACGATCCCCTTAGACAAATTTGGTCAATCAGAAAATTATTATTTTTAATGCCACAAGATCATTAAAAAAACCCCGCATATCTGTATCTTTAAAATTGAGCGTGTTATATTTAATTGAAAATTTAACATTGTGAATGGGGACCATATATCAAATTAGAAATGTAAATTTGTGACGTATCACAAAAAAGCTAAAACTGAATGATAATACATAGAATACGCAACCGCCTAGTGAGTAACACTGCTTTATGTGATCTCTGTATGTGTAATGCCTTATTTAGATGCATTTATGATAAAAAATGTTGACACATATTAACGTATTTTTTATCTAAACATTATCCATCGTCAATTTGTTTATGATCCCTGTTTTCACTGATGAAACAGCCTTTCACATGCTACGGAAAAGTGGTATAATCCAGCTTTTTCATTTATCATAATTCAGTTGATTTTAAAGATACAAATATGCGGGTTTTTTAATGATCTTGTTGCATTAAAAATAAAATTTTGTGATTGAGCAAATTTTGTCTATGGGGACCGTATAAAAATTTAAAAAGTGTAACCTTTTTGAAAATTAATGGGAAAACTATTTTATTAACGTAGTCTTATTTCCTACCTTACTTTCAAAATTTTTGCAATTTATATTGCCCAATTATCTCCAACAGGTAAGAATTGAAGCGCGTTTCAATCTTTTTGGGACACCCTGTATAGGTCCGTCAATACTGAAAAAATGGCTAAAAACCATGATTTTTCCGATTTTTGTAATTCTAAATCAAACGAACTTTAATGCTTAAAAGAAAAGTTCATACTTCCTACCAGAATACATGAAATTAGCTATTGTTCATTAAAATCGGTTTAAAAATTAAGACTGTATGTTCGTTGACATTAAAGAAGAAAACAAGGCCAAAACGACAGTTCTGAAGTTTCATTTCAAAGTTTTTTTTCCTCTGGCGCTATAACGCCAATTCTATATTTAACACATTTCAACTATGTTGGAAAGTGTTAAATATACAATCACTTTCCAACATAGTTGAAAAGTGATTATGACTTTGTTCTTTCTGTCAATCTGTCTGTTCGTTCGCACGATAACTGTCGTAAAATTGACTGTATCAAAATTAAATTGCAGTATGTCGTTGCGACGATCTATAGGATATATGTGAATGAAAATGATAATATCACCGAATTAGTTTGGGATTGAACCTGGATTTGAAGAGAATGGAACACGCTGAATCTCGTGGAACCTAATTTTGCAAACATTTTAATCGAGGTTAAAATTCACAAATTGATTTGAAGTTTTTTGAAAATATTTAAATTATCATGTAAAATGTGTAAAATAAATTTCATCGAAATACGTTAAGTAATTTAAAAAAAAATCAAAAAATAATTACACTCATATTATGTTGACTCATTGCAAAATAAAATAAGGCATCCATTTTTTTTTTCGCTTAGTGAAAATCATGATTTTTAGGGACGACTTATATTTATATTTAGTGTTACATTCGTCCTAAAACCTCTTGATTTTTACATATTATCTGTGTATCTAAATTCTGTTCCTCCGCAATTATAATATTTTTTAATTTGAATGATCACTCACTAAACTTTGATTATTTTTACAACAAAGTCGTATGCCGAATGTATACAAATCAACTATTCTTAGATGAGTTGTATAAGATTTGCTGAATTTTTTAAAGACAAATTATTTAGCTGTGGAGTCTGAAATATAACTGATATAAATGGAATACTCATCGATTTTACATAGAGAAACGGGCGATATTACATACTATTGTCTTTTTTGATGAAGTCTGAAGTTTCCAAGTAAAATAAATATTTGTATTACTGTGATAATTTAAAAAATATCATTGCTGAACGCATCGCATTTTAGAGATGTGTAAATAAAATTGCATTTCAGTTGGAAAGTGTTCCATAAATAATGCATGATTAATCTTTCGTGTTTTAATTTGGTTTTCTCAGCTTTGTGCTTTATTTTCAGAGAAAAAAGAATAATGTTTTTCGCTTTCTTGGGAGCTCAGCTTAGGAGTCCTAAAAATCCGAGGTTGTCACGTCAAGTATAAGATGCCAGATGAAGATTAGGGCATGTTAACTTGGTGGGGTCGAAAGCTGCCACGTTCCATAAATATATTTCAAAGATTTTAAATTGACTTTTAATATTTTGAAGTTTTTACAGACTTCCACAACCAATTTTATTTAAATAATTCTATCTTAAAACATGCAACGTTTTTTCATTTTAAAATGCCAAGTTAAAAAATTTACATTTTAAGCTATTCATATTAATTTTTTTACTTTTATTTATTACTTAATGCAACATAAGTAGTACATTTTTTTTTCTAATGCAAAAATAGCGAGTAATCACAGATAATTTTATAATATTCCAGGCGAATTACTTTCTGATTAGGTTATAAATTATTCATTTCAAGTGTAATAAAAATTTGCAGATATGAAAAGAAATTGAACACGGATTTGTAAAAATCACGTTCTATTTGCAGAATTTTTTGAAAATTGATTAACTTCAGATGTATGATTCTATAAATGATTTAAAAGTTATTTGAAAGTGACTGTAAAATAAAATTATTTGTATCTATAAAATTAACTGAAAGAAAAACTCTGTGTTAAGGATTTCGAAGCCATATTTATTTCATGATTATTATAATGAGATATTCACATTTTTAGATGCAATTTTGAAATTGCATTTGAATTTTATTAATACTTTACAACATAGTTGAAGTGTTTATGACTTTGTTAACACTTTACAACATAGTTGAAAGTGTTTATATTTTGTTAACACTTTACAACATAGTTGAAAGTGTTTATGACTTTGTTCATTCTGTCTGTCTGTCTGTCCATTAGCACGATAACTGCTGTAAAAATGTCTTTATCGAAATAAAATTTTAGTATGTTTTTCAGACGGTCTGTGGGACCCACGGGAATATAAATTAATAATATCAACCAATTAGTTTTTTATTGAACCCCGATTGAAAAAATGAAATACATTGAATCCTATGGGACATAATGTTTCAAACATTTTTTAAGCGAATTTAAAATTCACAAATTGCTTCGAAAATTTTAGAAAATATTAAAATTATCCCATAAAATATATAAAAAAATTTCAGTAATATACGTTAGGTAGTTTTTTAAATAAAAATTATTTAATATATGGAGAAAAACAAATTCAATCAAATTCTGACTCCCGTTATATCTTCCAGAAAGAAACAAGAAAGATCAATCGTGCTTAAATCATTGATTATGAAACACTTTCCAACTTCAATGCAATTTTATTTAAACATGTCTAAACTGCAATACATTCCTCGGTAATATTTTAAAACTTATCACAATACTACATTAATTTATTATATTTGAAAACTTAAACCTTCATAAAAAAATGAACTTCATTCAAATGACGGCATTGAAATATAAATTGCCTGGTTTAAACATCTCTAAACTATGATGCATTCCTCAGTAATAATTTTAGAATTATCATAATACTACGATAATTTATTATATTTGAAAACTTGAACCGAAAACAACTGAAATTCATTCAAATGACGTCATAGAAAAAATAACACGCCTGGCTCTCTCTATAAAAGCAGCATTTCATTCATAAATAATTTCCCATTCATGTCATTCATCGCAATACTATAATAATTTATTTTATTTAAAAATTAAGACCATGGAGCTACAAGTAATTAAACTCTATGCGTAAAACTTCATCGAAAGAAATCGTCCTTCTCTTTGTAAAATCAATGAATATTTCATTCATATCAGCTATGCAGACTCCATGAACTAAATGGTGCTCGTCCCCGGTGCTCGTCCCCCGGACGAACCGAATGAGACCCCTCAGTGAGGGGGCAGTCAAATACAAAATTATCCGCATCCCCAATCCCACCGCAACTGCAGGGAGGGGATGCAAAGGTCTTAAACCTAAACAGATAAACAGGGAAAGGACCGTGTCCCGAAATAAAATGGAACACAGCCCTATCCCTTACCTGATAAGCAAAGTTCGGGGAATGACAGAATGACAGGGCCCGCGAGCCACCAGAGAGAGAGTCACAATTGGCATGCCATTCTCCCCTCAATACTGTCCGAACAAACCCAGACAGCAGAGAGTAGGGAGCAGGAACCGCAAGCGGCTTTCCCTCTAGGGCAGCAATCTTGGCGAAACTATCGGCTACCTCATTCCCGGGGATGCCAACATGGACACGAACCTACTTCAAACCAACCATCCCCTGTGCAGGCCTAACAAATTCCTTCACATCCTGCAAAATTACTCGAAATGGAGGTGGGCGCAGCGATAGACGAATGGATATCTGTAAAAATCAAAACCCTCCATTTTTCCTGCAGAACCCAGCCACTAGCAAACTTCATCGCAAGGAGCTCGGCCTGAAAAACAAAATTAAAAGACGAAACCATTTGGAGATAACCTGAATTAAATTACCTCCAAAAAATATGCAGACAGCAAAACCCACGGTCCCCTCGATCATGGACCCGTAAACATTGATATTGGCAATAAAATAAGATTAGTTGCAAGATACACTTTGGCAACACAAGCTTAGACTTTCGTCCCAGTAGCTCACGAATAGAGCGCCGGCTGGTATATCACTCCGTGGTTCGCATCCTGGGTGGAAAAACAATGTTTTTGTAATGGTGTCTGAACATATAAAACCTGCAAGTTAGTGCAATAATATAAAAGTGTAAAATTGACCCTACTACGATTAGTACAGATTCAGTTGTATCTAGCATGTTGGACACATCTATTAAATGGGGAGGTCAATGACAAAACAAGATAATCTGTGTAAACAACCGCCTGAGTAAAACTACACACCTGGGTGAAATATTAATTTTAGAGGAAACATGAGGTAAACAGAGCAGAAGGTGGTCAAATTGTCAAATTACACGTCAATCAACATTAGCGGGAGGAAAGTGCGTAGTTTATTCTGACGATAAGATATTGAAATTCCGTCCCAGTATCTGAATAGTAGGGAGTCAACGACCAGAACCAAGTTTCGTGGTTCGACTTCCGGTTGCAGCAAACATGTTTTTCAGATAGTTTTTTTAAAAAAGTATTATAGTCAGTTGTAATATAATAGTGCATTCTATATATTTCTTATAACACATTTCATTAAGTTTTGAACCTCAATACATATCCATATCTAGTAACGTTTGGATCCATGTGAATATTTATTCATCCAACTAATTCCCTTTCTAATGAAAGTCTATTGAAGTGTTAAAGAACGGTGTTATTGAAACTTACTAAATTTTCAAATGATCACAAACCGAGTGGTGCTGAAGTGCCATAAACAAGTAAATATAAAAAAGTGTGATTTTTTCGTAAAAACACTCAAAAATTGCATATCCAAAAAAAAATAATAATTTTAGTTCTATGGCAAAGCACAGTTTATATTGACAGAAAACATTCTGCCCAACTTATACCGTTACAAAAGATATTTGAGAAGGTATAACTTATCATTATATGGTATTAAAAATTATCTATTATTTCTATATATATATATATATATATATATATATATATATATAGAGAGAGAGAGAGAGAGAGAGAGTATATATATATATATAGTATATATATCGTGTGTATGTGTGTGTACCAGATAATGTATACAAATTTCAGATCTCTTGGATAGTAATAATAATTTCAGCTCTATTTAGGATAGTATAATAACAAGAAAGATCAATCATGCACAACACATTGATTATGAAGCACTTTCCAACTGCAATGCAATTTTATTTAAACATCTCTAAAACGCGATACATTTAGTGGTAATATTTTCAAAATTACCACAATACTAAAATATTTTATTATATTTGAAAACTTAAAACTTCATCGAAAAAAATGAACTTTATTCAAATGACGTCATTGAAATATATATCGTTTGGCTCGCTGTGAAAAAGCAGTAAATATTTCATTCATTCACTTTTTCCATTCTTTTAAATCATCACAGACGTACAATAATTTATTTTATTTAAAAACTTAAAATGAAGGAGGTAAAAGTAATTTAATTCTATGCTTAAAACATCATCGAAAATGTCTGCTGTAAAATCGTCTGCGTCTCTACGTAAAATCAATTAATGTTTCATTCATATCAGCTATATTGCAGACATTAGAGCTAAATAATTTCGCATTAAAGACACTCAGCAATTCTTATACAATTCATCTTACAGCTTCATGTGCTTATATTCTCCGTAAGTGAACATTAATCTTCGTTGTAGAAATAATCAAAATTTGATGATCGTTTAAACTCATATATATTGTATTTGCTCTATTTCAGAATATGGATGCACAGAAATTAAGTACAATTAAAGCGGTTTTAGGACCGATACAATAATAAATATAAATTAAAAAGGACTTAAAAAATCACGTATTGGACACAAAATGGATGCCATATTTTATTTTGAAGTAGGACACGTGATCTTTTCATATGAAATGGGTGTAAATCTTATTTTAATTTTTAACACTTTACAACAAAGTTGAAAGGTGTTTAAGACTTTGTTCATTCTATATATCTGTCTGTCTATCTGTCTGTCCGTCTGTCTGTCTGTCTGTCTGTCTGTCCGTTAGCACGATAACTGCCATAAAACTGACTTAATCAAAATGAAATTTTAGTATGTTGTTCAGACGGTCTGTAGAACCTATGGGAATATAAATGAATAATATCACCCTATTAGTTTTGGATTGAACCCGAATTGTAAAAATGAAATTCATTGAGCCCTACGGAATATAATTTTTCAAACATTTCGTAAGCGGATTTAAAATTCACAAATTGCTTCGAACATTTTAGGTAATATTCAAATTGTTCCATAAAATATATAAAAATTTTCAGCAAAATATGTTCAGTAGTTCTTCAAATAAAAATTAAAATACTAATTACACCCCTTATATTAAGCGATCACGTGACCATGATATGAAAAGATCACATGACCCAATTCGAAATGATATATGCCATTCTTCTTGTCTCAAAATAGTGATTTTTTAAGTTCTTTTTAATTCATGTTGAGTGTTGTATCCGTCCTAAAACCACATTATTTTGCTTAAATTCTGTGCATATACATACTGAAACAACGCAATTACAATATATTTGAGTTTAAATGATCATCCTAATTGGATTATTTATACAACGAAGCCTATTTTTCACCTATGTGTGGCGGTTAACTAATAATATAAAAAGCAAAATATGTAGAATGAGTTGTATTAGAATTGCTGTATTTCTTTAACACAAAATTATTTAGCCCATGGAGTCTGCATAGCTGATATGAATGAAATATTCATTGATTTTACAAAGAGAAGAACAATTTTTTTGATGAAGTTTTAAGCATTGAGTTTAATTACTTGTAGCTCCATGGTCTTATTTTTTAAATAAAAAAATTAATATAGTATTGTGACGAATGAAATGACGGGAAAATGTTATGAATTAAATACTGTTTTTATAGAGAGAGCCAAGCGTGTTATTTTTCTATGACGTCATTTGAATGAATTTCAGTTGTTTTCGATGAAGTTTTCAAATATAATAAATTATCGTAGTATTGTGATAGTTTTAAAAATATTACCGAGAAATGTATCGCATTTTAGAGATGTTTAAACCAGGCAATTTATATTTCAATGTCGTCATTTGAATGAAGTTCATTTTTCATATTACCGAGGAATGTATTGCATTTTAGACTTGTTTAAATAAAATTGCATTGAAGTTGGAATGTGTTTCATACTCTGTGCTTTAAGCATGATTGATATTTCTTGTTATTTAAAAAAATACCAAATATATTTTGCTGAATTTTGTTTTTTATATTTTTAAGGGAAAATTTGTATATTTCCTAAAACTCTCGAAGCAATTTGTGAATTTTAATTTCTGTTAAAGAACGTTTGAAAAATTAGGTCCCGTAGGGTTCAATGTATTTCATTTTTTCAACCCGGGTTCAATCCAAAACCAATTGGGTGATCTTATTTATTCATTTGTATTCCCATAGGTCCCACAGACCGTCTGAACAACATACTAAAATTCCATTTTGATAAAGTCATTTTTACGGCAGTTATCCTACGAACGGGCAGACAAACAGACAGACTGAATTAACAAAATCATAAACATTTTTCAACTATGTTGTAAAGTGTTCGGCCCACACCTCGGCTATGACGAGTTAAATAAAGCTTTTAAAACATCAAATTATTCTCAAAGATATGTTATGACAGCAGATTTAGCCAATGTTAAATAAGCCAATATGCGGTATGCTAAAATTCATGAGAGTTCTCTGACCTTTTGGCAAAATTCCCAATCCATTCAAGTCCAGTCCTCTACCTTAAGGATATTTAGTTGTCCGTGAAAATGGATTAGATTGCAATCCCGTTTCCATAAAATTAGGAATGTTAGAGTATCGAAGAAGTAAGAAGTATTGGAATAAAGATATTTTTCTGTAATCGTTTTTGGGATTATCATTCCTTTTTTACCAAAATGTGAATTATTGCATACTGAGGAAATACTTGGCTTTCAACTAACTTATTAAATAATATGTATTCACTTTCTCGTGTTATGTAAGACATAAAAGGAATATTTGAAATTTTATGTTGATTTAAAAGAAAAATCTTATATAGATAGTAAATAAATGTATTCCCTATTTATGATATTCCATATTGAGAAAATATTTTTAATTCAACTAATATAGTGAATAAAACATGTACGATTTCTAATATAAGACTACAAGATCATCTGTTTTTACTTTCCTTATATACATAATGTATAAGGAAAGTATTGTGACGGGGTCGAAAATTCGAATTCGAGTTTTCGACGGGAGAGCACGTTTCAAGCATCCCGCATCACGAATCAACCATTGTTGAAGTGATGTCTGTGTGTGTGTGTGTGTGTGTGTGTGTGTGTGTGTGATTCAGTGAGCCTGTGGAGACGTTAACTGACGAAAAAATGGGCCGATTCGAACGAAATTTGGTACAAAATCACACAATCCGTAAACACTGGAAGCCTTTTGTTTTTAAACGTAATCAAATGTTCAGAACCCCCCTAAATTTTCGAGTGAAATTTTGAAAAAGGCGTCAAAAAATCAAAACCGCTAATAAAGTTACGCAAATAGACATTTCTTATGTAATTTTTCATTAGAAAACGATTAACATAAATTTTAGAACGCTGACATACACCGTTCTTGAGATATTGCACATTTTTCAAAGACAATTATCAAAAAGTCATATAAAATAAAAAAGTATATATTTCCTATTGAGAAACATGTTCACTTTTCATATGTAATACCATGCGATAAATTTGATGGCATCATACTCGTGAATCTAGCTCGCTCCATTCATGAGAAAAGATACTTCGAGTAATACTTTTGTACTCAAATAAAGTTGTGTACGCAGGCGTACTTTTGGGATATTTTTAGAGTACTTTCTTCGGACTTCCTTTTTCAGGACTATTCAGAGCGAACCAACCTGGATCTAAACGACCAAATTAGCTCTATACCAAGCTGGTAAAGCAGAAAATGACTAAATGATGTAGAATATATCGTTGCAATACGTGTGGAGATAGTACTACCTAAAGAAAAGTAGAGCGAAATAAAATAAGAAAACGAAGGTATTATAAACTAGAGATACAAATGAGAAAAAATAAATAAAATACAGAACATATTAACAAAATGAGCAGAGCAGTAAAATAGCGATATGTATAAGGATAATTAAACATAGCCTTGCCATACATAGGAGAAAAGTGGTGTCATTGGCCACCATTAACAATATTACTGGAAAGTTTATTGACTTGTAAAGCTTCAAAGAAACATAATCAAAAACATAAAATAACTTTTGAATAACGGAGGCTGAAGGAAAACCAAGCAGGTCGCTGACATATTTACGGTTGCTTCTTGTTCATATTTCCTTCATTTTCTATTTTTATCGTTTTATTCCCCTTTTGTCATATTATGTTACTATATGCGTTCTGTTGTTTATCTACTTTCTGTTTCGTCTACATAGTATTTTAGCGCTCGTTTCCAGACTAGTTTGCACCAAAGATGGAAAAGAAGGATGTCCAGCTATTTATCGAAATGTACTTCTGATTACTTAACTAACTTTGTTTATGCTTCAGTTTTTGTTGTGTTCTAGTTTATTATTGATTGTACCCCAAGTGACGTTCTACACATATAATAGAAATATTCCTACTTAATGTGTGTAAAATAGGATATCAATTATACAGCTAATAAGGATGAAACGACTATGAAAGTGATTTAATAAGAACAACTTGATATGAAACATCAAAAATTTTTTTTGAATCAATTTGACTACTGAAACATATTTCAAGAATTTGTGCTACATAAATTAGGCATATATTTTAACATTAACGTTGTTAATTATTGAAAACAAATCTAAATACTACACAATTATACATGGTTAAACTACAAATAAGACAAAAACTGTTCAAAAATCTTAAATTACAGATAAAAAGCTGATCTCAAAAAACGTTAAAATTATATATCATAAAACATTTTAACTATGCATTTGTTTTTTGCTTGCAACACAATTAGTAACTGTCTCCGTTTTACCCTAGATATAACATTTTTTTAATCTACGAAATGTAAAAAATTAATCAAATGAGTATCTTGTACTGTTCATTGTTATTTTTATTGCTCATTAGTTTTTGCGCAACCCCATTGCATGTGAAACTTCTGCTCAATTGAACAAATAAGGCTATAACCCAAAGACCGCGTATTTAGAGAAACCCCAAAATACTCAATCTCATTCTTCTCTAATGGGATTGGTTAATTCAAACAAAGATAGTAAATGCTCTCAGAGGATAAAAACTAATTAACTGGACAAATTGAATAGTTTTAGACCCAGTATCAGAAAACAATGCTTTATAGGTTATTCTTTTACAAAAATGGTTAAACATTATAAGCCACCAACCAATTTCTTTGAATATGGATATTTGTGGCATATGATACATTGAAGTGATTGACCATAAATGCATTAAATGGGGAACAAATAATCTCCAACGCCTATCATTTCTCTTTGAAGTAAATGTTTTCCTTGGTGAATACTTCATTTAAAATGTTTTCTAAGATGTATACAAATTATTGAGAGATATAGTGGTTTAACATCAAACCTAAAAGAAACACTACGTGCAAGAAAATATTATATTCAACCGATAGTTTTTCCTGTAAGTGCAAGATCATATGTAACCCCTTATATTACTGAAATATAGGATTTTTAGCGCAAAATATATCTCTATATTAGAAGAAATTAGATGATGCCTTCGTCATTGTTTGTCAAATATGGCGCCCATCCAGTGGCTGTCTCATATCGCAAAATCTATAGCATACAAAAATATCCAATTTGGTACATTTGTGGAGGATGGTAGGGAAACACGCTGAAATAAACCGATTTACAATTTAAACTTTAATTTGGTTTGGAACAGCTCACAAGCAGATGGCTTCAAGTCCTACTCGCTGGGGGCTTGAAATCAGGGGATGCCAGCGAGTAGAAGGTGAAGCCTCCTGACTAGCGAAGCGAGTTACAGGGGTTTGGGAATCATAACGAGCAAAAGGGCGAAGCCTCCTCTAATCTAGTAAATAAAGGTAAAACTTAAAATTACATTTATTAATATATATAATTCCCACTACACTTAATATCTAATTATCACTTTCAATTTCCACTAATTGCAGCAAGATGATTTACCACAGTTAATGCACGTACATTTCAATAATTTGAAAACTTACACCATCAAATTATGTAATTTACCTACACCAAATTATGCACCTACACTATTAAATTGTGTAATTAACTTTTTATTCCCTAAATGCAAGCATTTTACGTAAAACTAGAGAAGAAGAGAGCCGAAAAGGTTTTCCTAATTAAAGCTCAAGTATGCCATCAATGAAACAATAACATCAGATAATCTAACAATATGTCAATATATCAATGAACAAACAATCTGATGTGAGCAGCACATGACTTTCACTGCAGACTCATATTAACTTTCTCTTTATTTTTTCAATATTTCATTAAATTGAGTTTAATTGCACAAAATAACACTCATAATTATTTAAAATTACACTGAATTTGTACTTTTACTTCATTTTGCTTTCTCATTTGGTAACTGGACTTATTTTCGAAGGTGGGGTAACGCAAATGCAAAAAACTAAAATATCTCGAGAACGGCTAGTTCTAGGGTAATGGGGATGGTCTTATTCTTTTTATCATCATCTTCATCATGGTACTACAGCCCTTGTAGGGCCTTGACTTCCTTTAAGATTTTTGACTATTCCTTTCTATTGGCCGCTTTCCTCTTATAATTGCTAATACCAAGCAATTTCAAATCCTCCTCTACCTGCTCCTTCCACCTGACCCTAGGTCTTCCTCGAGATCTTGACCCTCCTGGGTTCCCCTCCAAAAACCTTCTAGTAACTCTCTTCTCCTCCATCCTCATCATATGTCCTTTTCTTTTTATCGTAAAATATTAAATATGAAACAAGCATTTAATTGCATATTTCAAAATACGTAATTTGTTGTTTTAGATTTCGATAATTTTTGCGGGTCATTCCGCAAAAGAAAAAAAAAAGAACGATATTTTTCCCGAAGCGTAACAAAATCTAATCAGCACCAGGGTAACCTACAAGTGACTCATCTCCTAAATTTCGTAAAATATGATCTATTAGTTTTTCAGAAAGAGTGGATACAGTAATTTTTGCTGGCTATTTAAAAAAAAAACTGTGCTTTCTTTTATCCCGAATCATACAAAAAAGTAATCAGGACCAGGGTCACCCCCAAGTGACTTACCTACCAAATTCTATAAAATGTGGTCCATTAGTTTTTAAGTTAGAGTAGACAAACGCCACTCAAAAATATTTTTTTCGTATTCTAGAGGTCCCAAACCGTGTAGATCCGTTTAGAATTCGAGTTGGGTTTTTCGGTATGATTTCAATACTTTCCCTATACATTACCATGTATTGCAGGAAAAGCAATAACATTGGATATATTTTCAATAGCTACAATTTCACCTGCATTCAATAAATTAGTAGCTTTGCTGAATCGATAATGATAAATTCCATTATTTTTTATTAGAAATCGATTTCTTGTGAAGGGTATGTTTATTGGTACAGTGGCAGTGCTAAATTTAAAACACACTATTTAAAAAACTATTGGAACCCGGACAATAAACTTAAAATAACTAACTCTTCTTGGGAGCAATAATTTCTACAAAAATATTACTTGAGACAATATGATAATTGATTTGTATCATGGGTAACTATAACCATACCTCAGGAAGGTTGATGCATGGCGAGGGCAAAAACATAAAACAAAAGATATCAAGATTTTTAAGCGAGCATCATGTCATTGTTTATATATTTTGTGTTGTTTAAAAATCTCAATAAAAAGCCCCATATTACCACAAACTATCATGTACCGAAACAAATTGTATTTATAGTTACAGAACGCTTATTTATGGGCAACTTTTCTACATTTATAATTCCGCTTATATTGCAGAATTTAGCACCCATGGAATAGTTTATCTTCAATGGTAGAGCGATTCCAAATTATATGTATCCATATCCCTCTCAAAGTTCAAAATTCAGTAGAAATTCATGTTGCAAATATCTGACCTCTATACTGGAAACCCGTACACCAAAATGAATCAATAGTTAGTAGCATTCCATACACCCAACTGAACTGCTTTGTAATATAAGACTAATGGTGCGTTAGCAAAAACTGGCGTTGCCACCTGGACAAAAATTTATTGATTACATCAAAAAATGATATTTAAAAGTCTCTAAAAGAAAATTTAACTAGAATTTAATTATAATAATATTTACTTATAATATAGTAATTATAATATAATTATGATCAAAAGGTCTCCATAATTTCTGAAGGTATTTTTCTAAAGAAAATGTAACAAAAGTGAAACTGGACAATATACGATATGTTTTAAATTTACTATAATCTATTTTTTGAGAGTAAGCATAGATCAATCATAGGTGGCAATCATATATTCCATATATATATATAGATATATGGAATATATATATATATATATATATATATATATATATATATATATATATATATATATATATATATATATATATATATATATATATATATATATATAATTGAAATCAAAAAAGAGGATAAAGTTCAATGGAGAGGAAACCAAATACAACGGAAAATGAACCCTTCAAGATTTATTTTTAGAAATATACTTTTGGGACATTTCAAAAGAAATCAAATTTGCAACACTTTAGCAAAGGATTGCATATCCAGTAATAAGGGGATAATATTAGAAGCATTAAGAAATAATTACCCAGTTAATTTCCTGAAGCAATATTATAATTCATTTTTCAACAATAAAAATGAAGCAAATTCATTCAAAAGGGATTTTGCTGAATTGGGATAGTTTCTGCATATCACTTGAAGACTTGCACATGCGCATAGTTATTTATATAATAGGAGATTTTGTGTTTCTTCATTTGTGCGTTTCTTGACTTCCATTCTCGGTGGTCTATTTCTCCATGTTTGGGTGCTTCTGACTAGGCACGTATGGGGGATCACCCTTTGCAATGCATTGGTTCCGTGAGCGTTTGCCCGGGCTGGAAAAGCAGCTTTAAACGGAATTGAGGAGTCGCCATCCTCCTCTGACATTGCATGCATTGTATTTGGTTTTCCCTCCATTGAACTTTATCCTCTTTTTTGATTTTTCAATTGTATGTTTACTTCGGATTAATGAGCAGCATTTGCGCCTGTTCCTTGGTAATATTAGTTTACATCTTTGTGATTGCGTATAGAACTTGTCGTATATTATATATATATATATATATATATATCATAGCATCGAATGGCAGTGTTTGTAAGCAGTTTGAATAATGCATAAAGGGTATTTTGGTGACATTACTTCGCTATATTGGTAGTCCGTACCTCAAATTTAATCAATAGTTAGTAACATTTCAATATACATCCACTTGAACTGCTTTGCAATATAAGGCTAATGGTACGTCAACGAATATTGTAATTGAAGCCTGGGCAGTAGATCATTGGTCACAGAACAAGTTAACCTTAAGGGTCATAAAATGTTTCACCATCTGCTTTCTAAACGTATATTTCTACAAAAAATATTACAAAAGTGTAACTGGACAATATACGATATGTATTAGATTTACGATAATCTATTTGTTGGAGGTAAAATTGGATTAGATGTAAAGCATATATTCCACATATATCATAGAATTAAATAGGAATGCTTGTCAGCAATAATCATATGTTCCATATATGTCATGGGATTAAATGGTAATGCTTGAAGGTGTTGTATATTGAGTATTTTGAATTATTTATTTTTTGTATAGCGTCAATTGGGAATTTATTTATTAAAAATAGCACATTGGGATGTTACACATTGAATGAATATTTAACATTTGATTTGAACACCAAATAAAATAATTTACATTTTATATGTTACGTAGAAGGTAAAATATTTATTAAGCATTCTTAACTATATATGTCTGACAAAACCTGTCAAGAAAAGTGAATAATCACTGCACGTTGTTTCGACGGAAGAATAACACACCAATAAAATGCTATATAAGATTTTAAATCATGCATAGACGTATCAAAGTGGATAAATTGCACAAAACGTGATGCTCTTGCATTTCGAACATAAAGTAAATGTACACAGCATGGATATAAAGTGTATTGCAGTTGAGATATACACTCATGTCCAAAAGTTGATCATAATTCGTAAAATGCGAAAAATTCGGAGTTAATATGGATACAATGGTTCGCAATCAGTTGTGAAGAATCGTTGGACGAGGGTAAATCATTCTACATATGCAAAACTGTTCAGTCGATGTCGACATGCGCAAAGCACCGGAGCACGTCGGATCGAGTATGTAACGGCCTTGAGCGACATGGGCAGCTGAGGCAGAATTTCGCAATTGCTGTGGTACGGAGCGTTGTTAACTATAAAAAAGGACGAAATATGTCACAAAGATGCCAATTGGACATGTTTTCGATGGGACAAATTATTGGAATGCTGGAATACGGTCAGTCCCAAACCGAAGCGTCTCAACTTCTGAATGTGCCTCAGTGTGTGATCTTCAGATTGTGGCAGAGGTTCCAAACCACTGGAGATGTTATCCGACGACCAGCACCAGCTCGTCCAAGGGTAACAAGCGCTCGGCAAGACCGATATTTGGTGATAACTGCGCGATGTCAGAAGAACGGCTTTGCCAGACAACTGGGTTCTGCCCTGACAGCCGCCACAAGAGTCACTGTTCCGAGACAAACTGTTTACAGGAGACTCACGTTTGTCTCTATGCCAGATGACTAGCAGTTTGCATCCCCCTGACGTCTGCACAGAAACGCACTTGTTTAAAGTGGAGTTTGGAACTTCAGGAGTGGAGTGAACGACAGTGGGGCAATGTCATTTTCAGTGACGAGTCCATGTTTAGCCTGCACACTGATTCTCGTCGTACTACGATCTGAAAAGAACGTGGAGCACATTTTCACCCGGAAAGCGTCACGGAAAGACATCGTTTTTCATATTTGGGAGTCATGGTCTTGGCAGACATCAAGATGGACAACCGCACAGACCTCCATATTTTTGACACAGTGTGGGTTACTGGTCAAAAATACAAAGACGAAGTCATTGCGCATACTGTTCAATTGCTTAGAGGTGCTGTTAGTCCTGATTTTATAATCATGATTTATAACGTGCCTTATCACCGTGAGGAGTTGGTCCTTGACTTCCTTCAAATTGAAGATATACAGCACATGCAGTGACCTGCCAAATCTCCTGATCTGAATCCAATACAGCATATCTGGGATATGCTCAGGAGACATCTTGCAGCCCTCCGCTACCCACCAAACTCTGTTTTGGGATTGAAAACATCTCTTCGGGAGGCTTGGAACTCTTTGAACACACAACTCATCCAAACACTCATCAAAAGTATGATACATTTTAGTACAGCATACGTGGTTACCCTAGTTTCCCACATACCGCATTAAGCTGCAGCATCACATTGTTTTAATCATTCTGTTTCACTGAGGTTGACACTCATATTGCGACCATTTTTCTTTCAGCCCTTTTCTTTGGATAATTGAAGTCGTTATTATCCTAGTTTTTAATTGTTTTCTTCTTCTATAACCCCATACCCCGCATACCGCGTTTCCTTCCATTCTAATGTAGATTTTTTGAAATTTTCACATAAACAGCCAATATGCTTAACTTTTGGACATTAGTGTACATTTAGTATCTAAATGAGCTAAGAACCATTATTCTGGATAGACTATTCATTATAGTTTGGTTGCACATTGATTGATATAATATAATCCTGCAGTGTACAATCGTTAGCCTACGGATTTGATTAGACAAATCACATTACATATTATCGATATAGAAAGTATTACGTCCTACATATATTTTATACATATAGTAATTTTAATGTACACTGACTTCCAAAATATAAGCACGGACGGTAAAATCAACAAAAATGGAAAAGTAAAACTTTGAGTCAAAATTATACATGAATTTAGCAGGTAGCAAATGTGTTTACGAATTAACGAACACAAGAATTATGTACAAATATGAAGAACATATTTACTTTTCGTAAGTTATATGATATCGTCACATTTGGGTCATTCTCAAAATAATTTTTAAAAAAGACATATCAAACAAAACTTACATTAATATAGTATATGACCATCCCGGACCTTCACACAAACTTTACAAATATTTTCCATGCTTTCAATGAAGAGATCAACCATCGCAGATGCGAGCAATGACCATATTTCCAATAGGGCATTTTCCAACTCTCTGAGACTAGATGGAAGATGTAAACGTACACACCCGAGGGCATCCCAAAGGTTTTAAATGAGATTAAGGTCGGGGAATACGCCGGCCAATCCATCCGAGAAATGCCTTCACTTCCTAGGTATTCGTCAAAGATGTTAGCTTGATGGGGACTGGTATTATCGTCTATAGAGAGGAAATCAGGACCAACTGCTGCAGCGTTGAGTCTCGCAATTGGATCTAGGACTCCATCCCGGCAGTCGTTACAGAACCGACTTTAAAGAAGGCAGCTGTGTGCGATATCCCATTGAAATTCCAACCCACACCATGACGCTGTCACCTCTGAATACGTGATGTTCGATGATGTTCTTGGCCTGATTGCGTTGGCCTCATTCTCTCCAGACCCTTACACGCTTATCATCTGATACTAGGGCAAATCTGACTCGTCCGTGAACAGGATGTTGTACCAATCGGATACAGTCTATTTGACATGTTCACGACCTTAATCTCTTACCCCTCTGGCTTGGACGGGTAGTGGAACACAAAAACGTGGTACTCGGGCGTACAGTCCCTTCACGTGGAGCTTTCGACGCGCAGTATTGGCAGATATTGTATTATCATGTGCCGCTGTAACCATGGATATAACGGATGTGGCTACTATAGCAATATACCGATCATTAAATGGGGTAGTATTCCTTGGTCAACTGGTCACAGGTCTTCGGACAACTGTTTTACTTGCTTGTAATTGTTTTCATAATCGAGACATTACCGATGATCAACGCCAATCAAAATAGTGACATCTTTGATTGACTGTCCTGCTTCAATGCGTCCGATAGCACGCCAGCTCTCACTATCTGCATCCATCTTCTTTTTGCCATAGAAATAAGAATATCATCAAAAATAATCCTACAAACGTTATAAAAACTCCGGATCATCATTTAAATGCACCGCCTCAAACCCTTCAGAATGCTGGGGTCTTCAACGACAACCTAATTAGTATATATCCGGATAGTCAATCGTGATTGTCTGTAACATACAATTTTGCATACTGCCATCTAGATCTCCAGCGATTTTCAGCCACTCAAATTCAAATACGCTTTCGAAAAATGAAAATTTGCATTGCGTGCTTAACTGTTGAAAGTCAGTATATATCGCTAAAGTATTTACTTAATTTACAGAACTTTGATTAAATATTCTTTATGTATTTTGAAATGAATATGAAATTATATTTACATGGATCGTACATATATTTTTGATTCTTAATATAGCGAAGTAAGAAAATTTAGAACATGATTAAACTAAGCTATATGCTGGGTATACATATTCTTTAAAATGCGTACTAATGTTATCACCATTCAAATTTGTTACCTTTTAAGATTTGTTAAATTATTGCATATTTTAACTGCTCTAGTATTGTTCTAAAACATCAAGATTATTTACATATGTTTCACGAAATATTTTTTCACTAACATTTTAAGAGATAAGTTTGATCTTATTTGCTGAATTTCTTTAACATATTTTATGCACAACCTCCCTCAGTAGCAATCTACCATTTTTCTCAGAGCTATGAAACCATGTTGCCGTTGTAAATTGTTCAGTTATTTTGATTGACTTTCATCTAGGATAAAAACAACATATATTAGCATTTTTATAACATTCTAGTTGTTAATTTAATATTTTTTATTACTTTCCTTATATACATAATGTATAAGGAAAGAATTGTGACGGCGCCAAAAATTCGAATTCACGTTTTCGACGGGAGAGCACGTTTCAAGCATCCCTGATCACGAATCAAAACTTTTTGAAGCGATGACTGTGTGTGTGTGTGTGTGTGTGTGAAAGTATGTATGTGTGTGTGAAAGTATGTGTGTGTGTGTCAGGGAGTCTGTGGAGACGATATCTCACGAACGAATGGACCGATTCCAACAAAATTTGGTACAAAATCACAATCCCTAAACACTGGAAGCCTATTGTTTTTATACGGAATCGAATGTTCAGAACCACCCTAAATTTTTGAGTGAAATTTGAAAAAATCGTCAAAAAATCAAAACCGCTAATAAAGTTACGCAAATAGACATTCCTTATGTAATTTTTCATTAGAAAACGATTGACATAAATTTTAGGACGCTAACACGAACCTTTCTCGAGATATTGCACATTTTTCGAAAACATTATCAAAAAGTCATATAAAATTAAAAAAAATATTTCCTATTGAGAAACATGTTCACTTTCCGTATGTAATACCATGCGATAGATTGGATGACATCATTATCGTGGATCTAGCTCGTTCCATTCATGAAAAAAATATATTTTGAGAACTAATTTTGTATTTGAACGCCAATAGTCATTGATCTGCTGTAAGAATAACTTATTTCTTAGTGCATAACGCTTGGCGATATTTTGGCGACGAATTTGGCGGAATGTCGCCAACTTGGCGACTTTTTGAAATGTTGCCAAATTAACGAAAAACTCGCCAAATGGATAAACATGACGCTAAATCATTGACGACTCATTGATGATGACGACATGGGAAATGACGGCTCATTGACGAAAATTCTTTATCTTTGAAAGAATATAAATAACTACTATAAAAATTATCTATTTTGTTTTACTGTAAAAGTAGTAAATTCATTGCATTATATAAGGTAAGTCATGTGGTGCCCACATTAGGTTTTTTATGAAATGTTTTTGCTTAATACATAATTATGGCGTGGCATTTTGCACACAATCGTCAGCCATTCTTCAAGTCTGCACATTGCTTATTTTTCAATTATACAAAATATTTTATACTATCTGGAGAAAAAATAAAGTTTCTATGACGATTTTTCAATAGGAAATATTTCATGATGCATATCCAAGGATAATTTTCCTTGAGATAAATAGAATAATTCTCTTCGTTACAGTTTCCACATTTTGGCTACCTTCCAAAACAAATTCCATGATTTGGTCAATTAGATTTTGCGATATGGCATCGGGTTATACATTTGTTTGGAAATGAAAATCTTTTACGAACAAATGGGCATATTTCGTTACAACATAAATATTGGGTTAGTGTCCCAGTTCATATTTATAATGCAATTTTTCCATGTAATTTTTTTTTTTTTGGTCCAACCGACAGGCCCAGCATGATTAAATGGTCAATAATGGAAAAAAATCGTAATGCAGCAGACGATTTGAAATACTTGTAAATTGATAATTATGTTATTTTACTTATAGCAGAATTATTTCTGTTCTCAGATTATTAAAATTGCAAGACTTTGACAATCTAAGTTTCTTTATATTTAAGGCTTTAAATCCCGAATTTTATCCCATTATCACGTATAGCAATAAAATATATTTTATTTTTTGTGCTCATTTTATTGCATGTTCCAAAATTGAGCACTTGCATACTTAATTTATTGCTTCGCAAATATTTTAATATGAAAAACAATTTAACATCATGGCAAAATTCAAGAAGTGTAGGCACGATGGTACGGATCTATACATTGTATTGCAATGCAATATGTAGTATTTGTCTCTGCAAGGTAATATTAAAATTACCTAAATTGGTAAAAAAGCAGTTCTTAATTATCTTATTCATTTATTTAATGATATGTGTTTAAAAATATGATGTGGGCAGCACATGGCTTTCCTTATATAATGCAATGAATTTACTAATTTTACAGCAAAAAATAGGGTTTTCTTATAGTAGATACTTATATTCTTTCCAAGATATTGAATTTTCGACAATTAGTCGTCATTTTCATTGATTTAGCGTCATTTTAATCCATTTGGCGAGATTTTCGTTAATTTGAAAACATTTCAAACCGTCGCCAAGTTGGCGACATTCCGCAAAATTCGTCGCCAAAATCTCGCCAAGCTTTGCTGACGGAGAAATAATTTATACTTATAGCGGATAAATGACTATTGCCGTTCAAATACAAAAGTATTACGCGAAATTATCTTTTCTAATGAATGGAACGAGCTAGGTCCACTAGAATGGTGTTAGCAAATTTATCGCATGGTATTGCAAATGAAAAGTGAACATATTTCTGAATAGGAAATATAATTATTTATTTTATATTAATTTTTAATAATTTTTTGAAAAATGTGCAATATCTCGAGAACGGTTCAGGTTAACGTTCTAAAATTTATGTTAATCGTTTTCTAATGAAATATTACATAAGAAATGTCTGTTTGCGTAACTTTATTAGCGGTTTTGATTTTTTGACGATTTTTTCAAAATTTCACTGGAAAATTAAGGGGGGGTTCTGAACATTTGATTACGTTTAAAAACAATAGGCTTCCAGTGTTTACGAATTGTGATTGTTGTGCCAAATTTCGTTCGAATCAGTCCATTCGTTCGTCAGTTATCGTCTCCAAAGGCTCACTGACACACACACACACACACACACACACACACACACATACTTTCACACACACACACACACACACACAGAGACATCACTTCAAAAATGTTTGATTCGTGATCAGGGATGCTTGAAACGTGCTCTCCCGTCGAAAACTCGAATTCGAATTTTCGACCCCGTCACAATACTTTCCTTATACGTTATGTAAAAAGAAAGTAAAAATGTTATTGTTATAGTAGATATTTATATTCTTTCCAAGGTATTTAATTTTCTTCAATAAGTCGGGATTTTCATTGATTTAGCGTCATTTTTATACATTTGGCAAGCTTTTCGTTAATTTAGCAGCATTTAAAATTATCGCTAAGTTGGCGACATTCCACAAAATTCGTCGCCAAAATCTCCTCAAGTGTTATGGACAGAGAAGTAAGCTATTCTCAGAGCTGATAAATGATTATTGGCGTTCAAATACAATACTATTACTCAAAGAACCTTTTCTCGTGAATGGAACGAGTTAGATCCACGAGAATGATGTCCCCAAATTTATCGCATGATATTACATATGAAAAGTGAAGATGTTTCTCAACAGTTAATATTTTTTTTTAATTTATGTCTTTTTTGATAAAATTATTTGAAAAATGTGCAATATCTCGAGAACGGTTCATGCTAGAGTTCTAAAGTTTATGTCAATTGTTTTCTAATGAAGAATTACATAAGAAATGCCTATTGGCGTAACTTTATTAAAGGTTTTGATTTTTTGATGATTTTTCAAAATTTCACTCGAAAATTTATGTTTGTTCTGAACATTCGATTGTGTTTCAAAACAAAAGAGATTCAGTATTCATTGTGATTTTTGTACCAAATTTCATTCGAATCGCCCCATTCGTTCATGAGATAACGTCTCCACAGTCTCACTTACACACACAGACACACACACACACGCACAGACACACACACACACGCACACACACACACACGCACACACACACACACACACACACACACATACACACACACACACACACACACACACACACACACAGACATCTCCTCCAAAATGTTCGATGCCTGATCAGGGATGCTTGAAACGTGCTCTCACGTCGATTACTCGATTTCGAATTTTCGACCCCGTCACAATACTTTCCTTATACATTATGTATATAAGGAAAGTAAAAACATCACTTCATTAATTTTATTCATATTAAACATCATTACTTAAACGTTAAAAAGAATTGAAAAAATCTTACGTGGGCAGCACATGACTTTCCTCACATAATACGATGAATTTAGTACCTTTGTAGTAAAAAAATAATGTATAAGTTCCACGGTTCTGTGTTTTTACCGTTGAATTGTATATGACGATTTTCCGGATGACAACATTTAAAATTATTTCAAAATAAACAATTAACTTATATTTCGGGGAACTCTAAATAAACAATTATAAATATGATAGCATCACCGATAAGTGATATAGTCCATATATTAAACTACTTTAACAATTAATTCATCAATTAGATGTCATTTTCAATAATGTAGCGTAAGTTTTGCTACTCAAGTTTTAAGAACAATTTGAGTAGCAAAAATGTGTCCAGTTACCAAATGAAAACGATTGCTGAATTAAAACCGCAAATTCAGTGTAATTTCGATAAATTATACGTGTTATTTGTTGTATTAAACTCAATTTAATGAATTATTAAGGAAATAAAGGAAAAATAAATTTGAGTCTGCAGGGAATGTCATGTGCTGTCCACATCAGATTTTTCTAAAATTTTACAGAGTACCATATAAAGCCTAAATTTAAATGCTAAATGTCTGAAATGCGCTTAAAACTCTGCTCTCATCAGCATGGAATAATCGTTAACTTAAAAAAAAATTGCTATTTGACTTAATTTTGAGATGTTCGCAAAATTGTGGCAAATATCAAGTCAGCATAAAATGATCGTTAATTGCAATGGAAACTCAGAAACTTGCTATTTGAAACAATATTGAAAAAGTTTGCAAAATTGCGACAAATAGCAATTTATCTTGCTGCCCAAAAGAAATTAAGGCAGATTCTCTGGAGACATATAAGGGAAAGTCATGGAGCATCCTTAGCAAGAGAATTTCAGTCATTCCAGAGGCTCCTCGACGAAAAGTTGTTGTCAGGTTCAGACTGGTCATGACTGTTTCAGGACTCATCACCATCGAATTGGGCTTGCTGTTTCCCCGTATTGCATTTTATGTAACCATTTGGGCGAATGTCCTGCACTACTGTCTTTTAACTCAATCATTGAGAACTACTGGATAGCTCTCTGAATAGCTCTGCTGAGAACTACTGGATAGCTCTGCTTATATCTAATGGCGTAGCGGCCAAACGACCGGCATTTTTAAACAACAACATATTGCTGCCATTACAGTTTACGGTTAACCTATTATGATGAGCGCACAATAAGTACGAAACAGGTCCATGTATACTGTTATGTGCAAAGTGAGTGCTTTCCTTGTTTGGGGAGCTCGCCTTTCGGGCGAGTCTTTGTTAATGTTTAGTATTTTATAATCTAAATACGTTAATGTTTTTATGATGCAATAAAATATTACAGCATAAAATGATCGTTAATTGCAATGTAAACACAGAAACTTGCTATTTGAAACAATATTGAAAAAAATTGGAAAATTGCGACACATAGCAATTTATCTTACTGCCCAAAAGAAATTAAGGCAGATTCTCTGGATACATATAAGGGAAAGTCATGAAGCGTTCTCAGCAAGAACATTTCAGTCATTCCAGAGGCTCCTCGACGAAAAGCTGTTGTCATGTTCAGACTGGTCATGACTGTTTCAGGCTCATCACCATCGAATTGGGCTTGCTGCTTCCCCGGATTGTATTTTATGTGACCATTTGGACTAATGTCCTGCACTACTGACTTTTAACTCAATCATTGAGAAGAACTGGATAGCTCTCTGTCTATTGTCCTAGCGGCCAAACGACTGGCATTTGTAAACAACAACATCTTGCTGCCATTACAGCTTACGGTTATCCTATTATGATAAGCGCACAATAAGCACGAAGCAGGTCCATGTATACTGTTATTTGCAAACTGAGTGTTTTCCTTGTTTTGGGAACGCGCCTTTCTGGCGAGTTTTTGTGATGTTAATGTTTAGTAATTTATAATCTAAATACGTTACTTATGTTTTTATGATGCAATAAAATATTACAAAATTGTATTTGCTTTACATTTGTATTATGCCTGCCATGTGTAATAGAAATACTAGAGTAATTTAATTTCAATATAATCAGGTCAATTTAGCAGACACAGCCTGCTGCAAAACAATAGACAAATTATAATTGTGTGGTGTCAAGCAACAATAAAATTGACTAACTCTAAAATGAATTACATATTTCCAGTCTAATATTGTTGTATAATATTCAGCAGTCTTTATTTTCTGCGTCTTTTAAATAAATATTATTATCTCAAAAAAACTTCAATGATTGCAAAATATATTTCTCTCTCTTTCAAAATGTTTGTCGAAATAAAAAAATACGTATATTCCCTACCACAAAACACGTTCGTGCTCGACTAGATTTTTTTCAATTTAATAACCCAGCAGTATTTTTTTTATCTAAATGTTATAATGTAGCACTGCTCGGGAAATAAACGAAATAACTTTTTTGCATGTCTTACCGAAAAAAGAAAATTAATACATGTATGGGTTATGTCTTATGATAAAATTTTATCATATATTCAACATGCATTCTTTAATTAAAATTTAAACACATTACCACAGGCATCTTAGATACTTTATAAAATTAATAACACGGAGAAAATTGAAAGCGCACGTCTTTCGGCCATCTTTAAAATGCAAAAAGTAAACAATTTTGCTGTGTATCACACGCTTAATTAGAAAAAGCACCCCCTACTTTAAAGTTTAAAGTTCATCATAACTCACGAATATTAAAGTAAGTCACAGTTAATTTAGAATTTAATTATAAATAATACAATTGTCGTGTTTTTAATCCTGGGGTGGCCATTCAAGTGAAAATTTCCCTGCAAGATTTACCGTCAAAACCTTTTGTGGTTCACGAAACTTGCTGAAAAAAACGTGACCAGGCGATGCAAGGCCGACAAAATTAATCAAATCGCACTTCATAATTTCCAACTACGTCACAGAAACTGCGTGTTCTACGTATACATTGAAGTTATGTGGGAACGATGCCAAAAGTCTACCGAACCGCAGTAATTTTAAAGAGATTTTAAAGGAATTTTTTTCGCCTTTGCCTCCCCACTTCCACCATCTTTGTGAAACGCCCTTTTAAGCTATATGTCTTATACATTAACGGAATTATGCAGATAATTCGGAACAGCTGAACGTTTTTTTTTCTGTTGTTGCTGAAGAGAGTATTTTTTAATCGGGGCTTTATTGTTACATGGGATTTTTCTTTAAGGGTCAGATGCTGCAATGGAGAACTGAAGTGAAGTGAATCGATGCATGAATAACGGGATAAAAATTAAGTGTTTTTTGTTCATCGAGTTCGAGGGGTGTAGATGATTCTTCATGAACACGAGGGAACTATGATAATTTGTCTTTTTATTGATTACAACAGTCTCAGACAGATTTATTTTTAAACCATGAATAAAATTATAATGTTATCACTAGATATCTTTAGCTGCAATACATGGTGTTGTTACGACGTATTGTCTGGAATCGTGGGTTTGCGCTCAGGATCCGAAAATGATTCCATATTTCCGATTAACTAACACGCTTATTCATAAGCACAGCGTAAGCAGGAACAATATACAGTAAAACAACACTTTGCTTCACCAATTTTACAAAATAACTAATACTATTCTCAAAACACTAACGGGAGGCATTTCACAAAACAGCGTTTACAATTATCAAAACATTGAGAAAAGTCACAGTTCAATGTAACTCGTATAACGTCAACAACTTTCCGACTGAATGATGATTCCTTTTATAGACTCCCCATAGAAACTTCTGAAAATCTCTAATATCGGGTAGATATTGATTATTTCGGGGTACTTCTCGAAAGTTCGGAAATAGCCAGGTGTCACCACATTGGCGATAAATTGACAAATTTGGACACTCTTCTCGGGCTTCCAGCATTCTGGAAATCCTAGTCTCATGTCATGGGAAATGATGGTGTACGGGTATTTTCTCCGCCTGGTAGTTGAAAAAGACGAAAGTAAGGAAGGGGAAAAGGGACTCACAAATCATTTTAAAAGGGGCGCCAAAGCAGTTAGCAATAATATATGTGTAGGGTGCAAGAACAAACTACACTGTCTCAGGCCTACACAGGTGCATATAAACCTCGAATTTGTACATACGGTTTATATGATCTGATAAAACGGAATCATAACGACTTTGAAATTGTCATAGCCAACTCACTTCTGTTAAGGAAGTGCTATGAATTCGCAATGTTGCCAGCTGCAGTTAAATTTTTATATCCATAGGGAACAAATAGATAAAGAACCAAAATATGAAGACCATATGATGTCACATTTATTTGCATACTTTAGGTACAAATGAGCTAATTTCATTCCGAACTCTGTTTTCTGTAACTGTTGGAGCGTATTAACCTTTCATCTAGGTGGACTTCAAAACTATCCATTATATTCAAATGATGTTCTAATTTTAACTGCGATCTATTAAACTGGCGTTAATATTAAAACACTGAAGTGGGCAGCACATGATTTTCCCTACATACTTCACATAATTTCATAAACCATTAAATTGAGTTTAATTGCGCAAATTAGTATGAGTAATTATGAAAATTACATATAATTTGCAGTTTTATTTAATTTTCTCTTTCACTTGGCGATTGGGTATATTTTAAATAAGCACTGCTGCAAAATTACAAAATACTAAAATATCTCGACAAGAGTTTACCTTAGAGTTATGTGGTTATTATTTTCGTCGTCAGAAATACGTAAAAAATGCATTTAATTGATGCATTTGAGTATATGTATTTTTTTATTTTAAATTTTGACAATTTTTTTTTTGCAGACCATTAAAAAAACTAATTATTTTTTTTTTAATCATGAGAAAATTTAATTAGCACCAGCGTTAGTCACAAATGACTTATCTACTAAACTGTGTGATAGTTGATTAATTAGATCTTCAACTAGTGTGGACACATACGATTTTTATGGGCCATTACGCAGAAAAACAAAAAATGTTCTTTTTACCCGAGTCATTCTTATTATCCGAATCCACAGAATTATTTATCTATGAAATTTTGTGAAATTCGGATATTTGGATTTTCAATAAAAGTGGATACATACAGATGCACAGACATACACGGATATACAAATATAGACATACACACACACACATAGTGACAGACAGACACATACACAGTACACACACCACACACACACACACACACGCACACACACACACCCAGATGTCAGACAACAAATTGTATTATCTGGTTCTAGAGCGTTTAAAATGTGTAGAACCGTCGAAAACTCGAGTTGTGATATTTGACACGATTACAATACTTACACTTATATACAATACTTACAAGTATCTAAGCAAGACAAAAAAAAGAGAAGAAGTTTATAGACTCAATATGTTGTCCTGAAATATTGAATTTTTTAACTCTCAAGAGTCATTCACAGTTTTTGCTCAGTGATCTTTGAGGTATATATAATATAATATAATTTGATATTTTAAAATAAAATAAAATATATATTTTTAAATACTTAATTGTTTTTAAATTAAGCCCGTATTTTGCATGCGTATGTGTCACTAACTGTCTGTGTTAGTGACACAGTATATCAATATACATCAGGAAATTTTACTATATATATGTTTACATATATATATATATATATATAAGGAAAATAGATGGAATATAAGGATATATATATATATATATATATATAAGGAAAATAGATGGAATGAAAATATATTATTTCCATGGAAATAAATAGCAAGTGAGAAAGAAACAATTTTGGTTTGCAGAGTAAGTCGCATGCCAACAGATTGAAATTTTTTGTTCAATGATTTATTATTCCATGTCTTTTGTTGTTATTGACTTTTCCGCAATGTTATATTTTAAATGGGCAATTTCCATTAGATGAATGAGTTACAGAAATCACCCACATTACTTCAGTCGCATTCGAGAGGAATAATACCTATTTATCCTTATGATTTCTTTTTTTTCTTTTCCTACGAAAAGTACGATTGGACGCCATATCACAAAATAGCATTGACCGAAAGCTCGAATTTGTTTTGGAATTGAGCCAAATGTTCTAAATGGTACCAAATGGTATTATTACGTTTATCGCAATTTAAAATGATTGGAGGTCAGGCGCCATAAAACTACTTTTTTTCTTAATTTACAAGTTTGCATGTTTTTTCGATTTAGACTGAAATATATAAGAAGAATACATTCTGAATTGGGAAATAGTTGAAACTGTTAAAGATTTTCCGAAGCAAAATCAACAAATTCATTGGTCAAACCAACAGAATTAATACACACACAAGCATATATATATATATATATATATATATATATATATATATACACACACATATACCTACTAGTTCTGACATATGCTGTGATTTTTCCAGGTTTTCATGTTTTCTTCTTTTTTCCTTCTTTATGTATGTTGTCCAAGTAGAAATAGTTTATAGATATAATCTATCTATTTCTTCAGATACATACATTTTTTGTGTTTGCTTTGTCAAAATACTTGTACCAGAAGAAGAGTTTTGCGAAGTGAACATTTCCAATTTTTAAGACCTAACCCTGGTCCACGTGTAAAGAAATAATGCTTGATTTTTTATGTTTTTCTATATCCGTTTCTATATCACTGAAATTTGTTGATTTTCTTTAACTTGATGACTCGTAATTTGTATTTTTTTCCGTTTGTTTGAAGACTTGATGTCTTATACTTTTATTTTGTGGGTGTTTTAGAAAGTTAGATTTATCGAGTTGCAGTTATATATATATATATATATATATATATATATATATATATATATATATATATATATATATATATATATATATATATATATATATATATATATATATATATATATATCCACATTTGAACATGGCTACGCAACTGAATTACACTATATATCACTTTACAAATCTAGGATACAAGGCATATTCTGTCATTCCATTTGGCAACATTTCGTTCCAATTTTGATTCAAAAGAATCATGTTCAATCTTCAACTGATCGTTAAATAGTTCTTGAATTCAAAATATTTCAATGCTCTCCGTTATAAGCACAAATATATCGATGACTCCAAATTGAGATATCGAGAAATATATTTTGCTTTTCATTCAAATTTATTTTTGCTTCAGTTACCCCTTAATCCATCTACTGAAACGGAAGAAAGGATTACACTCTCATCCATTTTCATCTCACAGCAATTCACGACCCACCCCTCCACCACCACATTAGAGGTCCAGACCAAAATCGTCTGGGAAACTTGCCAGCAGTTTCAACGGCATCTCGTAAATTTAAATTATACCGTGTATTGGTATGTTCCACTTTTGCTGCATTTGCTATCAAAAGATCGCTTTGAGAATAATGCAGTGCTACTTTTTATGGCCCTTAAGTATCACTTGCTATATCATTCTTGTGAAAGACTGCGCAGATTCTGTCGACACCGTCCTTTTCACGATCCGTCGGACATACACGAGAATGCAGTTTAGTCCGATGAATACCAAACGCTTTTGAAATGTTCCTGGATATTGATTGATCTCTCTCTCGTGGCGAATCGTTTTTTAACTTATCTAAGACAGATCAAAGAATACAGGTTACTCAATGGTAAATTGAGCTCTTTGAATTATTTGGGTTTTGTGTTGATACTGTTAATACGTTTTGGATTGGCCTACTGTCTATCGGGCTGCTTTCTGATTGGCTATCTCTTAATCCAGGTCTTGGTCTATAATCCCTCTGCTTTTTACTTTCCCTGCAATACATGGTAATGTATAGGGAAAGTATTGGAATCATGCCGAAAATCGCAACACGAGTTTTCGACGGATCTACACGTTTCGAGACCTCTAGAATGCGAAAAAACTATTTTTAGGATGACGTCTGTGTGTGTGTCTGTCTGTCTGTGCAGATTTTGTATTCACTCTAACTTAAAAACTAATGGACCGAATTTCATAAAATTTGGTAGGTAAGTCACTTGTGGCTGAATCTGATGTTGATTAGTTTTGGGTACGATTCAGGATAAAAGAACCCGCCTTTTTTTGCGAAATGGCCAGCAAAAGCTTGTATCCACTGTATCTGAAAAACTAATGGATCGGATTCCACAAAATTCGGTAGGTAAGTCGCTTGTGGGACACTCTGGTGCTGATCAGATTTTGGTATGATTCGAAAAAAAATAGCCTGCCTTTTTTTGCAAAATGGCCCGCAAAAATCTATAAAAAACTACGTATGCTCAAATATATCCACAAAATGCTTGTTTAATACGTAATTTTTAACGAAGAAAAAAATAAGACCAACCATATTACATTAAAGCTAGCCGTCCTCGAGGTATTTTAGTTTTTCTGTATTTTCTCTACACCACCTTTGAAAAGAAGTTCAGTAATCAAATGAGAACGAAAATAAAATTAAAAGTGAATTAAATGCAATTAAAATAGAGAGAACTTAAATATAAGTCTGCAGGGAAAGTCATGTGCTGCCCACATCAGATTTTTACTTTCCCTGCAATACATGATAATGTATAGGGAAAGTATTGGAATCATGCCGAAAATCGCAACTCGAGTTTTCGACGGATCTACACGTTTTGAGACCTCTAGAATACGAAAAATCTATTTTTAGCGTGCCGTTTGCGTGCGTGTCTGCCTGTCTGTGTGTCCGTCTGTCTGTGCAGATTTTGTATCCATTCTAACTAAAAAACTAATGGACTGAATTTCATAAAATTTGGTAGGTAAGTCACTTTGTGGGCGAATCTGGTGCCGATTTGTATTGGATACGATTCGGGATAAAAGAACCCGCCTTTTTTTTTGCAAAATGGCACGCAAAAGTTTTATCTACTCTAGCTGAAAAACTAATGGACCGAATTTCACAAAATTCGATAGATAAGTCACATGTGGGACAACCTGGTGCTGATTAGATTTTTGGACGATTCAGAAAAAAATAACCTGCTTTTTTTTTAAAATGGCCCACAAAATTCGCCAAAATCTAAAATAAAAAACTACGTATGGTCAAATATATCTATTAAATGCTTGTTTAATACGTATTTTTTAACGAAGAACAGAATAAGACCAACCCCATTACACTGGGACAAGCCGTTCTTGAGATATTTTTGTTTTTTCATATTTTATCTACACCACCTTTTGAAAATAAGTCCAGTTATCAAATGAGAACGAAAATTGAAGTAAAAGTGAATTAAATTTAATTAAAATAAAGAGAACTTGAATATAAGTCTGCAGAGAAAATCATATGCTGCCCTCATCATATTTCTCTTTCCGCGCCCATTCCGATTTTGGACTTCGTGTTTGTTGATTCATTTGAACTGAAGAAGAGAATCCAGTATATCGTCGAAATAGTAGAATACACTTTATTGTGTTATTTGTGCTTATTTACGTTACTCTAGTTTATCATTATCCTTTGCCCATCGTGTATTTTACTTATTAATTTGAGTTTAATATGCAGAAAGTAGATATTCAGTATCGCGATTAAGTGCAGTCCATCCTTTAGAACTTAAATTTAGATAACACTACCTTTTAAGGAGACGTTTGGAGAATAATTTATTTTTATTCGGAAGAAGGTAATGTGAAAGCCCCAGGCCGTCCGACTCGTCCAGAGGACTTAGAGTATGTAATTGGACGACCGGGAAGGAGGAAGAAGGTAATGTGTCAGAACTTGATTTATACACAATCCGTCCTTGTATTCGTCCTTAAAATCAAGGTCGGCCTAGACTTTAAAAATCAAAACCTTTAAAATAATGTTAAAATAGCTGGTTATATGTGATTAAATATCAACAAAGTAATTAGTTCATAAAAATGTACTGGATTTTTCAGTTAAATTTATATTGCTGTTATTATCAACATATAGAGTGAGGTTGTATAATATATTATATAAAGATTGGTCACAAAATAACTTTTCCTATTTATGAGCCTCTAACGATGACTTTTGTCGTCGAACAATCTGAGTTTTGACATTTATACGTTTGACGACATCCACTTGATATTTTTGCAGATGAGAGCTAGATCATAGTTAAGGTTCCAGCACGTGCTTTACAGAAAGTTGCAATAAGACCCATTTTTAACACTTTACAACAAAGTTGAAAAGTGTTTATGACTTTTTTCATTCTGTCTGTCTGTCTGTCTGTCTGTCCGTTAGCACGATAACTGCCGTAAAAATGACTTTATCAAAAAGAAATTTTAGTATGTTGTTCAGACGATCTGTGGGACCTATAGGAATATAAGTTAATAATACGAGTATCACCCAATTAGTTTTGGATTGAACCCGGGTTGAAGAAATGAAATACATTGAACCCTATGAGACCTAATTTTTCAAACATTTTTTAAGCGAATTTAAAATTCCCAAATTGCTTTGAAAGTTTTATGACATATTCAAATTGTCCCATAAAATATATAAAAAAAAAATTCAACCAAATATATTCAGTAGTTTTTTAAATAAGAATTAAAATAATAATTACACCTTTTATATGCAACGATCACGTGAACCTTATATGAAGAGATCACGTGAATCACTTAAATAAAATACCCCATCCATCTTGAGTCAATATCGTGAATTTTAAAGTTCTTTTTCATTCATATTGAATGTTGTAACCGTCATAAAACCGCTTTGTTTTTTCTTAAATTCTGTGCATATACATACTGAAACAACGCAATTACAATATATCTGTGTTTAAATGATCATCCAAATTTGATTATTTCTTCAACGAAGCCTAGTTTTTTCCTATGGAAAATGTAAACAGCAAAATATGTAGAATGAGTTGTATAAGAATTGCTATATTTCTTTATCGCAAAATTATTTAACTCATACAGTCTGCAATATAGCTGATATGAATGAAACGTTCATTGATTTTACAGTGAGAAGTTTTAAGCATAGAGTTTAATTACTTGTAGCTCCATGGTCTTAAGTTTTTAAATAAAATAAATTATTATAGAATTGGGATGAATGAAATGAATTGAAAACTGTTTATGAATGAAATGCTGCTTTTATAAAGAGAGCCAACCGTGTTATATTTCGATGACGTCATTTGAATAAATTTCAGTTGTTTTCGATGACGTTTTCAAATATAATAAATTATTGTAGTATCATGACAATTTTAAAAATATTACCAAGGAATGTACTGCATTTTAGAGATGTTTAAACCAAGCAATTTATATTTCAATGCCGTCATTTGAATGAAGTTCATTTTTCTTATGAAGTTTTAAGTTTTGAAATATAATAAATTAATGTAGGATTGTGATAATTTTAAAAATATTACCGAGGAATGTATCGCAGTTTAGAGATGTTTAAATAAAATTGCATGAATGTTTGGAAAGTGTTTCATAATCAATGCTTTATGCATGA
Source organism: Amaurobius ferox (assembly GCA_951213105.1). Classification (NCBI taxonomy): domain Eukaryota; kingdom Metazoa; phylum Arthropoda; class Arachnida; order Araneae; family Amaurobiidae; genus Amaurobius; species Amaurobius ferox. The sequence goes on from OX578146.1 coordinate 42,329,554, forward strand.
TTGATCTTTCTTGCTTATACCTCATTGTGAACAACAACGTCGAAAATCATACATGCCACACATATTTTATTGCGAGACCTAAATATGAAGAATAAAATGCATTTTCAAATGTGTCAGGGATTAATAACAACAAAAAGAAAATTCAACAAGTCGCATTTCTGGTTAAGGATACTCAACAAATAAAGGAAGTATGGCCAACAAATCGTATTTTTCGTTGAGAATAAACAACAAAAGAAGAAATAAAATCTATAAGTCGACTTTCTTGTTTAGAATAAACAAGAAATGAGGAAAACTCGTCAACAAGTCTACTTTTTTTAACACTTTACAACAAAGTTAAAAAGTGTTTATGACTTTTTTCATTCTGTCTGTCTGTCTGTCTGTCTGTCCGTTAGCACGATAACTGCCGTAAAAATGACTTAATCAAAAAGAAATTTTAGTATGTTGTTCAGACGATCTGTGGGACCTATAGGAATATAAGTTAATAATACGAGTATCACCCAATTAGTTTTGGATTGAACCCGGGTTGAAGAAATGAAATACATTGAACCCTATGAGACCTAATTTTTCAAACATTTTTTAAGCGAATTTAAAATTCCCAAATTGCTTTGAAAGTTTTATGACATATTCAAATTGTCCCATAAAATATATAAAAAAAATTCAACCAAATATATTCAGTAGTTTTTTAAATAAGAATTAAAATAATAATTACACCTTTTATATGCAGCGATCACGTGAACCTTATATGAAGAGATCACGTGAATCACTTAAATAAAATACCCCATCCATCTTGTGTCAATATCGTGAATTTTAAAGTTCTTTTTCATTCATATTGAATGTTGTAACCGTCATAAAACCGCTTTGTTTTTTCTTAAATTCTGTGCATATACATACTGAAACAACGCAATTACAATATATCTGTGTTTAAATGATCATCCAAATTTGATTATTTCTTCAACGAAGCCTAGTGTTTTCCTATGGAAAATGTAAACAGCAAAATATGTAGAATGAGTTGTATAAGAATTGCTATATTTCTTTAACGCAAAATTATTTAACTCATACAGTCTGCAATATAGCTGATATGAATGAAACGTTCATTGATTTTACAGTGAGAAGTTTTAAGCATAGAGTTTAATTACTTGTAGCTCCATGGTCTTACGTTTTTAAATAAAATAAATTATTATAGAATTGGGATGAATGAAATGAATTGAAAACTGTTTATGAATGAAATGCTGCTTTTATAAAGAGAGCCAACCGTGTTATATTTCGATGACGTCATTTGAATAAATTTCAGTTGTTTTCGATGACGTTTTCAAATATAATAAATTATTGTAGTATCATGACAATTTTAAAAATATTACCAAGGAATGTACTGCATTTTAGAGATGTTTAAACCAAGCAATTTATATTTCAATGCCGTCATTTGAATGAAGTTCATTTTTCTTATGAAGTTTTAAGTTTTGAAATATAATAAATTAATGTAGGATTGTGATAATTTTAAAAATATTACCGAGGAATGTATCGCATTTTAGAGATGTTTAAATAAAATTGCATGAATGTTTGGAAAGTGTTTCATAATCAATGCTTTATGCATGATTGATCTTTCTTGCTTATACCTCATTGTGAACAACAACGCCGAAAATCATACATGCCACACATATTTTATTGCGAGACCTAAATATGAAGAATAAAATGCATTTTCAAATGTGTCAGGGATTAATAACAACAAAAAGAAAATTCAACAAGTCGCATTTCTGGTTAAGGATACTCAACAAATAAAGGAAGTATGGCCAACAAATCGTATTTTTCGTTGAGAATAAACAACAAAAGAAGAAATAAAATCTATAAGTCGACTTTCTTGTTTAGAATAAACAAGAAATGAGGAAAACTCGTCAACAAGTCTACTTTTTTTAACACTTTACAACAAAGTTAAAAAGTGTTTATGACTTTGTTCATTCATTCGGTCTGTCTGTCTGTCTGTCCGTTAGCACGATAACTGCCGTAAAAATGACTTAATCAAAATGAAATTTTAGTATGTTGTTCAGACGGTCCGTAGGACCTATGGGAATATAAATGAATAATATCACCCAATTAGTTTTGGATTGTACCCGGGTTGAAAAAATGAAATACATTGATCCCTATGGGACCTAATTTCACAAATTGCTTCGAAAATTATAGATAATAGACAAATTGTTCCATAAAATATATAAAAAAAACGCAGCGAAATATATTCAGTAGTTTTTTAAATAAAAATTAAAATAATAATTATACATCTTATATGAAACGATCACGTGACCATGATATGAAACGATCACGTGACCATGATATGAAACGATCACATGACCCACTTCAAAATGATATATAGCATCCATCATGTTTCAAAATCGTGATTTTTTAAAGTTCTTTTTAATTCATATTGAGTGTTGTATCCGTCCTAAAACTACTTTATTTTTGCTTAAATTGTGTGCATCTACATATTAAAACAACACAATGACAATATATTTGAGTTTAAATTCTCATTCAAATTTTATAATTTCTACAACTAAGCCTATTTTTCACCTATGTAAAATGTAAACAGCAAAATATTTAGAATGAGTTGTATTAGAATTACTGTATTTCTTTAACACAAAATAATTCAGTCCATGGAGTCTGCATGGCTGATATGAATGAAATATTAATTGATTTTATAAACGGAAGGACGATTTTTTTCGATGAAGTTTTAAGCATAGAGTTTATGAATTGTAGCTCCATGGTCTTAATTTTAAAACAAAATAAATTATTATAGTATTGTGATGAATGAAATGAATGGGAGAAAGTTATGAATGAAATCCTGCTTTTATAGAGAGATCCAGGCGTGTTATGTTTTTATGACGTCATTTGAATGAATTTCAGTTGTTTTCGATGAAGTTTTCAAATATAATAAATTATCCTAGTATTATGATAGTTTTAAAAATATTACCGTGGAATGTATTGCATTTTAGAGATATTTAAACCAGGCAATTTATATTTCAATGCCGTCATTTGAATGAAGTTCATTTTTTCAATGAAGGTTTAAGTTTTCAAATATAATAAATCAATGTAGTATTGTGATAAGTTTTAAAATATTACCGAGGACTGTATTGTATTTTCGACTTTTTTAAATAAAATTGCATTGAAGTTGGAAAGTGTTTCATAATCAATGCTTTAAGCATGATTGATCTTTCTTGTTATTTCTTTTGTCGTTATTTCTCAACAGAATTGAAGTCCTGCACGCCGTTTTTAGAAATATAGCTGTGGTGAAAAAACATTAACGCTCATAATTTTAAGAATTAGAATAATCCAGGAATAACTAGGTCGTGAATCGTAATATTCGTACATTGCGATCGTGGTCGCAAAACCCACCATTACTTCTTTTCACGCGTTCTTTAACATAACCATTGAATTAAAACAATACACATAAAAATTCACATTTTTAACTTTTAAAATAAATTATCCTTTATACATTTCTCTTTTAATGTTATAATTAAAATTACATCAATTTTAACAAACGCTTAAAGAGGAGAAATGCACCGTGTGAGACCAGGTATTTTGAGTCTTAAAGATAAATTGAAGTAATATATATGAAAAATGGCTCATACCTTTGTATATCGGGTATGTTGCTCATGATGACTGGTATTTTTGCCTCTTTTTTTCTGACATTTAGAATCAGACTTCGTCTTTTCGAAAACATTTCAACTACTCAAAACAGCGATTCACTCTCACAACAACACCGCTCAAATCATCACGACCTCTCTCTCTCTGTCTCTCTCTCGCTTTTCAATTATTAATTACCACATATTTGTTGACTTTTTCTCCTTGTGGTCACATCATTTGGCCTGGGGTTCAGATACGCCCTCCTTGCTCTCATTGGATGCCCCTTAGTGCGATGCTGCTTCTTCGCATCATTGGCTCTTACAATTTCCAATGAAGCTTGGTTTAAGTCTTGGCCCTAGGATATATTTGCACCAACATGCATTTAACGCCATTTATAGTTTTCCACAGTGTTGACCATAATGAGATATAACGAAAGTTTACGTTGGTAATGCAGTTTTTTGAAGTAATTCATGTGCTGAAAACGTAGCCATGAGACCTCAATTCATTTCAACTGTATGAATATCTATCACATATTTCCAAACGCATAAATCCCAATTATCATTCCTATTCATGGCATGTATTCGCTAGCGGCTCGTCAATAGAGGAAGTTATTTTTGAACATCCTGTACATTGGAAAGTTTTATTAACATTTAACGGTAGCGACTAGTTTAAAAATATCTTACAAAAGGTTTCCAAACCCAACTAGGCCCAATCTTCTGTAAGTCAAGTCCTATAGACAGTGTAAAGTAAATAAAAACAAATTTCTCAATTTGCTGCTGATACAGAGTAAAAGTAATAAATTGCAATGTAATTAATTAACAAGAATGACCAATCATGCATGAAACATTTATTATGATACATTTTCCAACTGAAAGGCAATTTTGTGTAAAAAGCTCTAGAATGCGATACATTCAGTATTGATATTTTTTTAATTATCACAGTACTACATTATTTTATTAAACTTGGAGCTTCAAAGCCCATAAAAAAGACAAGAATGCTATACATCATGTTTCTCTATGTAATGTCAATAACTATTTCATCAATATTACTTATATTCCAGACTCTAGAGTTAAATAATTTTGCCTTTCAAAAAAATTCAGCAATTCTCATTTAATTCATCTTACAATACTCGATTTGTTTACATTCTGCATGCTATAGAAATTAGGCTTCGTATTAGGAATAATCAAAGTTTAGTGATAATTTAAAATAAAAAATATTGTAATTGCGTTGGTACATAAATTATATATGCAGATAATATGCAAATATAAAGCGTTTTTATAACGGATGCAACACTAAATATAACTTTAAACGATCTTCAAACATCACGATTTTTAAACGGGAAAAAAATGGATGTCATATTTTATTTTGAAATGAGTTTCGTGATCTATCCATACAGCATGAGTTTAGATAATATTTTATTTAAAAAAAAGTCTTAACTTAGTTTGCTGAAAATTTTTTACACGTTTTACGTGATAATTTAAATATTTCCAAAAAATTTTCGAAGCAATTTGCGAATTTTAACTCTGCTTAAAAATGTATGAAAAATTATGTCTTTTAGGGTTCAATGTATTTCAGTTATTCGATCCGGGTAAAATACGAAATTAATTGGGAGATATTATGCATTTTTATTCCTATATATCCCACAGACCGTTTCAATAACCTACTAAAATTTCTTTTTGCTGTCACTTTTCTATTTAAAAGTCGTTGTTATATATATATATATATATATATATATATATATATATATATATATTATATATATATATATATATATATATATACGGCAGTTATCGTGCGAACGGACAGACAAACAGACAGAATGGACAAAGTCATTACCACATTACAACTATGTTGGAAGGAGTTAAAAAGTGCTAAATTGGTTCTGTCGCGAACGTTTTGGTATACTCGACAGAGAAGACAAAGTTTTGAAATCAAACACATTTATTAAACATGAAATAACAAGGCAGTTGATCGAAAACAATGGAGTACAAGCATTTCTCGCAATAACTCAGAGTTACACTCGGTAGGGTGACCATTAAGAACACCCCTGGAGGAAGAGGAACCAAGAGAATACACATATTTTCTGATACATAAAATAAACACAATATTCCTCATATTATACTTGACATTTATATATCACATTTGTATACCTTGAACATATACGACATTTTCATATAACATCATCAATGACTCGATACTCACGAGGATTTTACAATTAACACTCTATTCGTTAGGTGGAAGACTAAATATATATAAAACTTTACCTCGTCTCTTTTAAATATAACATTTACAATTCTGTACCATGGGAAAGGATATCAGGATGGACTCTCGGCATAAACTCATCGAGATTCTTGCGCAGAACAAAATCCATAATGGTCGGGAAACTTGACTACACAACATCATGCTGGCGGAATTCGACATCTTGGTTGGTTACGGAGATTGGTTGATTCGTACCTTAGGACACAAGGAGGAAATTCTGTACCATGGGAAAGGATATCAGGATGGACTCTCGGCATAAACTCATCGAGATTCTTGCGCAGAACAAAATCCATAATGGTCGGGAAACTTGACTACACAACATCATGCTGGCGGAATTCGACATCTTGGTTGGTTACGGAGATTGGTTGATTCGTACCTTAGGACACAAGGAGGAGTCAGGCAAATACAAATCGCTGTAAAATGAGCTTTCCCTCTAGCCCTATTAGCGATTCAAGCCGACCAGTGAAAGAACCATTTTCTCTTTTCACAAGACTCATTATTCCATTACTACCAGGCTGATTCATTTAAAAACACGAGTGACTCATCTCTGAACCGAGCCAAACGACTCTACGCACAACTTGTCGAACTATGTTACATATTTTAATCACATCCTTCCACTTTCAAAATTAATCCACCTTTTCTTAAAATTCGCGATCATACGCGAATCAAACACACACGTCTACATTTCTCCACGACTCCTTCCACACTGCTTCCAAAATCCTTTTTCAAACGCGCGCGTGCGCAAAACCTGCAAGTTCCCAACTAGCGACTGAGAAGCGAAAATACAAAACTATTACTATTTTTCTGGAACATAAACACTTTTGCGATTTTAGAGTTCACTTCCCTTAAAAGTCAATGTAATTGAAAACATGTAGAAAAGACATTTACATTTCGAAATTGACACTTTCAATCACACAGAAATAAAACAATACTTTAATATACAATTTTAACACAGAGGTGTGAAAGCCTTATCACAGTTCTATCGGTATTCCTATCTCCAAAGGGATCGTTATCCTCGCTTTGTTAACATCCCTTCATGGGATTCCGTGATTTAAGTATGTTACGTTTCATCAAATATATCGTTTGACGTATTTTGAAATATATTTATGAATAATTGTAACTGAATTTAAAATATATTTCTTATTCATATTTCCTTTTTATTACAGGTAAGCACAAGGGATGGATAATATTTTAGAATACAGTTGTACTTGATGTTGTTAAATGTTTTACAAAGGTTTAAAACTGGTAAAGTTTATTTATTTAATTCATTTATACTCATTTATTTTTATTGTATTAACAGTCAAATTATAAATGTATGTGTAATAATAAATTAAAAAATATTTTTAACGGTGCCAAGGATGTTTTTTTTTTTTTTTTTTTTTTTTTCTTTTTGTCGTCCTTGACCGGGAGAGCTTGCCTAATCAGGCTTATAGCTGCTTAAAAACCCCGGTCGGGAAAGACCAAGGATGGTTGTCTGGCATATTCTACTGACATCAGTCTGGGTTTTTTACTTTTCCTGAAATACATGGTAATGTATAGGGAAAGTATTGGAATCATGCCGAAAATCGCAACGCGAATTTTCGACGGATCAACACGTTTCGAGACCTCTAGAATACGAAAAAACTATTTTAGCTTGACGTATGTGTGTGTGTCTGTGTGTCTTTCTGTGTGTCTGTCTGTCTGAGTAGATTTTTTATCCAATCTAACTAAAAAACTAATGGACTGAATTTCATAAACTTTGGTAGGTAAGTCACTTGTGGGCGAATCTGGTGCTGATTTATTTTGGATACCATTCGGAATAAAAGTACCCGCCTTTTTTGGGAAATTGCCAGCAAAAGTTTGTATCCACTCTAGCTGAAAAACTAATGGACCGAATTTCACAAAATTTGGTAGATAAGTCACTTGTGGGGCAGTCTGGTGCTGATCAGATTTTGGTAGGATTCGAAAAAAAAATAATCTGCCTTTTTTTGCTAAATGGCCAGCAAAAATCACCAAAATCTAAATTAAAAACTATGTATGCTCAAATATATCCATTAAATTCTTGTTTAATACGTAATTTTGAGCGAAGAAAAGAATAGGACGAACGCTATTTAACTAGGACTAGCCGTTCTCGAGATATTTTAGTTTTTTCGTATTTTCTGTAAGCCACCTTTGAAAGCAAGCCCAGTTATCAAATGAGAACGAAAAATGAATTAAAGTGAATTAAATGTAATTTAAATAAAGAGAATGTGGATATAAGTCTGCAGAGAAAGTCACGTGCTGCCAACATGTGATTTTTTACTATACAAAAAGACAAGCGAAAAAATATTAAATGCATGACACAATTATGTCTTTCAGAAATGTTTCATTTAGCATATATTGTTTCCTTCAATTAATCTTCCCCTAATAACATTTTGGACAAAAATGGAAATACATATGTGCATTAATAAAATTTGGAAAGCATACGTCTTGTCCGTGGACAGGGAAATTCAGGAAAAAAATATATGTTACCGGTTATCGAAGCTTTTTGAGTCGGAAAGATCAGCTGTAAAAATAACAGTTTATAAACACTACAAAAAATACGTACAATTTAATAGAAATTGATGGCAAATATTCGGTTACTACGTAAGTTAACCTCAACTAAAATAAAATAAAAACATACATTTGACACAAAACTATAGAAATACCAGTAAATAAAATATTGGAATCTTACTGATAAACAAATGAAGCAACTAACTGGTTTCGGAAGATATATGAGATTACTTCGTCTACAAATACTATAGAACTAGAAATTGGAAATAAGTTAAAAATAACTGAAAAGTCATCATCATCACGTGTTTAGTGGCATATAACACCTTCAGTTTGGGTCGCCACCCTGATCGATCTTGTGCCGCAGTCCTTGCTTCTGACCAGTTAATCCATCCCATCCGATTTCTCTCTTGTTCTATTAGTCTCCTCTAAGTTAGTTTGGGTCAACCCCGAGATCGTTTTACCAGGGCGTCCAAGTAAGTGCCCCGGGATCGTTACCAGGGCGTCCCACACAGCAGGGGTGTTATGCTGCGGCATTCTTAAGGTATGTCCAATCCATCTCCATCTACGCTTTTCTTAATTCTATATTGCTTTATGTCCAGTACTCCTGCAAAGTTCGGTATTGGTAAAAAAAACGGAAAAGTAAAGAATGCATATTGTTTTGAAAATTAAAACAGATCTTTCCAGGAGAGAAAAAAAATAAACAACTGTTTAAAAGAAAGAAGTTTGACTTGGAAACAAGGGAAATGCACACTAAATAAAACTTGTAAATACAGCATTGAATAAAAAAATAAACCGGATTATTAGTTTTAAGGTTAATAACAAGCTTCTTTTTCGGGACTGACAAGAAGGACAAACTCACTAAATCCATATCCCCCGCTGAGTAAGTGACGATTAAGTGATTAAGTGAGGTCACGCTTCTGGTGCTTAAGTGAGGTCACGCTGTAAACTAGTAGAAGTGTTTATTTTGCAATTAAGTGCCTGGCCATTTGAAAAAAAAAATTACAATTAATACTGTATTTACGATTGTTTTTTATTTTTTGTGATCTATTATAACAGGTTTATTTTGAGCAGTAATATGAAAAAACATCCAATTTAAAGTTTTATCCAAAGTTCATGTTACAAGGAAGTTGAATACAAAAGTTGAATTAGGAGTAAAAGCGAATTTAGAATCAGAAAAATTAAACACATGATTGAGTCCCAAGAATATTCACCAAAATGCTTATATTTTCCAGGAATCATTAATAAGGGTGTCTCGCTAACGATCGCCATTGTCTCATTTTACGAAAGAAAATTCAACTTGGCGGCTGAAAAACAGATTTGGTGAACTCTTTGGCGATTATGTAATCTATCAATGTCAAAATCAAAAATAGTTGTATTCTAATTCTGTGTCTGCGCGTACTAATTCTCCCGTGGTGAAGGGGCGCCTACGCACCACGTCCACAAGACCCCAGGTTCCATGGCAAAAGGGAGAGAAATTGCAGCTTCTCTTTTATAGAGGCTCCCCGAAGGACGGAAATCTGACTTGGCCTCGACAAGACAACATCCATGCCCGCTGGCGGGATTCGAACCCGCAACCCGGCAATCCAGCGATCAGATGGAAACTCGTGCCCCTGACCGCTCGACCACCGGATCGGCGTATTCAAATTTTAATGTGTACTATTATACTTTTGTTATTTTCAAGACAATGGCATTTGGAATTCGAGAATTTATAAATCAAACAAATTTTTAAATGGAACGTCAAAATAGAATTTGGGAGATAAAACTGGGTATGACGAAAGAAAATTTCATATAGCGAATTGGTTGGTAAGTGTAATCAAAAATTGAAACCAACCCTTGTATACTATAATGCAAGTCCAAGTTACAATGGCAGTCCTTATAAACCCCCTACATATTCAGATAACGCTAGTATCAGATAATGCTGTATTTTCAATGCTGTTCTCTTGGGTTTAAAAAGGACAATAAAGACAGACACAGGAAGTTTGGACATAAAGGGCACCACATAGTTTTCTATTTAGTGGAAAATTTAGGACAGACTACAAAATTACTACTGTGATGGAACTGTTAAATTTTTCCGAGTCCTTGCAATGTGGTCTCTCAGAGATGAAAGAAAATAATTATATCAAAAGGGACAAAAACATTGGAGATCTTTATTACCCTGTCTAATGCATCCATTGTCCACTGGCATCAAAAGGATTTCCTGTCCTCAGGAAATTCTAATTTAAGACTTCTGAGAAGGTCTTCTATTAGGTGATACTATACCTTAAATAATATCAGGGAAACATTCCTTTCTTATTCTGGTCCAAACACTATGCATTTTTATTCAGAATATTGCATTTTATTCGCCTGGGCGATTTTGTTATCTTTGTTTGAATCGCACAATCCTATTATGGAGTAATGATGTTGAACCTCTTTTGCGGTTTCCAAGAAAATTGAGTCCACTCAATAGGGTCCTATTTATTCAGTTAAAGAGATACAATAGATATAATAAAGTTCCGGATAAAATAAAAATGAAAGAATCACACAAGGTGTTTCACAGTTCACCTTGCATTTCGAACGTTGAAAATTGGATTTAGAAACTTACTTCCAAATTAAAAGCTTGTTAAAATAAAATTCGAAATTACTCCCTATATTTTTCCAGTTGCTGGTATTGCCATTAAATGAGAAGTTTTACATATTATATAATTTTTGGAGCAGAAATATGTTGAATTACAAAAAAATTGATGGGGATAGCATATGAATTTCACTGCAGACTCATATTCACGTTCTCTTTATTTCTAAAATAATTCATTATATTGGGTTTAATTGCACAAAATAACGTTCACAATTATTTAAAATGATACTGAATTGGCACTTTTAATTCGATTCTCGTTTTTAGTTGGTAACTGGACATTTTTTCAACGGTGGCTCAGCGTAAATGCGAAAAAACTAAAAGATCTCGAGAACTGCTAGCCCTAATGTAATAGTGTTGGTCTTATTATTTTCATTGTTAACAATTATGTATAAGAAAATCATTTAAATATTATATTTGATCATACGTAGTATTTTATTTTAGATGTTGAAAACTTTTGCTGGCTATTTCGCAAAAAAAGGCAGGTTACTTTCTTTTCGAATCGTACTAAAATCTAATCAGTACCAGGATATCCCACATGTGACTTATCTATCAAATTTTGTGAAATTTGAATTATTAGTTTTTCAGCTAGCTTGGATACAGGCATTTTTTGCGGGTCATTTTGCAAAAGAAATGCGGGTTGTTTTTTTTCCCAAATCGTACCAAAATCTATTCGGCACCACGGTCACACACAAGTGACTCACAACATTTTGTGAAATTCAATACATTAGTTTTTGAGTTAGAGTGGATACATACATTGCACTGACAGACACACAGACAGACAGATACACACAAAGATACATAGACAGTCACACAGACGCTGAGCTAAAAAGAGTTTTCGTATTCTAGAGGTCTCGAAACGTGTAGATCAGTCGAAAACTCGAGTTGCGATTTTCGGCATCATTCCAATACTTTCCCTATATATTACCATGTATTGCAGGGAAAGTAAAAGTTGCTCTCTACAGTCACTAGTCCAAAGGGAAAAAAATCTCTGTTGCAATCATCTGCAATATTCGATGAGTTAGTGCATTTTCAAAAATTCAGAAAATCCTCTCTCACAAATTTGAGATCAGCTGCAATTGAGATTTCTCAGACACATTTTGAAAAATAGTCTTTAAATTTGAAGTCAGCCCCTGCAACACGAAACAAAATCTAGAGATTACCCAATTCCAATTCTCCAATCTATTTTTGCTAGACTTTACATTATTTTTATTGTACACTCACGGACAATGAAAGTTGGGCACCAAGAGAGAAGAATAGGATGCTCTCTACAGTCACTAGTCCAAAGGGAAAAAAATCTCTGTTGCAATCATCTGCAATATTCGATGAGTTAGTGCATTTTCAAAAATTCAGAAAATCCTCTCTCACAAATTTGAGATCAGCTGCAATTGAGATTGCTCAGACACATTTTGAAAAATAGTCTTTAAATTTGAAGTCAGCCCCTGCAACACGAAACAAAATCTAGAGATTACCCAATTCCAATTCTCCAATCTATTTTTGTTAGACTTTACATTATTTTTATAGTACACTCACGGACAATGAAAGTTGCTCACCAAGAGAGAAGCATAGGATGGACCTGAAATTTTATAGATTGAAGGATACAGATGAATGATATACATGATCACAAAACCAGCGCAGAAGAACACGTACAGAGGGAGCTGTGGTACACAGTCCGGTCATCCTCAATAGCGCGTCGCACCGTCTCGTGTAACGATACAAGCAGCAATACGGTCCGCAATGCTGTCGAACAGACACCTGATGTTGTCCTACGTCAGACGAATCCACCCCTGTTGGACGTTACGTTCCAAATCCCGAAGATTCCGGCAACAAGCGTTTCAACTGGTCCCACACATGCTCGATAGGGGATAGATCTGGGGAGCGGGCAAGACATAGAAGTGGCTGGACATGACTCAGGCACGCCTTTGCGACCCGAGACGTGTGCGGTCGAGCATTACCCTGCACGAATTTCGCACCTGGAATCCTAGCAACGAAAGGGAGAACAAGAGGCCGTAGAATCTCATTCACGTACCGCTGGCCCGTCAATGTTCCAGGTACCACTACTAGAGCAGATCGGCTGTCGTAGGCTATGGCTTTCCAGCCCAAGATGCTTGCAGTTCAGCTGGTGTGGTACTCGATCCCGAGTTTGGGATTATGGCGTTGTGCAGGGGACTTCCACACCCGGACACACTGATCATCGGCCCCCAAAACCAAGCGGCACTCATTGCTAAATACCACACATCGCCAATTTGTGGCGTTCTGTAACCTGAGCCACCGATGTCTTCGTATTAACGTCAGCACACGTGATGGACGCTGAGATCGCAGATTCGCTTCCTTCAGGCGTCTATATGTGGTTCGTGGGCACACAGGAGTAGCTACGTGTGCCCGTATTGCGGATTGGGTCGCCGTGGGCTACATACGTGCATGCCGCATGGTCATTCGATCCTCTCTACTCGTGGTATGCCTGGTCTGCCCAGATCCGGTCCTCCGTGTCTGGGTGGCGTCCCGTAACTAGTGCTTCCAACATCGTCGGACGGTATAGTCCGAACGATCCACGTGACCGGATATCCACTGACCACCCTGCGGTATTCAGCCTGATGATCAGGCATCTCTCGAAGCCCTTCAGTTGCGTATATCGACGTTTTTGGCATCTTCCCACCAGTATTTTCACTCCGTACTCGTGCTTGCGTTGGCCGAAGCTTCTCGCATTGATGGGACGTTCACTACACGCCGGTTTATAAGACCACTGGCTTATGCTTGAATCATCACTCACGGGTGTACGGCCATGCGCAATCACACCAGACTGGGATCATTTGCTTGCCAGCCCGCCCTCTCGCTATTTACATCATTTCGCGATTGTATCACGTTTTCTTCTTGGTGCGCAACTTTCATTGTCCGTGAGTGTATATATCTGCATGAATATTGTAGATAATTGTACTGTTACTTTTTTACCTCTGACTAGTTACTATACAGGACAACAATTTCAAATGCTCGTTTTTTGGTCAAGAGCGCACATAAAAGTTCAGACCACTATTTTCATTGAAATACAACAGAAATGTATGAACTAATTTTACATTTAAATTTAACAAACTTTCAAATTAAAAATATGTGCCGAAATCAATTGCAGAAGCTCAAAAAGTGACATCGAATATGTTGAAACATCCTGTATATCAAAGAACATTCCAGGAAATATATCAGAAAACAACATCAGTTGGATAGTATATATGTTTTAGTCAGTGTTCTTTGATGCATTATTTGTTTAAGGTACAATTCAGTTTCATGTATTTGAAATATTAAGAAATGATCATGCATATAAACCTTTATTAAGCACCTTGGATCCTAAGAATGATATGAATAAATAATTTTATTTTGATAATTCAGTTTAATGTAAGGTAACGAGTAATAAACTTGTTATACTGTTAATTTCTGTAATAGAAATAAAAATAATTTTCTGGACATTTACGTTTTTAAGATATTTCCACCTGCATGTATTAGTCCAACATTTGTATTGCATATGTAACCAAGAACATCAATATATATATATTAACAAAAATGTAAATAATGGAACATTTATTTTTTGAATTCGCCGAAAACAACTACATTAAAAATTTTACTATCAAATAGTAATATTACTATTAAATAATAAAAGTCTTACTATTAAGTAAAACAATTAATTATATAAGAAATAGTTCTCAAGATATAAAGAGAAAATTTATTATAAAATTTGCACAACCATTTTGGAATTTCACTTTTCTTGGAAAATTTGTGTCTATTTAGTGGATTTAGATAAAGGAAAGTAGCAGCAGTGAGAGATTATAAAATATTAATTTATAGAAATGTGAATTTTTCTTATAAATTTCAAATAAAAAACATAGCCAATGAGAATAAAATTATAAAATAGGATCTTCTCGGACTTTATCAGTTAGTTTTTTCTTCAGTCATTAAAGACAAAAGTTACACCATTTTGACTCCATTGAAACCATTTGTTGTTTCTAGTACATTATTATGTGGCCTTGAAGAGATAAAAGAGACATTTGATCACAAGAGGGAAAGGACAATGGAGTTATTTTTTCAGGTTAATTTACTCGTTGTCAATCGTGTCAGAATAATTCCCTTTCCTCAAGAAATTCTAATTCAGGAAGTCAGGTAAGACGTCTGTTGGATGACCTTATATACCTAAAATAATATCGGAAAAACAGTTTCTTTCCGATTCTAGTCCAAACGAGATTCAATTTTATTCGGAATATTGCATTCTATTCCCCAGAGTGAACATTTTGTTATCTTAGTTTGAACTGCACAATTCTATCAGAGAATAATTACGTTTGACCTTTTTGTGGTTTTTATGAGACGAGGAGTCCACTCAATAGGGTCATTATTATTCAGTTGAGGAGGAACAGTAGATACAACGAAATTCCGGAGAGAATAAAAATGAAGAAATTATACAGAGTATTTAGGCATAGTTGATCTCGCTTCTCGACTTTCAGCAATTGGTTACAGAGACGTACTTTTACTTTAAAAGTGTGTTTAAATTAAATGTAAAATGATTCCATATGTTTTTCCAGTGGGTGATATTATCAGAAAAATTAGGAATTTTACTTTTCCTGAAATACATGGTAATGTATAGGAAATTTCGAGTTCTCGACTGATCTACACGTTTTGGGACATCTGGAACACAAAAACACTATTTTTAGCGAGACGCCTGTGTGTCTGTCTGTCTGTGCAATGTATGTATCCACTCTAAATCAAAAACTAATGGACCGAATTTCAAAAAAATTGGTAGGTAAAGTAACTTGTGTGTAACCCTGGAGCTGATTAGTTTTTGGTACGATTCAGGAATAAACAATTTTTTTTTTTTTTTGCGAAATGACTCGCAAAAATGTCTGTATCCACTCTAGCTGAAAAACTAATAGTACAAATTTCGCAAAATTTGTTACATAAGTCACTTGAAGGTTACCCTAGTGGTGATTAGATATTGGTACGACTCGGAAAAAAGCAACTTGGCTGAGGTGGAGTTACACTCACGGCGGCCTTTAAGACATCTGCCCATAAACTCAAACATCGACAGAATCGTTTGGAGTGGTGTCGTAGCCGACCATCATGGTTGCCAGCAGAGTGGTATCGCATAGTGTTCAGCGATGAATCACGCGTCAGTCTTTCAGCAGATGACCATCGGGCACATGTGTGGAGGCACCAGGGCCAGCGGTCCCAATCAGCCTCTGTTTTACACAGACACATAGCCAACACCCCTAGTGTGATGGTGTGGAGTTTTATCTCTTACAACAACAGGTCGCCCCTAGTCATCCTGCGTACAACTTTATAGCTCAACGATATTTGAAGTAATACTGTGGCCGTTTGTGTTTCCCTTCATGGCACGTCATTCTGGAGTAATTTTCCAACAAGATAATGTCCCGCCACATACGGCTCGTATATCTGTGGACTGTCTCCGTGCTGTTGATACTGTTCCTTGGCCAGCAAAGCCAGCAGTCCTTTCGCCAATCGAGCATGAATGGGGCTTGCTAGACTGCCAGATTCGGGCACCCCGGAATGTAACAGATCTGAAGCAACAATTGAGGTATGCTTGGCAAAATGTATCACAGGATGACATTAGGAAACTTTATTACTTCTTACCTAGACATATACAGGCATGTATTGCCGTCAAGGGAGTTTCACCAATTATACTGATTCGAAAATTCAATGTGCAATTGCTTGATGGGTCCTACGGACTTGATTTTGTAATCATTTATTTACCTGTGTATCCACTGTACATATATATAATTTCAATAAAAACAATCACTTTCATCATGGTGCTTTTTTGCAAAAGATTTTTTTTTTGCAAAAGAATGTATCTATTTAGCTGGTCATGTCGTATAAATTAGCGGAAATGTGAAATTGTATGAAAAAATTGAATTATCTCAAATATGTATTTTATAATAAGTATGCACTAGAACAGTAATTATTAATATATAGTAATAAAGAGCTAATAAGAATGAAAATAAAAATAGGACAGTCTGTATTTCATCAGTTAGTTTTCCTTTCAGTGGTAAATTCAAGAGACAGCAGTTGCATCACTTCTTCCTGACTTCACTTCATCCTTCTTCCTCATTCTTCCTGATTCTAGTGGAGACGTTTGATGTTTCTTGTTTCTAAGTCATTGCGCAATCCAGTCTCCAAAAGACAAAACTAAACATCTGCTCACAAGTAGGAAGGGACATTGGGGACTTTTTCAACGGGCTAATGCGTCCATTGTTAATCGCATTAAAAGGATTTCCTCTCCTCAGAGAGTTTCCATTCTAAGAGTTCCGAGGAGGACTTCTGTGGGATAACACTATTCCTTAAATAATACCAGGAAAACCTTTTTCTTCCTGACTCTGGTTCAGAAAGGATCCATTTTATTGGGAATATTCCATTTTGTTCTCCAGAAAACGGTTTGTTATTGTATGAATTGCCCAACCCTATCACAGAGGTATAGGTTTGGATTTATTTCATGGTTTCTATGAGAATGGAGTGCATATAGAGATATGTATTCACTTGAGGGGCATATGCAGATGTAATGAAGTTCTGAAAAAAGGAGAAATTAATGAATGGTATGTCACAGGAAAATGTAATAGCAACGTTTATTGAATTTGAACAAAATGATACATCTACATACAAATGACGATATTCAATTTTATTCTCGAGAAAAGGGTCTGTTATTGTATGATTTGCCCAAGTCTATTATAGACGTATAGGTTTGAACTTATTTCATGGTTTCTATAAGAATAGGGTGCATATAGTTTTATTTATCCAGTGGAGGGACAAATGCAGACATAATAAAATTTTGACAAAAAGAGAAATTAATTAATGATGTATCACAGGATAATGTAATAGCAACGTTTATTGAATATGATCAAATTAATATGTCTACATAACAAGAAAGTTCAATCATGCATAAAGCACTGATTATGAAATACTTTCCAACTGCAATGCAATTTTATTTAAACATATCTAAAATGCGATACATTCAAAGGTGATAATTTTCAAATTATCACAATACTACAATAATTTGTTATATTTGAAAACTTCATGGAAGAAAATGAACTTCATTCAAATGACGGCATTGAAATATAAATTGTCTGGTTTAAACATCTCTAAAATGCGATATATTTCTCGGTAATAATTTTAAATTTATCGTAACACTACAATAATTTATTGTATTTGAAAACTTCATCGAAAACAAATGAACTTTATTCAAATGACGTCATCAAACTTTAAATCGCCTGGCTTTTTACATAAAAGCATTGAATATTTCATTCATAAACATTTATTCCATTCCTTTCATTCATATTATTAAAATTATCGCAATACTACAATAATTTATTTTACTTAAAATCTGAAAACCACATAAAGGTAAAAGTACTCTGTATCTCCTTGCTTAAAACTTCGAAAAAGGCGATACTATAAAATCGTCTGCTTTTTCTATGTAAAATTAATGACTGTATCATTCATATCAGCAACATTCCAGACTTCAGAGATAAATAATTTTGCGTTAAAAAATTCGGCAATTGTTATACAACTAATCTTACAGCTTGAAGTAGTTACATTCTGCATGCCTTAAAATTAGGCTTCGTTGTAGAAATAATTAAAGTTTGGTGATCATTTAAACTAAAAAATATTGTAATTGCGTTGGCGGAGTATATAGATGGATAGAAATTACCCCAAAATAAAACGGTTTTAGAACGGATGCAACACTAAATACAAATTAAAAAGAACATTAAAAATCACGATTCTGACATTTATTAAGCGAATTTTAAATTCGCTTAAAAAATGCTTGAAAAATTACAATGCTGATAAAATGCTGAAATTTTGTACATCCCCTTATTAGTGAAAGGGATATATTGAACTCATTGGAAATGTTTTTGTACGGAGGCCGTATAAAAATTTTAATTTTGTATTTCTTAAAATTTAATGTCCTTGTAAATTATAATGGCTTTCATAAAGTTATTTACCTTTTTTTACACAACTTTGTAATTTATTATATATGTCTAAGTTCAATATTTT